>JAGSMU010000007.1:4567500-5767500 GCA_029286865.1 Teinopalpus imperialis
ACCTAATGTATTTCTGATTTGTCGTGAGAATTGCCTTGTTTCATCAAAATGATCTTAACTGTATTATACAGTACGTTTGTGACAGTTAAAGAATGACTTAAATGGTAAAAGTTTTATGTTGTTGCCTTATAGAGCAGAAGGAGAAAGAAAAAATCAAGTGCAATGGTCAGTCAATTCCCTTGATCGATAATTGCAGTGCCCATATGAAGAATTGCCTTCCAGCAGTTGATTATAGTGAAATGACGGTGGTAAACTTAATTAAATCTTCTACATATAAAAGTATTATAATATTTTCAAAGATATTAAATTTGTGTGAGGATTTTTTTTAAAAAAATAAGACATCTACCTGTTTGCAGCCATTAGCGCTTGGTGAGCATCGCGCTGCGCGGACACCTGCACAAGCTCAGCCACTGTGGCCGCTTGTTGCTCCGCTAAAGAAACATTTAAACTATCATTACTTAAAGAAAAGTTTAGTTACTATATTAAATTTGCGTTATGACAAATACATTAAACAAAACCGTTTTATATTAAAAAAAAAAGTGAAAGTATATATTTATATATTATAGAGCATACCACACAAATATTATTTTCTTTCTAGGTCCTAATTATTGTGACCGACTTAAATCTTCGGTCATTTCCGTTTGGTGACAACATTCATTGAAATATTTCTTCTGCGTGCGTGTTATATAAGATAATTATATGAGGACTAGGATAGGATATTCTTCTATTAGATATAATTTAAATTACATTATTTCATATCTCAAATATATTCGAATAACTACGGATCAAACTAGGATCGTTGCTTCAACTAGTATCATATTATGAGCATCAATATATGTGTATATATTGTATGTATAGTATATATTATATAATATAATAACGCGCGTCGTGTTACAGTTTCCATGTCATGAATAAGTATTTATTATGCATGCAATTGAAGATATCCATTAATATCGTATGAATAAATGATGTTATAGGTCGATAGTTAAACGATGGATCAGACAATTTCAACGTGTTTAAGCATTGCCAACCGTAACGATTAATAGTGAAACGTTGGTATAGGTTGCGGCACGTAAGTCTAGCGGTGAACGCAACGTGGAAGGGATAGCTGCGCATGGGTACGTTCGCGAACGCAAGTGTTCGTTTCTACAAATTGATTACGAATAAAGTGTTTTTGTTTGTACTTTTTATATCTAAGTTAGTTCGTTTAAACTAATTATATAATAATATTAAATCACTAATATTATAAATGCGAAAGTTTGGAAGTTTGTATGGAAGAAATTTAGCGGACACTTTTTTTACGCGAACGAAGTTGCGGGCGGAATTTAGTAGATTTTTTTTATTAATTACAAATGAAAAAAGAAGCGTGAGAATTTTTATTTAAAAATAATTAGAATTAAACTTTGAAAGCGACTGTACACCAGAAGCGAGCGGGGTGACGTATGGCCGCCGCCCGCGCCCCCTTGTCTTCCCGGGGATAACTTATTTTCGAATACTACACATTGACGGTCGGCGCTAGACTTATTTGCCGCAACTTATAATAGGTAAAGCGATTTACCAGACAGTGGTCTGCTCAACCGTCGCTCTAGCCGAGCGAGCCTCCTCTCGCTGGGCTCGGCATGAGACTCGAATCGGAATGACCGATGACGCGAAGGCCGGTAGTAGGCAGTGTCATGTCGCGCCTCAAGATGGGGTGGCACGTGGCGTGACTCACGCGCACGTCTCTGCGCAACCAATCGCGCCCAACGCGCCTCGAACCACAGCTGCATAGCGTCACGCTCGTCAACGTCCACTGCGCCTGGGTTAGTGTGCGAGGTGCGAACTAATTATGTGTTAGCCACTAATGATATTAAGGGCGACATTGAACAAAACAAATGAGTACTATTACAACGCGAATGTATAAAAAGCGCTACATTATTTATATATATATATATATATATATATATATATATATATATATTTAACAAATATACAAGACGAATATATAGATTAGAAATTAATATAACTGAAATAAATAACTAAAAAGATGGAAAATTATTAATAATCACCATAAGGATGCATATTATATTTTATCATAATGCACCAAAATAACAGGATTAATTTTATGGTTGTTTAGTCATACATACAGACTGATGGTGATGAAGTCATATGGATTGAATTTGTGAGTAACCTTGGATGTTTTACGTTGAATATCTTAGTATAATAACACTGACCTGATACCCTTCTACACGAAAAGTGTGCGTCTATGGGTGGGGAGTAACAAGCCGGGGGGGGAGGGATCGGTGGTGCCTCCTGTAGCGCACCCGTCGACTTGTGCGCCGACTGCTCTCTGTTCTGCTACAAACAAATGGCACTTAGTGTTGGTGTATTACAATTACGTGCAATTATGCATTACAAAAAAAACAATTACAAACTATGAATTCACAAAGTACAGATATAAATCAGACGCTAGTAGGCGATATAATAGGAACAACAAGTTGATATGAAAAATTGGCAGAAGTGAGATATAGATATCAAATAAAGATACAAGTGATATCGAATAAATTTATATATGCTAAATCGCAAATCCTATAAAGATAGAATAGATTTTTTTAATAAAAAACCAAAAAAATTTCGTTACTTAACAATAATAATAAGTCATCATTGCATTTTTGTTGATAGATCTTATTATTGCTCAAACATTGTATTGTTGTCTTAAACCAACCTATCATTGTAAATTTCATAACTATAAAATATTATTGATTAATTATTTTTTAATAGATTTCTTAGGTTTAACAACAAATAAACATAACCTTTACATAACTTTAGATAGGGGAACTACATTGGACATTAAATCTGCCAAATATTTAACAATCAAATGAACACCGACATACTAGAAGAGAAGCCATACAAACATGCATACTCGTAGCAGCAACAGCATATAAATATATCAATAACAAAAAAGACTTGGTTACCAAAAGTAACACGGCTACGTATTCGGACGATTTGTTCGGTCATTCTCGTAATCGAAAAGAGTGCTATTAACGATGTATCTAATGTAACATTGACGCTGGATCGCACGTTTAAAAAGGTTTAGTTATTTCTTTAACTTTTAAATGTATTATTTATAATGTAGGTAATAATAATAATTTTCTTTAAAGTTTTAGATATATTAAATATTGTTTTTATGACAGATCCAACATCAATTTGAGACTGAAAGAAAATGCAAAAGCAACGAACTACCGTGGCTGAGCGAGACAAGACAACGTACAATTAGCAGATGATTGGTGCGAGAGAGATGGGTACAGCATGCGACTCACGAGTTCACGATACTGTATTTGATATGCTTTGCTTACGTGCGTCGTCAGGTCCGGCTCCGAGACCCACTGAAAATTCAACTAGTGTTAGTCTACTCAGGTGTCTATAAAAAAGAAATTTTGATATAAATTGTGCCAAAAACGTTATATTATCCCTTTCCGTGACAAAATTTTGTCTGCCAAATAGTGGACACCATTGCAACACATTTATACAAACCGCCTCCAATTCTTTTAGCTATCCACTTCGAATTCATATGTACAATATTCACATCTGATTTTTAGTATTTATGTTATGTGTCGCAAACCATGGATGGATTTCTATTATATATGTAAAGCTGTGTTTTAAACTCGTTTTTATTATTGAGAAGATGGTAAAAAAAAGTAACTTAAAATTACCTTGTGACGAGGTCCAAGACGTCTATTCAAATAATTCGAAATGCTCTTCATAATACCTGTCCTCCTTCTCTCTCTTGCCAGTTCCGGATCGGAAAATGATGGTGTTACTGGTAGAGAAATTTGTGGGGGCACTGGTCTAGGAGGTGTGGAGTAGGTGGGTGGCGGCGGCGGAGGGGGTGGAGGAGGCGGTGCTGGGAGAACGGGAGGCGGGGGTACTGGCGGTGGAACGCTACCAGCTGGAGAGGCTCTCGTCCTACTTCTCGACTTTCTTTCTGTTCGGGGAACGCTCCCTAATCTCTCGAGAACCAACCTCCTCACTACCTTAGTCTGTTCCTCCCTCTCCCTTTTTATCTCCTGCACTTTCACAGTTGTGTCCCGCATAGGCGAAGGGCTGACGGATGACATCGAACCAGAGCTCAAATTGATTGATATCGATAACTCGATACTACGTGACGGTGAATCCGTGCTTCGCGTATTAGATCCTTTGAATGTCTCACTGGTAGAGCGACATATAGCTGGTGAATACAATCTTATTGTACTGGGGGAGGCAAACGATACGGGTGTTTTTATACTATTATATGTAAAATCTCGGGAAGCAATAGAATCTTGCGCTAATGGTGGTGAAATATCTTCTGTAGAGATATTATCTTTTAACACAGCGATTTCAGGTATTACTTTTTCTGCCTCCGAATCAGTTTTGTCTAAAGGGGGCGATATTTCTGATAAGCTGACAGATTTTATTTTAACTTGAGCCAACTCTATGTTACTGCTAGTACTACTCTCTTCCGTATATTTCTCTGAATTCTTAACTAAATTCAGTTGCACTTCTTCAATACTCGATTTCTCACTTGATTCAATTTGTGTTGTATTTGAAATTGGTGTAGAATTTTCCACTTTTAGGTCACTGTTCTCTTGTGAACCATCTTTGTCAATAAATTCAATTACGTCAGAATAAGTGTTGATTAATTTTTCCCTAATAATATCGATGCAATTAGGCTTTACCAAAGTTTCTGTAAAATTTCTTTCTATAAAGTTCATCGATCGATCGTTACTTACGCAGTAAGGACCTAACTCTTCATCAACATATTCCATATATCCTTCGTTCCGTGGCGCAATAGGTGTTCCTATTGACGGATCTTGGTCGCCTTCATCAGCGAACTCAAAATGTTCCATTGCATTTGAATAAACAATGGATTCTAAAGGACTAGTTCGACCGCAAACATGCGATGATATAGCTAATATATTTTTAGCATTATGTATTAATTTTGGACCGCTTAATGTTCTAGGGTTTTTACTTCTTTTCTTTTCATCCTTCTCTTCTAGACGACAATCATCTAATACTGCACTTTCTGCTGCCCAATCGGACAACTCTGTTTCAGTTAAAGCAAGAGTAGTTGCGTCGCGACAAGATTCTGATGATTCTGATCCAGCCGCAATGATTTTGGGACCTGTCGCTAATACAGTTCCTGGCAATATTTTATCATTATCCTCTGTGCCACTATTAAGGATCATTAAGCTATCCAGTTGTATCAATTCTCCACCTTCATCATGCACTTCGACTCTTGGTACAAATTGATTTGGAGCCGTTTCTGTATGAGAAGAATCGTCATCAGACAGCGAATCAGATTCCAAATTGGGTTCCTTCTTTTCTTCATTAATTGGCTCTCTCAAATCACTTTTACATAATGGCGAATTGCCTTTTGTAAGTAAATCAACTGGCGCATCTCCGTATAAATTTTTGATAATATCTGGCATTGGTTGTATTTTGTCTTGTACGTCCTCAGAGAGTGGGAACGTTACAATTGGCTTCTGGGGTCGTGTTTGATTCGTGGACACAGGGGCAGGGTGAAGCATTTTTTGGAATTCTGTTATGTTGGAGCGGAAGGCTTCGAGTTTAGTATCTAACTGGGAAGTGGAGTCTGATTTTCGTACTGCGGGCGGAGATGGTTCACCCAATAAGAATCTTCTTTTTAATTCTAATGCACGTTTTGTAGCAAGGCCGCCTGCCGAACGTGTTCTGCTTAAGGGATATTCTTGAGGTGGTGGAGGGGCTGGGGGCGTTGCTTCTGTGACTAATATCGCGGGTGGAGACGGTGCCGGAGCACATTCTTCACGGGCGAACTCGCTATCTGTAGATACTTCCGTAGCTGATGACACTTCCTCGTCGCTTGATTCGCTTTCATCCTCAGACTCCACCTGTTAATATTTAATTAAGAGTAATCTATATAAATAAAAATGAATCGCCGAAATGTATGTACGCGCATAACTTTTGAACTACTGCACCAAATTGGATGATTCTTACATTTTCGTGTTTGTTATTTTTAAGACAAGGTTTGTATACAAAATAAAATAAAAGATTTTTTAAATTAAAATAAGATTTCATAAAACCTCATTAAAGAATAGTGAGTGAATGAGACAGAATGACGTTCCCCATGGATCGTCTTTGTGACACGTGACAAATTTCTTTAACATACCACGATTATTTCTTGTACTTAATTTATAAGCAAATAGAAAAAAATAACAAATTTGAAAATTTAAATTTATTCGAAATATAATAAGAATGAGGTGTAGGAACTAATCACTTATGAAATGAATAGTTCTTGATAATAAACGAGATTACGGAAAGAACTCATAATTAAAGAAAACAATGTTGTGCATTGTTCCACACTAACTAGCCGTCTGGATACTATTTGACATGATGCCAAGATCAATTATATACTTATAAATTATAAAACATATTCTTTATTATAGGTATAGATCTTTCCGTGAATACATTTCACCTCCGATACGTATATTTCCTTCATTTAAACCATTTATAAAATAATATAAGACCATTCTTCTTTAAAAAAACAAGGTATAAGTTTCTTTGCTTTCTAACAGTTTACCCTTTAATTTTTGGCGAGTGGTTCACAAGTTCTAGTCAGGGGAAAATGGCGGATGAGGCAGAATATATACGTTTTTGATACCGATTTCGAATTTATTCATTTACAAAATATTTCTATTTAAAGTTTTATATTTTCAAATTCATCAAATCAAGTCAAGTATCTAATTTATTTTGGCATGATCTGTCAAGGACGTTTAACTATTCACGGCCCAGTCCAATATAGCAAATATATTATACTTGCATATATTAAAGAACAGAAGCGGAATGAACGATAACAAAACCATATGTTTATATAAAACACATAATAAATTAATATATACAAGTAGATTTGTTTAGACTGCACAAAAATAACGAATGAATCAATCATATTAGTTTATCAATATGAATGCAAAATTAAGGTACATAATTCTCCTTTTTCTAAAATATTAAATTGGAATAATAAATAATTCAAGTAGAATATGAAGAATTATTTTTTACAACTTGTGCATTCAATCGCGATTCAAAATACTTGTGTATGTTAACTGCATGAACCAAATGACATACAAAAACAAACAAAACGCCATCGATATATCATGAACTTACTGTTTCATTTTTAAATAAGGCATCGTGACAATTTCAACATTTGAGTTAGTTATTAGGATTTTTTTTTCGGTCTATCTTGTTCTTTCTGTATCTGGAGTATAAACTACTCCACGACTAATTTGATGAACAATCTGGTCACTATATTATTTATTAATATTTTTAAAAAGAAAACAGAAAACTATAGAACCTTTTCCAAAACTTATGTTTACGCATTTTTTTGTTTAATTTTTTGTCGTATATAGTGTAACGAAATTTACAGTAAAAACCTACACCTTTATATGGGTTAATACACTTATCCCTTATATTATATACCAGAGGTTTAAAAGTCGAGATTACGTTAATATTATTCCGTGAACTAACTTTCGAAATACTTTTAACGCCAACATTAAATAAAAAATGGGAACATAAGAAATGTTATTTTGTAAAGACATGAAAATGGTAATGGCTTAAATATCGGAAACTATTTCATCGAAAATCATTTCATAGTTACTCTTTTTTACATTAATGCGATAACTGATAGTCAAAATTAATTTAGCAAAACTATGGAGCTCTCTTGTCATGTAACTGTTGGATCGTGTTTGTATCGAACTATTTACACACACACGCATACACAACATTAAAAACGATGTCTATAATGGTCTTGCCGGCAATTAAATTCCATTATGAATAATAATGGTACAGTAAAAAATAATAGAACTAACTAAAATAATAGAATAAACTAACTCAAATAACTGAACATATATATGTATATATATATATATATATATTGCATAAAATTGCATGGCATAACTTTTATTTTCATATAAATTAATATATTTATATGAAAATAAAAATATCACAAGTAAAATATTAAAATTATAAGGCATGTGTCGTGCCTTATATTTGCTGCCGCAGTTAAAAATGAAACATTAAGTGAACGTTAGGAGACGGAAATTAGTGCGGGCAAAATACACTCTTGTAGCGCCTCCTGCCGCCGCCCTTTGTTATATACATGCGCATATATGACATGAAAGATGGGCCTTATTGAAAGAAGCCACTGGAAACGAAAAAATAACTTGTATAAAATATTTGAGCAGAGAACTATAACTGATAAGTTTCCATTGTATCAAAAATGAGTTATGGTCGTAATTCTCATAATTACTTTTTTAAAAACGTGCATTTAAATGTATTTTATTTAATATTAGAAGTAAAGTAAAAAAACGAAACAAGCGTTTGACTCTTGTTTCATAAAATTTTGCATTATTGCGGTATATCAGAGACAGTAGAAGAAGCGAATTGATTGGTGATGTTTTAACACGATATTCAAGAGTGATAAGAATAATAAACACATCATAAATAGGCACCTACTATGTGACTTTGTTTACCAAGGACCTGTGACTATGTATAATTAAACTTAATTCGCACTTAACTCTTTAATGTTATTCTTTGCACACTCCCTTTTAACACGTTGAGCGCCACGCAAACTTTTAAGGGAAACCGCCTGAGGCCACGCGCGCTGCTTTGTGTACTAACTGATTTAAATTAACTGGATGCAAATGTGTAATTATAATAGAGTCATTTTATTTTAACGCCGTTAAAGATATTTGATACTACGATTTGAGCGGGTAATCAAGAGAATGTATTTTTTATTCATTGGGATCATATTTGAGACTGTCAGTTATATATGTATATAGGGTTGACGCGGCATAAACGGAAAGTTCAGTGCCAGCCACGGGTGATGACATGTTAACTTGTACATTGTGTAATATGATAGACATATAAAGTGAACAGATTTAATTGTCCTATGCAATATACCAAAGTAACGAAATCAAATTAATAGTGGTAAATGAATGTGCAATCTTAGCATGCTACATTTTAACCGTTTCAATTTTTAATTTTTTTTTTTATGTTTCTATCACATCATTAAATGTTTGAGTTATCTATAACCTTTTCTAATATTTATAACAAAAGGTGTGGAATGAAAGTTTCATAATTTAAACGGTGAAATGCCTGCCATGAACGTGCACAAAAATTAACTGTGTATTAAGACAAGTTGTTAGAAATGCTGTTCTTATTTCCAACATAAGCGATATTAATCGTCAATATATCTTGCGGTCTATTCGGGAGTTGCAGAAAAGTAATATTTAAAGAAATTGTTATATTATGTCCCCAGTTACAATTTTAATTTTTTCTACTGCAAGTATTTAGGACCTTGTGATGTAATTTATTATTCTTATTCATGGATGTAGATAGCAGCGAAAGGGCGACGGGTTCGTGTGGGAGGCGGTCGCGCGCACCTCCCTACGTTCGCGATCGGTATTGCGACTATCGCGCGTCCGTCGCTAGGCAACAACGCAGCGCGATACCTCGCTGCTGTCGGTGGGCGGTCGCGCGTCGGCCGGAACCTCCCGGCGCCGCGCCTCTCTAGCGGCACGCATCCTCGAACACGACTCGTTACCAGACGACTCCGCACCTAAGTTGAAGACAATGTAAAAATATTTTTGTACCATTATGGGAGTAAACACTAAAATTATGAATTATGCTATGCCAAGGACAGCTTTGGTCACATTCTATTAAGTTTATAGCGATGTCATATCGACACACATCAACGCACACCTTCTCCCCTCAATTACCGTCCTTTCGGGTGGGCCAAGAACAGGTAAGTCAAATTATACGCCGAATTAGACAAGTAGATGGGCACTACTTGTTTGCGCACCATTGCTGGCGGCATTGCCCAGGCTGTCTTTGCAGGGGCCCTGGGGGCTTGCGAGGGAGCAGCTATTTGGAGAGCTGGAGCTGGAGCGGGGCGGACCTGGGAGCAGGCGCAGCCTTTAAAGTGATTGGGGTTGGCTGAGAAGCCCCCTTCGTTTTCGTTTTTATTTGATTTGCTGCCTTTGCGGCGCTTTGGGGCGCCTATCTCGTCAGTATTTTGTTAATAAAACAATATTCAAATTTATAGTTATTCCTCCTTTTACTATAAGTATTTTGGGTATTACATTCTTCATTATTAAACATCAATTATTATTTAGGTGACGATTTATATTGAAATAATTAAATATATTAAGATTTACGATTACCGTCGTCGGAATAGTCGTCGTAGCCAAAAGAGTCATCGGAGAAATACAAAAGCAGCAGGTCAGAGGGATCGCGGCGCGGGACGACGTCGCGCGCAGGTCGCGGGGAGCGCCGCGCGCCGCCCTCTCCACCGCTCTCGACATCCGTCCACTCCTCCGACGAACCCTCCTCTTCGCTGCGCAATAAATAATACAAATCAAGGTTTCAAATTACTGTCTAGTATATATAGGCATTATCTTATATATTACTAGTTACTAAACTTCAAAACAAATTCTTAACTAACCCGTTTGCAATTTACCTTATCCCACCGGCACCGGAAGTCTCAGAGGCTAGGCAATTCCTATCGGTCCATTCGTCTTCATCAATTTCACGGGCGCCGCTATCGGAGAGTTCGAGACTGATTCGTTCAGGCATGGAGGTGACGGCCAGCGGTTTGGAAGTTGGCGTTAGAACACTAGCGGCCGCCACGGCGTCTGGAACGCTCACACCCGAGTGACGCAGGCACACAAGCCGACTGCCGTAACGCTCCATCGTATAGTTTCTGTAAAACATCAAAGCAATCACTGAAATGAACATTAACAAACAACAAAATAACTCTGTCTGTGAGACTTATAAAAAGAAGAAATTATGAAATCAAAATTTTATTAATTTATATTTAAAAAATTACGCACAAAATTGTACGTACATTGGCGGACTTTACCAGTCAACCGATAAGAAGACACGGAGAGACTTCAAGGGGTGCAAGAGCAATATAAACATATAAATAGACATATAAATAAACATACATATCTTTCTACATACAAAACAACAATATGGCAAGCAGAGTATAAAAATGAATAAACAAAAGAGACGGATTCAAGTAGAAACAATTGCAAATTACATCTTTGTATAAAAAGTATAATGTATGATAAATATTTAAAAACCCATCATACTAGGGTGGTCGTATTTTATTTTGCTGTGCTTGTCCCACTCCCACTTAGTGATAGCGTGGCGATGTAAACGTTGGTGTGATAGAATACTACCACAACAAATACGTATACACTATTATTATAGGACACGTACATACATTATTACCGGTTGGGAAAGCTGAAAGTGCAACTATTCTAATCCTTTTTGCAACGAGCTCCAGGTGTATTGCGCTCGTTTTTATCTTAAGTCGAGGCCGCTCCGTTGGGACGAATGCGATACGATAAAACACGAGTTCGCATTGCAGTGGCGACCAATCAGCGAATCGCGATTATATATATGTATAATGATTGGTCGGATTGGTTAGATCGGGAAATTCTAGTATCACTTAACAACCGAATTGACGCCGTAATTCATACGCGGTGACGACGAGCGTCTAGTTGACTTTTGTGCTGATGTTTAGAAGACGCACGAACGTGTCGTTATCGATTTTTGCAACTGTAAAATTCTTTATAAAATAATTAAACTAGCATCGTAACGTTAGAACGAAGAGACGCATAAACTGCGGACATGTAGCGTGTTGTCACCGTGATAGAAGTAGCTGTATATATCTCACCCAGGCCTCAAGACGGCTTTGCATATGGCACATCGGAAGCAGGCCCTGTGCAGGTGTAGGCCGTCCGCGGTAACACTTTCCGCGGCGAATACCCGCGTACCGCAAGCGGCGCATTGCACGCCCGTCGACGACGGACCGCGCCAGCTCCTCTTGCTCTGATCAGTATTTTATACGTTAATTGATTCAACAGATCACACTCCGAACCATTGGCAAAAAAGAAATGAATGGGTCAATTCAAATTCAGCTTATTACATTTACAAAGGTCGCCCCCCCCCCCAACCCACCCCACCCCACTACAACTAGTAAGTGTGGTGTTATACTTTGTGTATTAGTTTAAGTGAGGTCGTATGGTATAATCAACTAATTTTAAAATTGGTAAAGGTTAGTTTTTTTTTATTACATTGAGTTCATATGATGTTAAGTGATTCCTGCAGCCCATAACATATACATTCATCCTTGACAAGGAATCATAATGAAGATTCGTTTTCACCCAGGATTGAGGTGGAATGCCTCGTGTACAGTAATAAAGGTCTCCGGAGCCCTATACTCACCAGACGAAACACAGCAGTATAATGCTGCTATTTTACGCTGGTATTGTGAGGGCGTGGTCGTACCCCGGTCGAACTGACCCATTCAGAAGTGGCGCGTGAAACTCAATCGACGCTCGTTATGTTAATTGGTGTCCTTGTGATATATGGCGGTATCGTGAATAATTTTGTTTACAACGGCCCTCGCCGTCAGCGGGGGCTGTATGATGGTGCAGTGTTGGTGTGTAGCATTTTGTGGAAGACTTGGGCCCTGGTGGTCGTCTCGTCGGGGTCGTGCCTCGGTCTCCTTTGCACGCGAGTGAAGTGATGGTTGGGATAGATACAGTCCGTATGTGGCGGCACTCACGATCAGCGGATTTAAGTGTGTGACGGTAGATTCATAATAGCGGCGAGAAGCTAACTTCAGGTAACTGACCTATGGTGGGAAGCGCAAAATCTAAATGGATTTGGAATTTTCATTACGCTAGAACCATGATGCACCGGTGGCCTTGCGCATGAAGTCATTCTGGATCACCTCAAGTCGGTAAGAGAGACGCGTGGAGACAAGCGCAAAGACGGAACTCGACATTATGGTTCGAATGCACGCTTTGTACAGTGTAGTTTTATTACCTACGGACTAAATTCCCGGGTAATTGGAACTCGACAAAAGGGATAAACTAAACAACAACACAAATTGTTCCTTATCACTAGTCCGTAAGCAATTTTGGTAATTATTGGATTGTTCTATGAACTAGTTGATGACAGAAACCCTTAAAAAAATACATCATTCCTCACTAAACATTCAAGTACACGCATTGTAATTCGTGTAACTGGATCTCCGGTATTCGGTCATACACCCGTATGCCTTCCCTGGTGAAGTAGAGATGATGCAATGTGGGAAGACGAGAATGCAAGCTTGTATGAAGTGTAAATACTTGCCTCCTCTTTGGGTACAACTTTGGCCGAATCAGGTTCCTCCTTTTTAACGAATTTAGTCGCTAAGTTGGCGACCTGTGGAAACAAAAAATTTAAATTATGTAACATCAATAATTAAATCTTTCATTTATATGTTTGTTCATCTGCAAGATACATTTACGCAGATAAATGTATATAGTATATTTTATGTTTATTATATATATAAATAAATAAATCCGAATTGGCGAAATAGAAATATACTAATAGCGACGGAGCTAGGAGCTTAGTCCTTCATATTACGTCTAGCAGGGTTGGCTGGTAATATGTGAACTGATAATATTTGCAATACCTTTTTAGTACCGTGATCGGGTCGACCCGAATCTTTTAATTTCTGGTCTAATTTTTGCAAAGTATCATCTATTTCTCCCCATTTTTCTTCAGATTGCTCGCCTTCCTTCAACCGACGTTGACGACCAAGAAACTGTAATAGGATAAACAGACTATTTTAATACAGAATTGCTTAGGCATAATATTATGTAATTTAAAGTGGATAAGATTATTTCTGCATACCGACACACTCGTTTATGTATATTGTTATTTTGATACGTAGTTCGGATATTAGTACATACTCAGCTACACAGATATCTTCACATATAACTAAAATATTTTTGTTCAATAATGGTGAATACAGGAATTTTCTCTATAACAATATCAATTTGCAAATGTTTGGACAGGCAAACGATTGTCTGCAGGTAAAAAACGGCACATCAATCTTATAAATGAGCGAAACTCACTTGTTCTCTATCCCATTTGGGCACTTTCTCAGCTGTCTTCGGTTCTGGTCTGCCGAGCCGATTCTCCATAATTTTCCTTTCGATTTCTTTAACATTCCAATCGTCCCTCTCTATCTTCCCAACAGATCTCATTAAGTCTTTAGGCTTGGAAGCTTTAGGTGGTATAGCTGAAGTATTGGTGTTTGAGAGCTCTGCTGCAAGACGTGCTACTCGCGCCCCGCCCCCCACTGCTCTATTACCACCACCAACTATCCGGCCTTCTTCCTAAAAAATGCATTATATTATTGTAGTTTCATAGTGATAAATTCATTTAAAACATTTTATTCAACACATTGCGAATAGTCAGCCGTAGGTCGGCTAAATAAAATATGATTTTTTGAATTGAATTTAAAAAAAAGTTGATCAAATTTTTTAATACTCATAATTAAAAATCATGCTACTTATTCATGTTTATCCTAATTTATATAAATTATTTTGTACAAAAAAAATGTGCGTAACGTTGTTAGTCAAAATATTGCGAAGACTGTTATTGTCTTGTTTATAGTAAAGAAAAAAATACTCTAAATTAAATAAATGTTAAGGAACAGATTATATATAGCATTCCGTGATTGTTATTAAATTTCATGCACACACGTAAGGTTTCTTAATATAACGAAATGAAGCTGACTACTTGGACTTATAAAATGAAGCTCGCTTTCTTAACTCGCAACATGTTTTTCATTAAACATACGCTGAGACCGATAGCCTTGATTACATTTTCGCTTCCTAATAGTTAAGATTCTAGAAAACGTGGATAATAGATAATAATTAATCACTCTATGAACCATGCGCTAAAACTGAAAATAGGAAAGTTCAGTTTTGAGTAATTGCTAACTTATGGATTTACGAGTACTCATCGAGTAAGAAAAATAAAATTCTAATCACTAAGAAGTCAAGTGTTATGTAACACTGACGCGGCGAGTGTTAGTCTCACCATGCAAACACACAACGTCTCACGAATCTCACATAGTGTTGCAACTGCTTCTCCAGCTTCTTTACGCGCTCGTCAAAGTGGGGTGCGCTGGCTCTATACTGTTGCAGGCCATAGTCGTTTTCCAGGTCTGTGGACGGAGCAAAGTCCATACGAGGTTCCGCCGCCAACATTTTTAAACTCTTCTCGAAACGCTGCTTCATAATCTCGCGGGCAGCTTTTCTTCTGCCTCCACTCTTTGGTCGCTTCGCTTCAGCATTTCTTTTCTGCATCATATCTGATACTCTTTGCATTCTAAAAGCCATGTCGCCCGAGTTTCTTCTTTGTGATGACTCTGGGCTCTGTCTGGGCTTATGTCCTTGTATGAGATCTTCTACTTTCTGTCTGCGTAATGCCATTTCTGGGTTGCCGATTGACTCTAATTTTTTTAAACGTTCAGGGCTAGGCGTGTAGTAACGTTTTCCTTCTATAATGTGTGCCGTTCTTTGCAATCTTGACGCCATCAGAGTGTTATCAATCGACCCTGACCGTGCGGACCGGGATTCTGGGCTGGGCGTATGTCTTCTCTTGTGCCCTTCGAAAATTTCAGCTATTCTTTTCGTGCTGTGTGACGTTTCTATAGACCCAATCGAAGTGGAACGGCCCGCTGGAATAGTTTCGGGGCTTTGCGAATATCTATTCCGGTTAATATCAATAACTTCAGACAGTCGCCTTGCATGCGGTATTCGAGGCTCAACAGAGGCCAAGCGAATAAACTGCTGTTTCTTTTCTTCATCCATGGAAGAGGACTTAATGAACTCCTTTTTCGGTTTTTCCACCTGAACCACAGTAGCATCAGTATCCGCCGAATCATCTCTTAGAATGTCTGTGAAATCTGGCACCTTGACGGAATCACGGGATAATCCTTTCAGTCTTCGAGGCGGTTTTGTAAGTTTTAAATCGAGATTATTGTCTTGAAAAAAATTAGTTAAGTTCGAATGTTTTGATGAACCTTTCTGTTTCAATCGTGTTTTGCTATTTCCTTGTAATAGCTGAGCTAACGAATCTCTAACCATTATAGGATATGGGGAATCTTCAGGTTCCAAGAGTTCTAATATTTGCTCTTGTATTTCTTTTTGTTTATCAGTATGTGTATTTGCATCAGATATGGCGTCATGACCTTCTATTAGTCGAGCTAATTGTGTGATATCATTAAGGTCTAGTTTGCCAACCTTTTTCCTTATGTAATCGGCGGGGTCGTTACTTACTTGGGGGGTGCGTACGGAGCGTCGTTTCTTTCTGTTGCTCAGGGTGGATTTATCGATATCAGCGGCATCTGTGTGTAAGACTTTCTTTTAGGAATATACTTCGCAATCTACCTACACAATGATTTTTAAGATTCCCTGTTAAAGGAAATTTTACTCTTTTATGTTATGATAATAAAAACAAAACAATAAGTAACAATTATATAATCGAGGAAGATCTGCAGTTAGTTTAAATTTTAAAACTATACATTTTTTTTCTTTTAATTAATAAAAATTAATATTATTATATAACTATTCAACCATTACTAAATAAAGTGGAAAATTGACTTTAAAATTTATTTTGTCGTATTTATTCCGTTTACACTACTTACTCGAATATATAGAAACCGAATGCTCCGTCGTATTTCGAACATGCTTCTCTTTCTGTTGGCTTTTTTTGATCTAAAAAGAAAGCTAAAGTTATTAACACTTGTGGGACGTTAATTTAGTAACATTATGGTTTGTTCACCAGGGTACAGATAATAAACAGTAGCACTCGGAAAAACTTATCTAATCCTATTAAAACTTACATCAAAATTGACACTTTTATTGTTAAACATAAATAAAAGGTTAAAAAACAGGATTATAGGATCAAACAGTATTATTTCTTATTAGCTGAACTTCAGGTGATTTTTTGGTATTAAATAGAGAACAAGATGCGTAGAAATAAAAAAAAGATACAAATTTTTCAAATTTCGCGTCATTGTTAAAAGCAAGAAATAACTTTTAACGATTGGTGTTCTCTTGTTGGTTTCGACCACGGCAACATCTACTGTTTCCAGGGGATGTCAAGAGCGTGATATATATCATAGCGCTAAACCATATGCGATAATACTAATGAAAAAGTAGGAAATCCATGCAGTGGCTAATTACGAGCTAAAACACGAATAGTATACCGTGGGATTACCTCGAACATTATATCGAACAGCTGATTATTTATTTGTGACATTACCGCAATATTCCAATAAATATATCTTCTTGCATAAATCTTAACGCATATCCGTTGTCAATCCTGAGGACTAAGAAGGAATCTCTCGTGGCCAGTATAAGATCGCCAAATGAGACAACGCTACATAGCAAAACGTCGAAACAACACAATATCATTTTACGGCTCGATTTAGTTACTTCACATGAAACCATCGTAAAAAAGCATCCGCTGCTATATCGTATGGTCAGAGTAGAGACCTGATGGCAAAGTTACAAAGGTAGCGTGGCATCTTGAGTCATGGTGGAGGCCGCACTATATACTTACTACTAGGCGAACCGTTTGTCATTCTTAGTTTTATTAATATCTACTAAATATTTAATAATTAATATACAGAAAAGAGAAGTAATAAATAAGTTGAAATTTCAAAAGGGAAAAAAAATTCAATATGATTTTACTATAATATAATCTTTAATTTAGTGATATTATCTTGGTAGATAAAAAATAAAGTGAAAATAGGTAATGTTATACGACCTGATCGAACACATCTGTGTGGTGATATACATGAGGCACTTCACCCTTGAACGCGTTGTACACACGTGTCAAGTACGAGCGTAGTTTGGCCTCTGCCACGTCTTGATGCTGTCCAGTTGTCGAAAAGGGCGCAATACCTAAACGGAAAGATTAAACTTTATATTTATATTAATGTTACATAAATAAAAATACGATATTTAATTATGATAAATAGCATTTTCATTAAACCCTATAGAAATATAGGAAAGGAAAAAAATCCTATAATACAAGACATTAAATATAAATAGCAAAATACATTTACGCTATTTACGCTCCACCCTACTTCGGAAATGTCTTGGGAGATTTTGTTTAGCATGCTTCCCGTGCTCAATTCCAATTCCTCATCAGGTAAAGTGCATTTAAGAATTTTATAACTAATATCAGTGATATACTTTTAATATCCTTCAGCTAAATAATATTTTTGATATTAAGTCTTTGTCTCTTTATCAATCTTGAAATCAATTAGCGCGTATATTTTTTTATTGTTACTGTGAAATCTAAAACCACATTACTGAGATTACTAAGCATGATGCCTGCTACATTTTTCTTGAGTTATATCAAGTTATAGAAAAGTTTACAAAAAGATAAGGCTTGACAACACCGAACCTTAATGTAACAAAGATATGGTTGTTCTATCGACTTGTTAAAGAAATTGTTTTGGAAGCGAGTAGTATTTTGGAAGGCTTCATTATTTTAGCCCATCACTAGTCCACTGCTGGACATAGCCTTCCCATACAGACTGCCACAGCGTACGTACCCTTACGTGTACCCCTTAGCCACCTGTATCCAATTCCTGACGTCTTCAACAGTGATACTGAGCTACACTGCAGTTTGTTTCTAGCTGCAGAATGAATGGGTCAGCTCGACCGGGGTAGGACCAGGCCCTCACAGAACATCAGCGTAACATAACAGAATAATGCTGCTATGTTTCGTCTGGTGAGTGTAGGGATCCGGAGACCTTATGGAATGCCTCGTCATCAGTATGACAAGGCATCCCATCTCAGTCCTCAAGGGTGACAACGCATCTGCATTGTAATTCCGTGTCTCCTACTCGAGTACCTTTCTTCCATATCGATTATCGGTTCTACGAGGTATATGGCCGTCCCCTTGCCACTTCAGCTTACTGATCGTAAGAGCTATGTCGGATGGATACCTTAGTTCTGCGGATATCTATGTTTTTCGATCATAAAGAGAAACACCGAATATTGCATTCCCCCATAGCTCGCCAAGTGACTGAGCTTCCTTATACAGCCAACAGTCTAAGGACGACGTATCAGATCTGTAGGTCATCAGTGATTAAAGCGTTTTCTTCGGTTGTCTTTAAGCATTGAGGTATATTCGAGAGATTAGTTACTCATAAGTTTATTTATAACAATATAAATCTGAATTCTGGCTTTCGTGTTACATTAATCTAATTTAGAACCAACTTTGTATTAGTAGTAGTAGAACAGTATATATATTTATATATATATTTTAGATTCGTATGTATACATACATAATATGCATATATGTGTACGTGTGTATGACAAAACAGTGTCTGACCGAATTCTTGTTGCAGCACGTGGTAGACTGCATGGTCTGGTGTGCTGGGCGGCATGAGGTCCGGTCGGTAGCGGCGAACCAGGTCCGACAGCGCGGGCGAACCCACCGCCGCGCGGATCCCCGACTCGGTGCACCCTAACCACGACATGAGCGCCTCTTCGGGAATTTCCACCTCTGGTATCGCACACGAATTATATACTTTATTTAAAATTAAAAAAAAATATTATGTAGTAATAATCTCTAGCAATTAGGTTCTTAGTTATGCCTTTGTAAAGGATTATACTACCAATGAGTAGTGCCCAATGAGTTTAAATTTCTCGCCAAAGTACAAAAATCACTCGCTAAAATTTATGATGATTAAGATGATCTAAACAAAAAAAATATTTTGAGAATTAAAAAATTAAAAAAAAATATATATTGAGTCTATAATAATTAGTATTCCACTACTGTAGGCTATGATTAAATAATTAAACATGATTTATTCATAAACTGACAGCGGCAGGGTTACAACATGCAAGATAAATCATGAAAGAAATAAAATTATAAGAAAGAATAGAATGCTCTATCAAATACATCATAATCCATTTATTTCTATATAGACGTACGGTATGCAACCACATTTTATGCATCTATTATAACACAATATAATATACAAATATTAGACCTTACATCACCCACCCTGCAGGGCTTTTTATAGATATACAATACATTTACTACCCTAGGTAAATCACAAAAACCATAATTTACATTAATTCTAAATGTCTCACCGCGTCGACGTTTCCTGGCACTGGATGTAGCGTCCAAAGGTAACGGGTCATCGGTGTCGTAGAACGACGTGACCCGGTGGGGTGTCACGGCTGTTCTGTTCAAATTGGGGTACCGCGTGCCGGGGTCCAGAGTGTAGGCACCAAAGTCGCGGTGCAAATTTTCTGGGGTTGTTTGAGCTGGAAGACGAATACATACTTTGTATGATTTAATAAATAATGATGTAAAATACAAATAAATATAATATACATTTAGTATAAAATGTACATGTCTAATTATAAACAAGGTGAACGCAGAAAGGTTTACGCTTTTAGAGAATTTCAGGACAGTATTCTCAACCTATTTAATTTTATGTACGTATATTATATATTAGTGTACAATTTTATATTTTGTTTCTTATTTATGGATTAATTTGTAAGTTTATTATATACACCACCATCTCCCACTGTTCATTATATGTCTCCGCAGCCTGAATGTCGTCTACGCGAGGTCGCTCTTTAGCGATAAGACAGTAGTACTTTTTTTTTTTGCGATTGGCTTTAATGTTTTTGCATGTGTACAATAAAGAATATATAATCATATTTTTTCATTCGTATAGTACAACAATAAACATATCGTCAAAGTACAATGTGCAGAGATGTCAACGTGTAACAAACAGCAGAACTGTGTCAGTGTTTTCCATATAAATCGGCTCATACAATGACATAGCAAAGTCGTCCTTATCACAGCTTCTTAACTTACCTAAAAGTCGATATATTGATTCCCTCTCAGCAATGACCTCCAATGGATATGGAGCGGGACTTTGACCCCAGGAACGTACGGCCCACGCGGCGTCCAAAGCTGACAGAAACCCACGGGCACAACCCGAACCCGTCGGCCAAAAAGGCTCTAGCAAGCTGTCGCCCACGAGTTGGCAAAGGAGCCTTCGTCCTAGGCGCTCGTACACCTGGACAAATACCTTATGTTAGCGAATAAAGTAGAGAACTTTCACCGAGCGCCCCGAATTGGGCACGATACCCGCGGGGAAGGGGGAACGATCTGCCAACTTGCTACACAAATCCTTAGTAGCTGTCATTGGTCAACGGATCAGGCAGCGTCGAGGGAAGAGCCAGCACGGTGAATTGTCCAAGAACTAGCGACAATCACGCAAATCCTTGAGTGGCTACCGCTAGTCGACAACTGACAATGGGCTATACGGCTTTATTTGTAGTGTTCAGTTTTTATTAAATAAAAAGTAAACATAGTACAGTTCTTGAACATTAAAACGTTGTTAATAGTGGTATTAATATGATTTATTCTTTTGCTAAATTAACACTTTGTCTATTAACTTAGAGCCATATTCACAGATCGACAACGACACATAGACGACACGACAGGTGTCACCAGTATTAGGGCTCAGAAGCGTATAGAGATATAGGGTCGGCGATATGTCATTGCAATTCCATATTTAATTAACAAAGATGTTTTACTGTAATTAAAACGATTAATGTAATAATTAACAAGCAAACGATCTTACTTACGATCTTAATTTGTTAATATTACAATCCACTTACCATACTAGCATTCTCAGCTGCATACATGGACGTGAAGTCAAAGAGGGCGACGTCCGGTTCCCCATAGTGGTTGAGCGCAAAGTCTCTGAGTGGTAGACGACCATCGGTTGAGAAGCGTGCGGCTTCCTGTGCATACCGCATTAACGCGGCGCGATCTACGTTGTCCACGCTTAAAAGTCGCGACACCTCGGCGTAATCCTAAAATAATTTTAATGTGATGTGAAGATTACGTCACTACGTGATTATGATTGAACGTGATTAAAAACTAATAAAGTGAGGGCAGCTACATAATAAATAATAACAATAATAAATTGCTTTGCCAAATAAACAAAAAAAATACGACCTAAATCTTTTTAAATTTAAAAATCGAAAACGAAACAAAACGTTAACAATTCGGGAAAGCAATTATAAATTCTGCTATAAGCACAGCGGTAATTTTCAGATTATACTTATGTATTACTATATTTTACGTTATTAATTATATAAAAGCTATATTATTTAATTAATTGTACAATTTCAGTCTACTAAAACAAAGTTTATTTCTCGGTTAGTCCTTTGTCTTTTGCCTTGATCGCAGCTAGTAATCGTTACTTCGTCGACCTGATGAGCTTCTTTGGCTTGGGTTGAGCAATTGAACTTTCCATCAGCAGAGGCAGGATCTCTGGTAACCTCTGGAACCTTTACCTTTGTGTCATCCTAGATGTGCTTGATTGGATTCAAATCGGGACTTCGCACTGGCTAGTGTTTATATCAGCCTACTGAAAAATTCGCGAACAGAAGCTGCGGCGGTGTAGTCATTGTCGTGCATCCGCACGATTTTTTTCCGGCTGTGGAATAGGGGACAACATAGGTTTGTAGAATCACGTCGATATACCGTTATATCCTTGTCCCCGACCACGAATTTCATAAAAAAATCATTTTAATACAAACGAGATCGAACGAAACGAACGACTCAACGAAATACCGGCCCATATCATGCTACAACCTCGCCCATAACCGACTCTTCGATACAGCATAGAGCATATCGCTCCCCTGGTCTCCTGTAGACTTTTCGTCTATCCTTGCTATTCAGGCAGACTCTTTTCTCATTCTAGAATAACACAGAGCACCTTTGATCTAAGGGTCAATTCACTTTTTCCCGGACAAATTGAAGACGGTCAACTTTGGTTCTCGTGACTTGCCATTTTGGAGTAAGGCGATCTTTATACGTCTTCTGACTATCCACTCGCTAACAGCTACGCCTCTCGTCCGTCTAAGCTGCTGTCGGACAAAAACACCTGTGAAGTGTCGACTTCGGTGAGCAGTGCTGTCAATATCAAATCAAACTAACGGTCGTCTCTCTCCGACGTGCGGCGTTCCATTCCTTCATTGAAAGGAGTCAGCCTCCTGTAACCTTCTGTAAACTCTTGAAACAGCAGACTGACTAATATTCAGCTAGCAAACAACTTCTCGCTGGTCATTTTATGTTGCAAGAACGCGATTACTTGAACTGCATTTTCGGCTGAGGTGTCCATACTTCAGGTAATTTTTGACAATAAACAACGGATATATGCACTGCATGAAGTGCAAATGAAGATAGATTAGAAATTTCTGTGTACTTGCTATTTTATTACCCACAATACCATCACAGTTAAACAAGTTAAAAGCAGTTTTACTTGTAAAATAATGGCAAACTGGAAAAATTATGAAATTATTTTGATTCTCCTTTAAAGGTCTCCTTTAAAATACAAACAACTGATTTTATACTTAATGGGACTCTTAAAATATTGGAGTGGAGTCGATTTTTTTGCTCGTCAGTGTATGTTAATGCTAAACCAACTTACATTTAACAGCACTCCTTTATCCAAGAGACTGTGTTTCTTCGCCGTCATTACGAAATAGTGTGTGTCGTCTTTGTAGTAAACTATGTTCTCGAGATCGATGCCGGTGATTTCGTACAACTCTTTGAAGAATTTCTGATTGAAAATAAATGCAACACCGCTAATTTCAGGGACCTGGTGAAAAAATATATTTCTTTATTTATAATGAAAATGCTAAGCACATAACAAATATAAATCCAATAGTGGTTACAAAAAACCTTATAGATAATATAAGATGCTGGATTATTTCGAGAATAATCTTTTTACACGCTTATAATTTTTTATTCTTTAATATTATTTAGGCGGAAATTAAATTCCCTTTTCAAATGATATTGAGTCACAGATATTTAGACGTATATAGATATTATAATTACCATATTAGGACGTTTAGATAGCTTTCAATACTCTTATGCAAACCCATAGCGGGTATTATTAAAAAAAAAAAGTCTCTTTAGACATAAAAGGTAGGTTTCTTGTCTATGCTTTCATTCTGGCATATTTTCATTGTGGCGGTGAAATGAGCGCTTACAATTCGACTAACAACTTCATTGATGCCGGCATCGGGACTCGAGCCCTATCACGGCTCTCCAAATACACTTATTAAAAAATAACACTGGTGACGAGGCATTCGAGACATCTCAGTCCTCAAGGGTGCAAACGCATTATGATTCCTTGGCAACGATGAATGTAGATGTCATGGGCCGTAGGAATCACTTAACATCGGGTGAACTGTGTGCTCGTTTGTAACTCTCGATGTAATAAAAAAAAACTTCTGTTTACCAAATCGGACAGAACTACGCTGAACTTTCAGAGGGGCACCACGTCAAATATTATTGATGACCGATGACACCGATTTGTATGTGCATGCCATTAAACATTGCATATCCTCTTGTCATTCATAATAAACAGGACATTACCGACGCCTCCTGTTCAGTGTGCCTATTGATGAAGTTAGCAGTGATAGCCATGGCGAGTTTGCCGCGGAACTCTTTACGCTTGAAGCCGTGCAGCGTGTTGCGCTTGCCGTCCGCACCCACCAGCACATCGAACTCGTACTGCGCCACCGGGTGATCCCCAGGCGACACACGAGCCCGCCAACCCAAACCTGCACCGGCATGCATGTATTTATATTATTAAGGGGACAAACAGGCGGTGGCAGAACTTACATTAGCAGTGGTAGAGCTACTATGCAGTTTGTTACTAGCTGCAGAATTAATGGGTCAGCTCGACCAGGGTAGGATCACACCCACACAGAATATCAGCGTAAAATAGGAGCATAATTTCGCTGTGTTCCGTCTCGTGAGCGCAGGGATCCTGGAGATCTTTATGACTGGTGACTAGGCATTCCGTCTCAATCCTCAAGGGGACAACGCATCTGCATTATGATTCCTTGTCAAGGATGAATGTAGATGTCATGAGTCGCAGGAATCAATTGCCATCAGGTGAACTGTGCGCTCGTTTGTTACTCTCAATGTAAAAAAAAGACTACCCAGGACACACCCATTGCTAAGTTATCCATGCGGTATATTAACACCCACATCCTCGACGACGTATTATGATACAGACGGATGGAAGGAACGACGAAGGATGGAACGGCTTGTTAAGAATATTTACACTTACAGTTCCCTGCGTTATTTTTATATTTTCAGTTATTTAATTTATTTTGCCTGAGATTCGTGGACTCATTAGTACCGGTGTGGCTTTGAAACTTTCACGAACGTTCCAAGAAACCCATGACTGTGTTTTGTAATTAGATAAGACAATTTCAATAGCTAAATTTTTTAAATTTTGACTATAATCAAGGACTTGACTTATGGCTTCAGTTACATTTTATACCTTGTACATATTTAAATTGTTTGGTTTTCTTATAAGTTATTTTGACTTACTTTCGGAATTCTTCATAACGGTAGGCTCCAGAAGCTCTTCAAAGCTGACACCTTCGTGCAACTCCACGCCAAGCAGTAAAGCAACCTGTGGATAAAAAAAACTCATTTATTGGAAAATTACTTTTTACTAAAGAAAAATAAATTTTGTACCCACATACCACGAAGCTTTTGAAGTTTCACTACTGTTGCTAATAAACATCTATTGTGTTGCTGTTTTTAATAATAATCATTACTAAAATTTAAAAATTGTTTCGTAACAGAGGAGAGATAATTTATTTACAATTACGATAGATTTAAATGACATTAAAATATTTCTAATTAATCACAACCTCTATGTCCTACTTTGAAAGTCATATATATGAGCGAACTATCTTCTTTATTTCATCCACATTGATAAAGATAATAGTAATTACGTACGAGGGCACATTGAAAAGTTTTGAGCCTAAGGTTGACCTTTAAATTCAAAAGAAAAAATAATACTGGCACGTAATAGCCATTTCTTTTTTAATTATAATCTGCTGTCTTTTGTTTTTCTTCTGTCAAAATTGCAAAATTTGTATTCGATTTAACAAACGAAGTTCGCGGTTTCCGTAGAAATGAATAAAATTGAGCACCGTTCCGTCATAAAATATTTACAAAAAAAGGGATTAACGCCAAAACAAATTTATGAAGATATGTACGAGACTTTGGGGGAATCTGCTCCATCATATGCCACTGTTAAAAGATCGGTACCGGATTCCAAACGTGGCAGAGAAGCAGTGCAAGATGAACCTAGGAGTGGTAGGCCGCCGACGGCTATAATCTAAAAAAACACATGGCAGGACGAAAATTTTCGACGAATATCGAGGTACAAGAAGCTGTGACTGAATATTTTGATGAAATTGAAGATTCATTTTTTTTAGAAGGAATAGTAAAGCTAGAGACAAGATGGCAAAAGTGTATAGATCATTCTGGAGACTGTAGAGAAATATGATAATCTGTTATAAAAAAATCTTTTTTTTAAGGTCGGGCTCAAAACTTTTCAATGTGCCCTCGTACGCTGCAGCCGGAGGATCGAAAAAAAACCAAAATGATTTATAAAAAGTATATTAATAAGGAAATTACAATTTAATATTACTTATAACTAACTAAACCTATTGGATCGAAGTGTGACCCGAGAATGTCGATATTGAATACCGTTGGCACGAGGCTGACATATGTAGGCATATGTAATTTAGTGGTAAATACGATTATAAATTGTTTTCTTTTATAGTTGGCATTTAGTTAAAACATTTCATATCAGTAAAATAGTGTTAAAATTATTACATATAGCAATACATGTCTCATTTTAATAAGTAATAACAGCATCATTATACATTACTCTATGCTTTGATCCCTCCTTTTTGTCTTAGGTAGTCAATTCTAGACAGTTTATTTTATTAAATTTAAAAATATTGAGTCACTGATTAAAGAGACGTAGCCATGTATGTACCTAGTTGAATATTAAAAAAGATAAGAAATTTTGAGTTTTAAATGAAATCCACTTTGACTCCTTGTTTTCTTTAGATTATATATATAATATATATATATATAAATAATAATCATAAAAAGTTATAAGTTCGTCTTTACCTTCATAAGAATGCATTGCAACTGCCGTATACTAATGTGGTCTATAGAGCCGGCGCAAAATTTCCCGAAGAATTTCTTAGCGCCAAGAGCTCGCAGATCCTGGATGACAAACGGCCATAAATGTAGCACGTTGTTGCGCGACATACGATCGCGCTTTTCTATGACCACCTGTGGACATACACAAGTAAAATATTAGATGACATTTTAGATACGTAAGGAATAATAGTAATACTAATGTTCTGCGTCCAGGCTCATGCTTATAATTCCATCTTCAATCCTGGCTTGAATGACTTTTTAACTTTAATTCAAAAGGACATGGGCCACTCTCCATACATTGCACGGCCCACTAAACGAAGTTCAAGGACAGTAATGAAATTAAGTTTAAATAACAGACTACTATATATCCCTTTTATTATAAACAAATTAAAATCAATATTGTTCATGGGGTACAGAGATATTTCAAAAATAAGATAAGAATTTTAGGTTATTTCATATGATTTTGCTGTCAATACACTGACACTTTAACATCTTCATCAGCTGAAATATTATTTATATCACTATACTTTATGACATAGATCTAATTCAATGAACGCCAAGGCTTTGATGACAAGTATGTAAAAATGAAATGTTTTTTTTATAGATATTTCATTAATGTCCTTGAGAGCACGAGTAGCTGGGCTGAAAATGGCCCATGTCCTTTCAAATAATTACCACGTGATCGACAATGAAACATAAATTATGAGGTAATCTAAACTCTAATCTAGTCTGAATTTTTTTTAATAATATGTAAAGTCAGCAAATCCACATAGATAGAAATATATATATTGAATGCCTATTAATATAAGGGAATGATCCCTCTTCAATAATTGTTATTTTAGCGTGTTATCAATTGCTGAACATAGACGTGCTTTATTAGCAATTTTTCATGTAATAATGACACACGAGCACACAGCTCACCTGATGGCAAGTGTTGACTGTGGCTTGGCCCATAGACACCACCCATTGATCATAGACAAAGATTCAAGATACAGATGTTTCGTCACTTTTAAAGACCACGTTAAAAGTATTGCTATCGTCGGATTCTTATATTTACCATGAGAAATACAGTAGCGTTATGTTAGTGCCCTATTTCACGCTGCTATTGTTTGAAGGCGTGGGATCCTAGCATCTGAACATCTAATACCCTTGCCATATATGCTACGCGGTCGCTGTGTACTAACTATTGCCAACAAAAGAAATACGAATTCTTTATTAATTATTTAGTGAAATAATTAATCTTAAAATCTGTAACTATTTTCATATTATCTAAGAGATTAACGTGATTATTTTAATAATCATGCTAAAGCGATAAGAATAAATATAATTTCCTAAATGTAACTAAATCGTACTAACATTTGATAAAGTCATAATAATAACCTTAACAGAATCTGCAGATGCGTTGTATTTTAATTAAAGAGAGGATTATATTATAGTTAATAGTAATAAATATTATACATTAAATAAATATGTACTGATCTGATCCGACGTTGCGACTGCGTTCAGAGCACCGGTCATATACTATTCGTATGTAAAGCTGTTTCAGCTCGTTACGGTACATTGTTAAACAAAGACCTCCCAAAGAGAGATAATTGTAAGTTAAACAACATCACGGAGTTTGGACATTAAACTACTGTTAGTAGATACATGTATATATTTTCAAAACATTAGCAACTGACCAAAGGGCACCCTTCTTAACCTGATGGTGTGTGATAACTGCGGCCCTGTGCATTATACTCGATTAGGAATCATAATGTATTGCCGCATATAGCTAGTATACATTTCGGGGTTTGATTCTTGACTTGCATTTATTTAAATAAAAAATAAATAGATCATGAGTAACTATATTACCACTTTAGCACCTAAAAGCTGACACTCGATCGCCGCTCTGACGCCACATGGCCCGGCTCCAATAATTAGCACTTTAGTCTGGGTGCAAGCTCTTCCCTTGCCGTACACTTTGTGATTTGCCCGGAGATCGAACTTCTTGAATAAAGCTTGAGCCTTCCACGAGTTGGCCAACTTCGCCTGTAAAACAAACGTCGTAAAAGTGAAAATTGATGTTATTAGGATACGCGATAACAAGAGTACTACAATAAAGTAACCGTGTAAATATATATATGTATATATATATATACCTATATATTAGATCCTTACATATGAAATTAGGATGTACCATTATTATCTATGAACTTTCGGCATTTTATTGGTAGTTCATAGAATCCATTGCTGAAAAATTTTTGAAGCGATAGTCGATAAAACCTTTTCTGCCACCTTTCACCGGAATTGAATTTTTTTCCTTGCAAGAAATTGTCCAAATTCCGCAAAAAGTGATATTCTGTTGGAGCAAGGTCCGGCGAGTATGGTGGGTGGCGGAGACATTCCATTCGCAGCCCCTGTGAGCCCAGCGACCGTGTGTCGTGAAATACCAGGGCTAGCGTTGTCGTGAAGCAGCAGTGGGTTATAGCAATTGTCTAGTCTCGGTTGTTTAACGGCTAGCCGTCCGCGAGGTTTGTATTGGAGGTCAAAATTTTCAGAACGAAAACGTTGGAACCCAGCAGTGGGCTAGAGCAATTGTCTAGTCTCAGTTGTTTAACGGCTAGCCGTCCGCGAGGTTTGTATTGGAGGTCAAAATCTCGAGAACGAAAACGTTGGAACCCAGCAGTGGGCTAGAGAAATTGTCTAGTCTCGGTTGTTCAACGGCTAGCCGTCCGCGAGGTTTGTATTGGAGGTCAAAATTTCCAGAACAAAAACGTTGGAACCCAGCAGTGGGCTAGAGCAATTGTCTAGTCTCGGTTGTTTAACGGCTAGCCGTCCGCGAGGTTTGTATT
Organism: Teinopalpus imperialis; assembly: GCA_029286865.1. Lineage (NCBI taxonomy): Eukaryota > Metazoa > Arthropoda > Insecta > Lepidoptera > Papilionidae > Teinopalpus > Teinopalpus imperialis. The sequence continues at coordinate 4,597,302 of JAGSMU010000007.1, forward strand.
GCAGGTCAAAATCTCCAGAACGAAAACGTTGGAACCAAACACGTACCGTGTTTCTTGTACATTTAGTACTTTGTACATTAATCCTTCGTGCTGTTTCTGCCGCGCTGGTGTACTGTGGTATTCATATTCGTAAATCGTATGTCAAAGAAAAAACAAATGGCGCGAAAGCAAATGAATCGCTAAGTTGGAAACACAAATACACAAGACTAAATTTGAAATAAATTTGAATTTTGATAGCATATCCAAACGCCAGATTATTAGAGATCAAATAGGCCAGTTCGACAAAACGCAAATTACATATATAAAGACCTAATATATACAGGCTTAGGCCTCCTCCGTATCTCTATATCTCACTCAAAATTTTCCATAATTATTTAAAGAGTAAATTTAAATATATACCTTATATCATAGAATCAAGTGAGAGAGTATGACAAGTGGACGGTGCTATTATTAACGGCACTATATAATAAAGGTGTAACATCCCTAAAATATAATATATAGAACAGCCAGCACACAATAAATACATTCACATTTTTTTTTATGTAACTAAAACATTCGCATAATAAAATAACAATTGGCCAGCGCACACATTATCACAAATGATAAACAATGCGTCATCATGAAGAAATAAGCGATAGCGTTGAGAATGCCATTGCTATGAGTAAGAACTACCGGTGTAATAGTAATCGTCTCTTACTCGACTATACTCGACGATAATTATACAAATGAACTCATTAATAACTCATGTCAATATAACCCAGCATTAAGAGGAAGGACCACGCCCACAAAGAAAAAAATGCGTAAGATTATTACCTAATTATAGCTAGCAAGAAATTAAATCTCACAACACTAAATTTTGAATTGCATTTTATTATTTAATTTATGATTGTTTTGTGTGTTTTCTTTAGAGTGAATGTTGCCTTATTTAAAAGTTTAAGACGAATTTTGTATAAATATTTGATTTTATTAATAAAAAAGAATTTATTAATAAGAATGCCATCTCATTTTAAAGCTTAAACTTTCCTTTCCTCTAATCTGCTGTAATGAAAAAATAAATCTGAGCGACAGATTTTTTTACAAGAATATTTTGACGCCGAGCGTACGGCGTGAGTCGATTATTTTGCTTACGAGTGTATATATTTATGTATGTTTAGTATATATATATAAGATTAGTTTACTTTAAGAAATGTACGTTAAAATACCCATTAGACTTACTTATATGAATTAAATTATACAATATTATATATAATTTTTTTATTAATTAGAATCATTCATACTTAATATAATAATAAATTGCCAGACAATTTATGATTTTTAAAAAACAAAAACAGAGTAGCGCATCGGAGTGAGAAAGGTGCTACGCACACCTTTCTACACATCACACATCTATTAAACATTTTTTCTTCGAATGAAATCCTCCATATCATTGTATCCAAACATGAAAGTTTACACTCATAACAAGAAAAGTAAACGTGGCGGGTACCAGAATGCATTTATTATGCAAATATACTTTGTTAAGCGATCATTAACAATTAAGTCTTGGTATGTAGCAAATTGAAGCATAAATATTCCATACATTTTTTCAAAATGGAATATACTAGGCAGCATTTACTCTACTTTCAAACATACGAGGGAGCGTTTTAAAGTTGAGGAGTGTGTGAGAGGAGTGTGTGAGAGGAGTGTGTGAGAGAAGTGAGTCGCGAAATGATGGAAAATGAGTAAAAATTTTTGATTTACAATATATTTATAGCTTCTTAAAAAATGTTTTGTCTTAGTCAAGAAAATTCGCGGAAATAATTTAACTTCTACATAACTTAATCGCTGGTAAATTTCTCTTCGCACAGTTCTTTTTTCATTTTTGAGAACAGGTAACAATCGCTGGGAACAAAGTGAGGACTATAACATGGTTGATACAAAATATCGAAGCCCATATATCTAGGGCAACCAGCGCAAAGAATGAACCGAAGTTTCATATCTAGTAACAATTTGACCCAAAACACTATCTCTGACTTCATTACAAAAGTCCAAAAACGCACGGGTACATTCCACGCGCTGTTTTATTTTCCTTAATTTTCCCGGCGTAAGCATTCTCGGCACCCTAGTCGTCTTCAAGTGATTATCTGCCATGATTAAAGAGATTGTGCCCCTTGCAAATCCTTGTTTGTCCATCATTTTTAGTAAGGATTGGTTCCTCCAATTGCTTGGTAAGGAGCTTGATTACGGCGATTTTTTCGTATTTACGATAGTTCAAATAACAGATTTATGTCACAACATCATATTTATATGAGTAGCTGAACACGTTACGACATAAAACAGATATCTCCTCCTCCTCCAAACCCACCATTCCGCGAACTTAAAACCCCTACGTACCTACGTAAAACGCACCTACGTACCCCTCGTAACAGACTAAAATTGTATTGATCTCCATCACTGTAGTTCTTCAATTCAAATACTGGGCTTCAGAAAAATCTAGAACATCCGCATGTTTTTCAATGGCAACACGCCAAATTGCATGAAAATCAGAGAGAATGCTTTAACAGTTTACATCTATTTATGTACTACTGGCTCTCCGTTACGCAGCGATGAACGTCGGCGGTAACTCTCAAAATTACAAATAATTAGTTTGGTGAAACGGCGCTTAATTTAAGACGAAAAGTTTTAATTTGGAACTATTATTCTTTACTTCCTGACGACCGAGCTATTGTTTGAACTCATTGCTTGTGGATTTGTAAATATACTATATGTACTGTTCGTGCAGTTATCAATCATGATTGCACGATAATTGTATATATTTGTCATAGAACAATAATATGGAAGAAGTCTATTACTACAATATGATCAAAAATTTCATTAAATACAATGTTTTAAAAAAAAATTAGCTTACGCTAAACCAAATTAATTTACCGCATTGCGTGAGTACCCATGGGCAGAAAACCGAATTCTCATAAGCATTCATGAACACAAGCGGGCGGCCGACTGTGTTTAACAAAGTATGACACACGGTTGTTTTTTGTGGCAACGTATGACAGACGTTGTCGTATGTCCAGAACCGAGAGGTTGTTCAGCCCCTCATCAGATAAACCCCCTGTTTAATTTAGACAGTTTTTTGAAACTTCAGTTATGCATCCCACCATTATTTCCTATTAGATATCTTGATGTCGAATTACTAATCAATGTAGCATTGATGGTCCGTCCATAAGAAATTAACCTATGACATAATGATAAACTAAAGTCAAGTCAGCCGCAAGACTGAAGTTATATTTTCTTTCAAAGGGAAATATAAATTCCCTTACGCAACCAAATCAATGAAAGAATTATACCGGGCTTTAACACCAATGTGCTTCTCTTTTTGCTCTTAGCCGAACTACTAGAATGACGTAAACTGCACGGCACGGCCATGCCCAAAAATATATATATAACCATTCAGTTCCTAAATATAAAAGAGATATCTTAAACACAACATCGCTAAAAGAAACTTCGCTAGTTTATACTGAAAAATATCACAAAAGAAATCAAGAATATGTTTTTTTATAAAAGGCTCGAGACTTTTAATGTATACAAATATTACAAAATATAATAAGTACAAAGGTATTCCAGTCTACTTAAAATAATTCAATTTACACTTTAACACAAAAATTGCGTAGCGCTGCTGTTTCACCTATTAAGTTCAAATAATATAAATAAATTAAATAGCAAAATATTTTCATATCACTAAATGTATATGTTCATTTAATATTACCGAAAAAATTTAACTATAAAGGTTTAACAAACTAATTAATCATGTCACCGACCTTTAATTTTGGATAAAACTCAGGGAGTCTGTTTGGCTTCAGATTAAGTGTGTTGCATATTTCCCGGTGCAGCGCGAGGATATGTTTCATGGTCCCCGCCGAGCAGAAATGGTCGAACATTTCGGCGGCCAGGGCGCACTCGGGCGGTGTTGGTTCTATATGCCCACTCCGATTCATTTTAGTGGCCTGTGAACAAGTCCAACAAACATTAAATTAAACGAAGGGTTCTAAAATTTGCATTGTATTTACCAAAACCTCTCAAATTATTCTCACGTTTTTGAACAGACAAATTATATCGCTAACAACTCCAATATTTATTTGCATAATTATGATAATGATCAATATTTTAGCTGCTCAAATAGTATGTTTTGAAGATATTACTGCAATTGAGTTACACTGTGTAGTAATGTGCAAGCAATAGAAACGGTTTGGTTCGTCTGTCATAGCTGTGCAATTATAATGGAGGCCATTTTCGTCAACCTAACTGTGATGATCTCTGAGATGTCACACGAGAACTTAATTGAAACAATAAAACTGTTCCTATAATAATGGCCGCGACTAGTCTGATAGCGACAGTTATTATCCAATAAATCTAAAAGAAGGTCATAAAATCAAACGGATGGCTTATAAAAACCGTTCATACAACAAAAATTAACATTTTAAAATAATTACATTTATACAGTGCTAGCCGAAAGTAATTTATTCACGTGACACGGGAACAATTATCAAAAGAGCTAGAGACTGGAAATGTTTACTGAGAAATCTAAGAAATTAGGTCTTATAACATTTTTAAAGGAATTGCTTTATATCAAGCGATATTTCATTTCATATCACCTGTACTAGTATAAGGATACAAACAATAACATTGGGAAACAAACACAAGTACACATAACTCTTATTATAACTACTTTAAAACAGCGAACAGCAAATACCTTTTTACCCGTTAACCGGTATTAATGAGCAAGACTGCAAACTAAGTTACTATTTCAGCTAAGAAAACACTCAAATTATTGCAAGCCGTATGAAAACGTCCACAACTTTCACTAATATACCAACCGCCCACTAACCCACTCATATTCTCAAAAACCACGCGAGCTGAACCACTGCTAGTTTAATTAATGTTATAACTTAATCCAAGTTCGCCTTCAGTCATCATATTTCGCTGGCGTACTTTAATTTCTTAATTTCGTTTTCGACTGCTGTCGAAACTAGTTTGAATATTAAATTACAATTGCACTGACTGACGCATTCGATTCGCATTCGCTCATTTAAGCAAAGTAAAAAAAACTCAACGATTTAAATGAAGTCAACATTTAATTGGGCCATATAAGTAGACTTTTAATGATATTTGTAAAATGTTTTGATAGTGATACCTAGCTACTGAATCGTGGATCGTAGGTTCTATTCTCTGTCCAGAAACGATAGTTATGTATCATAAATTATTGGTTTTTGTGTCTGGGTGCGTTGTATGTAACTTTGTTTCAAAAATATTATATCCCGCGAAGTTGAATATATATGGTGGAGGCAGTGTATGCCTATACTGTAGGTAATATCTGTACTGAAGCTGTTATAACACATCCACGATTCTGAATTCAAAATAGGCATTTATGATTATTAGTATAGTATATCAGTTATCGCAATTGAAATAGTAAGAGAGTTAAGTGTTCTAAGACTAAGCTGCAGGCCCTTTTATTCACTGGTATTTAATTTAATTTGTAATTGAAGTTTTTATATAGTTATATATAAAAACAATAATAGTATTCAAATGTTAAGAAGTATTCACATGGAGAAATATCAAGCGTCATATAAACCCTACGAAAAAAAATATGGATACATCTCTAAAACTTGTATAAATTATTCCAAATCCTTAACAAAACATACGCTGGTTCAGTCATCAGATTAAGAAATTTTTAATCAATTTAAATGCCACTAAACAACACCTGGATACAAAATCTTCAAATCCATTTCCTTGAATCTTACTCCATTTAACCAGAACCAGAGAAGCCAATGCTTTATGTTATGTAAGTGGATTTACATCATAGATTTTATGAGATTTAATATAAATATTATGAGGGTGGGCATAATGGCCATTTATAATGTACGAAAAGTTTATAATGTTTTTAAAATAACCTGAGGAAGGGACGTTTGCAATGTTAATTATTTTTTTAAATCTTATTATATTTGTACATTGCAATGGAATTATGTATTTGTCTCGCTTTAAAGCACACCACTTACTTTTACTTTTGCACACAATTTTACTCAGGATACACATATGCTAATCAAAAACCAGTAACCAAACTTTTACTGGGGATTTTAATGAGATTATTTAGATTTTTTTGGATTACGAGAGAGAATGGAGGATAACACGCATGACGTATACAAAACAACAACGTTTTCCCTGTTTATTGAGGTTCTTTTAAAGCACGCTATCGTTTTTGATAAAGACGCTGTCCAGAAACTAGAGCAAGTACTACTACTTTGTATCAAATTTAAATCATGCGATTTGCTTTTTCTCCTGCATGGTGTCGGGCAAGCATTGCTATTGGGTCGTTACCAACACTTCGGTATTCAACTTAGTTAGGCCTGTACAAGCTCTGGAAAAGACTTTGCACCTTGGTTATTTGTTGCTTATCGCTTCATCGATACGATTTGTATTTGAAGCTGTTCGAGTTCGAGTCTCGCTTTATAGACCTAGAGATCTAACTATTAAACTGCCTATACGCCACTGAAATGTAAGCGGAAGACTGCAGTCTTATTTCACGTCGTGCTACAATGAGATGTGTGTTAGATAGTTAGTGTTAGTAAAGCTTTTTGGTTATATTTTAACCGCGTTTCTTGCAAAACTTTGCTTTCGCCTGTTCATTTTCCATGAGCATCGTAAAATCGTAAAGTATATCGCAATTCTGCAGGCATTCCAAACGATTTCGTAATTCGAGCTGGAATTTGCTAAGATCGACGGAGAATAGACTTCATCAGACGACACTTTCCTAACCTGATCTTAAGACTCAATGTACTATGTATAACTATTCAACGAACAGCCGGCTTTCCCCCTTGTTGTCACAATCATTATTGAATAGCTGCCGCTTTATCGGCACGATGAAGTCGATCTCGTTCTCGACAGAACCATCAGAGCTTATCCAGGTCTACTTTCTATGGGGCTTTTTGAAGAAACAGTTCAATAATCATGAAGAACCACCCCTTTCCTAATAGTGTTTGTCCCTTGGGTTGCAATATTCCAAAATTCGCCCATCAGCTGGTCATCTTTTGCCCAGCTTTGCATTAGTCTCCCATCAACAGTGTCTGAGGGGATGCATGGCTCTTGCTATATCCTCATATATTTCCTTTACCTCATCACCGGAGTGTGACGACGGTGCATAAACATGACATTCAACGAATAACGTTTGGTTATTCTGATTATAAGGTACGTAACCTTCGCCGATACTCAAGGCCTCAAGGTTGACGATATTTTTGATAATTGTGGACGATAAACGTGACAACTCCCTTGGACAGATGCATATCCTCGCGGTGTTCGAATAAGTTATCGGATTCAAGGATTACCCCGTCGTTCGCTAGTTTGCAGTCTTCAGATCATCGTATTATATCACAGCTTAACATTTTCACATTTTTTTTAGAATAGAAGGTTTACGGTCAAGCAGGTGACCTGATGGTAAGTGGTCACCGCCAACCATGAACATCTCCAACATGAGAGGAGACGTAAGTGCGCTGCCGACCTTTAAAATAGGTGTAGACTCGTTTCTTGAACACCCCTAAGTTTTGTATAGGATCGTAAATAACGCTGGCGACAGCTGATTACACGGAAAAGTTGTACGTGGCAGAATTTCTTCGTGTAAAACGCCCAGTGATGGATTACCAACCATCGAAATGATGATGGTGAAAATTGTAGCTCTGTCGTGATGTATGATGGTTAAACTCAGCAGCTGGAATTAATCGTAATAATTCCTCAGAACACTTCCCGAGGTAAATACCTTAAAATATTGCAAAGAGATGCAACATCTCTTCGCAAAGCCAGACGTCGACGTCGCAAATTTCGACAACTTCATGACCGTACTATGCCTGAGACATTGAGAAGTGAAGCTTCTGTCCTTCGCTACACACTACCCCTGTTCAAGCTTCAATTGGAGGCTCTGTATGTGATACTAAGTAATCCCTGGTGATAATAAATTACCTGGCGCCAGTACAAGTGCGCGTCGATCGAAAAATGATCAGTGGGAGAGAATGTCAGTAGAGCGGGGTAGTGGGAGGTGCAGCGAGAGGCAAAGAAGCTTAATTTACGCAAGGACCAAAACTATAACTACTAAGCAACTAACACTTGCATCCTCACTAGGTAAAAATGATGAAATTTGATAAATAGTAGTAGTATTAGTAGTAGTAGCTAGTTACTGCGCATCTTTTGCAAGTCGCATTAATGAAACTAAAGAAAAAATAAATATTGCCGGGATGTCGCGCCTAATGCCCAAGCACTACAGATAAGGTGATTAATATTTTTATCAATATTGAATTTAAGATAATCCAAGGACAATAGCAGTATTGAAAAAAATAATCTGGTCATTTACACACGGATTTGTAACTCTATATAGATTTTATTGAGTCTGCTTAATTGTTCTTTCATATTTGATACTTTTAGTATCTTATTGACAATATAATGACGTAAACACAATACGTATCCTTTGCAAATATCATTAAAAACGGACTGATTATCAGATTATGTTGGCAAATCACTTTCGTGTTTACTGCTGGTCGGCGGTCGATATTTTAGATCCATCTTGCCTACAGACATAACAATCAATGTGAAAGAATATGGACAGAATGATTGAGACTGGGACAATCGAGTAATCTCGAATAAATGACAACAGTTTCAAAAAGTTACATCAAGAAAAACCTTTTAAGGGTTTACAATAATCCGTGGGTGGCACTTAAAGTTCTTAGAAGGCCAGTTAGAGACATTGATATTGACAATGAAAACCTAAACGTTACCTTATGTGATATTTTGCATTCATTTGTCATATGTTTTTGTGAATTGGCAAAATGAATTAAGCGCGAGAAAATTTTCACTCCATAATTTATTACGACTTTCGTTGTGGTATTAATCGACAACATAGCATAGATAGACATTTCATTATAAAGCCCCATCTCGCGCCACTGTTTACAATTAATTTATATACAATTTACAGTTTAAGCGTGGGCGTAGCAATCTCAGTGATAATCTGCGTGAGATTGCTTGCTTGAGTTTAGACTAGCTAAGCGACGCACTCGACTTCGACGTCTTCTAATCTACGAATTCCATCATCTTCGGATCATCGCCCCGTTCTTCTTCAGTTAGGGCCCTCCGCCAACCCAACCTCATCTTCCACCAAATCCATAGTAGCCTGGCACCGACTCAGGAACGACCTGAGGGAAGCCCCGTCACCGCACCTAGATGCTATTCCTAACTAATTTCTGCTACCATATCTTCAGTCAACGACACAAACCTCGTAGTTCATGCCCTCACTAGGCACATCCAGACCGTTGTCGAGGATTGCTCGAGGTAGGTTGAGTGTCGGGTGTTCCCTCGGTGAATGACCACTGACGGAACACCCAACACTCAAGCACACATCAAGTACACCGCATCACGGGCTCATATACAAACTATATGAGCTCGGTGTGCCAGATCGACTCGTACTTAATACAAGAGACTTTCTCCGAAATCGAACCTTTTCTCCAGTCATACAAATAGAAGCGTCGCTGGAGTTTCTTGCGCACCTTTTTCTCCAGCGCCCACGCATTCCGAAGTGGTGGTACAGATACACAAATAAAAACTCAGTAATCCTCAGTAAATCGGAAAAAAATGCCATTCCCTTCCTTTTTTTTTTATAGTATAGGCGGCAAACGTGCATGCAGCCCACCTGATGGTAAGTGATTACCACCACCCATGAACATTAAACTTTCTATGTAACACAATTGGTGTTTCTTAGTAACACCATATGTTTGTTCCTTGTCGATCAGTACTTATTTGACTGTTAACTAGCACTAAAACTTAGCATTAAAACTTTCAAAATCACTGGGACACAGTTCTTTTCGTGCCAGCCATGTTTGAGTTGTGAATTTTAAGAATTGTGTTTGCGAAAGATTGTGGCTAAAGTGCGAGTGTCAATAAGATATGTGATGAATGGATAATGGAGTTGCAGAGTTTATTGAAGGATTATAAACCGAAAGATGTCTTCAATGTCGACTAGACTGGCCTTCTTTTCAAGTGCCTACTTGACAACACTTATTTTTAAAATGAAAAATGTCATGACAGTAAGGACAGTAAAGAGTGATTAATGATATTTCTAGCAACAAACATGACTTTTTTATAAGTTATAAGTATTATATAATTAGTTATAAGAAAGGCTTTTTAGCCTTGTTGTTGTTACACTTTTCTTACCCTAAGCCCCAGGAATTATAAAAAACTTAAAAATATTTTTAATTAAAAGAAATTTTACATAGAGAATCAGTATTATTAGAGAAAATCTGGGCTACAAATTAAATTTTTTTAGAAATATATAATATTTCACTCATAGTGCAAACACTGTACTTCTATCAAATAGTGGTTTGATAAATTTGGCTATTTGAACGAATAAATTTTTGGTTTGATGTTTGTTTTCTCAGAGAGTAATTTCCTAATTATTGACTGTAGAATAACAATAACATGATAGCTAAAACAACAAACATAATTGTACTTTTTGTTGTATGCTTTATTTAGTTTTGCTGTATAACCAATACAGCAGTAAGTAGTAGTTCATAGTAGTAGTTAATACTTCGGAAGTATTAAACTACTACTTATGACTCAACTTTATAACATTAGTGGAGATTAATGAGCACACAGTTCACCTGCTGGTATGTGATGACTGTGGCTTCCCAACATCCATCTTTAATAAAGATTCAAGCACTGTGACATCAGCTTCGGGGACTGAGGTGGAATGTGAGGTATTCGGTATAACCTGTAACTGTGTCTGGAGCCAACCTAGTCATGTTCCAGCTAGAAACTAGCTGTGACATCGCTATAAATCATAAACTGTTAATTTTAAAAATTAATGATGTCACATCTAAAACTTAAGCTTAAGGATCACTTAAGTACAATTTAACATTTAGAATACAACAATTTTGTTTTGTTTGAAAATTAACTAGCTCACTCTCATGATTTTATTGTATATATAGTAAATAACATGTTTAATCTAGCTATGTGGAATTAAAACTATACAGTTGTTACATTAAACCTTATATTCTTTTCTTATATGATTTAACTCACTTTTGAATCATGACTAAAATAAAGTTATAAAAATTTTTTTAACTGAAAATTTAATATGTAAGAGATGATTAGAAAAATTCCAAAATTTCATTAGAATGGAACTGAAAAAATATCTAACTTCAGTAAATAATTTCTCTGTAAATACAGAAATAATTCTCAATTCATACTAAATCAATTAATAATAAAATCACAAAAATTCTATCATATAACAGTTTTTAATCCCAGTAAACGATGAATGAAACAAGCATCTTGTTTCTATGCAACCCAGTGTCTGGTGGACTCAGCACTGTAAACCTCTCCCTGTTTCTCCACAATCAACTAATTCAGGGGTATTTAAATGAAAATCAGGGATTTTAATCCTTAATTCTTAAACAGTATAAGATCTTTACTGTTTTGTACCACCTAAATGTGCAAAAACGGCAACATTAGCACCAATCACACTATTTTATTTATCAAGTGTTGCATTATATTGAAATAATACAAACTTAAAATAAATCTGTACAAAAGTAGTTACATTAAGAGGTTGATTAATATATAAAACTTCACATTTTTGCATATTCCTGATATGTTCTACATCTAGGTCAAAAAGTGAACAAATTGGATAGCAGCATCTTCAGCTCTAGTAAATATTTACTGTTATAATCATTTTCATGATATTAAATCCAATCAAAATGTGGTCAGTATTAGTGCAATTTTGTTATGAACCAAATTGAAGGCTTCCTACCTACTGGGCCTACTTTACAAATTTGTCTTAATATGTGACAATGGTGCTACATATTGGTAGTATTCTCAAATTTGCTACATTGCCATATTGTGGTATTGAAAATTGCAGTTTAGCAGCTATGCAGTTGATATGAATAGCAAAGTAATAATAATTATCATAAAAATTTCAAATTAAATTGATAGTCATTTTTCACTCTTTCCCAATTTATAGCAGTGAGTCATTAGTCATTACTCAATGCTATAAATTGGGAGATGGTAGCTGAGCACATAGCTATAGATGAACACTTGGCAAAATGCCCAGTAGGTGTCAACCTGCCTGTATCAAAAGATTCACTAACACTGAGGAAATTTTTGTGGGATTATTCTATGTATCTTTAAAAAAAACAATTTCATTGTTATTTATTTCAATTAAAATTGAATCTGATTTTCGAAAAACAAATTGTGTAATTTTTTTGTATTTTTTTCATAACCATGTCTATATATTATCACCAATCACATGTCATGTTTTTATATTACATTATTTATACCAAATAAAACTTTTGGTTATTTTTCATTAATTAGAGTCCTGGATTTTTTAATTAAAAAGATTTGAATTTTATAGTAACTTTAGTAAAAGCATATTTAAATAGAGAAATCTGCAAAAACATTTTGATTTTGATATAAAATGTTATGATATGCTATGATGTCTTATGCAAAAGTACAAAACTTTAACAATACTACCAATACATAAAATGTTGGCATATATGGCTGGCAGCCAGATTAAAATTCAACAAAAAAATAATTTCATTTTAATATTTTAACAGTTGTTTAAATTCATAATTCAAGCTTACTTACAGTGCCTGGCTAAATTCGTATTCAGCGCACTTAAAATATCTACGTACGATGTGTGACACACTAATAGGTGAACGGACTGCGGTATAAATTTAGAAAAATTAAGATAGAATTGTAATTAAAACCAGAGAGAGTTTAATTACAATTCACAATATAGGTTGGAGAGGACAGACATCACATAACAAAAAAATCAACTTTATACTGTTCATAAATACACTTCGCTAAACGCATTGTCTTGTCTTCTCAAGCTATTGCAGTTTACGAAATGATAAACTTGACGATCGAAATCTAGCAAGCACAACCGTAAAACAAGTTAAATTTAGATAATTTGAAAGCTTCAATTACACACACATTATAATTTTAATAGTACTGACCTTAAAATCACAGAATTAGTCTTTATCACATCTCTTTGACTTCTTTCATGAGTCTACTGTTGCTTTCATATTTATTATACTCATAGTAAGCGCCCATAAACCAAAGACTATTTCTTTTTTTCTATTAATTACCACAGAGCACAGACTATTGATTTTTGTTTTGTATAGACACCATAGCAAATATTAGCTACAGAATCAAAACTACACACTGTATGGAAAATTTAATTCTTTCTAAATAGGATTGTTATGTCTGTAAAACGTTAAATTATCTCGGGCATTAGAAAATAGTGTACTACGTACAAAAGAAATGCTCGATGTTACCCTAAGCAGAAAGAGATGCCGCAAAACAGTGTTGCTTTCTAAAAGGGTGATCAACATGCGATGTAACATATTATCGAAACAATTTAGAAAAGTTTAAGCTCTTGGAGCTATCATTGTGATATGATATAGAAAACAAACAGAATTATACAATCATTTTCTCTATAAATTCAATTTACAATATAGTTGAAGTAGTTTAATGAGTGAGCAACTAAATTTTACAGAATAACTAATTAAAATAAGATCAGCTCCTAATAGTGATCATCTCTTTATTATGTTTTTTTTAAAGTGGTGAAACTATCACAGTGCAGCTACAGCATAATTGAGTCTCCTATATCGGGGAATACAAAACCTAGCCCTACTAGCATGAATTAGTAGCTTAACGTTACTATGTTTCATGATGAGTGTATGGATCCGGAGACAATAACCGGCAATGAGGCACTCACAGCCCTCAGTTCACATGAATACACGAATCTTAGTTGTGTGGATTTAGGTTTTGTAAAGGGGAAATGCAACGTTAAAATCTAAATTCACGGATGAAGTATGAATAACTGTAAGATTTAATGTGTAATAATAATAAAACTTATCTGCCTTTAAAATTACATCAGTGAATCAAGTACACACACAATGAGTAATAAAGCTAAAAGCTTTAAAAATTATTATTATTAAAAATTAAAATCGAGGTGTTTTCAAAATAAATAACAGCAGCAAGAGGCAACGCTTATTATTAGATATTTATTACGTATTAAGCATACGACAGATTTTACATAAATAGGTTACAGTATACACGTAGAAATCGTATATAAATCAATAATAGGTACGTGCGGTTTTGCATGAATATATAGTAAACTTGCTGTTACCTGCAGCTTCGCATGCGTAGATATATTTATATTAAAATAAGGCTCGTTGTTTCAGTGGTAAAAATAGCTAAAAGCATAACGAAATCATAGCGTGTGTCAGAAGCAGTGCCCAATGACATTTATGGGACTTAGATGAAGAAACTTGAATAAAATGTTTTTCCTAAACTTTATATCATATACCCTTTCATATCGCATTTCATCCTTTTTCCTTTTTAAGCGACAAACTTCCCATATAAACTTTTAATCCCTAATTCAATAATATTGGAAAACACTAATATATATTAATTTCTAAACTGAAGCAGGTAGGTTTTGTTTGTGGTTGTAACTTTAAAAATACCGGACTTCCCTTGCAACCTTTTATCCTCTATGTTACCCCCTTAGGGATAAAACGTCCAAAAATCCTTAATTAGTCGATGCTTACAAAATAAAAGGCATCAATTGAAAAATTTCAAGTTTGTAGCCCCAGCGATTTAGACTCTGCGTTGATGAATCAGTCGGTCAGGACAAGTAATTATATATGTATAGTTGTGTTCACAACCCATGTATTTGTTTTTTCGCTACTAGTTGGCGCTAGTAAAATATTAGAACACAAGAATAAAAGGAATTAAATACTATAAGAAAATAAACTGATTTCTAGTTATATCAAATAGTATATAGTGGTTACATTTTATCCTCTTAACAGAGTATAATTCAAATTAGAGATGGAATATGAGAATGGTGTGGAATTAAGACTATTGCGTGAGCCAATCTTAATTTACCTCACAACCCCCGGTACTAGCAATGGACGGCGCTGCAAATAATGTGCGGTTTTCACCTCAACAGGCGGTTATACCACAGTGCGTGGGGCGTAATACAACATCAGACCCCATAGCCAAATTTACTATTAACTTTAAAAATACCATCTCTGGAGTTTTTCCTATTGAGACAAAATACTTCCCAATTTAAAAACTTTCCGGTTAGTTAAGTGAGTAAACTTGACATAGTTTTTTCATCAAAATTCAACAAAATAAATTTATGTCTATTTATTTTGTTCAGTCAATATCAAGTGTAATTAATAATTATCAATACAAATTACGTAAAAATACTTATCTCAAGATCTGTGTAGATTTTCCACGGCGCACCGGTGGCCTTGCTGATGAAACAATTTTGAATTACCTGAAGTCGGGGAGGCATGCGCAAAGTCGGGGCTTGCGTATATCATTATGATACTCCGTCCAGCTGATTTTTACAAGAAGGGCATCAATAAACTATTACTGCGTTGGCAAAGATGCATGGATTACATGGGTGATTACTTTGAATAACAGAAATAAAAAAGTTTGAAAAAAAAATACTTTAACTTATTTCATACAAAACGGCAATTTCATAGGTAAAGACCTATTATTTGACCTAGTCTTTTCCCAGGGAATTGAACTATCAAATAGTTCTATGATTGGGAGATGCGGCGGACGTTTGGTCAAAAACTTAATACTATTATTATATTTTTTTTCTTTTTTCTATTTTCCTAAGGTGTTGGCTGCGGATTGGAGGCGTTTACAGATAGCGTCTGGTTTAAATACATACGACTAGAGGCTGGTGTCATCGGCGAAGAGGGCTAGATCTACACCGCGAGTGCGTGTTTAGATAACTGTAAGCCGTAAGCTGTAGACGTCACTGGACCAACAGTAATTCTCATACATAAAAAAAAAACCGCGAGTGCGTGGTGTGTCGTTTGTGTAGAGTGTGTGTGAATGGGGGTGCATCCCCTCGACACGGCAACGAAAGGTCCAATTTCGGAGAAAGTCCTAAAAATAGTACGAGTCGATCTGGCACACCGAGCTCATATAGTTTGTATATGAGCCCGTTGTGCCAGATCTAGTCGAACGCTTTCGCCACGTTGTGGAAAAGCGCCTCGGTTTGGTAGCCCCGAATGAATTTACTGTGAATGTGCTCCGAGATGCGTTGCATTTGATGTATGCTTGAGTGTTGGGTTTGAAACACGAACTATTCACTGATAGGTAACATGAAGTCCTTGAGGCGGACCAGGATGAGCCTTTCGTACACCTTGCCCAATGCTTTGAGTAGGCTTATGGGTCGATAGGACCGGTTGAGCATCGGCTTTCTTCGAGGTGTTCGGTAAGATGTCTTTGAAGATAGCTGCGTTGTAGATTATCACCAGTAGGATTTTTTTTTCGAGCTGATGGCTGCTGTTAACCCGAGGGTCTTTACAGTTGTACACCGGGTTGAGAGGTGACCAAATGCTTATGGCACTCAATCGAGACCTCTATTAGGGGGGTATCAAGCAAAAGGGCTCCAGAAAGGGAGCCTCGGCTTCACCAGTAGGTGTAGATTGTATATGGCTAGGAGTTTCATCACCTTGTTGGGGATGATGCGGCTAGGGCCGGGGCCTCGAGTGGTCGCAGGTTTTGAATTATAGACTTAACTTCGGTGCATGTAACTTGAGTAACGGAACCATGAGATAGTTCTTTAGTCCTCCGGTCGACCTCGCTGACAAGGTGAGAAGCGTCAATCGGTAGGGTACTCGGTGAGCATTGCAGGTCGAGATTATCAGCCAGACATTCGGCTTTCTCTTCGTCTAAGAAGGCGGGTAGTTTATTGAGACGTGCTAAGGGAGGCATTGTTGGGGCGGTGCCTCCTTTTATGGATTTGGAAAGATGCTAGGCGAGATGGGAAGGTTCGATAATGGAGAGATGATTATCCCAACGATCGTTCCGGTCCTGGGATATGCGTGATCGGACTTCACACTGTAGCGTACTGTTGTACGGATCTTTGATTCAGATTTTTTAAAAAAATATTGTGAAACAACAAATTAGAAATATTTAATTAACTTGAATTAAAATACTTTTACAAAATATAAATGTTCAGTGAAATAATGGGCAAGTGTTACCGCTCTGGATTCGCGTGACGAACTAGTTTTTAATGTAATAAATGTCCAGAGGCTCATGGATATGCTGACTAGGCATAGGATATGTTACGGCATGGGTAAGGCTTTGGTAAGGTCTATATATACAGTAAGTATATATAACAGCCCCCAGGGTTGAGACTAAACTTAGACCAAAAGGGTGAAGTTTATGTAAACGAAATTCGAATTTTGGGTAAAGGACTTTGAGGAGATTCGGAAGGACTTTGAGAAACACATTTACATTTTCGATATCAATGTTATTTTTAAATTTTCTTTTAAAGATACGATGACAAATACCCACTTTACAATATTTATAAAGTAAAAATGGTATTAACAAAATAATGATGACAATAATAAAAATAGAAGAATAAGAATAATATTTACCATAAAGAACAATATGTGGTTTACTTATAATCGAATCTAAATTTTGTAAAATTTGATTAGAGGCTTTGTCGTGCACAGCTATCAATGAATGTAAGTTTACATTTTTCAAATTTAAAACAGGAATCTTATGATTAATATTTTGAAATTTAATAAAATTACAACATGTATCATTTAATATATCTAGAACATAATTGACTGGGTGCATTTGAATAGTTTTAGAATATTTTGAAAATAACTTTAAGTCTTTAAAATAAGCTATACAATTAGATGGAAGATTAAATATGCCAGAACCAATAATATTTCATTCAGTTAAATTTGATTGACAATCAATTGACAATTTAGAGTTCTTACTAACAACATATAACCATATATTATTAAACAGTGGTAGCCAAATTTCTATGTGACCTTGGAAAAACTTCGTATTACATAGGGTAGGCACAGAATTTAGTGCATTACACATAATATCCGATTCGCAGATCGGCATTGCAGTACTCGAATGACATGTCTATAAAATTGCAAATGTAAATTTGGTTATATAAAATCTTACAGTTACTTAAATTATCTAATTTACAATAAAAGAACTTATTTAGTAGATGGTGCTATTGTCTATATGTATAATTCGATTTCGTCATCATGGCCGGAAAGGGTAAACAGTGGTACAGATTAAATTCGTTCGAAAATACCAGCGGTATTTTAAGGACAAATACAATTTTGTTTTCACTATAGTAGCTAGCAATATCCGATATATTAAGTAACATAAATATTTTCTAAAGATACACTAACAGGAAAACTACGAAAGTTTGCTAAAAATCTATAGTTTTGGACTAACTCGTTGAATAATTGTTGTGGTGTTATGACAGATGGATGCTTTGACTCACTAAACATAATGGAATCGACAATATCCTCTAATTTAAACGATAAGTATTGTCTTATAGGCTACTTTCTAGAATGTTAAATATTTCACTTAAACTAGATCTCATTACTAAACGTTCCGTAACCATGGTTACATTTCGTAGGCTACGGGATAAGTTATTAAGAGCATTATATAATTGCTTGATATTACTGAATGTCTTTTTAAAAGATGATAGAGTCGATGTGGTCACTAGAATATTTTCTTTTAATAAATTTGACAATTTGACTTGGCTATTTTCGATATTTTTAATGGCATTACTATATTTAATGGCATCATCCTCATTCATTGTTCCGAAGAGATGTTTAAATACGGTCCCAATCGGATCAAAATAAATACCAGGACTATTCGATGTCGACTGGAAGAATTGCTCTTGAGCCCAGGGGAGGCTACTGTAATATAATAAAAGAAATATAAAATTACTAACTTTATAAATTTGTAAAATTGGAATATAAATTAATTAACTTATTTTAATTAAAATGAAAAATTATATTAAACTACTAAAAAAAGAATGTTTATTCGCGACGACGGTCAAGCTTAACCTCATCGAAGTGATGGGTGACATGGCGCCTATTTATTAATAGAGTGAGAGTATTTCTGCCGTTTATTTTTACAACCTTATATGGACCTTTCCAAATCGGAGATAAGGGTTTGCACAAACGCAAATGATTTTTGAGAAAAACGTAGTCTCCGACTTGATATTTGACTGGACGAGAAAGTGATATCTAAAGCGGGTTCATAGACTGAATTTGGAATGTAGAGTTTATGTCCTAATAAAACTTCAAAAGGTGAATAATTTGTTGTGGTATGTATGGCTGTGTTATAGGCTAATATTGCTGTATAAACGTATTTAGGCCAATTATCTTGATTTTCGCACACGTAGGATATAAGATATTCTTTTAAAGTGGAATGGCTACGCTCTAGCGCGCCTTGTGTTTGGGGATGATATGGAGATGACCACAGCTGTTTTATTTTCAGGAAGTTACAGGTTTGTTTGAATAAGTCAGCTGTAAAATTGGTACCGTAGTCTGTAAGGATTGTTTTAGGAATGCCAAGTAAGAATATGAATGTCTTGTCCAGACACTCGCTCGTTTCTTCGGCGGTGGTGTTACGAATAGGATAGGCTATGAAATATTTTGTTAGGTCGTCTTGAAGGGTGAGGACATATTTTAAATTGGCAGAACCGGATTGGACCAACTATGTCTTAGGATAATCTTTCATAAGGAGTAGTAGAGGAGCTTGTTATCTGCATGGGTGCTCTGTTAATTTTGCGTAAGGCTTTGTTAGTTTGGCAGGAGGGACAATTTTTTACGTTTCTCTCAATGTCACTGCGCATATTTTTCCAAATGAATTGTTCTTTTTTTTTCGGGCTGATGGCCGCTGTTAGTCCGAGGGCTTTTGCAGTTTCATATGTACCACCACTTCGAAATGGGTGGGCGCTGGAGAAGAAGTGGCGCAAGAAACTCCAGCGACGCTTCTAACTGTATTGACTGGAGAGAACCGGCCTGTGACATGGCGGTATCGCGAATAACCTTGTTTGCGACGCCCTAGCCGTCGGCGGGGGCGGTATGAGGGTGCAATGTAGTGTTGTGTTTTATGTAGAGCTTGGGCGTCGACGGGGTCGTCGAGGGCGTGCCTCGGTCTCCTTCGGACGCGGGTGAATCTATGATGCGCGGTGGGATTGTAAGTGGCGGCAGTTACAATCAACGGGTTTGGGTGTGTGACGGCAGAGTCGAAATATAGGCGAGATACCTGCTTTAGGTACTGATTTATGGTCGGGAGCTCAAGATCTATGTGTAGATTTTCATTACACAAGAACCATGGCGCACCGGTGGCATGAAACGATTTTGTATAACCTGAAGCCGGTGAATATGACGCGGGGAGGCATGCGCAAAAACGGGGCTTGCATATGTCATTATAGGTCGAACGCACGCTTTGTATAGTGTTATTTTATTACGCAGGGACATTTTACTATTTTTATTGAGTAACGGGTGCATCGACCTAGGACGAACGCTGCTCGATTCCGTACGCGGTTGATATGCGGACCGAAGGTGAGTCTTTCATCTAATGTGATGCCTAAGTATTTGACTGTCTTTTCCCAGGGGATTGGACGATCAAATAACTATAGTTGGTGTAGAGTGTGTATAAAATAGGACCTAGGACGGAGCCTTGTGATACTCCGGCACAAATGGGGTGAACCTCAGAACGCGTTCCCTCAACGCGGTAACGAAAGGTTCGATTTCGGAGAAAATCTCGTATGATAAGTACGAGTCGATCTGGCATATAGTTTGTATATGAGCCCGTTGTGCCAGACCTTGTCGAAAGCTTTTGCCACGTCGAGGAAAAGTGCCCCAGTTTGGTAGCCTTGAAAAAATTTATTGAGAATGTGCTCCGTGATGCGGTGCACTTGATGTGTGCATGAGTGTTGGGTTCGAAACACGAACTGTTCATTGATTGGTAGCCCTTGGGACAGCATGAAGTCCTTTAGGCGAGCAAGGATGAGCCTTTCATATACCTTACCCAAGACTTTGAGTAGGCTTATGGGTCGATAGGCTGATGGATCGGTTGGATATTTCGAGGGCTTGAGAATCCCTATGAAGTCGGCTTCCTTCCAGGCGTTCGGGAAAGTGCCTTTGGATAAAGCTGTGTTGTAGATTATCACCAGCAGGTGTAAAATGGACATGGGTAGAAGTTTTATCACCTTGTTGGTGATGCCGTAGCGTGCCACCTTGAGTAACGGAATCGCGAGGTGGTTCCTTAGTCCTCCGGTCGTCCTCGCTGTCAACCATTGCAAGATGAGCGGCGTCGGTCGGTAGGGTGCTCGGTTAGCATTGGTGCTCGAGATTGTCAGCTAGACATTCAGCTTTCTCTTCGTCTAAGAAGGCGGGCGGTTTATTGGGACGTGCTAAAGGAGGCATTGTTTGGACGGTGCCTCCCTTTAGGACTTGGGAAGTAGCCAGAAGGCGAGATGAGACGGTTCGATGTTGGATAGATGATTATCCCACCGATCGTTCCTGTACTGGGCTATGCGTGATCGAACTTCACGCTGAAGGGTACGTAGCACCAGCCGATTACTTTCAGTGGGATATAAGTTATGGGCACGAGTCGCCGCATTCTTGCGTCTCATTAGATCCTTTATGTTGTTTGGCAGGGTCCATCGGTGGTGATCCTCCGAGGGAACCCGCCTCGAGCAATCCTCGACGACAGTCTGGATGTGCCTAGTGAGGGCATGAACTGCGAGGTTTGTGTCGTTGACTGAAGATATATTCCTAGGAATAACATCTAGGTGAGGTGATGTGGCTACCCTCAGGTCGTTCCTGAGTCGTCGCCAGTCTACTTTGGTTTTGGTAGAAGGTGAGGTTGGAGCTGAAGGCCCTAACCGAATAAGAACGGGGCTATGATCCGAAACGAGCTCGTGGATTACCTCTGTCCCTTGTAAGGCGAGGTTGATGTTCTTGCAGATGGCGATATCAAGCACATCCGGTGCGTGACCCAGCGTGTATGGAAAGTGGGTAGGCGTAGAGGGCGCTACGACATCGAAGTCGAGTGCGTCGCTAAGCGAGTCTAAAGCCGACCCCCGGGGGTTGATTTTAGATGCATTCCACCGAGGGTGCTTGCTATTGAAATCTCCTGCTAAAATGACTGAGTTGTCAAGGGACAGGAGCGCCACGAAGTCGCTTCGTAAACTTTGAGCGTCCTGTCTGCAAGGGAGATAGACGGACGCGATTGTGATAGGGGCGTGGCCGGTCATGGCTAGCTGACAAACCGAAGCTTCGGTTAGTGATGGCGTGTCGACGGGCACGCAGTGCAAGGACTTTTTATAGTAGATAAGAGTTCCGCCGTTAGCGCCGGAAGTCCTATCATTCCTAATGATGTTATAGTTCGCAATGTTGGGATTGCGAGTGTGTGGTTTGAGGAATGTTTCTTGCACTAGGAGCACGTCTACTTGGTGATCGCGAACGAAATTGAAGATTTCGTCGCGTTAGCAGGCCTAAAAAGTTAAAATTTACGATCGCGGACACTACATGTTGGTAGCGCATTGTAGCGGCAATCCTGACTACTGGTTTGCCATTCGGAAGCGACACACAAGGTCCAGGTCGCTTTCGTTAACTGGCCGACAGGCTGGTGTCGAGGGCTGCTCTACAGGTTGAGCGACGGTTGGTACGCTGACCGGTGTTTGCCATGCGGGGCCAAAAGGTCGGACGGGAGCAAGAATGGGCGCGGGGGCGGTGGTCGGGATAGCGACCTTGGGCGCGATATTTGTTACTAGCCGTTTTGGCTTGGGGGCCTTTGGGCAGCCAAGGCTGTGTGTCCCTCCGTGTTGCATAGAACACACGCGGGGGCCCGAAAGCAGCCTGAAGGGCCTTGTACTTCGGTCACGAACAGTCCACGGTTCCATGGTCACCCAGGCATTTGACACACCCGGTTTACCGAAGCAGTTTCGGGCTGAGTGGCCATAAAGCTGGCACTTGTGGCATTGGCCTGGTAATCTTTTTGAATTTTTTGTTTTTCACTAGGACTAGGGTAATAAATTTTGTTACGGTAGATATATATTTCTATTTTAGTGTTGTGGAATAAATATGTTAACATATTGTATATTTTATCATATACATGTTTGTCAAAGGGATGTTGGAAGTCAGTTATACTAATTTTCTCTACGGGCTCTTCACATGTAACGAGATGATTTCTTAAGGATTTTAAGGATTCGAACATATCGTTATAACTACAATCATCAAAATGGAGTACTTTTATAAAAAGGAAATAGTAAGATTTATAGTTGTATTAGAGGAATTTGAATGAGTATACGGTTCTTTCAGATTGGATGAATGATTGAGATTCAGGATTATTGGATAGGATTTCCTCAACATAGGGCATTGATTCGTCAAGATCGATGGACGTAGGAATAATAAAAATTTTGTTAGGGCTTTTCAGGATGTTGTCGTTATGTTCAATAATTTGGGTGTCGTATGTGGTATTTGAAGAATATTTTAAGAATTGCGAATAGGAGTCGGTTATTTGAGAATCTTTTGGATTTGTATCAGGATGTGTAACAACGGGGTCTTGATAACTAGTTGATGGTGTTTCAGGAGAAACAGTATTTGGTATAGCATTATTTTAGAGGTGTTGCGGGTCCGGGTAGGCCGGAGATGGCATACTCGAAGGAGAGATATCTTCGACGAACGAAGAAGTCTTCGTTGTTAAATGGCCTAAATTTAAGCGGACCTAAGTCGATAAATTTGTGTTAAGGAT
Source organism: Teinopalpus imperialis (assembly GCA_029286865.1). Lineage (NCBI taxonomy): Eukaryota > Metazoa > Arthropoda > Insecta > Lepidoptera > Papilionidae > Teinopalpus > Teinopalpus imperialis. Next base: position 4,620,930 of record JAGSMU010000007.1, read on the forward strand.
TTTCAGAACTTACAGGATTTACAAGATTTATAGTGGTGATTGGATTTTCATTTTGTAAAGGATAACGTGACAATGCGTCGGCTTCTGAATTTAGTTTGCCTTTTCTGTAAATAATTTCATACCCGTTCATATTCTTCAAGTTGTAAACGCCAACGTTGTAATTTACTGCTCGGATCGGTGTGATTGAACAACCATTTTAAAGGGACCACTTCCTACGATTAAATAGGGTCGGAACATTTTACAGCCATAAACAATTGCCAATAATTCTTTTTCTGTTGTACTATAATTTACTTTATTTTTGTTAAGGGTTCTAGATGCATATGCTATAGGGTGATTTTACCTACAGGACCTTGGGAAAGGATGGCGGAAATTGTGTAATTAGATGCGTCTCAGGTAAATATAAAAGGTTTTGTGAAATCAGGATAAATTAGGACAGGTGCAGTTACCAATTTATTCTTTTAGTTTTTCAAGGGTAAGTTATTGTTCGTTGGACCAAACAAAAGGAGTCTCTTTTCTTAGAAGGGATGTTAAGGGCTTGTAAAATTTTGAAAATTCGGGAATTAAGTGTCTATAGTAAGATGTAATATATAAGTTTAGTAATGTGTAAGTGGCCTAAGAAAGATTTTATATCTTTAGGACATTTCGGGACAGGGAATTCTTGAACGGACTTAATTTTGTTAGGATCAAGTTTTACGCCTTTTTTGGTGATGAAGTGAATTAGATAGCCGACTTCCTTTCTAAGGAATTCGCAATTATCAGGTTGTAGTTTAAGATTGAAAATTCGGAGCTTGTGAAAGACTGCGCATAAGTTTTGGATAATAGATAACGATATCGTCTAGGTAGACGAAACATCGTTCTCCTTGAAGGCCGGTGAGGACGTTATTCATTAATCTCTGAAAGGTTGACGGGGCATTTTTTAATCCCATTCCCATGCGATTAAACTCAAAATGGCCTTGAGGTACACTGAAGACGGTTTTACATGCATCTTGAGGAGCCATTTTAATTAGATGAAAACCAGAAGCCAGATCAAGGGTTGAAAAGTATTTCGATTTTCCTAATTGGTCAAGGATTTCGGTTATGTTTGGAATAGGATAAGTTTCGCCAATAGTGATGTCATTTAATTTTCTACAGTCGATGATTATGCGCCATTTTTTCTGGCCGGAAGCATCGATTTTCTTGGGTACAATCCATATTGGAGCGGACCAGGGAGAAACAGAGGGTTGGATAATGTCTTGATCGAGCATTTTTTCGATTTGGGTTTGAACTTCTTGCTTATGGATTTCAGGAAAACGATAGGATTTCACATTTACAGGTTGATCAGAGGTGGTACGAATTTCATGTTGGAGAGCATCGGTAAAGGTAAATTTATCGTCAGGTAAATGGAATATATCAGAATATTTGGCACATACATCATACAAAGCTTCAGATTCCTCAGAATTTAAGTGTGATGTGCGAATCAATATATATATATATATATATATATAGGGGAGAAAGAGTTAGTTGAAGGTTAGAATTTAAAGAGACACTGTATGCAGAAGTATTTAGGCCGGTAAAGTTTACCCTATTATTATCCTTAACTTTTACCAAACAATTTGAGACTAAAAGGCTTTCATTTAAATGTTCATCCAGGATAAGTCCCTTTCTTAACTCTGGATTTTTAACGGAACACTCTACAAACATTTCGGAACGAAGAGGAATATTATAAATCGGTTCAGTAAAATTCAATTTTATTTTATTTTTATTTAGATTGAGAATGTTGCGATTATAATTGATGTAACATTGATAATGGGTAAGTAAATTGTTTCCTATAATGCCGTCGTATGTTAAATCTATTTCTTCAACGACATGAAACATAAAGGATACGGATTCTTTGACAAATATAAGATTAAGGTCGAAATTGCCTAAAGTAGGTACAGCATCTTTACTGTTATCTATACCCTTTAATTTGATTGCATCCTTTTTTAATTTTAGGTCAGAATTCGATTGGAGAGATGATTTTTTTATAAGGCCGATAGAGGAGAAATGTAAGAGGATTTTCGGACAACGAAGTTCTTAAAACTACGTGAGGTAAAGAGTTTTTATTTGGGTCACATGATATTTCATAAATTTTTCCATTAGATGTTTTTACATCTATATTAAAATTATTTTCCTTATTTTCTTATAGAATTCCTTTTATTTGATCTTAATTTGGATTTTGAAGATAGGACTCTTGCTTGGGCGTGGGACCCTTGTGGTCCATGGATTTATAGGATAGGGCGCTTGCTTGGGGCTGGTTACCCGTGTGGTCCCTGGATTCATAGGAGGCGCTTGCTTGGGGCTGGTTACCCGTGTGGTCCCTTGATTTATAAGAATGGACTCTTGCTTGGGGCTGGTAATCCGTGTGGTCCTTGGAATTATAGGATAGGGCGCTTGCTTGGGGCTGGTTACCCGTGTGGTCCCTTAATTTATAAGTATGGACTCTTGCTTGGGGCTGGTTACCCGTGTGGTCCTTGGAATTATAGGATAGGGCGCTTGCTTGGGGCTGGTTACCCGTGTGGTCCCTGGATTCATAAGTATGGACTCTTGCTTGGGGCTGGTTACCCGTGTGGTCCCTTAATTTATAAGTATGGACTCTTGCTTGGGCGTGGGACCCTTGTGGTCCATGGATTTATAGGATAGGGCGCTTGCTTGGGGCTGGTAATCCGTGTGGTCCTTGGAATTATAGGATAGGGCGTTTGCTTGGGGCTGGTAATCCGTGTGGTCCTTGGAATTATAGGATAGGGCGTTTGCTTGGGGCTGGTTACCCGTGTGGTCCCTTGATTTATAAGAATGGACTCTTGCTTGGGGCTGGTTACCCGTGTGGTCCCTTAATTTATAAGTATGGACTCTTGCTTGGGCGTGGGACCCTTGTGGTCCATGGATTTATAGGATAGGGCGTTTGCTTGGGGCTGGTAATCCGTGTGGTCCTTGGAATTATAGGATAGGGCGCTTGCTTGGGGCTGGTTACCCGTGTGGTCCTTGGAATTATAGGATAGGGCGCTTGCTTGGGGCTGGTTACCCGTGTGGTCCCTGGATTCATAGGAGGCGCTTGCTTGGGGCTGGTTACCCGTGTGGTCCCTTGATTTATAAGAATGGACTCTTGCTTGGGGCTGGTAATCCGTGTGGTCCTTGGAATTATAGGATAGGGCGTTTGCTTGGGGCTGGTTACCCGTGTGGTCCCTTAATTTATAAGTATGGACTCTTGCTTGGGGCTGGTTACCCTTGCGGTCCTTGGAAATTGAAGGATTCTTGTATAATTTATATAATGAGGTGTCATTGGGATTACTTAAGGAAACATGATAGGGACTCGCGAGACACCGCCGTGAGCCCACTAATTGCTTAAATTTTCCGTGAGCCTTGGTTAGGATTGTTATATTCGTCATTACCAATGTCGGGGTAATTGTCATAATGATTTTTGTCATGGGAAGTGCTAGAGTATTGCTAATTAGATTGTTCTGGATAATATTCGAAATTGCAGGTATTGTCTATGAAATTGACGCGTGTTTGTGAATTGTTGTTACGATTAAAATTAGGGTGATTAGGTTGTTAAAATTGGTTTGCGTTGAATCGCCTATTATATGGCTCTCAGTCGAAACCTCTATATATGGGTAACCAGCGCAAGGGCTCCCGAGAGGGAGCCTCGGCTTGGACCGTTACCCTGTTTCGCGAGAGCGTCTGACTCGAGGGTGCCCGAGAGGGCCGAACCTTGGCTCGGTCAGTTGCTTCTGACAGAGGATTATCTTAATTAATATCACTATTATTATTAACTACCTGTACCACCACTTCAGAATGCGTGGGCGCTGGAGAAGAAGTGGCGCAATAAACTCCAGCAACGCTTCTATCTGTATGGACTGGAGAGAACCGGCCAGTGACATGGCGGTATCGCGAATAACTTTGTTTGCGACGCCCTCGCCGTCGGCGGGGGCGATATGAGGGTGCAATGTATGTGTGTTGTGTTTTATGAAGGGCTTGGGCCCTGGTGGTTGCGTCGTCAGGGTCATCGAGGGCGTGCCTCGGTCTCCTACGGACGCGGGTAAATCTGTGATTCGCGATGGGATTGTAAGTGGCGGCACTTACAATCAAAGGGTTTCAGTGTGTGACGGCAGAGTCGAAATATCGACGAGAAGCCTGCTTCAGGTACTGAGCTATGGTCGGCAGCTCAAGATCTATGTGTAGATTTTCGTTACGCAAGAACCACGGCGCACCGGTGGCCTTGCGCATGAAACGATTTTGTATTACCTGAAGTCGGTGAATGTGACGCGGGAGGCATGCGCAAAGACGGGGCTTGCGTATGTCATTATGGGTCGGATGCACGCTTTGTAAAGTGTAATTTTATTACGCAGGGACATTTTGCTATTATTATTAAGTAACGGGTGCAAACGACCTAGGACGAACGCTGCTCGATTCCGTACGCGGTTGACATGCGGACCGAAGGTGAGTCTTTCATCTAATGTGACGCCTAAGTATTTGACTGTCTTTTCCCAGGGGATTGGACGATCAAATAACTCTATAGTTTGGAGATGCGGCGTTTTGTTGCGCCGAGAGAAGTAAATGGCTGCACTTTTGGTGGGGTTAACCTCGATCCTCCATTTCCGAAACCATTTCCCTAGGGTGTTGGCTGCAGATTGGAGGCGTTTACAAATAGCGTCTGGTTTAAATCCAGACACGTAGAGGCCGGTGTCATGGGCGAAAAGGGCTAGCTCTACACCGCGAGTGCGCGGTATGTCGTTGGTGTAGAGTGTGTATAAAGTAGGACCTAGGACAGAGCCTTGTGGTACTACGGCACAAATGGGGTGAACCTCGGAACGCGTTCCCTCGACGCGGTAACGAAAGGTTCGATTTCGGAGAACATCTCGTATGATAAGTACGAGTCGATCTGGCACACCGAGCTCATATAGTTTGTATATGAGCCCGTTGTGCCAGACCTTGTCGAAAGCTTTCGCCACGTCGAGAAAAAGTGCCCCAGTTTGGTAGCCCTGAAGAAATTTACTGAGGATGTGCTCCGTGATGCGGTGCACTTGATGTGTGCATGAGTGTTGGGTGCGAAACCCGAACTGCTCATTGATTGGCAGCCCTCGGGACAGCATGAAGTCCTTGAGGCGGGTGAGGATGAGCCTTTCATATACCTTACCCAAGACTTTAAGTAGGCTTATGGGTCGATAGGCTGATGGATCGGTTGGATGTTTTGAGGGCTTGTGAATCGCTATGACATCGGCATCCTTCCAGGTGTTCGGGAAGGTGCCTTTGGATATGGCCGCGTTGTAGATTATCACCAGTAGGTGTAAAATGGACATGGGTAGGAGTTTCATCACCTTGTTGGTGATACCGTCGGGGCCGGGAGCCTTGCGTGGTCGCAGGTTTTTAATTATGGACTCAATTTCGGTGCATGTAACTTGAGTGACGGAATCGCGAGGTGGTTCGTTACTCCTTCGGTCGACCTCACTGTTAACCATTTCAAGGTGAGCGGCGTCGGTCGGTAGGGTGCTCGGTGAGCATTGGAGCTCGAGATTGTCAGCCAGACATTCGGCTTTCTCTTCGTCTAAGAAGGCGGGTGGTTTATTGGGACGCGCTAAGGGAGGCATTGTTTGGGCGTTGCCCCTTTTTAGGGATTTGGGAAGTCGCCAGTAGGCGAGATGGGAAGGTTCGATGTTGGAGAGGTGATTATCCCACCGATCGTTCCTATACTGGGCTATGCGTGATCGGACTTCACGCTGAAGGGTACGTAGCACCAGCCGGTTACTTTCAGTGGGATATAAGTCGTGGGCACGAGTCGCCGCATTCTTGGGCCTCATTAGGTCCTTTATGTCGTTTGGCAGGGTCCATCGGTGGTCTTCCACCGAGGGAACCTGCCTCGAACAATCCTCGACTACGGTCTGGATGTGCCTAGTGAGGGCATGAACTGCGAGGTTCGTGTCGTTGACTGAAGATATGTTCCTAGGAATAGCATCTAGGTGCGGTGATGTGGCTTCCCTCAGGGCGTTCCTGAGTCGGTGCCAGTCTACAATGGTTTTGGTGGAGGTTGAGGTTGGGGTGAAGGGCCCTAACCGAAGAAGAACGGGGCGATGATCGGAAGCGAGCTCATGGATTACCTCTATGCCTTGGAAGGCGAGATTGATGTTCTTACAGATGGCAATATCAAGCACATCCGGTGCGTGACCCAATATGTATAGAAAATGGGTAGGCGTAGTAGGCGCTACGACATCGAAGTCGAGTGCGTCGCTTAGCGAGTCTTAAGCCAACCCCCGGGGTGTGTTTGCTATTGAAATCTCCTGCCAAAATGACTGAGTTTCCAAGGGAAAGAAACAAAGGTGATATTCTTTTATTAATAAAAAAATTATAAATTATTCGTCTAACTCTAAAATAAGGCAAAATTTACTTTAAATTTAATTCAACTGTAAATAAAATACAGATAAAAAGACAAAACAATCATAAATTAAATAATAAAAACATATTTAGTGTTAACTCCGGCTTTAATTACAGCTCCTAGTCACTCCTTCATAGATCAGATAAGATTTATCAGTTTCTTGAAAAACACCATTATTTCAACCTTCTGGAGGTACCGCCGAACAGAAGCTTCAGTATGTGGACGGGCATTGTCCTGCATTAGTACAAAGGTTTCACCGATAAACCGTGCGTATCTCGAATGACATGATCCCCTAATATCTCTTCGATAGATCGGTTCGCCGTCAAACCTTTAAATCTGCCGCTAGTTTCGGTGGAATCCTACCAGTTTTTGCGTACATTGAAATGCCCGCTCACACCCTCCGGGAAACTCCTGGATGGTGTGGGAGGGCATTTGGTGTAACTAGGAAACACTAGGCGAGTCGCTCTCCATGTCTTCTGTTGACTCATTGTCATATATTGCTTCCATGAAGGCACACTCTGAGAAGAGAACAGAGTTCCATTGTTCGTCCGTCCAGTTCACGTGTTCTCTTGAGATACGTAGTTAGGCGGCTAATGAGCTGAGGTCAGCTCAGGGCCAGAAAACCTACCTTTTTGGAGTTAGGTCTTCTTCATCATATACAATCCCGGACAAAAGTTTTATATATATCCCGCACATAAAGAACATAATTATCCATCAATTGTAATAAAATCCCATAGTATAAATAAAAGAAATGCACATTTGCATATTCTATTGTTAGTATCGAATATTTAAAGAAATCATTCTTTTGTTTACTTTCAAGTTATTGGACAATAAACATCTATTGTTTTCAAACACCGACAAAACGCTGCGCTACAGACAGGTGGTAGAGTCGTAATAATATTTTTATAATGTCGTCATTACTAATTACTTTGCTTTTGTTAGGTATTGGTCAAAAATTAGGATTATTTAGCTCCTGAAAACACGTGTTTCTGACTAATTATTACCAGAGTTTACTTGGGTTTGTTCACAAACAATCTCAATTAGTCTAAACTTGTGGTTTCTACAGTGAAGACGTCATAAAATGGGAAAAGCTCGAGAAATTCGCAGTAAAGTGCGTTCTGCCTTCGTTGTTTTACATAATGAAGGCAAATCCGAACGTGGGATTGCTTCACAACAGGATCAAATCAAAATCATTTATTTGTGGACCATAAGTATTGGATACATAATTCAGAAGTAATTTGTCCAGCTATGTCATATAAAATTAGTCAAAAGAAAGAATTACACTAATAATAAAAACTAATAATATTTTTCCCAATTGCATAAAAACACTAGTGGCAATAATTTTTTTAAAAATTGTCATTGAAGAATTCTTCTAAAAAATAATAAGCTTTTCTTAGCAAGAGTCTTTTTAATTCGGACTTGAATAACTTTGAATTCTCTGTTACTTTTAAATCTTTGGGAACTTTGTTGTAAATCTTTGTCGCCATAAAAATAATACTTTTTTTCACCAGTGATGTTCTTGGAACTATTGCCGTGAGCTTATCATTATGGCGACTGCTTACGTAGCGTCCATACGAAGTTATCGAAGACTTGTGTTCATGGCACAATAACTCGATACAGGAAATCAGGCAGTTTTCATCGTCCACGCTCTGGAAGACCGAGAGAGATAATTTCATTGTTGTTGCCAGCAAGCGAAATAAACGCTTAACAGCACCAGAAATCCGCATTGAAGTAAACAAAACCCGAGTTAAACCTTTATCATTGACTACAGTTACACCGCGACTGAGAGATGCGAAGTTGTATGGTCGCGTCGCCGTTCGAAAACCACTGCTAAGTCCGCAAAACAAGATAAAACGGATGCAGTGGGCTCTTGCCCATCGAGATAGGACTGAAGATTTTATAAAAATGCTTTGGGCCGATAAATACAAGTTTGAACTATTCGGTCCAAAACGTAGAATTTACATTCGACGCAGTGCCCAAGATGATGTCAGATTGTGTAGTCCCAACAATCAAGCATGGTGGTGGCTCAATTATGGTCTGGGGGTACTTCTCTAGCCAAGGAATTGACGATTTGATTAAAATTGAAGAAATTTTGAAAAAGGAACAGTACAAAACATTTTAGAACAAAATGCCGTTTCTTCCGGGTTGCGATTAATTGGAGATGGATTCATTTTCCTACACGATAATGATCCAAAGCATAGCTCAAAATTATGTAGAGGATATTTAGAAGAGAAAGAAGCACAAGGGGTGTTAAAAACATAGTTTGGCCTCCTCAGAGCCCAGTTCTCAATCCCATTGAACTTTTGTGGGAAGAGCTTGATAGGAACGTTCGTAATCGTGGCCCATCCTTGCGAGAAGAAATGTGGAATGCTTTATGCAAAATTTGGAACTAAGTCTAAGTTTTCTTGTAGCACTCTTTTAACCGTTGTTGTGCGTAATATCTTAACTGCACGACGTCCACCTCTCCTTTTGCGGTCATGGAAGCTCGAAATTTCACTCAATCGTTTACGTACGATAAACAAACTACAGTTTCAAATTATGCAGAAATTTATAAATTTCCGTTGTAGCACAAGCGCAGCGGTGGAGCACATTAACCACGACTCGTAAAGATTTAAACATTTAAATATATAACTGAAATGTTTAGCAAAAAATTCGACTCAGCGTCATGCACCAGGTTGAATGTCTTTAAAAAAAATATCCGAGCCCTGAATTATATTTATTCTTTTTGTATTAGACCTAAATATACTATCTCGCTTCTAAATAATGTAAACAAATTTTATTGTTTCCAAGAACACGACCCAAAACCATGTTATTGCTATATTTGCATCCATTTACAATAGAGCTAATGAGGAGTTGTCATGCCCTATAAATGGACATTTACCTGACCTACCCTTAACATTTAGTCGTCAAACTTCAACCAGTATACTTATCCCTTATTATTAAACACAAACTTGCCTAAACTAAAGAAGTGGATCGAGTGGTAGCCCTATCGGAATAGAGTCAGCGAGAAGTGACTCGTGAGCCAGTCTGCTGTGTCCATAGATTACCGGCGAAACCAGAAGACTGGTAGCTTTAAGCGAAGAAGCGCATCCGGCAGAAGAAGGTTGAGATTGGCCGATTCATCGTCATGACTTCACTCAGAAATCGTTTTTTTTTAATTTTTGATTGTTTTGTCAGTATTTTTTGTTAACAGTGAAAGCTTCCTTATATTTTTATTTTAAGACAGTATAAATATATTGTTTTTATTAGATAAAAAAAAATTAACAATATTAATGTAATCTCATTTTAAGCTAAAACCTTCACCTATAATCTAATATAGTCAAAAAATAAATTTTGACCGTAATCGTACAGCGTGCATCGATTATTTGATCACGACAGTATATTGTTTTTATAATGCATGCATTTGTAAATTGTTAATGTCATTCTCTTAAAATGCATGCTATCGCGGCCTGTCAGTGCATTTGTGTTATTAGTAACCTTAAGTGTTACCATATATTGTTAAATCCATGTAATTCTGTTGGTATTCGATATACATAATTAAAAAAGTAAGAGTAAGTATTTTATATAAATTATAAAAACATTTTTATGTCGTAATTATTAAAATTCATATTGCAAACATTAGACAACAATCAGTCAATACACACAGGCCACAATAGCAAAACACACAATTAGTCAGTCGAATAAAACACTATGTATCCCCGCTTTGAGCTTTTGGTTGAAAAGAAAAAATCGTTGGGGATAACTTATTCATGGGAAACTATATTATATAATTAATAAAAAAATTAAAATATCGAGCAAAACTATTTTTATTAAGATACACGTTACAAACATGAAACTACAATCAGTTATTATAGCAAAACACACAATCAAACAATCGAATAAAACACAATGTTTCCCGGCTTTCAGCTTTTGGTTGAAAAGTTAACGAGAATAATATAAATTAATGAATGGAAATATCAAGCAAAACAATTTTTATGACATATATTTTAAGATTCATGTTACATACATTAGACCACAATTAGTTAATATGGCAAAACACTCAATTACTCAATCGGATAAAGCACACTGTATCCCCGTTTTGAGCTTTTGGTTGAAAACTTATCGAGAATAATATAAATTAATGAATGGAAATATCAAGCAAAACAATTTTTATGACATATATTTTAAGATTCATGTTACATACATTAGACCACAATTAGTTAATATGGCAAAACACTCAATTACTCAATCGGATAAAGCACACTGTATCCCCGTTTTGAGCTTTTGGTTGAAAATTTATCGAGAATAATATAAATTAATGAATGGAAATATCAAGCAAAACAATTTTTATGACATATATTTTAAGATTCATGTTACATACATTAGACCACAATTAGTTAATATGGCAAAACACTCAATTACTCAATCGGATAAAGCACACTGTATCCCCGTTTTGAGCTTTTGGTTGAAAACTTATCGAGAAAAAATCGTTGGGTATAATTTATTCATTGAAAACTAATATTAATATAAATTAATGAATGAAAATATCGATCGAATCGATCTAAGAAATCACGATTTGAGCTTTTGGTTCAGAAGTTATCGAGAAAAAATCGTTGAACATTACTTATTCATTTAACACTAATATTAAAATAAGTTTTAGAATGATAATATCATGCAAAATCATTTTTGACATATTTATTAAGATTCATGTTTCATACATTAGACCAAAATATATCCCCATTTGAGCTTTTGAAAAAAAAAGGTATAAGTTGAGGAAAACTTAATTAAATACACAACACAATTAAAAACACTACTACAATAAATTAATTAAATATCATGCAAAATCTTTCGCTTAAATTGCAATCACGTCCTATAATGTAGCCAATAGACTGATCAACCTATCTATCGCTTATAGGACGCTCTATACATAATACTTATTAAAAATGTAGGTAAACCACATTACGTGTTGTTTGTGGTTATATACGGTATTAATAATCAGCCTGGGTATTTAGACATAAGTGAAGTTGTCTTATACCTATACACTTAATTCACCACAATTAATATTGATAATGTATAAAAGATGGGAAGGAGGAGTAATTTTCTTATAAACTACCAATAAATGATATCAAAAATAATCAATCGAACAACAGTACGTTGTTTGTTACACATATTATAATTATGTTGTGTAGTGATGTTATAGGAAAAATAAGTATACATGTTAATTATCTCCTTGAGAACTACAACACAAAGCCCTCGTAGGCTGGTAATTGAAAGCGCTAGTATTAAAGAGCTACTGGTGTCATGTAGGCATTGTTCTCCTCTGTAAAAAGGGTTTTGCACCATAATCCGTCCCATGCCATCCGAACACTGACCTTGAATGTGAGGTAACAAATTTTCAGATCTCAACTGAAGTGCGGTATGAGGTGCGGACGCGGGGAGAGCGACTCCAACCGTGCACATGAGCTGTCCGCTTTACGACATTAGACGTGCAGACTTGGCGCTATCAGAAAAAGGAAGAGCATTCAAGCTATGTAATGTTGAAAACAGTTGAGGTGCAGATCGCGCTCAAATTATTACTATTAGTAGGTTCTTTTCATATATTATCAAAAACACTTGTCGAGTATAATTTTACACCCGACGTTCACTAGTCAATCTTATATCTATAAAATTACATATATTTATATGTAATGACATAATGAATTATTTAAAATAATATTACGAACGTCACATTTATATTGTTACATTGGGCACATTTTACTTATTCTACTAGTTAAAGATGGAGATCAAAATTTCGATATGATTTGCTTTTGTGCCGACGGTCATTATTATCAAGTGTTTAGGACTAATTCTACCATCATGGCATCGCTGCACTATCAATTGACAACTTTTCGAATTTGTTAATAAACGGGGGTTATTATATGATTAGCTCATATCTGTCGCAGAGGCCAACATTCAGAATCCTTCCGAATATGAATAAAATCAAAAAGGCAGAAATTCAAGGCTCTAACTTAGTAAATTTCATTTTTTAGTATTATATTAGACAGTTGTATATGAAGTGTACACTTGGCAGACCTTAATTGGTCGTTTAATAATAATGTGTAAGACAGACAGCAGAAAAATTGTCTGTCTGCATGTTGCCCCTCGGTATTGTCAATTAAGAGTACTTCAAAAGTATAAAATAAAGTATGTTATACGTTGGTCATACCGAAAGTTTCTGGAACTGGTCACTTACAATAAAAAATAATAAAAAAGCAATTAGGTAATTCGGAAATGGAACTCTCTGGGTACATGCTATTTACTAATTAGAGGGACTGCTATTTGTTTTTTTTATTGCGACCTTTAAAAAATTGTGTTCCTACTGAAGACTGCGTCCACTGCAAAAATATGTAAATAGTGGGGACATAAATTTCGAAAACAAATAAATGTATCATAAATATTGGTCATAAATTTGTTCTTATTTATCAAAATCCAGAAACTTTCAGTATGACTTAAGTATCATGTGCGCATGTTCTTGGTGTGACTTAGATATTAAGATTTCCTTTAAAAACGAAGTAAATCAATAATGTAGACTTTCTGACCTCTGATACTCCAAAGGTTATTATCATATACTCCATTGATCAATCATCGAAATTATGTATGTTATTAAGGAATATTATTTCATTATTTATTATCCGTAAACAATTAATTAGTAAGGACCAGAAAGCATAAAGTAATTTTGCCTTCTTCCTCCTAATAAGGGAAAAAATATTGTAATGAGATCTGTTTACTTAAAAGTGTATTACTACCAAATATACCTCGAGATAAATTAAAGCTTATTCCCATATTATAAACAATGTTTAGGTGAAAAACTGCTCAAACCAACAAATACTAAAAATAGCCTTATTTTGTTTCCATTTTCATAAGACGTTGACTAATATTAACCAGTTCAATATTAAACTGCTCTTTTTTTTACATTTATTCCAATAGTCCGGTAAAAAAGAAGCAGAAAATTCTGACAATGTGGAAATCACTAGATATTAAAAGAGTAGAAAATTAAAAGGACAAGAAGAAAAAAAGTAAGTATTAAAAGATTACTTTAGTAATCTATTTTGCATCCTGTCGTTAATACTTTTGAGTTCCGCTTCGTCAAAGAAGCACTCTACTTCGACCCTGGAGAACTCGGAGCGACAGTGCAATTTAAGTAGATGCAGCGCGTGCTGAAGGCAAACTGAGCACTTCTTGGGTAAGAGTCCTCGGGCCTGAAAAAAAACATCTTAACCTCGTAGACAAAGTTAGAAGATACGGTATTTGACATGTTGACAAATCGCTAATGAGACAGGGGTTGAACATATAATCGTATAATCATATAATCATGGGTGTTGGGGGCACGTAAATTTTTATATACAAACATTTTATTCTATATTCTATATATTATTAAAATTTAAACAATTATACTATAGAATTTTTACTGTAATAATTTTAGAAATAACTACAGTGACTTTGGACTATTTACATGCCGATAAAGAGAAGTCATAATTAAACTCACCCTGGAAAAAATCAGCGTCGTCCGACAAATCTCACACTCATCTTGCTCCCTAACAGTCCATGCCCCACCGGGACGCTTGCTGGAGTTTTTGTTCTGACGGCTATTCTTGATCTGCAAAATAATTAAAAGGAACATGAATGCACTGAATGGAGCTTATATTGTCACGCAATGTATGCTGCAACTGCGCTTAATACTTAATATAAATGACACATTTAATTTAATGTAACGTTAAAGAAAATTGCCCGCAGGTGCGCCTGCTACAACTTGATTACAGCAAGCGTACACGTGTGCGTGTACGTTACCAACACGTGTGCGTATATTGAATCATACAAGTTTGATACGAGGCGACATCTCGTTGCTGACCATGCCACTTGTATGCACCCACCAGAGCGCAACGAGTATGTTACCTGGCCAGCATATTTAATGGTCCGATTTCGATGCAGTGCGCCAGTTTGTCGCCAATCATGTCGCGAACGGCAGTATGATATGAATATCAATCAATCCATTAAGCACGTGAGCACCACCTGTATAATGGTAATAGAGTGTGTGCTTATACGTTACCGGTACATTGAACTGCGTAATTTCGCAGCGATGTAAAATTTCTTCGAGGATGATATCTAGCAGGCGTGGTTGTACCGTGCGCATGACGGGAATGGTAGTGCGGGAATCGCAGGCTATCGCCATCAGCAGTCTCTCCCGCGAGAACATCGACGGTTCGCTACTCAGACGCATTTCCTACCAAAAACATACTCATATTACATATGTACATATACAATACATGTTATGTATTTTAAAGAAATAAAAGTGATTAAAACATGAACACTAGTCACTCACTTTATGGTCATTATCTTCAATGATGAATCAAGATTAATTTTGTAATTAATTATAAGAAATATTACAGTTTACCGATTTCTGAGGGAAGGGCGTCCGAGGAGAATTCCCTTCTCACATTTTAAATTCCTTTAGGAACCATGATATCATACACACATGCATATGTATTTATTATACTCGCATGTGTTAATTTAAGTGACAATATTACGTAACAAGGCTACTACATTCATTACATTAAAGACATGGCGAAGGGTTGTCAGCCACGTGTCAGTTGCAAAGTAGACGCTTTCAGACTCAGTGTAGCCCGTTGATATGGAGCACCTATACGCCTGCGGGAAGACCACGACGAATTGACCGGGCTTTTGCACGACACGAGAAACCAAAACTCCTTTATCTATCAGCCGGTCGGGTGGTATCATTACGGTATCGGACGGAAGCCAAATGGACTTATTTTGGCATAGCGTCGGACATAGCAATTCCGCTGCACGGCGAAAATTGGCACTCTCTTCATCCGGGATACCGTACCTTAAACAAGAATTAAATTTATCATAATTTTCGCATCGTCATATTTAAAGACTTAGTAGTCGTCAGTGTTTTCGTTCTATTGTCAGTCTTCGCGAGTTAACTTGTCTATGTGCTCATAGTTACATGGTATTTAGTAAATAGGTTTACGCACGCACTGTTTTCAAAAACTTGTTTGTAAATATAACAAAAGTAAGAAATGCCTGAAGAAAAATAATTATGAGAATTAGATACCATATTTTGCTGGGTCCGGTGTGCATATAATCGATCAATGGCAGTCCATGTGGGTCCCGATGCCAGCAGTTTGTTGAAAATAACATACCAAGGTGTAAAGTTGGAACAGTTACGCCTACTAATGGCCCCAAAGCGCGTAACATATTTCTTTTGTTCTGGTACAGCATCTGTTGAAGAGTGAGAAGTCATTAATTTGGCTATGGTGGGCACGGTATTGCACTACAAGTTGTAAGTGCAGCTCAACTCAATAAAGTGCAACTCGGAGAAATCAAAGTTGTTATTGTAAATTAATAAGTAATTACCTTCAAGTTCCACGGGTGCTTCCCATAGCAGTTGCGTAGGTTCTTTGTAAAACCATAACCTTCTCCTCCGGTATCTATTGATGCAGAATTCACGCACAGGTGATTATTTGAAGATGTCACCAAATCCCAGTACTTATTTTCGATTTCATATGTTGATGGTTGGTCGGAGGTAGAAAAGTTTATATCCATAACTTTTTTGGCAACCTAAAAAGAAACAACAACTTTCACTGCAGCAATCTTCAACTTATTAAAATATAAATTCAGCACCCATGTGGTGGCAATATAAAACCGTTTGTATTATTTCGGCGTCCAGAGGAAGAGTTGTTAACGCTTTTACATTAGATGAATAATTTGTTAAAAATTTAGAAATTTAGGCAGATAACAGTATGTCCTACTTTCTTAGTCTATGCCAGTTCACTACAAATGAAAAGAAAAAACCGGCACTTATGATTTGGCCATGCTGACTAGGCTTTGTTGTTGAACGAATTACCGTCATAGCAAAGATGGGTGGGTGGCTTCGTTACCCATCATTGAGTTCTCTTCACTGCATGAAACACACAGCATTTTTAATAATGTTGATAATTTGTGAAAGTTTCCACGGTAACAAAACTGCACGTAAACAACCGTCTCGTCGATTTCCGTGTCTTAAATATGTTTATTAAATATGGTTATTATGACTTACTTTTTTAAACGTAACTAAATTCATTTGCCTGCCGCCTTGAATGCAATCTTCTATGTCTACCATTGCATTTTCTATTATTTTTTCTTCTGGTCCGATTTCCGATTCGTCTAACGGAGGTGTTTGGCTTTTCTGGGGATTCGGATTCATAGCTTCAACCATTGTTTTGTATTTATTATCCCAAACCTTATCTACGTCATTAAATAATTTTATCCGATTATCTGCATATAAAGAAAAGCATTTTGAGTATATTAACTTTATAGAAAATAGTAAAAATATTAATTTTATTATCATTTCGCAATGTCATAAATTTTTAACGCGATTACATCTCGTCAAAAGCTATAAATTATAACCAAAACACATGAATGATCTTCTTGATGTTGCGATTATTATTAGATTAATAACTTTTTAATAAACTGATAATTTAATAAAATTGCTTACTTACTTTCACTCATGGTATCGAATGGTAATAGATATTTCACGTAAATTTGGTTCAATTTCGCTGTATGTGCAAGGCGCATTTTTTCAGCCACAGCCGACCACTTTTTGTATCTATTTATTACTGTTAGGCCGCCCAACTCTTTTACCAAACGATAAAATTTTGGTAAATCTACTTCTACCCCTTCGAGCTATAAAAAATAATATTATATTTGATGAAAGAGTTCCAAAGTTTTCTGTAATAAAAAAGATGCAATATGTAAATAAATAAATTGTTTAAAGGAGAATATTTACCAACGGTGGCCGATTGAAATTGATGTTTAGCGAGGCCAGGTGTGCTTCAATAGCGCACATTTCTCTAGAGGCTGGACCCCAACGTGTGAATAAACGCGAGATATATTGGTTAGAGACATGGAAACGTACATCGTCGTACAAAGTGATGTTTGGTTTAAATCCCTCGGGGGCAACAATTTTACACATTCCAAACTTAGCAGCGTCCGGAGTAATTTTAGTAATGTACGCGATGGGATCCTGTAACAATAACAAATTTTAGAACCGGGTTAATTAAATAAAAAATTCGAAACTAGTGTTATCACAATTGTAGATTTTTACCGAAAACTCTGCCTCTGAAGGGTAGAAGACTGGAGCATCTTTCATTAGATTGGAATTTGTTTTTGCATTTTGTTGAGTTGTATAACTAGACTGTCCCCGTCTACTATTTCGTTGCGGAGGATTATCTTCACTTGCAGAGCATTTTTTTTTTATTGTCTTCTTGATAGCGGTAAGATGAGAAGCAGACTGATTAGACCTCCTTTTATTCAAATTTGTTTGGCGTGAAGTGGAGCCCTGCGGAATTGCCCTCGTAGAAATAATACCAGATCCACTAGTTATCTAGTTTTACTGTATTATTTCTCAAGAATGTGGTCAAATATTTAAATACTTCTTGCAAAACAATGCGATTATCGAATAATTTTAATTCTGAAAATTTTATATGAAGTGGATTTAGCATATTAAAACCTTTATAAGGAAAGCAATTACTTTTTAATTTAATAATAAAGTGAGCAGTTTTCAATATATCGATTAACAATTTCTGTACATGTATTAGTTAGTGAAATGGTTGTGTTTCTCACACTGACGTAAGGAATTACTACTAATTAATAGTTTGTTCAATTCTCGAATTTTCCTCGAGTTTTGAATTAGCCAACTTATTACTACTTTTGTTTAATTTACGCTTGTGTAAAATCTCTTTTTTGCATAAGTTACAAAGACCAAAAACGATATGAACTGATGAACAGTAAACACAATTTCGACAACGTTTGCCTAATTGTTTTGGAGAAGCATAAAGAACATCCCTTACAATTTTAAAGCTCTTGGCTGTACACGTTCGAGAGCTTTGAGCGGCCGTTCCTCCTGTGACGGTGTGCACCGTTTTGCGCCTTTTCGGTGCGTTTGGCGATTTGAATGTTTTATCTAAATTTTTTTTGGTAACTTTTCTTTTAACCGGTTTGTCTATTTCTTGCAAATACAAGTACGGGCTTGGAATTCTGTAATCTCCCTCATTATCCGAGACATCGTATTCAACATCTTGATTTGCTTCATATTCAAACGATGAGCTTGGAGCTGAAAAATATTTTATCGATATATGGGTTAATATTTGAAAATAATTAATCAATGAAACTCAATCTGCTAAACAGAACCAGAAATAAATTTCTGCGCAAGTTAAGAGTATATAATAGATACTTTTTGCAAAATAAAATATTTTATCGATATATGGCTTAATATTTGAAAATAATTAATCAATGAAACTCAATCTGCTAAACAGACCCAGAAATAAATTCTGCGCAAATTAAAATATATAATAGGTACTTTTTGCAAAATAAAATATTTTATCGATATATGGCTTAATATTTGAAAATAATTAATCAATTAAACCCAATCTGCTAAGCAGAACCAAAAATAAATTCTGCGCAAATTAAAAATATATAATAGGTACTTTTTGCACAATAAAATATTTTATCGATATATGGGTTAATATTTGAAAATAATTAATCAATGAAACTCAATCTGCTAAACAGAACCAGAAATAAATTTCTGCGCAAGTTAAGAGTATATAATAGATACTTTTTGCAAAATAAAATATTTTATCGATATATGGCTTAATATTTGAAAATAATTAATCAATTAAACCCAATCTGCTAAGCAGAACCAAAAATAAATTCTGCGCAAATTAAAAATATATAATAGGTACTTTTTGCACAATAAAATATTTTATCGATATATGGCTTAATATTTGAAAATAATTAATCAATGAAACCCAATCTGCTAAACAGACCCAGAAATAACCTTCTGCGCAAGTTAAGAATATATAATAGGTACTTTTTGCACAATAAAATCTATCAATCCTAAATCTGTTGTTTATGATAGTGCTCGTTACCCACCACTGTTATATATTTAATTTCTTTATAAATATCGACGTTGCACGACATTATGGAATTACTTCATTTAAGCACAAACAGGGACGAATAACTCACTTTTTTTTTGATTTAATAAACTGGCGTTCTTCGTTTGATAGTCAATATTCTTTATATTTTGTAAATGGAACGAAACATATTAAAACGATTAATATGTAAAATGTTTTTACACAGTTTGTTATCAATTAAGCCATTCTTCCTTACGGAATGAAATGTTCATGAATGTCCAACAAGAGATTTATAAATAGGTCGGCGAAAAGGTTTTCCGTATTTTATATGTAAAAATTCAAAAATAAAAAAGTAAAAAGTAAATAAAAACTCTTTAGTTTTACTGTTTGTATCTGGCTGGTTTTGATAATATTAAAAGACATTTTAAAAACGGGAAAATAAAAAGTTTAAACGGTTTCAGGTCGTTTTTTTATTGTTTTTTTTTGACTGCCAAAATGAGTGAATCTAACGAAGGTATTCGAAGATAAAGGAAATGTGTTATCGAAAAAATAAGATAAGCATATTAGTAGTTACGATCGCTGAAGAGACCACAAAATAGTTTTAACCCCATTTGAAAAAATCTGGTTGTACAAAAAAACTCAGTATTTGGGTGCTACGCAAGCTCACTGAAAGAAACCTAGTTAATCGTACTCATTCGAGATTCTCATTGAAAGGTAATGAAACTGAACCGTTTTTCAAAACATTGATCATTGGTGATGAAAAGTGAATTACCTACGACAAGAACGTGGAAAAAGAACATAGTCAAAGAACAGTCGAGCACCACACAGCTCCACAGACCATAGCGAAATCTGGATTAACTCGCAATAAGATGATGCTGTGTGTATGGTGAGATTGGCAAAACTATCGATTCGGATTTCTATTGCCAATAACTGATGTGACTCAAACAACAAATAGAAAAAAAAGGCCCGAATTGATCATGATATCGCCAGACCATACATCTTTAGACACTCAGCAAATATTGAAGAAGCTTGGTTGAGACTTTGTTGACTGTTAATGCATCTGCCGTATAGCCCTGACTTTGCATAAACATTTAAGCAATAATATTGTTGTAGCTTTGCTTAGATGCCCTCCAAAATAACTTTTTTTTGTCAATATACGGATACTTACACTTAATGATTATTTAACACTTACCTAACGAAGAATCAAACTCAGCACTCTGTCTCTCATCCTGATGTTTTGACTCATAAAGGCGAAGTTCCGTTGGATCAGTTATACGAGTTCCAGACGAAAGGCTTTCAGCTATAAAAATTTGCTTTATTTTAATGTAGAATTCGAATTACTACCTATTATACCTATTCTTTATTGCGCAATTATGATGATTTGCGGCAAAAGAGCAGGAAATCTATCATCTGATTTTATTATTAAGCTTTAGACGTAAGAGTTACGTGTTATACTCACCTTTAACGATTATTGGTGTTATTGTTCTAGCTGCCTGCACTTGTTGATCAGGTACTGCAGGCAATAACTTTGTTACAGCTAAGACAAGAGTGTTTTATATCTTATTGACCGTATGCCGAGACCAACCGAGTAAAGGAGGATTTTTTTGATTAAAAATCAGTTTAGCTAACTAAAGCGTTTTTTTGCATGGACTGTTAGTATTTCTTTACGCTTTTAAAGTACATTGTTTGTTAATCAATGTTCTATAAGATGATTAAACAGGTTAATTAAACATTTAATATTTTATTGGAATTTTACTTTATTTTCCTACTTTAATTGGTGGTCTTAAACTTTTGGCCTGCAGCGTACTAATTATAATTTCAGGAAAGCAAGCACAAGTTGTTAAACTTTTGTCTAAAATATAATAAATTTCTGGCGTATCTACTGATTTTTATTTTTTTTTCTCTGCCAGTATAGTACAGCAGTAAAGTGAAATAATTTCGGATCATAAAATTAATAAATAAAAGAATACTAAGACATTGCACTCTATTGAACGAATTCGCACACATTTTTATATAGTCAAGTTTATCAAAATAATATACATATTGATTTTGAAACTTGATCAAATCTGATAAGTCTAAGATCAAATGGTTGATTGGTAATTCTCACATACCTGGCGACACCTGGTAATCATTAAGCGGTGAGTATTCCTTATCCTCGGCTGGTGCTGGAGAAAACTTTCAAGTTAATTAAATGGCCTTAACATTTAAGCTCGGACAAAGTAAAAATGAGAAGTTTGTCGAAAGAGTTGTGGACAATGCATTCATGACACACATTTATGAACGCGAATGCAAAGGTACATATTGTTACGCGCTAGTTCGGCTTCTTCTTTTTTTCGTTCTTACGACGTTTAATTAAATGAAACCGGATTTTTTTTCTGCGGATTTATACCCTAATATAGTCCTATAGATACATTTACATATCGAAGTCTGCACCTAGTACTGGAGTTACAATATAATTAATAAAATCAGTAAAGATATATGTCATACTTTGTTCGTTCTGAACAGACACATTAATAGAGGAGCCGCCAAGAGGCAGTTTATTCCTAGCTGCAGGAAGAATGGGTCGGCTTATGTCGGTGTTATTGTTCTAGCTGCCTGCACTTGTTGATCAGTTACTGCAGAGAATAACTTTGTTACAGCTAAGACAAGAGTGTTTTATATCTTATTGACCGTATGCCGAGACCAACCGAGTAAAGGAGGATTTTTTTGATGAAAAATCAGTTTAGCTAATTTTTTTGCATGGACTGTTAGTATTTCTTTACGCTTTTAAAGTACATTGTTTGTTAATCAATGTTCTATAAGATGATTAAACAGGTTAATTAAACATTTAATATTTTATTGGAATTTTACTTTATTTTCCTAATTTAATTGGCGGTCTTAAACTTTTGGCCTGCAGTGTACTAATTATAATTTCAGGAAAGCAAGCACAAGTTGTTAAACTTTTGTCTAAAATATAATAAATTTCTGGCGTATCTACTGATTTTTATTTTTTTTCTCTGCCAGTATAGTATAGCAGTTAAGTGAAATAATTTCGGATCATAAAATTAATAAATAAAAGAATACTAAGACATTGCACTCTATTGAACGAATTCGCACACATTTTTATATAGTCAAGTTTATCAAAATAATATACATATTGATTTTGAAACTTGATCAAATCTGATAAGTCTAAGATCAAATGGTTGATTGGTAATTCTCACATACCTGGCGACACCTGGTAATCATTAAGCGGTGAGTATTCTTTATCCTCGGCTGGTGCTGGAGAAAACTTTCAAGTTAATTAAATGGTCTAAACATTTAAGCTCGGACAAAGTAAAAATGAGAAGTTTGTCGAAAGAGTTGTGGAAAATGCATTCATGACACACATTTATGAACGCGAATGCAAAGGTACATATTGTTACGCGCTAGTTCGGCTTCTTCTTTTTTTCGTTCTTACGACGTTTAATTAAATGAAACCGGATTTTTTTTCTGCGGATTTATACCCTAATATAGTCCTATAGATACATTTACATATCGAAGTCTGCACCTAGTACTGGAGTTACAATATAATTAATAAAATCAGTAAGATATATGTCATACTTTGTTCGTTCTGAACAGACACATTAATAGAGGAGCCGCCAAGAGGCAGTTTATTCCTAGCTGCAGGAAGAATGGGTCGGCTTATGTCGGTGTTATTGTTCTAGCTGCCTGCACTTGTTGATCAGTTACTGCAGAGAATAACTTTGTTACAGCTAAGACAAGAGTGTTTTATATCTTATTGACCGTATGCCGAGACCAACCGAGTAAAGGAGGATTTTTTTGATGAAAAATCAGTTTAGCTAATTTTTTTGCATGGACTGTTAGTATTTATTTACGCTTTTAAAGTACATTGTTTGTTAATCAATGTTCTATAAGATGATTAAACAGGTTAATTAAACATTTAATATTTTATTGGAATTTTACTTTATTTTCCTACTTTAATTGGCGGTCTTAAACTTTTGGCCTGCAGTGTACTAATTATAATTTCAGGAAAGCAAGCACAAGTTGTTAAACTTTTGTCTAAAATATAATAAATTTCTGGCGTATCTACTGATTTTTATTTTTTTTCTCTGCCAGTATAGTATAGCAGTTAAGTAAAATAATTTCGGATCATAAAATTAATAAATAAAAGAATACCAAAACATTGCACTCTATTGAACGAATTCGCACACATTTTTATATAGTCAAGTTTATCAAAATAATATACATATTGATTTTGAAACTTGATCAAATCTGATAAGTCTAAGATCAAATGGTTGATTGGTAATTCTCACATACCTGGCGACACCTGGTAATCATTAAGCGGTGAGTATTCCTTATCCTCGGCTGGTGCTGGAGAAAACTTTCAAGTTAATTAAATGGCCTTAACATTTAAGCTCGGACAAAGTAAAAATGAGAAGTTTGTCGAAAGAGTTGTGGACAATGCATTCATGACACACATTTATGAACGCGAATGCAAAGGTACATATTGTTACGCGCTAGTTCGGCTTCTTCTTCTTTTTTTCGTTCTGAGCCGTTTAATTAAATGAAACCGGATTTTTTTTTCTGCGGATTTATACCCTAATATAGTCCTATAGATACATTTACATATCGAGGTCTGCACCTAGTACTGCAGTTACAATATAATCAATAAAATCAGTAAAGATATAAGTCATACTTTGTTCGTTCTGAACAGACACATTAAAAGTGGAGCCGCCAAGAGGCAGTTTATTCCTAGCTGCAGGAAGAATGGGTCGGCTCAACCGAGGAAGTCCTACCCTCTTCCGGCATACCAGAGTTAAATAGCAGCATAACGCCGCCATGTTTCGTCTGATAAGTTAAGGGATCAGGAGATCTTTATTACATATGCGGAGGCGTCGTGTGACAGCGTGTCTTCAGGGATCAATTAAAATTCCACGTGGAGGATGAATGCGTCATGAGCCGAGGAATCACTTATCATCACATTTATTATATGCTCATTAATCCCCATCGATACAAATAAAAAACTTTGTATTTAATTGTGTCCGGATTTACTCCCAGAACTATAATTACAACTAACTATATTGTTTAAAATCTAAACACTTACTTGTAATAATCTCTACTTCATCGTCGGATTCTGACTTCATATCAATTATTTCAATACATTCTGGAAGAAATTATTTTGTTTTTTACAAACATAATACAAATAAATCTTTATTATTTTTATCCAGTTAGAACGTCTGTAGCACAAAAGTGGAATGACTGATTCCTAGTGGGGGCCCACTAGGAATCGGCTACCAACAAAGACGACTGGACCGAGGATAAGGACACAGAAATACTGGGATTCGGTAGCTATGCATATCCCTGGTGTGAGCAAAACTTTCTAGATTTAGATGATCATCTGTCCAGAGGTTTCTTTACACATTGAATAAAGGTTGAGTCACGTCTTAAGTTGATTTATAATAAACTACTACTCTCGTGAACAACAATTCGACTCACGCCGTACTCTTGCGGTCAAAATATTCTCGTAAAAAATATGTTGCTCAGATTTAATTTTTGACTTTAGTAGATTAAAGGTGAAGGGTTTAATTATAGTTTCTGACTTTGCAGTCGCTAACAGCCACTCCTCGCGTTTCTCTGTGCTCCTCTTGGACTTGAACCCCTAGAGGGCTCAATTTCTGAGCGAAATACTGATGATGAAACGGTCAACACTCTGATGTGCACATTCATCTGATGGATCCACGTCAGCAGTTAAAGCTAACGCCAGCTAATAATCTCCTGGTATCGCCGGTAAACTCTAGACATAGCAGACTGGCACGCTTTTAACACACGAGCCACTTCTCGCTCACGCTGGCCTTGTTCCGATAGGACAACCAGTTTCAGCCATTTCTACAATAGATGTGTCCATTTATAGGCAAAGAGAAAAATGTACCGGTTGACGTTGAGCTTCCAGAAAAGCTAAACAATTTACGTTGGCATATTACATTATAATCTAATCTGATAAAAGTGATAACAATTAATAAAATCCTGCATCTTAAAGGTACGCAAGCAAACACCGATCACCGGTGCCAGCGCCAATAGAATCATTAGTTGCAATTTTACGTGCTAATTTACCAAGTGTACGTCTTTATATATCATAATAGGTCTTTACCATGTGCATGTATCATTTTATTGTTGTTAAGATTGTTCAAATATTATATACTTTTATCTGCGCAATAAATAGTCAAATTTTACTTTCACACCATAGAATTAAAGACTTAATTCAAGTAAATAGCAATGTAAGTATTAACCGGCCCTTCCGACATATATTATTTATATCTAGGAAGGGAATAAAAGCAAAATTATTTTAAAGTAGAACACAACCACCAATGTTGCCAATTTTTAAAAATGAATAATGTTCGTAAAATGATTAATTTATTTAACTTTGATGTTGTGGTTTATATTGAACTGTTATGTATCGTACTTTATATAAATACATTTTTTCTGCGTTGTAAAATAATTATGTATAATATTGTATAAATGTGTATATAATCAAATCAAAAGAAACTTTATTTAAGTAGGTTTATAGAAAACAGGTGATGATGAACGAGATATATATACTGGTCCATCACGTGCACATATCTCATTATTACAAAAAAAATATGAAAAATACCTGGAAAAATAATAGGAGAGTTTCCGCGTGACTGCATGATAGGCGGTGGTCGAACCGGCGGAATGACTAATTCAGGCATCACTTCGGCTCTCCTAGATCCTGCTGTTGGAATAGTAAATTACTCTGTAATATAGAGTTAAAATACGAAAAAATGAAAAGCAGGGTCATATATGTATTTTTAAGAATAGTTTTTAATTTTCAGGCAGTATTAACAATAAATCACAACATTTTACAACTATCATATTACAATAATTTAAGATGTCACATACAAAGAAAAACGATAGGCGAATTTCCGCAATGCACTGGAGCCGGTGATCGTACACCAGTCGATTCTTCCGCTTCTTCTATTTGGGGGTATTACTACAAATAAATTGTTTTATCACGAACCGGACATGGCAGTATACCATGGAACAACGCAGAACAGACTCATATAACGATATTAACTATTAAATATTATGGTTATTTACCATGTGCACACGTATCATTTTATTTTTGTTAAGATTGTTCAATATTATACTGTGTATTAGGAGACCGCTTCCCAAAACGAATACAGATGATAGTACTAATGACACCACACCTTTGATGATGGGCCGGAAAAAAAATCGATCCTGATTTAAAAAAAAACATATTTTTAAAACATTTTATTAGCATTATTTACGCTCCATCGTCTTAGTACAGCTAAATGAAACGAAAGTTTCATAAAAAATACATTACTGTACTAAAAAAAAACCAGCAATGAATCACGAAATCAAAACAGCTGATGCTCGGATCAAAGAACGTGCCGGCAGCAGCGCGGCGCTGATACCGCGCTCTCCAAAATTTACAACCTTGTACAAAACCTGGTACAAAATTTGCAGGCGCCATAAAAGAATTAGAGGCGGCGTTCACAATAAAAACTGCAAGTAATATTAGAAAGCTGTGACGTACCTACCTGTTTTCAAATTATGGTATTGGACGGACTAAAAACGAAAAGTCTGTTAACATAAAGTATAGAATACTATTATAAACTCATATACATATTTTACATTCATTCTGATAGATTAATTAACTGTAGTTCTTAATAGCAATTAATTTTAACTATTAAATTATTCTGTACCATCAAAGATAACGATTAAATAGTTTTTATTATTGTGTACGTGACTATCTAATTAGATTAATTTAATATTCTAACACAATTTTTGTAGTAAAGACTTACTTGTTACGTCAGGGTACAATTGATTGTATATGACCGGTTTGTTTTGGCGGGATTGATTATTATGTTTAGTATTTTAATTTTTGAGACCGTTTCGCCCGTGCATTCGTTGATGATTTTGTGTTTCATTGCTGGTTTTTTAATAATGTATTTTTTATGAAACTATAGTTTCATTTAGCTGTACTAATAAGATGGAGCTTAAAAAATGCTAATAAAACGTTTTAAAAATGTTTTTTAATCATGATCGTTTTTTTCTGTCCCATCATCAAAGATGTCATTAGTACTATCGCCTGTCTTCGTTTTCGGAAGCGGTCTCCTAATGCCCTGTATACTGGTCCACCACGTGCACATATCTCATTATTACAAAAAGAATATGGAAATGTACCTGGAAAAATAATAGGCGAGTTTCCGCGTGACTGCATGATAGGTGGTGGTCGATCCGGCGGAATGACTAATTCAGGCATCACTTCGGCTCTCCCGGATCCTGCTATTGGAATAGTAAATTACTTTGTTATATAGAGTTAAAATACAAAAAAAATAAAGGCAGGGTCATGTATGTATTTTTAAGTAAAGTTTTTAATTTTCGGGCAGTATTAACAATAAATCGCTCTTAAAACTTTACGTATATATTAACAACTATCTTATTACAGTAATTTAAAATGTCACATACCTGGAAAAACGATAGGCGAAGTTCCGGAATGCACTGGAGCCGGCAGTGGTCGTACAACAGTCGATTCTTCCGCTTCTTCTATTGGGAGAATGACTCCAAATAATTTATCATGAAACGGACATGGCAGTATATCATGGAACAACGCAGAACAGACCCATATAACGATATAACTATTAAATATTATGGTTATTTACCATGTGCATGTATCATTTTATTTTTGTTAAGATTTGTCAAATATTATATATTTTTATCTGCGCAACAAATTGTCAAATTTTACTTTCACACCACATAATTAAAGACGTAATACGAGTAAATAGCATGTAAGTAATAACCGGCCGTTCCGACATATATTATTTATGTCTAGGAAGGGAATAAAAGCAAAATTATTTTAAAGTGGAACACTACCACCAATGTTGCCAATTTTTATAAATGAATAATGTTCGGAAAATGATTAATTTATTAAACTTTGATGTTGTGGTTTATATTGAACTGTTATGTATCATACTTTACATAAATACATTTTTTCTGCGTTGTAAAATAATTATGTTTATAATTTGTATAATATTGTATTAATGTGTATATAATCAATTCAAAAGAAACATGATTTTAGTAGGTTTATAGAAAACACATCAGATAATGAGGCCAATATTGATGATGATGAACGAGATATACCCTGCCGGCCAAAAGTTTAAGACCGCACATAAACAACATAATTATCCATCAATTGTAATAAAATCCCACAGGAAAAATAAAAGAAATCTACACCTGCATATTCTATTGTTAGTATCGAATATTTAAAGAAGTCAGAAGTGCTTACTTTCAAGTTATTGGACAATAAACATCTATTGTTTTCAAACACCGACAAACGCTGCGCTGGAGCCAGGTGGGTAGAGTCGTTACAATATTTTTATAATCTCCTCATTCCTAATACTTTGCTTCTGACTTATTATTACCCGAGTTTACTTAGATTTTTTCAAACAATCTCAATTAGTCTAAACTTGTGAATCCTACAGAGAAGACATCACAAGACAAATGGGAAAAACTCAAGAAATTAGCAGTGAGGTGCGTTCTGCCATCGTTGTTTTACATAATGTGGGCAAATCCGAAAGTGAATTGTTTCAGAACTGAAGTTATCGAAGACTTGTGTTCATGGCACAATAACTCGATACAGGAAGACAGGCAGCTTTCAAAAGCGTCCACGCTCGGGAAGGCCGAGATCTTCCACGTCTAGTGAAGATAATTTTATTGTTGTTACCAGCAAGCGAAATAGACGCTTAACAGCACCAGAAATCCGCGTTGAAGTTAACAAAACCCGAGTTAAACCTTTATCATTGACTATAGTAAAACGGCGACTGAGAGATGCGAAGTTATACGGTCGCGTTGCCGTTCGAAAACCTCTGCTAAGGTCGCAAAACGAGAGAAAACGGATGCAGTGGGCTCTTGCCATCGAGATTGGACTGAAGATTTTAAAAAAGTGATTTGGACCGATGAATTCAAGTTTGTGAACTATTCGGTTCAAAACGTACAATTTACGTTCGACGCAGTGCCCAAGAAAAGATGATGTCAGAGTGTGGTAGTCCCAACAATCAAGCATGGTGGTGGCTCAATTGTCTGGGGTTGCTTTTTAGCCAAGGAACCGGCGATTTGATTAAAATTGAAAGAATTTTGAAAAAGGAACATTATAAAAACATTTTAGAACAAAATGCCGTCCGTTTCTTCCGTGTTGCGATTAATTGGAGATGGATACATTTTCCAACAAGATAATGATCCAAATCATAGCTCAAAATTATGTAGAGGACATTTAGAAGAGAAAGAGGCACAAGGGGTGTTAAAAACATGGTTTCGCCTCCTCAGAACCCGGATCTCAATCCCATTGAACTTTTGTGGGAAGAGCTTGATAGTCCTTAAAGGTGGGCCCATCCTCCCGAGAATAAATGTGGAATGCTTTATGCGAAATTTGGAACAATATATCATAAGACACCATTAACAAATTGATTGCCCATATGCCGGAGACTTGTGAAAAAAGTCATAAAATGTAAAGGAGGATTTTTGGTGAAAAATCAGTTAAGCTAACCATAACCTTTTTTTTGCATGGACTGTTAATATTTCTCTACGCTTTTAAAGTATATTGTTAGTCAATCAATGTTCTGTTAGATGATTAAACAGGTTAATTAAACATTCAATATTTTATTGGAGGTTTACTTTATTTTTTTACTTTAAATAAGGTGGTCTTAAACTTTTGTCCTGCAGTGTTATACTGGTCCACCATGTGCACATATCACAATATTACAAATTTTTTTTTTTTAATTTTCGAGCAGTATTAACAATTAACAGCACTTAAAACTTTACGTATATTGTTTACAAATATCCTATTACAGTAATTAAAAATGTCACATACCTGGAAAAACGATAGGCGAAGTTCCGCAATGCACTGGAGACGGCAATGGTCGTACAACAGTCGATTCTTCTGCTTCTTCTATTGAGAGAATGACTCCAAATAAATTGTTTTATCACGAAACGGACATGGCAGTATATCATGGAACAACGCAGAACTGACTCATTTAATGATATAAACTATTAAATATTATGGTTATTTACCATGTGCATGTATCATTTTGTATTTGTTAAGATTGTTCAAATATTATACTGTGTATTAGGAGACAGACGATAGTGTGTGTACTAATGACACCTTTGATGATGGGACGGAAAATAAATCGATCCTGATTAAAAATAATCATATTTTTAAAACGTTTTATAAGCATTATTTACGCTCCATCATGTAAGTACAGCTAAATGAAGCGATAGTTACATAAAAAATACATTACTTTACTAAAAAAAGCATCAGCTGTTTTTGATTTTGTGTTTCATTGCAGGTTTTATTTTATTAAAAAAGTAATGATTTTTTTGTGAAACTATCGTTTCATTTAGCTGTACTAACATGATAGAGCGTAAATATTGCTAATTTTTTTGATTTTTTTCCGTCTAATCATCAAAGGTGTCATTAGTACTATCGTCTGTCTTCGTTTTCGAAAGCGGTCTCCTAATAATAATAATATTTTATTTAGAACATAAAAAGCATACAGGTACAAATTTGTTCGATAATAGTCGCTGTAGTACAAACTGTGTTGCAGCTATTAACGCCCGTCTCCAGAGTATTAAGCACAAAGTTAAAGTTACATGTTTATTTAAACAAGAAACAAATTATATGTAATAGTTTTATTTTTTAAAGTTAGAAAATAATTTGTTGTCAAATTGCTTTGCGAGTGTGTGGGATGTGTATGTGTGTAGGATTCAGTAGGTAACAGGGGTATATTCAATACATATTATTAATAAAAAATAAAAAAAATAATTCATACTTTTAAAAAATCTTCATTAAATTCATAGGAAAGGGTTAGTAGCCATTTAGTAATGAGTGCCTTACATTGTTGTAGTGTTAAAAAATATATTTGGAATATCTTATTTACTTTATTGTACAAAAAAGCACTAAAGAAGTTAAAGTGACGTCTTGCGAACTCAGTTTTATGGGCTGCCATGGTGCAAACCCTGTCATGTCTTCGCTGTGTTTTAAATAATGCAGGCTCGAACTTAAGTAGTGAATGTTTTCGTAATACTGTGTGTAGAATAAACAGTTGCCGAACAGATAGTTATTTATAAAAGGAATATAGTTCACGGGTTGGATAACGGACAGGTTTGAATGACATGACTTTTAAAACATCTTTGTGCTCTTTCAAGACGAAGAAGCATTGTTTTATGAGACCCACCCCAGACTGTGATGCAAAGTAAACCGTTTTCAGTGTTGAGGGTTCCGCACCACATCTTAGTTTTTTGAACACAAATATCAATTTACGCATTCATGTTATGGTATCCTGAATTTGTTCCTGCCAAGACAGTGCTGTTCATCCTAATGCCAAGGTATTTTATAGAGTTAGTACGTTCAATTTGATGCTGTGACAGGCGGAAGTAACAAGATTACAATTATGTGCAGTAATATAATAGGTAGAAGAATGCTGGGAGGCGGTCTTAAGAGAAAATGTAATAAATCTTGTTTTTTCTAGGTTTAGAGTTAAATAGTTGCTTGAGAGACAAATCATAACGTTACGTAGGGCAGTTTCGGCAGTATTACGTGCCTGTTCCCAAGTGTCACCGTGTTTTAAAGCCGTATCATCTGCATAAGTTGATATTAAACAGTTTAATAAAGGAACTACACATAATTCGTTGATGTATATAAGAAAAAGGGTCGGACCAAGGACACTACCCTGTGGAACTCCAAATTGTATAGGTTCATCCTGGCTAATATGATTGTTAAAAATTACTCTCTGAGTACGATCAGATAGGTATTTTTTATAAATATCCAACACAATACCTCTGATACCAATTGCTTTTAACTTATTTACCAAGATAGGAATAGACACGGTATCAAAAGCCTCTAAAAAGATGCCTATACATTTAGACTTCCTGTCAAGATTATTAACAATTGTGTTAGTGAGCTGTAGAACAGCATCTTCAGTGGACTGGCCCTTACAAAAACCAAACTGATTATTAGCAATAATATTACATTTATTCAAATATTGAACAAGTCTGTTATTGAGAATCTTTTCCAATATCTTGGAGAACGTGGTCAGCATAATTTTCCACTCTATTACCGTCACCATTCTTATGTATGGGATGGACTAAAGCCTTTTTAAAAACTTTGGGTTTAAAAAAGATTGAACAAATACGCTATAACGGGGACAATTATATGTCTAGTAGCCTTTAATAAGGTACTAGGAATACTATCCTAAGCAACTGCTGTAGATTTAAGACTACTTATAATATTATCAATTTCGGAATTATCAACAGGGAGAAGAACCATGATAATACACAGTATATTTTTATCTGCGCAACAAAAATCAAATTTTACTTTCACACCACAGAATTAAAGACGTAATACGAGTAAATAGCATGATAGTAATAACCGGCCCTTCCGACATATATTATTTATATCTAGGAAGGGAATAAAAGCTAAATTATTTTAAAGTAGTACACTACCACCAATGTTGCCAATTTTTAAAATGAATAATGTTCGTAAAATGATTAATTTATTTAACTTTGATGTTGTGGTTTATATTGAACTGTTATGTATCATACTTTATATAAATACGTTTTTTCTGAGTTGTAAAATAATTATGTTTATAATTTGTATAATATTGTATAAACGTGTATATAATCAAATCAAAAGAAACTTTATTTAAGTAGGTTTATAGAAAATACTTCAGATAATGAGGCCAATATTGATGATGACATACGACAACGAGATATACATACTGGTAACCATGTGCACATATTTCATTATTACAAAAAATAAATAGAAAATTTACCTGGAAAAATATTAGGCGAGTTTCCACGTGACTGCATGGTAGGTGGTGGTCGAACCGGCGGAATGACTAATTCAGGCATCACTTCGGCTCTCCCGGATACTGCTGTTGGAATAGTAAATTACTCTGTAATATAGAGTTAAAATACGAAAAATGAAAGGCAGGGGTCATGTATGTATTTTTAAGCAAAATTTAATTTTCAGGCAGTGTTAACAATAAATCGCTCTTAAAACTTTACGTATATGTTTACAACTATCTTATTACAGCAATTTAAAATGTCACATACCTGCAAAAACGATAGGCGAAGTTCCGGAATGCACTGGAGCCGGCAGTGGTCGTACAACAGTCGATTCTTCCGCTTCTTCTATTGGGAGAATGACTCCAAATAATTTATCATGAAACGGACATGGCAGTATATCATGGAACAACGCAGAACAGACCCATATAACGATATAACTATTAAATATTATGGTTATTTACCATGTGTATGTATCATTTTATTTTTGTTAAGATTTGTCAAATATTATATATTTTTATCTGCGCAACAAATTGTCAAATTTTACTTTCACACCACATAATTAAGGACGTAATACGAGTAAATAGCATGTAAGTAATAACCGGCCGTTCCGACATATATTATTTATGTCTAGGAAGGGAATAAAAGCAAAATTAATTTAAAGTAGAACACAACCACCAATGTTGCCAATTTTTATAAATGAATAATGTTCGTAAAATGATTAATTTATTTAACTTGTGTGTTAATGTTGTGGTTTACATTGAACTCTTATGTATCATACTTTATTTCAATACATTTTTCTGTGTTGTAAAATAACTATGTATATAAATATATTATTGTATAAATGTGTATATAATCAAATCAAAAGAGACTTTATTTAAAAAGGTTTATAGACATATAACACTTATAGACAGATAACACTTCAGATAATGATATTCAGCCAATTACTTCAGCCAATATAGACAATGATGAACGAAATATATATACTGGTCCACCACGTGCACATATCTCATTATTACAAAAAAAAATAGGAAAAATACCTGGAAAAACATTAGGCGAGTTTCCGCGTGACTGCGTGGTAGGTGGTGGTCGAACCGGCGGAATGACTAATTCAGGCATCACTTCGGCTCTCCCGGATCCTGCTGTTGGAATAGTAAATTACTTTGTTATATAGAGTTAAAATACAGTGCAGTGTCATCTGGACGTAATAACAGTTCGTAGGGAGCCTTAGTAGTTATTTTTTTTAATTCGACTAGTTTTTATGGTATTAAAGGTGTTACAAGTATATAGGTCCAGTAAAAGACACCTTGCACTTTGTAGAATATTATCGGCTATGATTTGGATATTTAGATTTGGCATATTTAAGACATGTTTAAGGCATGTTTTATCTTGAAAATTTCATTTTGACTTCTATCCGTTAGGCCAGCGGTTCTTAAGAAGCTGTCAAGTGGGTCGCGAGATTTACATTTCTATCAAAAGTGAAAAGAAGTGCCAATTGGTAAAGAGTATGTTAGAGCGTCACCGAGTAAATAAGGTTGAGAACCGCTTCGTAAAGCTACCTAAACACATTAAGTAAGGGATTTGCAGCACATACCTCCTTTACTCCGCAAATTTTGTTTAAGGGGCGCGTTGTTGCCACGTTGTGTTACCACTTTTACGGGAACAGGTTCTAGCAAAAAGAAAATTTCATAGTAATAATAAGTACAAATATATGAGTTGTTCTCCTAGTAAATGTTTTCATTATTATTTATAGCTCTTTGTATTATACTATTAATAAATTTATACAATAAATGAATTCGTGCCCCAGGCATCCGTCAGGAAACCGGGGCCCTGGCCTGGACATCTCAGAGTGAAATAGTAGTTTAGGAGTATTGCTACATCTGGTGGAGAAATAAATAACTGGTGATATTGACATTTCATCTTATTATTTCAGGATGATAACACTAGATGTGCATCTGATGCATCTTGAATCTTTGTTGAGGATGAATGTAGATAATACGAACCAGTTATTACCTACCATCACATGAACCATATACTTGTTTATCCAACCATTGTGTCCATCCAACTGCACAGAAAATATTTTAGCGACATAAGTATTGGCCCTGACACGCTCGCCTTCCCTCAACATAATGTTTAAAAAAGAAGTGTAATTTAGCAATAAAATTTATTTGTAATAACAAAAATGTTCTGCAAGTATACTGATAATAACCATTGATTCAACATCCAGGTACTTGAGCATTAGACTACGCTATCATATTTATTGTATTCATATTTTATTAATCCCTCCTAATAGTTGCCAAGTTCACAAACAAACTTAAGAAAACCCAGATAAACTGAAACTCGTCACTAGCCAAAAAGCAAACATTTTAAAAATAATGGGTATTCTATGTGCAAGACAAAATAGCTTTTGAAATCAAGAAATTATCAGTGAATAAATTTAAAATATCACTGCTATACCATTTATAGCTACAGCAAATACTTTTCATTCTATTGAGTTTAATATACATTGACAAATATTGTTTTATGATGCATGAATTAATCAATTACTTTTTTATTTTTACAAATGTATATTTTTATTATTGACTAATTCATTAAAAAAATATCATAAAATAACACATAAGCTAATGCAAAATATGAGCATGAAAATAATTATGTTAAAATAAATGTGGTAAGGTAAAATAGTGATCACTTTAAAAAATTATAATAATAATGTATTTTAATTACTGAATTAAAATTTAATACTTAACTTTACAGTAATTATGCTGTTAAAGTTAGCGGAATAGGTTAAAGGTAGTTTTTATTTTATCACATCAACATATTTGTTTTATTATTTTAAAGCAAATAAATTATTTTTAAAATGTCCTCTGGTACTCTGAGCATAAATAAAATAAAAGAATGGGAATCTCAGACTGGCAATTACAGTATAATAATATCTAATATATAATATGATATAACTATAACACACACCTTTTGCAACTGATGGTTTCTTAGCTTGAGGCAAATTAGTGACCCCAGTTTGACCTGTAATTTTAATGTAATTTAAAGATATTTGAGATATAATAAAAATGTTAAATAAATTATATCAAATTCAAGAAGTTACACATGTCATATAATTTTATCTCATTACTGTGCTGTGCATAAGGAGTGACCTTATCCATGCTAGAATAAATATTTCAATGAATGCTTTCACCAAATGGGAATGCCTATTGAAGA
The DNA here is from genome assembly GCA_029286865.1 of Teinopalpus imperialis. Classification (NCBI taxonomy): domain Eukaryota; kingdom Metazoa; phylum Arthropoda; class Insecta; order Lepidoptera; family Papilionidae; genus Teinopalpus; species Teinopalpus imperialis. The sequence goes on from JAGSMU010000007.1 coordinate 4,657,314, forward strand.
TTGGATTAAGATCCTGTAGATTCAAGTCAATTACAATAATTAGGACCCAAAAAAATGCAGCTAGGACTAAAACTTTCAAGACAATGGAGACTTAATGCCTCACATAAGCAATTATAGGATTCTAGCTATACTGATTTTTAATAAACAATTTTTTCTACAAATTTATCTTATACTTGTTGCAAAACTTTACTATTGTTTATATATATATAATTAAAAAGTAAGTAAAAATTGTGTTAAACACCTTTTGGTTTCGATTTCCTTTGGTTTACTTCCTTTGCTTTGGCAAAATAAGTTAATGGTTTGTCATCATCATCAGGACCTGATATTTTCTTGTTGATCCCAACTTTTTGTTTGCATATTCTCGTCACTTTGGGTCTTAGCCTATCTGTACATGCAGAGGATGATGATCCAGGGTTAGACCTTAGACACATACTAAACTTCTTTTGGGTGGCTTTCATTTTTGGTATATTTTTGACCACATAACCCGAAGTTGATGGTTGAGGTTCGGGTGGTGGTGGTGATGGTGGTGGTGGAGGTGGTGGTGGTTGTGTTACATTTTGTTGAGATGCTCTAAGCTGAATTAGTGAGGGGTTCGTCTCCTTCAATCTTTCTAGTAACACAATTAGTGTCATGTGTGTATGTAAATCTGAAAAATTAACCTGTATTTTATTTAAATACATACAATGTACATGCCCTGGGTAGTTTCATACATTAACAATTTAATGGCGCTTATACTTGTTTTCATTTAAAGTTATTATCGTCTAATGCATTAACATTATTATGTAAAATATGAAATTTCACATAAATTTAAGGTAAAACTAAAAACTATAAATATATCAATGTGTAAAAATTATATTTTTTTAAAAAAAAATTTAGATTTAATCTGGTTTCCTTGAAATGCAAAGCTGTCCTTAAAATAATTTAAAAAAATTGAGCTATTGGGCATCCTATGGACAACTAGAAAATTGACATTTATTACTAATAAAGGTACATCTTAATTTAACTAACTACTCTAAAAAAAAGAATGAAATGTGCATAAAATGAGAACTTTTTAGGAATTTGTATATGTTTTCTTTAGTAAAAAAGTGCTGAAATATGATTATTAAATATAAATAGTTTAATTATTTCAAAATTATAACAAGTTTCTCATAGCTAACTATTCGATAATAACACTGGAACCACCCTCAACTAGCAGTTATTTACAAGTTATGATAAAATCTTGGAATTGTCCCATGAAAAATTTATGCATATTATTATGAAATATTCTGTTAGTATGTATCAGAAAATATATATAGTTATATGTATACAGAATTAACATAACCTTTGTCAAGTATTCGAAATACATTTACCACTTGAGAGGATCAATTTATATATTGATTCACTCTGTGATGTATACACATAAAAAACTCTACGCAAAGACTATACTATATTACTATAAGTAACTATTTACTATAAGTAAAGTAAACAGAAACAAATAGGCACAGTAAAATGCAATTCTTTATTTATAATACCAATTGTTATCGGCATATGACAACACCATAGCAACTGGACACTCAGTTCAGGGACTAATATGAGGGTGATATATAAAGAAATTAGATACTTGTTTTACCACCAAAGGCTTTTTTGTTGATAATTTTGAAATGTACTATATACTATTTAAATAGAATTATTTTGTTCATTTATAAATATTTTTTCCAGAATAATTTAACAGAAAGTTCCTCGAAACAATGGAACTCACACAACATATATTGTGACTACATTTTAGCCACAAACTTCAGAGATTGAGCTTATACACAAACAGCTTTTAATTAGTTTGATGAATTTAAAAGTAGATGTGGAATCTTTAAAGATGAGGCGAAGACAGATTGACCAACAATCACAGTTACTCGAGAAAATATTCATAAATGATGTAATGTTAATAAAGACAAGGTTAACTCGAAATATTATGTGATAATTTACAAAACAATATATATAGAACCTCAAAAGTATATATTTGTCCAAATTTGAAAAGATTGATACCTTGTAATAAATAATTTTATAATTTTTGAATATGTAATATCTTTATTGCAAACATGCAATGCAAGCAAAATTCAAAAAAAAATATTAAATTTAAAGCTTAACACCCTCAGCGCCAAACCCTAAGTGATCTTATAAAAGAAAACACAATATTTTATTTTGTTGGGATGTGTTTAAAACTACATAACACATCATATAATGTTTTTCACCCCCCTTTTTTCCTTGGATATTTATCCGTGTGACATTTAGATACACAGGGCCTGGGACATAGTTCATTTGAAATTTATACCTCCCAGGCCATGTGTATCCGAAAAGATACACAGGAATTCTTTTGTTTTAAGACTCAAGAACGCGTTTGGAAGAAAATATAAGAAAAGACATGAATTCTGATTCATGTTTTTTCTTATATTTTTTATCTATTGTTACAGTATAAGTGTTGAAACATTCAAATAAGTGATTTGCTATGGAGTTTTCAAGTGATGATTCCATTGAGGACCCCAATTTTATGCCCGATGAAGACTTTAGTGACACAAGTACAAGTGACAACAATAACAGTCAGATTTGGAATCCTCCTAGGATTTCAGGGCGTTTGTCAACATTTTCGGATAATGATATACCTCCATTGCCTGAAATAGAACGGCGTAGGTTATCAAAGACAGCTCCTGTCGATTTAGAACTCCAGCCACCAAATGTGCCAAGTACTTCTGGTAATACTGATGCTCAAATTTCTGAACAAGAGTGGATGGAAGAAAAACTGTCCAACATACAATGGGAAATGCACAGTCATGATGATCCTCCTGCCGTAGATTATACTGTACCAAGTTCTGGTATGAAGGATATTTATGTTGGATTATTAGCTAATGCAAATCCAATAGACTACTATGACTTGTTTCTAACGCTTAACATTCTAGAGTATATCACAGAACAAACCAACTTATACGCAACACAGTGTCTCTTATCTACAGATTCTTCTGCTGGATCAAGAAACCACCTATGGACTCCAGTAAACAGAGACAATATGTTGAAATTTTTGGCTCTAGTTGGATGGATGGGTTTGGTGAAATTACCAAGTATCAAAGATTACTGGAGAAACCACAAACTCTATGGTATACCCCTAGCTCGTACTGTTATGCCTCGGAATTGATTCGAGCTGATTTTGAAATTTGTTCATTTCGCCAACAACCAAACTGCTGATACTGATGACAGACTGTATAAAATAAAAGACGTACTTAATATGTTCATAAAAAACTATCAAAATGTCTACAACCAGGAAAATTGTGTGTTGATGAGTCTTTAGTCGCTTGGCGCGGCAGACTTATTTTTCGCCAATATATTCCAAATACAAGAGCCAAATATGGAATAAAAGTGTTCAAACTATGTACTGAGAAGGGATATACATGGAACTTGATTGTGTATTGTAGTAAATCGAAGGAACCTAACACAGAAGTCTCAGAAAAGGTAGTACTATCATTGGCCGAGGATCTTTTCAACGAGGGCAGGACCATGTACACAGTCAACTATTACACAAGTATTCCACTTGCACTGCGAATGCGTAAAAGAAAGACACATTTAGTAGGGACATTGAGAAATAACTAAAATACTTGCCAAAGGAAGTTACCAACACAAAACTAAAAAAAGGAGAATATGAAAGATGGAGTGAAAAAGAAAACTCGTTGTTCTGAATGTTATAAGAAATACGGTCGACAAGGAAAAACCATCGACGGAAAACTACGAAAAGCTTCCCAAGTTGTAACAAAATGTTCTATTTGTGAAGTGACCTGTAAAAGTTGTTTCGATGATTGTCACAAATTTTCTGTTTCATGTTCAGTTGCTCATATATTTTTTTTTACTATTTATTCTTTTCTTCTGCTCTTCTTTTCCACTGCCCTAATAAAGATAGTTTATAAAAATACAAAAAAATATAAATGGTTTTATTGATTACTTGCCTCCTAACCAAGAAATATTAACCTAAAATTAAAAAGTATCTAAAACTTTTGTAAAATCACCAATTCCCAAACCATTTACATCAAAAAAATTGGGCGGGGCCAGGGCTTTCATTTTTGTATAATAGATATATAGAAACAGGTTCCTAAAGGATACACTGCACATTTACTAAATACAAAAATGTGTATACTTTTGAATACACAGTGTTCTAGGCACTGTGTGACAAAATACACATGGCGCCTAAGGTGTTAACAATACTAACTTACTTTCAAAGCAGACTTTATCAAGTAGACGTTTTGCAGTAGTAGTAGTACGAAGTCTCCTTTTGGTTTCTCAATGGAGTGCTTTGGTGTTGTATGGTCTAGTTTACCAACTTTGTCAGCACTTGTATTTTGGTTGCTATTAGTACTGCTATGAGGAATGTATGCACCTTGCGCGAACTTACGCTGTGCTTGGACCTTCCTGTTAAACAAATGTTAAGAAATTATAGGTAATGCATATATATAAAGTTAAATTACATAAATGATTTAAAATTCACTCATCAATTCAAAATTTACATGTTTGAGCCTACAATGAAAGCAATTATGAACACTAAGACTTCTCTCAGTTTCAAAATATACAGATACTATACATTATGTACCTTCACAATTTAAATTATATATTTGAATCATTATTTATACAGAAAATTGCAAGCAATAGCTAAATAAGTGTCTTGGTGTAAAACAGTGTAGATCATTTCCTAAATTTTTAGTGTTTGCTAAAACCTATTATCATTGTGTTTATTCTAAACCAATAAGTAAAGTATTCAAACTCGTAATAAGTTTACTTATAGAATAATATAAAATAACGAACAGTATTCATATATGATGCATGCAGTTTGTGTAGTTATATATCTTTAATTCATAGTTTTATTGTATTAATCATTACAATTTATGTCACAAAACTGTTTAATTCAAAATATTATAAATATTTAATGTTTCGACAATCTTAAATAGTCTAAATAATCAAATATAGATTTGAATACTTTCCAATGTTAAAAAACATCAACAAAATGGATACCCCGCGTCCCTCGACTCACTAGCGCAAACATGTATAAGTGTAACTTAAACAATTTAAATTGGTTAATTTTATTATAGGCTCAAATGTAACATTTTACCAAAATACATAATAACAAATTGTTTTATAATATCAATAGATACCAAGCTAGTTATTAGTCTTAACACAACGAACCGAAACATTCACAAACAAAAAACAAAATGAATAGCTCACATGTGCCAATACAATGAAAGCAAACAGAACTTATAATAACTAGTACTTTTTATTAAATATTAATACAAATTAAAAATTAATACCTTTTCATCGCTTACAATCCGCTAGACTGCTAATCGATCGCTCGGAAAGACGGCATCAAGCATCAACATAAATCAATACAGACGCAAAATGTTACCAGCTTAAAATTTACGAGTGTACCAACGTCAACCCGGCAAAATAGTAAATATACTCAAAGTTAATCGGACATTAAAATTGGTAAATAATAAACATTTTAAAACATATTTAATCAAAATCGTCATATTAAATCTTAGAATTACACTTTAACATATTTGTTTTAGGAGTAAAATGTCTCCATCATTGCTCGTTTGCTTTCGTTCAAAACTGCTGGGACATTTTTTTCCTAAGTTGTAACTAAAATTACTAACGGTCTGAAATTCATTTATAAAAATACTTGAATAGGGCAAAATCACGGTCTATAATAATTAATTAAATAAAGCGAAAAGAAATTTTAATTTTATGAACACAAATATTTTATGACATTAAAATAATAATGCAACTATCTGATCACTACTGAAAATATATATACAAAAACACTAATTTTTAACGCGATTACGAATAAAAACCTTTTTAAACGTAAGAAGATAAGAACGTCTTTTATTAAACTTTACAAAACGGCGAGAGATGTTTCACTAAGAAAGCGACAAAACGTACAAACAAATTCAAATTTCCGCGAACATAATTTGTTTAATTAATAAAATAAAACAATAAATTGAAATCAAAGTAGAACTAATAAACTACCGCAAAAAACTGTCATGCATAAAACGCCTCGTTTGTAATAGGTTATGTGCATTTTGAAGTTCATTTTTATGTGAACAGAAAATATTGCATTGCTTATTAGCAAAATTTAAAATATGTAGTGTCTCTTTCTCACTACAGATCAGTACTATTATCTTCATATTTTATCTCTCTCGTAAGTCCCTAGTGACGACATAAGCGAGGGAGATATTAAATACCAAAGTTGCTCAGTTAGAACGAGCAGGATAACATCGGATCACCGCTTGTATTTGTTCGCTTCGAGGTTCAAGTCGCGTCACGTTCGCGTCGAGTAGGTGTTTTAGTTCCAAATGAGACAAATGATGCATTTGAAATATCGTTACCGTTCCAATTTTTTGGAACACTTGATTGTTCGGAACAGTGAATCGTTTCAGTAAAGAGTTACACACGCCTAGTGGTCACATAATTAGACACCTTCTATTTAGCTACATACGGGCTTATTGACAGTATTACCAATAGTGAAGATAATTATTTATTCTACTTTAATTACTATTAATCATGTCAGGTATTATTGCTACTAAAGGACATGACAAAATTTGATAACTTTAAGTCTCTAAAAACATGTCTACAATTAATTATAATAAACTTCTTTTTAATATTTACGCTTTAATATTTTTTAGTTACTTAGTGTCTTTAATTAGTTACATACTTTTCAATTCATACAGCTTCAAATACAGTAAAACAGAATTAAAATGTAAGATGTCACAACTTTATTGACAATATTTCTAATATTCATCTCACAATACCGAAATTATTCATGAGGTTTTTTTTATTGTGGCATTGGCTATGAAGCCCTCAGCCGGAAAGATACAAGTTTGAACACATTTCGAAAATTTTGTAGAGCTCACTAAGCGAATTTCTTAAACTCATGCGTACAACTTAGTTTAAAACTATGATATTAAACCAAAATCTGATGGGAAGAATGTTTATATATGATAAATATACTAGATGTATGATCCTGTTTTTAAATGTGTATTTATAAGTGTGTACACATTTACATATAAACAGTAATTACAGGTGTATATTGTATTCAGTATAAACTGTAATATATCAATTATTTATATATAAAGTAATTTTAGATATAAAAAAAACTTGTTGTTTATGATTAAGAGTTCTAATCGTAACTGGGCCACACAATGGCTTAACTAGTGTAAAGGCTTCTTGTCACATCATCAAGCTGCATATGATTTATATTGAAATAATGTTAACATGTTTTTATATGTATCTATTGCTTACGTAAATTTCTTTGTTGAAATTCACTACAGTTAAAAAATATACATATATGAAGCTAACAATGTAAGCCTTTGTACCTGACTATTTTATAGGCAACTATGTTACCCTATGGAGAGAAAAGTTTACTGGTGGTCTGGACTTTCCAGTAAGACAATGAAGAGAAACACACAGCAACAGTGGTTTAAAGGTTTCTTTGGATTCAATCGGTAACACTCTTAAATTTGGTCGGTCCCGAAATCAACCTTAATGAAAATTTGGGGAATGTGAACCATGTGAAGAAAATGGTGGCCAAAAAACATGCCACTAACATTCATCAATATTATATGGATTTTAAAGAAACATGGGACCAAATTCCAATGTCTTCTCAATATTGGGCTATTATTGCTACTAAACAACATGTGACAAAATAATAACTACAAAATAATTATAATAATCCGATCTAATCACTTCTATATTTAATACATTTTTTTCCTTCTTAGTTAGCATATTTTTAACCAGTTGTCCATACCTTGTTCAATCCATACAGATTGAAATATAGTTAAACCAAATAAAAATGTAGGATGTCTCAACTTTATTCAAAATTTTTCGAATATTTATCTAACATAGCCTACCCAAATGATTAAATATTGTTGCAAGTTCCTATGGTATTACAATTAAATAATCAAAAATCTAAGTAAATCTCATAATATTCCTGGAGTCTTTAATCACCACAGTATATATTTGATTTATAATTATGCTTTTTTTATTATATTACAAAATTAATCACATAAAACATGAACCATTGTCATATAAGTTGATGCGCACAGCTGTTTGGAATTTTAAAAAGATTTCATGCTTCGACTTTACTAGATAAGGTGTTTTATTAATATAACTTTATAATATATTTTAAGTATTCTCTAACATTCCTAAATTTTACATAGACATTATCAGATTAAACACACACAAAAGAAGAGTATCACAGATGCAGCCCCACCTATTGTAGTGCTCAATTGTAAAATAAATCAGCATATCATTTATAATCAACTTATTATAAAACCACACAAGGTAATATTCTGCCAATTAAAAAATAAATAGTAAGGAGGTGAAATCTCCATGCAAACTATAGCTACTATGCTAATGTTTTGGAAAATAAAATTTATGCAGACCTATACTTACTTTTTCTATATATTGCCTGAAAATTACGTAGTCTAAATCATTTAATTATAAATTTCCATGTCAAACAAAAAGAACCCCCATCCCGCGACTCACTAGCTAACATTTGAATTCGTATAACTTTACTAATACAAATATATTTAAAATAAATGTAGGCTGAAATATCATTATTACATTTTACCTATAATACAAAATATTTTAAAATATCAAGAGCGCTAGCAAGCTTTTATATTTATTCTTCAACATAACGAACAGCTTTTTTTAAAAATAAACGTAAAATGCAAGTGAGTAAAATATTATTATTGCAAACAGAAATAACGAGTACAATATTAATAGAGAATAAAGATTTTTACCTCTTCATCGCAAACCAATCGCTTGATTAATCAGTAACCTGCAGCATAAATACGACATTAAGCAATAAGCAACAGTAGAAATCAACACCGAAACTGTTCACACATAAAATTTTACGAGAATACTAGTTGGAAAAAAATTATAATATACCAAAATATAAAAGAATGTTAAAATTGGTAAATAATAATTATTTTCAAACATTTGTTGAACACACATTACAAACATTGTCACAATAAATCTTGCAATTATACTTTAACACATTTGTTTTAGGAATAAAATGCCTAAACACAATAAGTTTGGTTATAGTATGTTGGCTAATGTTTGTAATTGTGTACATTGCTGAATTGGTTTTATATACAGTGGTAGTCACATACTTATAGACACCTATTTAGCTACACACAACTTCATTGATAGTGTCATCAATAGTGAAGATAACTATTAATTCTACTTTAATTAATATTAATCATTACACTAACAACATATTATTAAAATGAAGACAAAAAACTTGTATTTAGCAATAGTTTAGACCTCATCTGTTTATAAATAAATCATCAAGGAAGATCATTCTGAATTTTTATGACAAAGATTGGTCATATTGAAAAATTGGCAATCACTTGTGATGCTCTAAAAATATGGTAATTAATGCTATCAGGCATTTAAAGAAGTTTAACACAATAAAAATCTTATCTTGACAGGCGAGACCAGAAAAACAACCCCATTTACAGACTTAAGTATCACATTGTTAGACGAAAAGTGCTCATTCATTTGGAAGTATTTGGTGCTGGAGGGTCAAAAGGAGTGTCAGCAATAACAAGTAGAATTTGATTATATGAGGCAAACTTATTGGGAAAAATACCTTGTACCACACCTTCACACATAGGTACCACTTGTAAAGAAAGTTAATATTCAAGCTAGATTAGAGTTTGCAATAAAATATGAACATTGGACTGAGTGTAAGTTGAAGCATGTAATATTGTCAGTTGAATAAAAAAATAATAATATGTCTAATTATGACAGAAATATGTAAGACGTCCTCTGAATATAGGAATAGATTCAAAGTATACAAAGAAAAAAGTCAAACATGGAGGAGGGAATACCAAAGTTAGAGGCTGTTTTTCCTGACATGGTGTTGGTCATGGTCTGTTAAGCAAATTGTAGATAATATGGATAAAATCTAGTGAATATTTTAGAGGCAACTATGTTTCCCTATGGAGAAAAAAGTTTACTGGTGGTTTGAAATTTCCAGTAAGACAATGATCAGAAACACAAAGCAACAGTGGTTTAAAGGTTTCTATGGATTCAATCAGTAACACTCTTAGATTTGGACGGTCCTGACATCAACCCTAATGAAAATTTGGGGAATGTGAACCATGTGAAGAAAATGGTGGCCACAAAACATGCCACTAACATTCATCATCATTATATGGATTTTAAAGAAACATGGGACCAAATTCCAATGTCTACTCAATGTTGGGCTATTATTGCTACTAAACAACATGTGACAAAATAGTGATAACTTTACGAAATAATTATCATAATCCAATCTAATCACTTCTATATTTAATACATTTTTTTTCTTCTTAGTTAGCATATTTTCAACCAGTTGTCCATACCCTGTTCAATCCATACAGAGTGAAATATAGTTAAACCAAATAAAAATGTAGGGTGTCTCAACTTTATTGAAAATATTTCTAATATTTATCTCACATAGCCTACCCAAATGATTAAATATTGTTGGAAGTTCCTATGGTATTACAATTAAATAATCAAAAATCTAAGTAAATCTCATAATATTCCTGGAGTCTTTAATCACCACAGTATATATTTGATTAATAATTATGCTTTTTTTATTATATTACAAAATTAATCACTTAAAACATGAACCATTGTCATTTAAGTTGATGCGCACAGCTGTTTGGAATTTTAAAAAGATTTCATGATCGTCTTTACTAAATAAGCTGTTTTATTTAACATACACATTACATTATATGATATATACAACATATACAGTTACATTGTACCTATAATACAAAATATTTTAAAATATCAAAAGAACGCTAGCAATCTTTTATATTTATTCTTCAAAATAACGAACAGCTTTTTTTAAAAATTAAACGTAAAATGCAAGTGAGTGAAATATAATTATTGCAAACAGAAATTGTCATGAGTACTATATTAATAGAAAATAAAGATTTTTACCTCTTCATCGCAAACCAATCGCTTGTTTAATCAGTAACGGCCACAGTAGTAAATACGTAAATACCACATTAAGCATCAATAGAAATCAATACAGAAACAGTGTTTACATATAAAATTTTACGAGAATACTAGTTGGAAAAAAATTATAGTATACCAAACGAACGTTAAAATTGGTAAATAATAATTATTTTCAAACATGTGTAATCAATCTTGGAATTATACTTTAACACATTTGGCTTAGGAATAAAATGCCTCTATTATTGCTCCTTTGCTTTTGTTTAAAACTGCTGGGACATCTTTTCTAAAATGTACCTAAAATTAGTAACGCTCTGTAAATCATTTATAAAAATACTTGTATAGGGCAAAATCGTCATACCATATAGTTAAATGAGACCTGGTCTACAAAGGCAAGTCAGCAAGCGACATCGCTGAATAAATAATAAAACACGGGTATATTTGGAGGAGCTGCGTTTGAAATGTCTCTTCAATTCCGAGGAGGCAGTCCAAACCGCTTTCAAAAATTTTATTGATTCTCGCTCCCAAAAATTTTTCAGCAATGGAATCAATGAACTTCCTATAATATGGCGAAAGTGGTAATAATGGTACATACTATATCTATAATCTATAGACGGCCCTGCAGTTCCAGTAATATTCAAAGCATTTTTTTTATGTTGGCATATGACTACAAATCCTTCAGCCGAAATAAAATTTCATTGCACATAAATTGAAAACTGCTGTAATATTCATGAAACCATTCCGTCTTTTTCCTTCATGAAATGTACATTACATTTCATGAAGGAAAAGACGGAAGAAAAGACATTATAATCTATCAAAGTGACATCACTAAGATACGGATACAAACTATAATAAATGCCGTAGAGCTATGTTATTTGTATTCACCACTCAAGGTTATTTGCGATACCGCCATGTCACAGGCCGGTTCTTTCCAGTCAATACTGATAGAAGCGTCGCTGGAGTTTCTTGTGCCACTTCGCCAGCGCCCACGCATTCCGTGTGTGGTACAGATAGCGAATAATAATATTAGAGATATTAATATAGATAATTCTTATTCAGAAGCAACTGACCGAGGTTCGACCCTCTCGGGCACCCTCGAGTCGGACGCTCTCGTGGAACAGGGTAACGGTCCAAGCCGAGAGCTCTTGAGAGCCCTTGTGCTGGTTACCCACTAATAGAGGTCAACCCAGATAAACTGTAAAAGCCCTCGGGCTCACAGCGGCCATCAGCATTTAAAAAAAAAAGATTCACCACTCATAGTTTTAATCTCACACCCTCTCCTTATTTATTAAATATTACACACATAATTACAAGAAATAAAACAGACAATATAACTCAACATAATAAATTTTCTAGTAACTATAACACACATAGCTATTAAAATAAAACAGAATTATTGTTACGCAACACAAGTAGCTTAGAACTAAGAGAAAGCAAATCTTATTAATACTAAGAAAACTTAACCTTCTTTAACAAATTCTTATGAGTTAAGAATTTAGTTTCAACTAGAATCTTCATAATTTTATCTTTCTTTTCTCCAAAAAGTCCATCATCCACAAATTAATAAACTCATTGTTGCATCCTCATTTTTGATTAAGCATGGCTCATTTTTAGTTTGAATCTGTCCCAATTCTCTCATTGTTTTTATAAATTTCTCATTCCATCTTCTTGGTGATTGTTTTAGTCTAAAGAGACAATCCATAAGATTTCTTTAATTTATATTTCTCTCCTTCTAGTCCTGGTGGCATTCTCATATACCTCATAGATATCTTCATTTTACAGTTCACTGTTTAAAAACGCTGTTTTGTCGTCAAACATTATCATCTTGTACTTTTTAGCTGCGCAATTATGGTTTTTATGGCCGATATAGAAGCCCCAGGCCTGAATATTTCGTCATAATCGGTATTTCATTGTACTTACAAGGCTAGGTTGGTGACTTAGGTACCAAAAGACCTGTAACTAGCATATTCCTTTACTCAAAAAACCAATCCATTAGCCTCTTCTCTATCCACTACTTCCCACACTTGATTTCTTTATCAATCGCTTCTTTCCATTTATTTTTTTCTGGGGTCTTCATTACCTCTTCATACTTTATTGATTGTTACAATATTCCTCTTTGTGAGAAATACTCTGAAACCTTTAGTTTCATCTCCATAACCCATGAACAATGCATGCTCTCCTTTCACGTCCCATTTTCTTCACAACTTTTCAGGTAAGTGTACATATATGGACCTCTATTGGATACATTATTGGCCACCGTCTCGTTTAAAAATGTTATAGCACAGGAAGCCACTTCAACTAACGATGTTCATAAGAACAAGCTCCTTATCAATTATATCTCACCATCAATATTCAATTTCATTTAAGATTGAACTACGTACGTAAATTACTCTGTCTGCTGTTTACCGCCGATACCAGGAGACTGGTAAGTTTACCCGAAGAAGCTGATCCGGCAGAAAAAGGTGCTCATCAGTTGACCCCAGCTCATCGAGCGGCCGAATTACGTTTCGCAAGAGAATAGTAGTCTAGTCTACTCCGATGAAAGCAGTGCTGAATTTTATATCTCACGATTGTAATGTTACAGATTTTATCCCGTTTTTTTAAAACTTTTATAACCCGATAAATGGAGTGCTTTACGCACAGGACACCGCAGATGTTTGACGTCCCGATGTCATAGTAAACCCGCCTTGTCGTCAGCTTTTCCTCTCTTTTAATCTCGTCAATGATGACTTGCGATGGTATCGATAATATTGGACCTTTATAGATGCTATGCTATTGATAATAATGTCGTACCTCGTGGGTGTATTATCGCTACGATATCGATTACCAAACAATTGATATTTGTCGTTTTGATAATTTATTATGCACTCGGGAGCAACTAAATCTATAAAAATATTCAGTACCCTTTTAATTACGCAATTTAAATGCGCGTAGAGGAAATTGACTCGCTTGTTGCGCTACAAACCACTCCTATCAAAATCCCAGCAACAGGGCGTACCTATCAATCGCTCATTAGAAATTTATCTGTATATACCTGCGCAAATTGCATTTGTTTTGACGAAACTGGCGACCAGTTTCGATGAAACGGCTGTCAAATGGTATCTTTTTCATTGGAAACTACGCCGGGCAATTTCTTTTTTTTAAATATACAAGTATGTAGGCGTGCTTATAGGTTGAGTATATTTGTTTGCTTCAGTGTATAATATGTTATATTCAATGTTATGTATACGATTAAGGTGAGTTGTCGTAGGACACCCTTATTATTATAATTTTTATTACCTAATTTATGAAAGCCATATAATATATAAGTTAATTAATTAACGCACTACACAGAAAATATTCACTATAACATGTGCCTCTTCACATACTCTCTCTCATAGTATGGCAGGTTCACTCACATGGGCAATCATTTACGCTTCCCAGCGTGAGATGCGTTATGCCGTCTTTCGCTCTTCTTCATTCCCTAGTGATGTGCAATTAAGTATGCATGCCCATATATATTACATTTTCTAATTACAAATTTATTGAACCCTACTGATCTCTCTGCCATCCTGTTTTCGCGTGTATGATGGTCCACTAGCTCAGATAGAAGTTACCATACTCCGTTGAAGAAGTGAAACGTTTAACGGCAGAATGCCCCGCCCTATCTATGCTAAAATTAAATCTCGTTATGTAAAACACCGAGGACACTTCATAAAAGCAACTGCACCTTTCAAGACTTAGATCTAAATGATTCAATACAAAACCCAGAACTGATATCTTTTAACGATTATTGAAAAGTATAACAATTTTAGGTTTGCGTATGCTTTCAAAGATATGACTTCTGGAACGGTAATAGATTATATACTTAAAAGATTTACTCCCCACGTTCGGTATTCCGTCTAACATCTATTCCGACAACAACTTCTTATCAGATGAACTAAGACAGTTTCTAAATTCAATAGGGACGTCTTCCAATCGTACCACTGTTGTTGCCCAAGGAAATGGGCATAGTAAAATAAAAAGTAATATATAGCGTACCATATATAGGCGTACAGCAGTACACGCTATAGCGACCTATCCAATCACATATAGACCGAATAACGAAGCCATTGCTAACTGGAAGAAAGCATTGTTTCCGGCACTATACTCAGCGTAGAAATTGAGTGTAGTCTTCAGATGTGTGAAAGTTTAACTTTTCTGTTGAACATTACCCATCTTCCTTAAATTTATAGATCAATGTTAAATAGGTTTAGGTAGTACGATGTTATGAGAACGTAATTATACGAAAATAAATATCAAAAAGAGAAAACATTTAATTCTTATTACAATCTAATATTGGCAAGGAAATTCTTATTATAGATGTCTGAATTGACACTGAGGTGGATCGTTGTACCCTTTTCCTTGAAGTTGAGATTTCTGTCCACATACAATCCCAAGAAGAGAAGTTTGCTTACTTACAATCCAAGTAACATAACAAATGTCTACTGGTTGATTTATAAAAAGGCTTATATAAAAAAATCTAACATGTCGTTGTATGTTTTCCATATCTCTATTATATCTATAGCAAGAACTTATTGTCACAACAATTTGCATATTTGTATTTTTCCCTAATTTATTTAGTTTATTGCTGCATTTAATAATAATAAGTACGTGAATTGGTAAAAATACTTTACCATAATTAAAATATGTTAAATGAATTACAAATGTAAATAATATCAATCGTAAAAAATATGTGGTAATTTAAATACATAAGTCCCTATATGGTAAACATAATCATGTAAAGATCTTAAAATCGTATACTAAGAAATCAAATGGAGGTGGGTAGTGGTAAACAGGGAGGATTCTTCACTTCTGGCTGATGCATCAACATATCAAAATATAATCTTTTCAATGCATGCAATATAATAGTCTCCGTTATTTATTTTGAAATCGTGTTCATTGTCTGACAAATATACGCCCTCTGGAACTGGAATTTCATATAACTTCCAAATTTAATCTCCTTACTAATTATATTTTCAAGGAAAGGTCCTGCCCTGATATTACATTTACAAATATAATGTATCTGCCTAATACATATAGTTTGTTTGAATTGTAGTAGTAACAACATGAAATACAAACATGTCAAATAGGACCAATCTTAAAAGTGGCCTATTATTTAATAATTAATTTAGTTGTTAAATACTGGAGATGGCTTATGTTTTAAAACACATTCTGAATGCAACACAAAAGCTGCTTAAAGCAAAAACATGTAATAATGTTTCAACTAGAGATCATTGTGTCGAGATTAAACTATCCTGTTACAATAAATCAGTCATACAGTACCAGTGGTCCGAACGTTTTGCAATTTACATAGCTTACATTTTAAATAATTCTAATGCAGTTTTAACCTCGGGTATTAGATACAAATATTTAATATATTTAAATCTTTGATCCAGTCTAATACCAAATTACTGACATTTGTAGAACAACTTCTTAACAAAATCATTCATAATGTTTGTGGGCAAATATAATTTTATTAAATTTTTAAACAAAGAAGTAGTAATATACTGATTAGATAGTTAAGGAAGTCAAACAAATGTTTAGGTCTGATTTCATGATGAATAATTAAAAAATAGTTGTACATTTTCTTCATGAGAGAATGGCACTGGCCTTCATTAATAAGAACTATAAAAATCACTTATAACATACTGGAATGCTTGATGAAATGACTTCATGAAAATCTTAGAGTATCAAACACTGCAATTGTCAATTGTTTCAAAAATTGTACTTTGCTGTAGTGCAGAGTATAGGACACGGGTATTCATTTATATTTGTACGAAAAAGGGTGCCTGAGTTTGTTTTTAAACACTGTTTTACGATACTGCTTGTTACTGAAGTGTAAATTTTCATGCCTGACAAGCAAATTTGGCAATCCAGGAAGGCTATTACGAACTTCTTCATTTAAAGCTGCACACACTATATTTAATATTTAGTATAAAAGTTTTAAAAAATTGCTCAATATGCCAGAATTATTTATATTTAGTATATCTTTGTAGTAACGACGCCTTTCCTATAATGATGAAAATATTTAAGTGAAAAAAAAAAATGTTGGAAAAAGAATTGTTTACATTATTGTCATTTTCGAAACCAAGCAGGAATTTAAACAGTGTAATTATATTAAAGTAAAAAAAAAAAGAAAAAGTTCTTGTTATATCTTAGGGAGTAAAGGAGGGCATTGAGGCCAGCTTTAGTTTCACTTCCTCAGTTGTGTCGTCGCACAAGAGGAGAGTGTGCGAAAATCCCATTGCAACTTGCGTTATATTGAGCCCCTCCATTCTGGTGACTTCTTTGGGTCGAGCTGTGGACTTGTTGATGTCTCCAGTTCCCTGTATATGGTTGAAAATGTATTATCATACTGTGTGATTACCATATAGTAGCATGTGTACCATGTATTCATCGAAATCACTTGGCTGTAATGTCAATTGATAAGATTTTGGGACAAAAGCAACATGAGTGATACAATTAGAAATTTAAAAAATTGATTTGATAATAATAATAAGTTCCTGTTTCTTTATGTGAGATACTGGAACTTTGGATATAAACATATCTATGCAAAACGAGTAATGACGTAACAAACCAGCTCTCCATATGTGGGTGAGACTCCCCATGCGATAAGCGAATCGTCGGCAGCGATCACTATGGATGTATTGCTGGTGCCAACACTTCGTATGTTCCAACCTATAACAAAATATACTTAAAATGTAAATTAAACTTAATGCGTTATTAGTGGATCTGCCACGTAGGATGCCGCGATTATTACACATACTGCCTGAATGATTAGACATGCGCTATTATCACCTGAACGCGTATTTATAGGTCTCTTCCCTCACCCGGGTAAAATCGTCACCAATTTTGGACGTCAGAAAGAGCACACCCTGCACATGGGCTACGGGCGTCGATTTAGTTCTTCAGTTAGTTAGAACAATGTTGTCAACCCGTATTAAGCTGTAGAAATATAAAGCACCTGCATGGTATATATACTCTAGTTTCAGACTCGAAAACGTTTACAATATCATTAGAATTTAGCTATGCGTACGACTGCGGATGCAGGTCGTTGCGTACGATATGACATCATAGCGTCCAACCTTATGTCCAATGATGAATTCGTGGAACATCGCAGACAATGGACCAGACTTGAAAATCTTAGCACGTCTGCACGCCTGTGCATTCATTGGAAGCCGACCACCCAGAATGCTTCTTTCGTCTCCGTCTTGTTAGGTAAGCTTGAGAAAAATAAGACCCATGAAGGGTAGGTATTCCGATTTCTACTTTTTAATTTTGAAACTTGAAGAACTCGAATACCGACTTAATTGTTAATATTATTTTTCAATATTAATGTTTTAAAATTATCAAGTTTTTACTAAAATAGGGGAATTAAAGGATACAATGCTTTTCAGTCTATCCTTCTTTATCGAGATGTTGAATATGCAAGTATGTAAGTATACAAACTTGACCTCGTATTAAAAGTATTTATTTTTTGCTTATTTTATGTTTCAGACACTAAATTGCAATTTCATTCGTTTTAAATTTGTATTTAATTAATAAATATATTAAACTTAACATGTGTTTTGTTAGGTTTTTAACACTTCACTCCCAATTATAATAGAAAATTTATCTTTCAAAGAGAGCACTATACTAGGTACACAAGCAGGTCTAGCCAAAAACGAAAACCATGGCAAGTGGTCTACAAGACCAAAATGTTTGGGGGTTTGCGATGCAATCCAGTGGGGTATTATTATCTTCACAGTAGAATAGTGATAAAAGTAAAGAGTATTATTACATAATAGATTTTTATCTCTATGTATATTTTAAAATTAATCCCTTACCAGTGAGGTCCTGTACTGGCTTAGGATACATGTTAGCTTCTCCAGTCCGTTTTGTCTGTCCGAACATGAAAAGTACACCTGAAAACCAATGCATAAGTTCTAAATAAAAAATAATAAAATCACAATTGCTGAACATAGGCCTCCTCTCCAAAGGGTTAGCACTATTTGTGGTTACCAGTGATAACTTGTAGAGATATGATTCACCTCATTGAGAATATCATCACAGATCTATCAATAGGCCCACTGATGAACATCATAGATTGTCATAAAGCATGATCCGAAGCCACCTGCATATATCAACCACCAACAAATTTGCACAGGTTGTCTCGCTCCTATCTAGTGGAGCCAGTCCAAGCCAGCCACTCAAAAATCTGTTTTCCCCATTGGTAATTGGTTCTATGAGCAATATAATCCCATTGCATTTTATTTTATTTTATAAACAGAAAGAAGCCCAATTATAATATATTAATAATTATAATGGAATAATAAGAGACAGTAAGTAGATGAATCAGACTTAATTAAATACACATAAGTATTTAAATAAGTTCAACACTGGACTATGAATAGGCTGTGATGACGATGAAGATTTAAATGATGTGTAGTAATGAGTGTTCTTCATTATTAAGACTTGGATTTGTTTAGTTTGATGACTTTGTAATATTCTTTCGTTTGTTTCTGACATAAAGACAACATAGGCTTAGAACTGGGACAGCCAATGGAAGCTATTGATACGACTTTTCATCGATTGAATTCTTTTAAAATGAGTAATAATTATTATACAACTTTAAGCCCTAAACCAATTATCAAATCGTTCGGTTGCGTTTATCCATTTCTCGTTTGTCTGTTGTGTAAGAAAAACAAACAAAATTACAATATTTAGAATAATTTACCATATTAAAAGATTACAAGTTTAAACTTGTAAATTGAATTCTTTTAAAATGAGTAATAATAATTATAAACTTTAAGCCCTAAACCAATTATCAAATCGTTCGGTTGCGTTTATCCATTTCTCGTTGGTCTGTTGTGTAAGAAAAACAAACAAAATAACAATATTTAGAATAATTTACCATATTAAAATATTACAAGTTTAAACTTGTAAATTGAATAAAGAAATCATGTTTACAATCATCTGGCCTATATTATCTAGGGTTATGATTCTAACGATATAAAAAACTAGCAAAAGTTTAAAATAGGTTGAACGGCAGGTGTTTACATGTTATAGTTTAGTCATATTTCATGTTACAGAGGAATAAATATATATATTTATGAAGAAGAAAGAAACATACGAATGAAGCATGAAATTAATAACAAAACTTGTTTTATTAACCTTTTAAACCTAACAATGATATACAAAATATTTTGAAAATTTATTGTTTGCAAACAAAATGTATGTTTATATTCCACTAAGTATTAATAAAATATTTATGCTGGTATTCTGTGAGGGCGTAGTATTTCATAGGTCGACCGAACCGTTCATGTTGCATTTAGAAACTAGCTGCAATACAAGTTAAGGTGGCGGTGTAATTATTTTTTTTAACAAACTTGTTATTGTTTGATTAGTTATAGGGACTGTTTATATGCTGCAGAATAGAAAGGGTGTTAATGATGCTAGTGAATGGAACTGATTTATATTAAAATACTGGCCATGTTCATTGACGGCGAGACTGTAGGTGGCACCGCAATGCACAGAGCGAACGCCACGTGCTTGAGTGTCGAAGTACTTAATGAGGCGCGGTACGCTCTCGTCCTTTTGTTCCGCATGCCCCAGCCGCCCAAAGCCGCCGAAACCCCAGCTGAATGCGCGCTTCTTAGAGTCTATCGCCACCTGATAAAATAATTATCTTCTGTACTACTTCGATTTACGCTTTTAGCGCTAGCCCACCTTGACAACTTAGAAATATCAATCACTTTATTAAAAATTTATAAATCTCTCTCCCTCTTTCTTTCTCTTTTTTATGAATTTATATATGGTTTAAAAAAGTAACAAAGTTTTTTAAGATCCCTAAATAACAGAGCTTTGGTGCTCCATGACATCTACATTCGTCCTGAACAAAGACTAAAGAATCTTGATGTCTTGTGTACTGATATGGAATGCCTGGTTACCTGTAATTGGTTCCCCGCATCCTAGCATTCAACATACTACACAGCAGAGTTGTACTACTATAGTACTCTGGTCCACCTTTCCCGGTCGGCCGGACCCATTCATGTTGTTTAGTTTCGATTTTTTCTCATATTGCGAGTAAGAAACAGCTGTAGAGTGGTTCTACCATTGTTAATATATATATACAAGTAAGTAAGTTCCACACCTTTTATTTGGGGATAAATAAAGATATATGTCGACATTTCACCCTCATATTATTATGAGGCATTTTCCCCACATATAAAAAGGACCGGCAACAAAGTAATCCAGTACTTTGGTCACTACACACCACGAGATATTCATGAACACATTTACTAGTCATATGGATTATATTATTTATATCTCATCTCCCATATATATTGGTACAAATTTTCTACTTACGGTATGGTTATTCCCACAAGAAAAGTCAACAATATCAACATCCTTCACTGGTGTGATGTGTCCATCTTTGGATTTTTCAAAAAACAAAGCAATATGCTTAGGCACTGTCTCAAAACGATAAGACAGCTTCGTAGATGTCACGAAGTATTTGCCATCGGTGTTGTGACCTGAAAAGAATATTTATTTGTATTACTAGAAAATGTTCAATTTTTTAAATTAATTATACTTCTTAATGTCATTACAACAACTGTCATAATATCAATATATACAAAATAACATGGCATATCTGTGGAATTGTAATAATATATAAAAATATATGCCACACCCAAGAAGTTCAACATGTTTAAATACAATTCAGATTTTTTTATTTAACATGTTAATGCATATATTACTAACATCAAGATTTAATAACATAATCCCTACACTCAACAGACGAAATTTTTTTAATGGAATAGGTGGAAAACGAGCAAGCAGCTCACCTGATGGTGATTACCGCCGCCCAAGAACATAAGTAGAAACTGAGGAGTCACAGATTTTCGCTGCCAGCTTTTAAGAAAGGCTAAGGCTCATTTCTTGAAGGTAGGTGGAAGAAGGCTAATCGGTTCGGAAATACTGACTCAGCTGATTATACGGAGTAGTTGTGCGTGGCTAGAAAAACCGTGGTGGATTGCCAAACATCGAGATGATGAGGATAAAATTTTGAATTCTGACATGATGTACAATGTTTAAACTACAGGACTGGAAATAAACCGAACTCCTTGGATCATTCCCATGGTAAATTCGGTAAAAAAAACCACATTATTATACAGTTGAAGATTAAAAACAGATTATGGACCTGAGGCATTATATTCAATTAGTTAATAAGCCATTTGATTTCTAGTTTTAAGCTATTTTCAAGGGTTTTAATTATGCATATTAACATTAAGATTTTTTTGTTTTGCAGGGTAACCAGAAGTTTTCTTATGTGGAAGCATAAAATAATATTAAATTATATATAATATTTTTAAATTTAAAATATACATTATTTTAAATTATATTTAAGTTAGTATTGAACAGGTTAATTATTTAGGGCATTTACCTAATTGACCAAATTCTGGTAATCCGAAAGAATGAAGAGCTCCATTGCAATCCAGTATCATCGAAAATTCTGCCCCACACCCAACTTTCACTATTGGAGCTCCGCTGAAAAGGAAAGTTTTTTTTATACAAATATATATAATTTTTCCATTCACACGTGCCAGCCTATTGTCAATTATAAGCAGGTTACAACGGTCTGCAGGGCCAATATAATAAGCTTTCAGGATGTTGTTTGGGCTACCGCGTTTTAGCAGTGCCTCAGGTATGCTAGCCGAAGCAAGGGTAGACAGTTTTAAAACCATCATGCATAAGCGGGTTGCCTTCATA
This sequence comes from Teinopalpus imperialis, assembly GCA_029286865.1. Lineage (NCBI taxonomy): Eukaryota > Metazoa > Arthropoda > Insecta > Lepidoptera > Papilionidae > Teinopalpus > Teinopalpus imperialis. Next base: position 4,680,102 of record JAGSMU010000007.1, read on the forward strand.
GTTATGCGAGCTCCAACTCCAACACCATTCTGACAGCACTAGTGTCACGGTGGGACCCTCTTTGGAGTATTGGATATGAATACATACATGCAATCAAGTAGTAGTGATCCGTGGCCTCGATTCGATCGAAAATTTTCGTTACTAACATTGGGATGTTAGTCCGTCAATTACTAACAGATAAATATGTAAAAGAAAGTTCGAATTAAAATTATTACTATTATTTACTTGGTGTTTTAAAAATATTTATTAATGCTTATAATAATTATAAGAAAGTGAAAGAAAGTGACGACCCATTGTCCACCAATTTAATTTTTAGGGTGCAAGGCACGTCTGTGCACATTTTATCAAAACGGCACCGAGGGCGACCCTCCAACCCGTCGTAGGACGGCAAAAATATGGATGATAGAAAAAGAGGACACACGCAGAGGGCCCCTGCCTTGAGGTTGCCGATTCGCGTCTGGAGCTGGCGCTGGACGCGGCACCATGTACACTACTAGCAAAACACGAGGGGTTGCTGGATCACCTGACAACTCGACTCGCATCCGTCATCACCACTAGGTTGCTAGCCTGTCGGACCAAGCAATCTTCACAGAGCAAAACCTAGCAGATCGAGTTCAGTTCATCCTCCTCACGAAAATATTTGAAGATGGACTCGAATGGCTAAGACGCAGGGCTATTTTCCGTCGGATTCGCCTACTGCAGCTGACGGTGCCGTGCCGAAGCCTGTGGAATAATGCACAGCTGCAATCTCGGGGGTAGTGGAAGAGGGCGGATGACGGAGCAGCACCCAGGAAACGGAGCATATTTGAGGAGGCGACAACGGAAACGCATTCCTATAAGTAATATCGGGCATCGGGCCGTCGTGGGGGCTCCGAACCCAAAGCTGTCTTTGACCCTTTTGGAAACCAGCCAACTTTTGCTATACGGATTATATATTGTTTTGGGCTACGCTTCTGCATTCGCTGTTTGCCGTTTAGTAGATGCCAAACTTGCCACATCTGGACGTGCTACCGAATTACGTTGCACCATTCTAGACTAGAGAAAAAGGCCTGAGGGCCGTATCGGGAAGGCAACAGTGCTCATTGGTAGACTGATAAGCTGTAGGTCGGGAAATAACAGGTCGAAGGTTAAGCGCCCCCTCGGGTTGGCATTTGCTGGGATAAGTTGTACCATAGTTTGATATATGAGAGTAAATAATGCGTTTATCTTTAATTAATCTGTCATTGTCCTATCAATAATAGTGTAGACTTCTTTATAGGTCAATTTCAGCCAAACATTTATAATAACTTAATTTTTGTGTATATTAAATAATTGTAAAATGTAGTAAATATACATTTGTTATTCGTGCATTCAATTCTAGAATCTATATAAAAAAATAATTTTTAAATTTACTGATATTGCCTCAACCTAGAAAAACTATGCGTAACATCTAGTAAATACAGGAATATATGTTACTTTATTAAAAATGTTGACAATATTATTTTAATTCAGTTATTTTGTGCTTTATACAAGATACTTAAAAAACATTACCTAATTTCAACTTTAAGTATGTGCATCCGAATTGTGGTAACTAAAGATTTACTAATAAAAATGAGGTTAATGAAAGATTACTCACACGTGTCTTACGCGAGTGGGTTTAAGAATTTGAGGCGTGGTATTGCCAAGGCCACATTGTCCGCTTTTATTATCACCGCAAGCATAAACAGCCCCTGTATCTGTAATGGATAAATTATTATAAAAACTTATCATAAATTTAAATGTCGACTCGTTACAGGAAAATTTGGAATTCTGTCTTGATGTCGACGTTTGAACTCAGCGGGTGGAATTAATCCCGATAAATCCCTGAGAACACTCCCTATGGTTAAGAACTATGGCGTACTATATAATACTAACCCTTGCACACGGACTTTACTGGTCTTAATTGATTTCAAACAATGAAACATAGATATTAATAATAAAACAAGCAAACCTGTCACAAAAAGTGAATGATTTCTACCGACGCCCGCATGTATGATATTCATGCCCTTCAGTGCCGGTATAACTTCGGGCACATTGCGAGTCAGTGTGTCACCAAATCCCAGTTGGCCGCAAGTGTTACGTCCTGTAACATAATATTTTATTTAAAACAATATGTCCGCGTTATTTAGCCGGTACACATAACAGGTGAAACAAATCAACTCAACAACTCTCATGGTGGGGCAGCCATATACTATGCATTTAACCATAAGCTTATTATATTCTAAATGGGGTTAAGACGACGTAATCAACACAGAGATAACAAAAAGTGGTTACATAATAATCAGAACAAAGAAAAGTAACTTTTTTAGAGTCATCACTTTTAGAAATAGGTTGGCTCGATCAACAATGGAACACTTACAGAATTCTAATGTGATATAGCAGCAGTATGCTAAAAAGGTATTCCATCTCAGTCCAGAGGTGACAACATATTATGTGCATGTGGACAATCTTTGTTGGGTATGAAAGTGAGTATTGTTGCCATGTTATACTTTTTCCCGTAACATTACCTTATATATTTATATTCAGATTTATGAATGATAACACACCCAGTGTTATCATTCATAAATCTGAAATAATAAATGCCTCATTTCCAGTAATCAGGTTTCATGTTCAAACACTGTACCAAACAAAGAAGTATTCCAATACTATTGCACATACGCAGTAGTTAACGGCGTTTATGTTTCTACTTGCAGAATGGCAGACCTGGCTTACTTGTCACTCCAACAAGATCACCGGTTGGTTTAAGACATCTGAATAATCAATAACAGTACTAGACCGTTATCGGTTATTTAACAAAAAAAATATCTCTTTTAACAGTCATATATTACTAGGGTATGTAAAATATGTAGCAGCCGACATACTTAAAATACATAGAAGAATACAAACCAAAGGTATATGCTTCGCCTTCGTCCGAGACTAGTATTGAATGGCCAGCACTGCATCCACTTACTATCAGGCGGTACTGTAATGTAAGTAAATTTATAATGTGATTTATGATGTGTCTAATCTCCTCTAATTTTTTATTCACGTAATATTATATGCAGATGATTACCAATTGTTGGTCCAAATCTTACAATCATAAAACAAAAAACTTTAATTCCACACCCCTACTTCTAATCAAAGATTTATTCGATTTTAGTAATGATATCATTTTAGGGCTATGGACAACAAAAAATAAAGTTTGTGGTATTTAAATAAGCCATAGTTACCAATAAAATCTACAGTTAAGAATACATTTTGTGCTTAAGTTCGAATGGAAATTTATAGACCAATAGACAGACTGTATAAACAATTATATATTTGAATAACTATCAAGATTTGTGACCAAAAATGAACTCACACCTACCACTGAGATGAGAAAGGCAAAGGCACCAATTATTGTTTCAAATGTTTTGGACCAGAAACACTACTCTCATCAGTTCCATACATCTATGCTATTGTGAATGTTACGGATACTTTAACTTGGCCTTCTTACCATCAAGTGTCAGACAGAAATTTGGATGCATATTATTAGTAAACTTAATCATGGCTAGAGAACACTTTACACTACTGGTCTGTAAGGTCATAAGTGTAAGGTATAATCATTTAACGCAATATACCAAAACATTACAAGGAAAATGTGATAGAAATTCAGTATGATCAACTCAGTTCTGAGCACACAGTCTTATTATAATGTTATGTTTCACTGCCTCTTATTTTGTAAAATGCAATTAATCATGCCATTGATTCTAACACACACAGAGTATATAATTAGCATTATTGATTTTAACATAAGCATCTACCCTTCTTCCATGATTATCAGTTGCTTACTTATGTTTCATAGCATAATATGGAATTAAAAGTAATACCTTCTGATCAGTGAATTTATGGAAGGTATAAAGATTTGGGTGTGTACGCTTGGACGGGTTGTTGTCTCTCTTAGCCACCAGATCCCAGGAAACAAGTCCCGCAACCAACAGCACACCAGGCATTTTGTAGAACGTCTTCAGCAACTCCTATACCATGCATATAATTCAACATTATATAATTTTAAAATGTAAGTTTTTAGTCCTGTAAGAAGTAAATATTAATTAGATATTAGTAAGTCTCTTTACTCTCTTGCTGTAGGAATTGATTAACTCAATGGTATCAGAAAGATTAATTATTTTAAAATTAGGTGTACCATTCAGTTGTATTTAATAATTATATATTTTTTATATTCTTTTTTTTAGAACTCCTAAGCAAGATGGAACGCGTTAACCTTGAGTTCGAACTTAAGATAAACTGGATGATGATTGTCGACCGCATTAATAACAATTCTCCAGAAACTACACAAATTTCTAATTGTGATGTGGTGCATTTATCTGGGAGCCTTACAAGTTGGGACAAGTTGAGGAAAGTATGGAGGAAACGCAACATATATAGAGCCAAAAAATCCAGCTAGTTCGGGCACTTATATTCCCCATATTCTTGAACGCCGCAGAAGAAGAAGATAGACGCCCTAGAAATGTGGTGCTGGAGAAGAATGCTTGGAGTATTGTGGACTGAATTCCGTACCAGCGAGTCTATACTTCGAGAACTCTGCATCAAGCAGTGTTTATCATCTTTGGTACAGTCTCGTACCCTCAACTTTTTTGGTCACGTATGCCGCTGTGGGGAGATGGCTATTGAGCGACTTGTGGTTCAGAGAAAGGATAAGGGTACCAGGCCACGAGGAAGATCACCTATGAGGTGGACTGACCAGATAAAAGCGGCAGTAAATGGCTCATCATCACTACATGAATGCACGAGGAAGGCGGCCATCAGAGAAGATTGGCGGCATGTTGTGAGGCTTGCCATCAATACCAGAAGTGATAACCACAACCGCACTGTCAAGAGTGATACCGACAAAGAAGAAGATATACTTAAATTTTATTAGCATTCTGTTTACTTTAGATATATATAAGTATATATACATGTTTCACCTCTGGTAATTTCTCCATCAGTTCATCAAGATATGGCGATGGTGTTCTTTGCAGATCTTGTGCCTGATCTGATAGAGATGAGTCATTGCTTTCTTCGTCTTCAGAAAGAGGCTTGCGAGGTTTTCTGATCTTGGTAGGACGACCTGAAGCTGGCGCTGGGCGTTTACGGCTTCCATTATTTGACATGATGTTGACCTGCACAAAACTGTTTTAATAAGTGAAAGTCTCTACTTATTACTATAAAAATAAGTTTTAACGCTGCAAGCTCTTGTATCACTGTCTGATTTATGAAAAAAATAATGAGTGATTGAAACTTACTGACATAAGTTTTATTATGATATTATGTTTACATTGCACAAGTAGCTTCTTGCTTAGTTAGCAGCAGTTTCTTGGATAAACTATAACATATAAGTTAAAATAAGGAGGAGACTGCTCTTATTTTATATTCATCTAATTTAATTATGGTAAAAAGTATTTTCATTACAGTGAAAAATTATGCCAATCCGTAAATATATATAACACATTCATTTCAAAAATATACTTCGACAGCAGTAATTCTGTAATCAGAGAGTATAACTAGTAGGTTTTTGTTAGAAACTAAGAAGCAAGAGTAGATTTTAACAGCACTGATTGGATGTTTTTGAAGTCTTTCAGGTAATGGTAACTTACATTTTATGAGAAAGTTAATGTTTTCTTCAAATTTATGACTCTTGAAATATAAATTATTATCTGCAACATAAATTTAGTCAATAACACTTAAAATCTATTTGAACTTTCAGTCCTATTATCCAGAAAGAAATTTATCCTTGAATTAAAACAATAATCTGATCAAACCTACCCTAAGCCTAAAAATAAGATTGCAATGTCCTAACCCAATCAGTATTTATACAAATATAGCAAATGTGTATAACTGTTTAAATGTAGATTTTATTATTTATCCAGACTCACATGGTTGTATGCGATGGAATTATTTTTTATCTCTCACACACAGGAGGGTAACAGCCATTAGTTCTTCCTAATTTCACTACTTGAATAGGGTATTATGCTAAAACACCTACCATCTAAATTTCATCTTTATAGAATCGTCTTCAAGTATAAAGGTGGTGACATATGGACAGATGGATAGATAGACAGCATATAATTATAAAGGTTCCGTTTTTGCCATTTGGATATGGAACCCTAAAAGTAATTCATTCTATGAGAAGTTATATTAAACAATATTGTGTTATATTGATGTATATAACAATTACAAAATAGACAATTTTGAAATATCATGGCCTGCCTGTTAGTAGGTTTAATATTCTATTGAATTTTGCTTAAATAAATCATATTTGCCCAATAAAATATTGGTTTATCAGTGAGGTTGTATTGTTAGAAATTTTCATAACATATTTCAAAAAGAGGATTGATCGAGGGAAGATTTAGTTAAATGTATGTATTTAAATGAGCATAAGAATAGCAACTAAATTTTAAGGTTGCATACAGATAACCACACAACATACAAGAGTTGCATAAGGAATGCTATTACTATTGTTAAGTTTTATAGTAAGTTGTTTTTGTAGTATTGAACTAGCTCCTAATTAAATTTTTACAGAGATACTGGCAATGTGAAGGTTAACCAAAGCAAGAAAGGTAACCAAAGTAATCAAAGGATCTATAAGCACAGCAAATGCTCAATCTAATATCTGATAAATATAATACTTCATAAGAAATAATTTTATGGATAATTAAATTGTACAATGCCAGCCAAAGCCTAAAAATAAGATTGCAATGTCCTAACCCAATCAGTATTTATACAAATATAGCAAATGTGTATAACTGTTTAAATGTAGATTTTATTATTTATCAGACTCACATGGTTGTATGCGATGGAATTATTTTTTATCTCTCACACACAGGAGGGTAACAGCCATTAGTTCTTCCTAATTTCACTACTTGAATAGGGTATTATGCTAAAACACCTACCATCTAAATTTCATCTTTATAGAATCGTCTTCAAGTATAAAGGTGGTGACATATGGACAGATGGATAGATAGACAGCATATAATTATAAAGGTTCCGTTTTTGCCATTTGGATACGGAACCCTAAAAGTAATTCATATTTTTCTATGAGAAGTTATATTAAACAATATTGTGTTATATTGATGTATATAACAATTACAAAATAGACAATTTTGAAATATCATAGCCTGCCTGTTAGTAGGTTTAATATTCTATTGAATTTTGCTTAAATAAATCATATTTGCCCAATAAAATATTGGTTTATCAGTGAGGTTGTATTGTTAGAAATTTTCATAACATATTTCAAAAAGAGGCTTGATCGAGGGAAGATTTAGTTAAATGTATGTATTTAAATGAGCATAAGAATAGCAACTAAATTTTAAGGTTGCATACAGATAACCACACAACATACAAGAGTTGCATAAGGAATGCTATTACTATTTTTAAGTTTTATAGTAAGTTGTTATTGTAGTATTGAACTAGCTCCTAATTAAATTTTTACAGAGATACTGGCAATGTGAAGGTTAACCAAAGCAAGAAAGGTAACCAAAGTAATCAAAGGATCTATAAGCACAGCAAATGCTCAATCTAATATCTGATAAATATAATACTTCATAAGAAATAATTTTATGGATAATTAAATTGTACAATGCCAGCCAAAGCCTAAAAATAAGAGCTCTGTGTTTGTGTTGTGAAACAGACTATATATCATTACTTTCATCATCTTTTTTACATGTTAAATATTTGAAGAAAGTATTCCATATGTCAAAAGTCTATCCATTCTAGTGCAGGCTGTTGTGTATTTTTTTATAATAACATGAAATTAGTTTCTACATAGTATTATAAAAAGCTTTATGAGCAGGCAACCTGACTCATCTATAGATAACATTCCTTCACTAGTCTTTCTAGGGCACACATGCCTTAATTTTTTATTAATGTACTAAATATAAGGATACAATTTCTACATAATCAAGAGCCACAAGAACAGTAAAGAGCATAGTCTCCAGTGCAATATAACTCATAATATACAGAGCAGAAGCAAACTTGGGAGTAGCATATGTCCAAGATTGTTAACCATGAATGGATCATGTAATGGTGGTTATTAAAATATCAGAGAGCTTTAAAATTATAATTCCCAAACTAACACATTATTGGCAGAATTTAACATTAAAGAAATTATTATTCATATTCACAAAATGTATAAAATATAGTGAGAAATTTGTTATTCATTAAAATTATAACATGGATATCACAAACAATGATTTTCACACCCACAGAATACGATTAGACTGCTATTTTTTTAAATATAGCATTTGGTTAAATAGAAAGGGTGTCAGTGTATTATAAGTGTAAAAAAGAAATACTTTTAGTCTGAAATTAAATAAACATCTTATAAAAAATGATTCTATACTCAAATTTCCACAAAGAATAACGCCTCGTATAATATTCAAAAATGTAAGTTTATTTAGTCAAAATCTGTCATTTACCGAGCAAAAGCTTATAAAGATAAACAAAATTAACAATCACGTCATAATTAAAAACTTATGATAAATATTTATAGTAGTTGAACAAAATCATAATTGAATGGACTGCCGATACCGACACGTGCCATGTTTCAATTATACAATAAACTATAAAATTTAAATTATTATTGTAAAATACGTTTCATAACAATAATATTTTATTTCTTTAATATACTTACCAGATTATAGAAGCAACGAAATTTAAAGAAATTATATTCAAAAACCTCAATGGCAAACTATCATTTAAATGACAATGATGGGGATACCGCGAAAAAATTATTATTAACCCATATCCGTCTGTTTTCTTTCTTACAAATAAGTTTAGATCATATTGGAAACATTGCCAGTAACTAATATTTAAAAGTACTAGCTGCAACATTGTTACGCATAATGCTCTCCTTTTCCTAATAAAACATGAAGTTTGGGGTGAGAGCGAGACACGTATATATATAATATTATATACTCTACGGTGGTATGGTTCAAAACTCTGGTACTTCAGATTTAAAATTTTTGCATACGTTTATAATCTTGTGCACCATAATATATTAAATATTTTATGTTGTGGAATATGAATATACTTCTTTATGTACAATCAATATAAACATACACAAAATTATCGTTATCACATGATATGCACAGTATCTTGCACCTGTTTATACGATTTCCATGGTTAATTGAATTGTATCTTAATGCTAATTGAATCAGAAGACGGCACCTAATCAGAATATTAACTTTCGTTTTCTGAGGTCCTAATATAACTTGCCTCTGCATCAACTTTAAATAAAAGACAAAAGTTAGTATTCGTATTAGCGGTTATAACTCTGGGTTTTACTTCTTGTTTTTCATTTCGAAAAATTTAATTGTGTTCTAGTTCTGTAGCCTAAGCTCTTTTAATAAAAGGACACGATACTTATAATAAATTCTCTTTCGGCTCGCGTTTCTCGCGATCTCTCGAGTTTCGATTAAGTAAGCATTTTCTATATGTAGTGTACATTACTTTCATGTCTATGCTTTTAGTCCGACAATAAGTAGTTGTCAACAAAAGACGATACAACTACCAATGTAAAGGTGAGGTTACATACCTAACTGAATCTATCGAGTCATCTACATTGAATCGGCCTCAATATCACAACAACTATATTTCTCAGACACTGTCACTGAAGTAATCCAAATAGTAATTATGGAACGTTTTCTGCCCCGCTTATCAAATAACGGACAAAATGTTTGTAGGAAAAAATATTTATAGGAATAAGATTTAGAAATGTAAAAATGTTACCGAACTTAGGTAATCAAATAAAATCTTGATAAAAGCTTATGGCGGAATATAGTTATAGTAATAATAGCCTATATAACTCGTTCCTGTTGTGAGAAATCGTAACATTTTTGTCAATCTCTCATGTGCTGTTGTAGCCTTTGTTACAAAAGGTAAGGCGCCTATAAATCCAAATACGGTTGTTCATCCATTTGGAAATTCAATTAGGAAAATATATATTTTTTCAATTCACTCGATAAATTAATGTGAGAATAGTTTTTTGTGAATTAAAATTCAGCCTCAAATGTTAGGTTTTTACATTTTTTTAGTTTTAAAATATTATGAAAGCGGTTATGGCAAGATGTCATCGCCATCCATCACACAAGTAAAAATGAATGCTAGTTCAGCTTGCTGTACAGCTGTGTACGTTGTGCAAGCTTGTACAAAATTATTGTTAATGTAAGCATGTCAAGTTTGCAGTTATGTAGCCATATTAATCGTATCGACAGCGGGAACATCAAAAGCTCTAAGAACTGTAGGTAATAGGAGTGTAAAAACTCCGCTGGTCCTCTGTCTTCCGTTCGCCGTCTAGAGTAAAGCTTACATACTTACGATTACATCGCGATGTGAAGACGCATAGGCTAAAAAGACATAACAAGAATACGTCGGGCATGTTACCTTTTAACTCTCCAATCTAATCAGAAGAGAACAGTAAAAATAAGGAAAAAAATCCGATATTAACATTGCATACACATATCAACAGGTAGAATCGAGTTAGTATTCGAGATATCGAAATGGTAAAACTTCAACTTTTCTAATACAAATATAACAAAAGTAATATCTTTCAATCTTTATTAGCCTGAGGGAATAGGTAGAAGCTCTCGAGGTTCCGTCCTGTTCTCAGACCGCTCTGCCGTACGGTGGCTGGGCATGCAGCGGTGCTTGTTTGGTAAAAAATTATATGATTTCCTTCTATTTTTCTATTAGATGTCGCACGTAATCAATGTCTTTTACAATAAACACAGTTGTTGCATTTTTAGCTTATTATTTATTATTATTGATACGATATTCAAATACAAAATGAAATATCTATTTATAAAAAAAGTGGTTAACCTTAAATAAAAATAAGAAGTGGTTGGCGACTCGTATTCAAGAAACGGGTTCTACTCCTTACTGTTCAAGTGTAAATTTTTCGGATCCTGATTTTCAAATACTTCATATAAATGTTTAACATGTTGTTTCTGCTTTGGGGGATTTTTCTGACCACTTCGTTATTTATCGCGAATACATAGTCGGAGGAAGTAACGTTTTTAAGAGCGGTATACTTTAATTCAAAGAATAAAATAATTAAAAGTAAACGAAAACACAAACAAGCCTATATAGATCGTGTTATCCATGCATTATTTTTTATTTTTGTCACCTATACTATAAAAATATAGTCTAAAATTTCTATGGTGTTCTCAGTTTGTGCACAGTACGTTCTGATCCCTCTTCTTAAGAACTCTAGTGACCATCTATGTAGTTTCTATGTACTATGGTTGTAGTCCCCATACATAGTGCTGTTCTTATTACAAATAAAAATCGAAATATTAATAATGCAAGTCGCTATTTTGTCTATTGCTAACTATGAAAAATAATGACATTATACACGATTATCCAATTTGTACGTAGACATTCCGATTTGTTGTTGTTGAATGTGAATAGTTAAACATGAGTAACACTTATCCACGTCAGACTAAAGAGATTACAAAAGCAATCAAATAACTAAAAATTTATAAAACACCGCTCGAGGATTAAATTTATGAAATGCGACTAGAGAATCATAGCAAAAAATATTTCTTCCTAATCACACATATAATACACAAATATCGTTAAAGTTAATAATAACAAAAATGTGGAATACAAGTTCACTTTATTTAAAGTGTTTAAATTACACTCTACAATTTATATATTATTGTTTAATTTTAGTAATTTTTTTATTAAGCTTATTAAATACCGAACAATTAGGTGGTATATAAAAATTTATTCCTTTTTTGTCATCCTTTGAAACAATTTCTTCGGAATTTGAATTTCTACAATTAAAGGAATCTGAGTGCACGCAATTTAAGATTTTCGGATCTTCAAAGCAAAACAACATGTTTTCTTCACAGCTCTTAACGCTTTCGTGAGAATCTATACTGGAGGTCAAGTCGCAACTTGAACCACTTCCTGATAATTGAGATATAATTTTTCTTAATTGCGCCTCACTCATTCGTTTAAAATCGCTAAATGTCAATTCATGTTCTTCTTCGCACCATAAACCTTCATCACCTTCACCTAATTCACTCAGACAGTCATCCAGAGACTGACATTCGATGGTGTTCCTAAAATAGAAAGAGGAAGGATTGTAAATATTTTTTAGGTGCAAACACGTTTTAATTATTTTTTTATGAGTATGTGCGGAGTTTTAAAGAATCAGACACGAACGCAACCAGAGGGCTCCCGTTTTGACATTACTTTTGGCCGTTCATATATAAAAACCTGATTATTGTGACAATTGTAACTGCTGTTGATTTACCATGTGCAAGTATCGAAGGAAAATATTATAAAATAACTTGCATTTTTAAGAAATAAAAAAAACAGGAAGAAAATATTTCGTAGAAAGTGCGTCCGGTTGGCACCCGTATTTATCATACCCATTTTTAAAAAAATAATGTTGGTAATGGTTTTTCTACTACTAATATTTCCGCTAACCATTCCAACTAATCTTAAAATGCTAGGATTGTTATGAAGGGGTGCCTCGTCAGAAAACTTCCTCAAGTGCCTGGTTGTTGAATTTCATCTTGGTACTCGTATCCGGAGGAAAGGTAACGCCGAGACGGTGCACCCTGGGCACTGGTGAAACGTTGTCGCTAGTGGCTAATGTTCTCAGATACGGGGGATCGCTGCTGCGAGGGTCGCAGCGAAGCGGACAGATCAATGGCAGATGGGCTCAATAAGAGCGTAATGGGACGTTACTAGCTTGTGTTTCTGATTAGCTGAGTGTGTAGTGGAGGAGCGACGACGGGCCCAGTGCTCCCTCACCCGGTCGCTGGGCTGGTAAGGGAAAAATTATCTTCAACTTTACCACCGTGACAAGTCTCGTAATCCCTCTGACTTGTCGTGGATCACATCTCGCAGTGTCTTAGGGATTCGAGGGCTCTTGGCTTGAATACCCGTGGTAGCGAGAAAGTATATAAAAAAATAAATAAAACCTCTATAAAAAATCACCCGAACTCAAGCGTTGGCACGCCGTGAGGAGTGCATGGTTGAGGGGAAGTTCAGTCGCAAGTGTTGCCCCCGTAAGGGTACCAGCCGACGCGTAGTCGGGTTACGCCTAGGATTTTCCGGGTAAGGAGGCTCTACCCGGGTCATCGGTTTTGTTCCTACCATACTCGTGGGAATTAAACCTCCTCAAATAAACCAAAAGGCAAACCTTAACCCAAGCACACGGCAGTGGAGTTCAGTGTACCAAAACCTGTGGACACCTGTCAAACGGCTGAACACAAGGAACTGTTATGTAAGGCCAACGAGAACCGAGCAGTTCTGGGTCTTGTTAATGATGAGAGAGTTGACAGCCGTACTGCTGCAGCTCTCAAGAAACGGGTGGTTGAAGATGTTGGCATGATCCTGATGGTAGCATTGAGGGCTAGGAATCTGAAAGGTACATTCCAGCGTGCCTTAAAGGATGCGGTCGCGTCTATAAATCTTGCCATAGAAGCGTTACATTTAAGATCCTCCACTGAAGAGACGTCCAAATTGCAGGCAGTAAATGTACGCTTGCAAGGTGAAATGGAGGAACTCCACAAAAAGGTGGTGGTGCTGTGAACGACGGCAGCGCAGATATCTAAGGGCTCCATATCTCAATCTCAAGGTGTGCCTCGTGAGATAAAAATAATGGAACAAGAGGAAGCATCATCTCAGCATACCCCAGGACAGGAGGTGATGGCCACTATCATATGTCAAATCGGGACAATGATGAACGCTAGGTTGGAGGCGCTAGAAGAAAGGCTACTCTACTCGCTGAGAATCGTGTCCGTCCTAGCGAAGAGGGGCCTGCAGCGGACTAACGCTGTCGGGACTGCGGTAGTGTACGAAAGCGTTCCCGTACTCCCGACCTAGGGCATCGAGAGGAACACTGTGGGGTTTTTGCCGGTAAGAGTCCGGCATAACCCTTCCATCACCCCCGCGCCGGAAGGATATCCACGAGGATTTCACCACATAAAAAAAAAGAAAAAGATTGTTAAAAAAGGATGGCTACCCCGCGAATTCCCCTTGTCATAACGTCCAATGGTATCGCTCAATGTGGTCGATAAGCTCTTTGAATGGGTGATTGTTCGTCGCCTTATTGAGCATTTTAGAGGGGTAGAGGCAGATTTGTAAAGTGAGCAGATCGAGTTGCAAGTGAGCAGAGAGTCCTCTACGATCGCTATCAAGCGCATTAAGACCTCACTAGCATGAGGTAGTCTCAATGGGCGCAGTGTTGCATTGCCAACAACACTTTTATTAAGGCTATGATCGAACACGGAAGAAGGCTACGGAAAGTATAATATGTCCGTCAAACCCCCTAAATCGGGAAAACGGGAGTAACCATGTAACCAAATTTTGAGACGGGCAATAGACGGAGAAGAGTTGGTGATCTTCAGTTCCATCCAATTCACAAGTGACCCGAAGCGGGTATTCGGGGTAATTGATATATTTATCAATAATTAAGATATTTATTATTGATAAATATCTCAATTCCATCCCAAAGGTTGGATGTGATGAAGATAATTTTAATTAATTAGTATTTAACAAGTTGACCTCAGTGTTTGAACAATTGCTTTAGTTGAATAATCAGTACGTTTAATTAATGCAGTTAAAATATATATACTTACAGTTAAATATAAAACATAAAATTTTATATTATATTTTAGAAATTAATAATTATTATTTCACCCATGGGGAAGAACAAAACGACAAGACCTATTAGTTCAGATAAGTAAGAATCATAATTGTAATATTTCAAGACAAATCAAAAAAGAAAGAGTAATAAAGAACAATATAGGTCTTCAGGGTCGGCGTCAGATAACAATAGAGTAAAGATTGATAGAACATACATCCAAAAAGTGCGAAAGATTAACAGAATTCAGGATAAATATATTGTAAAAATAAGGAAATACTGTACCTTCAAAAATTTTCCTAAACAAAGATTGCCCTTGTCGAAAAGCTTGCATACAAATTTACGAAGAAGAAATAAAGAATATTTTTGTATTTGGGAAATTTTAAGAATAAAATTTATTACGAAGCTATCAAGCGCAAAACTGTGTAACGAAGATGTAAAAAAGGAAAATTAATGAATTGGCATTGACATGAATTAGGAGGTATAGATATTTGAGAAGGAGAGGAGGTCGAGTTATTTAAATTCTAACGACCGAATATTTCACGTCTGTAAAAAGTAGTTTTTCTTTACCACCGGAAGGTTATGATTTCTTCAAATCTCATTCACACACAAAATGTAGATGAGCAGTAAACTGTTTTGTTATTTTATTTTTAAGTAACGTAACGTTTATTTTTAATTGCATTGAAATACAAACCCTTAAACATCTCAATTTAATTAAATTTTCAGCTTAGTCGGAGTGGTTAATAGAGTTTTGATTAACCGGAATATTAGTAATGTTAACAGCAATAATAATATTCTTTCAATAAAAAAAAAGAATAAATTGACTTAGGCCACTTTAAAAATAAACTGCTCATTTATACATTATCTAGACGTTGACACGGGTTGTCGAGAAGCTTCTTGCAGCATTTAAACTGTCACCGTTTATCTTAGCGACTATGATAACAATGAATTTCAATTGACCAAAAAAACTATGTTTGATACTAATCCCCCCAATCCCATCCTTTGGGGGTCCGGAGAAAGGAAAGTGTATATACGTATTTAACATGTACCTTCTTTTTTAAATGGGTCCAGAGGCTCATCCGTCTAGGAAATCTAAATACGGACACACACTCCTTATATACAGTAATTTTTATTTATATCCATAAAAATATGAAAAAGAGATTCATCAGGAATGGTTTCGCATACAGAGACGACTTTAGCCTTTTGAAGGTCGATAAATGGAAAAGTAGATATATAGAATAACATCATCATTGCATCGTGTGGATGCCGTAACTGCATAAAATCAATCTGGACATAAATAATATAATCAAACAATAAACTCAGACGAATTAGGTCAGGCCGCTAAGCATTCCGTGGGAATTGCCAGAGCTACTATCGGGTGCAGTTCCTCCAGGTTGTGGACAGGGAAACGCCTGTTAGAAATGGGTGGTATCGGAAAACTGACTGGGACATAAACTGGCTGGGTCACTGGGCTGGTAATGGAAGAACTTACTTCGACTCTACAAACAGAACAGACAAACACAAAAGATTTCAACGTAATTTTTACGGCAGCAGCAAAGTGCGTTGGTTCCGGAATGTCATGACGCTAATATGATACGCAGGCATGTCCCGATCTAAATCACAAACTCCAAGACACCAGATGTGCTCTTGGTCTCAAGAAATGTAACTCGTAAGATATTCCAGGCTTCACCTGGGTCAAGACTACCTAAGCGTTAAGGCACCAGCTCCGCAGGCTTTTGTACAGCTGTCTAGAGTAGGATCGCTTCCCTACATGGAGGAAGATGGGCCCATGGTTTTTTTTTGTATAGTTGTTCCATGTGGAGGGTGGCTCCCACTGTGTTGGTGGTACAGGCTTAAATATTGCGTACACTAAATCTTATCATTAGCCTTAGCATTTTGAGGTCGGGGCGCTATTGACTTGTCCACTCTCACTACTTTAGTATCATTGTTCATACAATCCATTGATCCTTTCCTCAGTCTTCCTCTCCCATTTAATTCTTCCACATTCCCGTTCATCACATATTATATTAATATTACTTTTATCTCTCTGGCTTCAATGCTCAAACCGTGCTAGCCTTTATATATAATATAAAGTATAATTATATAAGTTGTGCGTCACATATGCAACTTTCAATCCTCCTCTTTTTAATATATTAATACAATAAAATGCATTTAAAGTTATATAAAAAGTAGGTATTTGATTTATAAATTACTTACTTTCTTTTAGACCTTAGCCGCTTTTGCTTATTCTTTCTTCTATTTTTTTTGTGTAAGCTGCATATCTTACTCCATAAGGGATGAGATTGTTTGGTCCTGTATGAGGATAAGAAAAAAAAATGTTAAATGAACCTTTGATTAATATTCAAAATATCCCTTATATTAAGTTCTTTTGTGTTGAGAGCACACAAGATATTTTATTCTTTCGAAATTAGATTTGCGGATGAGCTTAAGGCTTGATGAGCTTATTATTTTGTTTGACATTATTATTAAACTTTCGTAATAATAATAGTTTTTACTATAAGTGTGAGAGTTGTTCCATGTTATTCTTGTGAATGAGTTTTCCTAGTAGATGTCATATAGTAATTTATTATATTAAAGAATTAACCAGGTTGGTCTTAGTTACATGTTTGTTTAGATATACAACAGCTGACAGCACCACTTTGTTGGCCATCTGGCTCTTTACAGCTTCATTGGAACGAAGTCACGAGCATAGGACCCGCGAGTAGAATATCATATGCGAGATATCGGATGGTATTGCAAATACTGGCAGCAAAATAGGCATAGGTCACAATACACCCATTTATAAATTAATTTAAAAGGAAGTCGAGTGATTTATACAATACATACATTTTTATAGTTGCTTGCGGTTGATTGTATTTTTCTCTGGCTACTTTCTTATTTAATGTAAATATTTTACTCCAAAAGGATTTACTTTTTTTTTTGACATACATTTTATAATCGCGTCGCACTGGATTTGAAGTTGATGTTCCAACTGAACGCATACGCCTTTCAGGTTTTTGAGTTTCCGCTGGGCAATCCCTGTGTCTGGATAAATAAAATATTAAATAAGGTTTTTATAAACCAACTTGAGTTATTAATTATAAACGTTATACATACGATGACGTTTTTTTCTCTACAAATTTTAAACACTTGTGTGGAACTAGACACAAGTTTCGTGCTCTATTTCGTGGAATTTTTCTTTTTATTACTCTTGGTTTTTTAATATCGATAAAGGTTTCTGGTATCTTCATCATCTCTAAAATCAGTTAGCTATACTGTAGAAAACTCGAATGTGGAATAATCAATTTTATAAATAAACGTTATTTACCACGCCGTTTTAAAGATCCACTATCATCTATTTTAATGTTTTTATCAGATTTTATTCTATATTGCATCAGTCCACTTGCACAATTTAAGCTTTTATGATCCAAAAAATTCACGTTATCCACAGGACTTTTGTTGCAAGCTCTATCATTACAGTTAGGAGAGATTACATGAATGTTATCGGCGGCAAGGGGCTTACTTAATAATTTTGTCTGACCACAACAATTTTTAATGCAACACATGTGCTGAGAGTGTGAAGACGTAGTATAAAAACTAGTATATGGCGTTTTTTGACATTCGGGCACATTTATTTCACGAACAAGTTTATAAGACATATTTCTTTGAGCGCTTTGGCGACAACGACCGTTGTGCGCACCTGGAATAAATGTAAAGAACATTAAGTGACAGCTTTTGGCTGTCGCAAAGTTTATCCTTTATATAAAATATGTTTTTTTAAAATACATTAAATTATAATTAACCTTTATTCGGTAGACACAAGCCAATTTTATATTCAGCAATATTAAATACATTAAGAGTGGTTCCTGAATTTTGGGTCACTTTTTGAAATAATTCGGTTTTTGCAATATTAGTTTTATCTGAATTGAAGTTTACAAAATCATAAATATTAGGCCATTCTTTAAAATATTTTGTTTTTGCTTTTGTGTTTGAACGTCCAAATATCGTTTTAAGAGTTCGGTTTTGATAAAAAGCTAAAAAAATTAATTAAAGTTTTAGTGTTACGAATTTTAATATAATATTGTAGTCTGTACTGCATAAATTATATCTTTCTGAAGTTCTTTAATGTGACACAACATTGTGTGAATAAACAACCGTTGCATTGACTATGCAAGTCAATTTTGTAATGAAAATTATTTTAAAAATTGTCAAGTCAAATATTTGTTAACTTATTTTGTTTTCTTACCGTTTGTCTTTAAGCAGCGAAATTTCATTATATAAAAAAAATCTTGAATAGTTGCAAAAGCTCTTGGTTTAACAAAATCCAAAGAATTATGTTTTGTGATTTTACTAAGATCGCTAAAAATAAAATAGCCTTAGAATGTTTGATTACATAGTGTTAATTAAGAATAAAACATTGAACATAAAATTTAATACCTGGAACAGATGCGATTTAGCCAATTAAATGCAGACCCGGCATTCTTATTTCCGAAATCAGTTCTACGTGTATTTTTACATTTTATGTTAATACTATTTTCAGGATAACGTTTGAAAAAACCAATGTCTTTATAAAGCGACAAAGATTTATAATTAGCATTTTCTTTTATTTTAGTATCCTCCACACTAATTGAGTAGGAAGTACCTATTTTTTCTAAATTTATAACGTATTGGAAAAATTGTTGTAGTGTAAAATGCTTGCTATAATTTTTATTATAATTTCTTGGTTTGTCAATAAGTATATCGTAATAACGTTTAATATTATTTTTTTGTTGATTAACTAAGTTGATATATTTATACCAGGGAATAATAATTTTCTCGAATAAAACATCATGTGATTTATTGTATATTCCAGCACTAAAATAACTTCGTTTCTCATGGTTTAATTTTTTTTTTTCATTATATTTATTTAAAATGGAAAAATTTGTTTTTGGTGTCCAAATTGAATTTTCAAAAGTTTTATGGTAACTGGAATTAGAACATATTCTTTGTTCTAAATGTCTTCCAATAGTCAATTTTATACCGTTGCTATTTGCCAACAAACCCTCATTATGGGAGCCATGGTCTTGATTATGGTAAAGTAAAGTAGGTAAATGCGGAGAAAGTTCTATTTTAATAAAGTGATGTTTTCCTTTATTATTTTTTTCTTCAGATTTATCGCAGCAGTGATGTTTACTTCTATTGTTTTTATAGAATTTAACATTACTGATACATTCTTGCGGAGTAAGTGAATTGTGCATAATATTTTTGTCTGTGACAATATTATAATTACTTTTTTGTTTCTTTGATATCTTATCTGTTTTTGTCCGATTAGGAGCTAATTCATATTTTTCAGTTTGTACTTTTGCAGCGCTATGGTGTCTCGATGCAAGGCTTTTTTCAATCTTTAAAATATCAGTTACCATCTTGCTTGATAATTTTTTTTTTTTCGGAAGCGGTGACATTGATTCATGAAAATTATTGCCACTATTTTTAAAGCATGACCTACATTTTTTTTTCAATGGAAGAAATATTGTTCGCGCATTTCGTTTGCAGCACATTTCTTGCAAATTAAGTCCGCTGTAATTTTTTTCTGACATTGGTACAGCTAATAAAACACCATATCTGGCTAGACATTTGAAAATTAAAATTTTTTGTGTCGGTGTTTTCTCGTTCAAGAGAGTATCCAAAGCAATGCATTGGTTAAAGTTTTCTAAAGAGAATTCTTTGTCCCAACACCTACAATTTTGAATATATGGTATAGAGTTCTTCTTAATATCGAATGTTCTGTAATTGCTTTGAGTTTTTGTAGATGTCGACGTGTTAGGAATAGATGCGAAACATTCAGTTTGTGTTTTTGTGTGTGTCTTTCTTTTTAGAACTATTTTGGATTGCGTTCTCCCCGAATAGTCAGATTTCGTTCTTTTTTTTGAGATTTGGTCTGATAATGTTCGTTCACGCAAAGGCTTAAAGTTTACATATTTTTTAGAATTCACTTTTGCTGGGTGAAAGATTATATTAGAGAGTGCTGTATTACTTAGATTTCTCTGACCAATTATTAACTTTTTACATATAGGAAATTCTAGTTTTGATTCCTTTTTCAACAGTTTCTTGTTTTCTTTAATTCGATTTTCGTCACCATTTTTTTTGTCTTTTATTATCAATTCCAACAAAAGTGGTTTATCTAGCGTCTCAATGCCATTTTTTTTACATTTCTCAGCACTAGATAGGTTGCGTAAACATGGATTTATTTTTGCACTTTTAATTAAGTTCTTTTCTAAATTACGTTTTGTATCAAAAAAAGAGATAGTAAGTTTTTTCTTTCTGTGTTCCTGATATGAAAGTTGTGGATTTAAATTTTTATATGACCTTTTGATTTTTGTTAAAGCTTCTTTTTTATTTCTTTCGAAGCTCATTGCGATAAGTCTTTTTAACCTCCATTTTTTATCATAATTATCAATAATTTTTGATCTATTTGCCTGAATGATACAACTAAAATATTTAATTTTTAAGTAATTTTCATACAGCTGTTCTACGCTTTTAAATAATGCATCAGGAGTGCACATACAGCGACAGTTTTCTCTAAGTTCACTTCCACAACATTGATAAACTTGGAACTGTGAACTGAAATTCTGAATTCTGAAACATCTTTTATGATATTTATTTGATACATTGGTAATATTTTTGCTGGCTATAATTTTATCTTCAAATGGAATATTTTCATTTGCATTATGTACTGAAAAATTTGTAAAAGGTTTTTCCTCTTTTTCTCTGAGGGACTTCTGTGAACTCATACTGAAGTATATTAAAGTCGATCTCACTATCGAATTTGATAAACGACGTATCTACATTGCCATACACGAGTCATTTTGTAAAAGTATAAATCAGTGTACACTGTTGTTATCTATTGAAGTATAATTGTTTTTGAGTCATACTATTTTATTTGTTATAAATACCTGCTATTTGTGCCCTTTTGATTGTTAGTTGTTACTTGAACATTTTCATTAAAATTTTATTTTCAAATATTTTAATGATTCTAGTCTTCGGATAAAACATTTGATCGGTTTGATGTTTGAATGTAATTATGCCAAAAGCCGTATCCGGCAATGAAGTAATGTGTACCCCGTACAACAGATAGAAGCACAATATGCTATCTACAACGGGAAGGCAAATTTCATAACCAGATTATATCGAATATTGATGACTATGAACTTATGACAATTAAAAAGTATAACTGTTTTTCCTTTTACCTTAGATGTACCGAAAAAACGGTCTCAACTAGACTCATTTAAAAGTCACTTTATCTCTTTCATACTCATTCATAAGTCATCTTATCTCTTTCGAATATAACATTTCAAACGGAAAGCTATAAAATTTACAAAGATAAAAGAAATTAAAAATAACTCATAACATTTTCAATCTGGGGAAATCGGCGCCTAAAGTGTTTTTCGAAGCCCCATTGACTGTTAATGGGGACCTCCGTACTTTATGTAACGCTTCTTTTTTTCCGGCTGATGGAAATGCCTACGCATTCTCACCCCTGCGGGGGCAAGGATGGGTTATGTCGGACTCGCACAGACTAAAACTTCATGGATTTCCTCCATCAGCACGTATGGCGGGGTCACGGGAACGCTTTCGCATACATCCGAAACCCCGCCTGCGGCGACCGACCAGGCGGCCCCTTCTCCGGGGGAGGTCATCTCCCTCTCCACCCCTCCAAGCAAAACTGTAGGTGGGAAGCGGACCCCCCTCGAGGCCACCCTCCAGAGGCCATAGGGGCCAGGAAAGCAGTAAGCAATCCCAGCCCCCTGCGGTGGATCTGGTCTGCGGCTTCACCACCGACCGATGTTCGGCCATGGAGGACAGGGAGAGCGGTTATGGCAACCTCTAATGAGACCTTTATAAGTGGGTAACCAGTACAAGATCTCCAAAGGTAAGCCTCGGCTTGCATCGTTACCCTGTTGCTCAATAGCGATTAACTCGAAGGGTGCCCGAGTGGGCCTAACCTCGGCTCGGTCAGTTGCTTCTAACTATGG
The DNA here is from genome assembly GCA_029286865.1 of Teinopalpus imperialis. Classification (NCBI taxonomy): domain Eukaryota; kingdom Metazoa; phylum Arthropoda; class Insecta; order Lepidoptera; family Papilionidae; genus Teinopalpus; species Teinopalpus imperialis. The sequence continues at coordinate 4,702,752 of JAGSMU010000007.1, forward strand.
ATTATCTAAATTAATATCAATATTATTATTGACTATTTGTACCAGCACTTCGGAATGCGTAGGCGCTGGAGAAGAAGTGGCGCAAGAAACTCCAGCGACGCTTCTATCTATGTTGACTCGTGAGAACCTGGGAAAGCCTGTGACATGGTGGTATCGCGAATGGTTTTGTTGTTTGCGACGCCCTTGCCGTCAGCGGGAATGATATGAAGGTGCAGTATATGTGTTTTATGGAGGGCTTGAGCCCTAGTGGTCACATTGTCGGGGTCGTTGAGAGCGTGCCTCGGCCTCAACCGGACGGGGGTGTAGTTGTGATGTATGTAGGGGGGTGTATTGTATATAAAAAATATGAATATGGGGAACGGGCTGGTTATACACCGCAAGTGCGTAGTATGTCGATGGTGTAGTGAGTAGAGAATGGGATCTAGGACCTGAGCCTTGTGGTACTCCGGCTCGTACGGGGCGGAAAACCTCGGAACGCGTACCCTCGACGCGGTTTCAAAAGGTTCGATCACGCAGAAAGTCTCGTATGATTAGTATTAGTCGATCCATTACTCACCTATCTCATAAAGTTTGTATACGAGTCCGTTGTAGCAGAACTTGGAGAACGCTTTCGGTCGAAGAAAAATCCCCCGGGTTTGGTTGCCCCGAATGAATTTACTAGCGATGTGCTCCATGATGCGGTGCACTTGATAGGTGCACGAGAGTTGGGTGCCAAAATCGAACTGCGCAATGATATTAGCCCTTGGGACAGCATGAAGTCCTTGAGGTGGGCGAGTATGTAGGTACTTTGATTGTGGACAATGACTTCCTTTACAATATAGATGAGAGCCACAGTGCTTGGTCACCAACTGGACTGGATTGAACTTAGTATAATAGACTAATATGCGCGAGGCTGTTTTCATGAGTATTATTTAAGACACACGCTCACGTGCGACTAACGGTTATGTAACTTCTTATATCAGATATGAGAACAAAAGTAGAATGGTTGATGGCGATTCCACTTCTAAATCAGATAAAGGGGGACAATTAACATTCAGAAATCGACTCGCGTTTCGGTTAACAGTAGGAATTCTTGTTATGCGTGATATACCTACGTTACTTCGAGAACATTCTACTTAATGTATACTGGTTGCGTGATATTATATATAACACACCCTGTTGTAATCTGCTTGAATTTTAGGACAGTCGAGAAAGAAAGGCATAATTTTGTATCGACACTTCTTACGACTTCATTTTAAAACTAAGGTCATGAAACTTCACTTAAACAGTTAATTGGTTACTTTGGTCTGAATTTAAATAAACAATTATTATTTGAAGAAGAAATTTTTAATACAGGTTACTATGTTTAAGCTATACCACAGATAAATTTAACATATGCTATATCATTATAAAGTTTATAGATAAATAATTTTATCAATTACAAAATTATTATATATTTTGTTTAATAATTTAGTAATTGATAAGATAAGTAAGTCTACTATTGTAGGCTTAATAAATTGTATGTTATCTCTCATTAGAATGGCGTCAATCTCGCATGTTAATTGCTTCGGTATATTTTAGAGAGATTTTATCTTTTATCTTGCCGACTTAAAACTAGATAAGATATAGAAATTTTTAAAATGCCGTGCTAAAAAAGGAAAATTTATAGGATTTTTACTATTAGGTAGAATATTTAAAGACTTTTTGATTAGATATTCGACTTCGCCTAAATGCGGCTGTATATGTCTTACATCTAGATATGTAACTAGGCTTCAAATATAGTTGCTGAATTTTAAATATGCGACATGAAATATTATAGTTATTGCCTGTATGAATGCGAAACACAGTTTTCGTTGAAACGAAACGTAGCATATCGATATATTATTATTGACACTATTTATGGATAAATAGTTGCATTATGAAAATACTTTACTACTTGTCAATTTATTGCAAATAAAGGAAACCGTTAGTTGGTAATGAAGCTAATTACTAACCTAAAAAACAAAATAGACCTAAAAATAAATAAAAAAACAATTAGTATTCTTCGCCGCCTTCGCCTTCCCCTTCGCCAGAATCCATGCCGACTTCTTCGTAGTCTTTTTCCAGCGCCGCCAAATCTTCACGAGCTTCAGAAAACTCTCCTTCTTCCATCCCCTCTCCTACGTACCAATGGACAAACGCTCTTTTTGCGTACATTAAATCAAACTTATGATTAAGTCGAGACCAAGCTTCAGCGATAGCTGTAGTGTTAGAGAGCATGCATACTGCACGTTGTACCTTAGCCAAGTCTCCACCCGGCACAACAGTTGGCGGTTGATAGTTGATTCCCACTTTAAATCCTGTTGGGCACCAATCTACAAACTGAATTGTGCGCTTTGTTTTTATTGTTCCTATCGCAGCATTTACATCTTTGGGAACAACGTCGCCCCTGTACAGCATACAACACGCCATATATTTCCCATGTCTGGGGTCGCATTTAACCATCTGGTTCGCTGGTTCGAAACAAGCGTTGGTGATCTCTGCCACAGATAGCTGTTCATGGTAAGCTTTTTCCGCAGAAATTACTGGCGCGTATGTCACTAAGGGAAAATGAATCCGGGGGTACGGCACCAAATTTGTTTGAAACTCTGTCAAGTCTACATTAAGAGCCCCGTCAAATCTAAGCGACGCTGTAATCGAAGACACGATTTGACCAATTAGGCGATTTAAATTAGTATATGTCGGTCTTTCAATATCTAAGTTTCGACGGCAGATGTCGTAAATAGCTTCATTGTCCACCATAAATGCAGCATCCGAGTGTTCTAAAGTTGTATGAGTAGTAAGAATAGAATTGTATGGTTCTACCACAGCTGTAGAAATCTGGGGCGCGGGATAGATAGCAAATTCGAGCTTTGACTTCTTACCGTAATCTACCGACAGTCGTTCCATAAGTAAAGAAGCAAATCCTGAACCAGTACCACCGCCAAAAGAATGAAAAATCAAAAATCCTTGTAAACCTGTACATTGGTCTGCTAATTTACGCACTCTGTCCAAAACAAGGTCAACTATTTCTTTGCCGATAGTGTAATGCCCTCTTGCGTAATTGTTTGCGGCATCTTCCTTGCCTGTTATAAGTTGTTCAGGGTGGAACAACTGACGGTATGTACCAGTGCGTACTTCGTCTACTACGGTGGGTTCTAAATCTATGAATACCGCCCTAGGAACGTGTTTACCTGCACCCGTTTCACTGAAAAATGTGTTAAACGAGTCGTCTCCGCCACCAACGGTTTTGTCTGATGGCATTTGTCCATCTGGCTGGATTCCATGTTCCAAGCAATATAACTCCCAGCACGCATTTCCTATTTGGACGCCCGCCTGACCCGCGTGTATTGATATACATTCACGCATTTTAAATATTTACTATGAACTTAAAATGTGCAATTGAATTCCTAAACTGTCTGACAATGTTTCAATTACACTAGATCTAAACATGTAATGAACAAAATACTAACGTTCCAATATTTCCTCCCATTCCAAATTAAAACTTTAGTAACTTCAAAATTTATTAGCCAGTCTTTTTGTCAATACTTTTATTAAATAATCATACTCCTTTTTAATTGTTTTAATTTTTCTTTTGGTAATTATTTACTTTATAATACTAATTCTTTTATTTTTGTAACAATTAACATATATATATATATTAATTGTTATATGTTATATATAAGCTTCTGTTGGATAAGGCTATTTATTCTATGATAATTATATTTTTCGCATGAAAGTAAGAATTACGACGTGCCTTAGAATAGAAAGGTTATCAAAAACGATAAGAAAACGATAGAGGGGCCTAAAAGAGTACGATGTACCTTTCCGAAAGGAACCGAATACAAAATAATGTAATATGGCCACATTATAGGTAGTCAAACAACTAAAATAATTTATGAAACTATATTTTATGAAATTTATTAAGGATAAAGTAAGTATATTATGGAATAAACTCATTTCAATAGTCATGTGCGAAAAAGACAAATTTTAAAAAAGTGGCTTTGTCTAGGATCGTTGTTTTCTGCTTATGTGTTGCTATATTTAATCGTATAATTGAGTATAATAACGTAATACATAATAGATTAATACTGGATGTGTTGCAAGTATGTGCTACTTGTCCTGTTAAATTAAACGTTAAATACTACCTATACTATACTATTTTCGTAATGGTAACAAAGCATATATTAACTTGATATTGTATAAAACTAATTTTATGGATTTAATATCGTTTATTATAAAATCTAATATATTTATTCCGACATTTTGAGTGCATTATAGCACTCATAGTGACTGGACTGTCAGCTTTTATATATATATATAATCTATTATGGGTACAAATAAACTACTTAATCTACGCAGAAGTTCACTATGTCTTTAGGTCTTACAGTGGTATGTCTGGTTTGGGATTACATTTTATTAATCATATGATCCCAAGCTCATGATAGCACTCAGCCATTTTCTCTATTGAAATACCTTTTTTAATTTTAATAGCCTCGCAGGTCATCCTCGGTAGGAATCGGTCATCTTTTGCGTCGATTTAATCAAATCTAATGTGGGGTCGACATAAAGTATGGTCATGGGATGGTGAATTTTTGTGCGTCGATGTTTCAAATCAGTATACAACATAAACAGTTTGCGTTCATTTGGAAAAACTGAAAATGAGTGGAAAATGTGTAATGTTCTTTTTAACGTTTGTTCTTTGTTTAAAAAAATCAATAAAACAAAAAAATCGATTCGATTCGATCATAAGTTATTAGCTTTAAAAATCAACAAAAAAACGAAGTTTCTTACCTTGTTAATTCTGCTTACAAACATGTAGAAGATCAACTTGATATTGTTTAGTGAAAATATTTTTGGTATTATGAGATTCTAGCCGGCATTTATTTGCTGTGCTTGTGATTTCTTAAAGGTTTTTGGCCGGAACTTAATTGGTCATATAGTATTCGTCCCAGATTTGTCGTTCATTTAAGATATTACATAATACTTATATTACAATTTTTTTAAGAGATTTATTACGCAATATAGCCTCTTTAATGTATGCATTTGTAAGTAATTGGAGATAATGGTATGCAGCAGCGTGGATATCGAAGAACACCAAATTATCAATAGCAAGTCTTAGGAAGGGCCACTTACTTTATACTTAACAGTGAAAATTGAGAACGTTGATACTAAAGTAAATTATATTTATTAAATTATATTATATTCATTAATAAATATATGAAGCAAAAAAGATATTATTTATGAAGAGAATTGGACCTATTTTCAAGTCTCAAATTAGTATTCTCCTCATGCATTTCACTGATCGCTTTTGTTACCGAACAGTTTTATACACTTTCTTCTTTTTGACTATACACTGGCAGATTTATCATAACGTTAGTTGCCATAATTAAAACAAAAAAAAGTAAAATAAGGTTATTATTATTACGTATATGTTCGATTGGCTGTATGGACTAAAGTCCTTTGCCTTTCCCATTAGGGATAAATTAATATCATCATCATCGTATACGTTCGCTCCCTTCAACAATAACGAAACCTGCAGGTATATTTTAAGCGTTTTGAAATAAAATTGAAGCACTAAATATGTGTGAAGAGGATGTAGAAAAGTGGTCACCTGACGAGAGAGATAGAGGTAAAAAGGTTTTAAATATATTTATTCCATTTAGCGTGGAATATAGATTTAAGTCAAGAGCCATATTGCTCTACTTTATAGTATCATTGTATCCTATGTTACCTTTTATAACCTTAAATCCCGATAACCTTAAACTTATCGACTCCTATCATAAGTGCTTAATATAATATAATTCCTAAATATAATATTTTTTTACTATTTATAGCCAGTGCTCAATGACAATTCCTCCTGGTGCTAAGTAGAAATCAATTTTGTGTGTTGGTGTATTGTATAGTACTAGCCCAAATGTGTCAGTAGTATACATAGAACAGTTATTATTTTACAATTATATGTATTAGTTTTCAGTATTATTATCTTGAAATTAAAAAAATCCGGATTTTTTTCATAAGGTCTCTCGGTTCTTTCACTCACCAGACTAAAAGTTATTGGAAAGGGTTCTTCTATTATTACATTTTTTTATTAAGTAAAAATGCCACAACTATCGAAAGGAATTACACCTTTAGTTACTTCGTGAAGGGAGCTTCAACATGAGGAGACACTTGCCCCTGTCCAGTATCTGCATATGCCAGCTGTAATAAAGCATGTATAGAAGACATATCTCCCAGTCATACCAGCAATATTTGGATTGACCAACCAGATGATGGCCAATTGGTGGAACAGCATATGCTCTCTGTATACTGCAATCTCCTCCTATCTACATTCTATATGACCGATGATAGATTAATAAAAGCCTGACCTAGAGTGAATTAACTCCAGAATTTTTTAAGACCCTATAGCTAGCATGTGAGGGAGTTTCTACAATGTTTGATCATACTCTCTAATTTTTATTAAACTACTATGTCTAATACAATATTTATGTAATTCTTTTGATTCCTTAGCTGTAGTGTTAATATATTCAAAATGAAAAAAATTAATATAGGAAGTTATTTGTTTTTATTACTTGCAGATCTTCACATGTCTCCTAGTTGTTCAAGTTTTGAGGTATTAGATCCTCATGATCCTGTCCTTAGTCGCTTAGCAACTCAATTGTTTAAGCGTACTAATGATTATCTACAAGGGGAGATGTCTGCTGGACAGGTATAAATTTGACACTACATCTAAAAGATGGGTTAGAGCATTAAATACTGCATAACAAATTAACTTCTGAGCACCATGTAACCTAATTTTAAATTAATAATACCTATCCAATGTTAAATTTTATTTTGTGTTTTCCTCTTTTACATGACCTAATAAGTAGATCAAATACTTAATTAGTAATAAGTATTGTAACTACATTTATATTTGCAACCACAAACAATTATTTATTTACATTTTTACAGCAACACCTTAAATTGCCTTTTTCAGGAACATTATATGCTTCTGGAAGAGATTAATAGGCTAGCCATTACAAAATATGCAGATCTCAGAAATCTGGCAGTAAATCTAAGCAATACATTAAATGAATGTAACGAAATGTGTAAGTAGTCATGACCTTTTTGACAAAGTTTAACACTAAAAAGAAATTGTATGTAAGTCAAAAATCTCATCATTATATGTATAAGAGATTTAAAGTTATCCCTGAAGTTATCCTAAAGTTTCAATTTGCTAGTAAGTTTTATGTCCATTATGTTTCTCATTTAATGTCCAAGTTTGCTGTTCAGAAAGTAAGTAATCTTCAATTACATTTACCACTTAATTTTATCGTAAAAATGATGTAATAATTAAGTATTCTGAGAAATATACACTTGTGAGCAACTAAAACAGTTCATATACTTACTAATGTTTTATTAAATCCTAATATCTTTAACCTTAGAAGTCATTATCTTGAAAAACCATTCTTTGTTTAAATAATGCAATTGAATGCAAATGCAAGGAAGTATTCAGGAAAGAAATATGCAGATACTTTAAAGTACATTTTAACACAAAATTCACATGAAACAAAGAAAATTTAATTTAATAACAGTGATAGACCTACACTGCAGTTTGTTTCTAGCTGCATACTGCAACTGAATACCAGCAGAAAATAACAGCATAATGCTGCTGTCTTGTGAGTGTAGGGATCCAGAGACCTTAGTACTATTGACGAGGCATTCCAGAAGCAGCCTCAGGGGTAACAATGCATCTGCATTATGATTCCTTGTCAAGCACGAATGTAGATGTCATGGTTCAAAGGAATCACTTTCCATCAGGTCAATTGCATGCTTGTTTTTACTCTCAAAGTAATAAAGAAATAATAAAAATACTTAGTGTTGCCCTCTCTAATAATGCTATAAGAGCATTCATGTGGTTCCCTCATTTACTGTATTTTTTTTATTATTATGGAGAATCTCATCCTAACATGGATGCCATATTTCTGTCTTAACTCTTTGTTTGAACTCATTCCACTAATTATCAATTGTATTAAAGTCAGGAGTACCAGATTATTGCCGAATGGTATTTGCCGTGTGATACTGGGCATAATATCTCATAAAGTTATCCCCAGAGTTCAACGTGATTTAAGAGAATGCCTTCAATAATTCAGCATTCAGACTGTCTCTCGGCCTCAACATGTCACAAAAATAAGCTCAGTTTTTCCATCTAGGGAAATGCCAGCGCACATCATATAAGAGATAGAATCAGTCAATGAAAACTATTTGCCCAACTTCTTGCCAACTAAGATCCCATTGCAACAAACCAACAGCTCAAGCTTCTTCTGGTGTAGTATCCATAGTTTGCTATAAACAAAGGTTTAAATTTGCATATGTGTGCTCAGGTCAACTTCAGATAAGTGAATTATAGTTGTTGTTACAACCAGGGGTTTAAAAGACTTATTGTAACACCCAACTTGTGGGTATCATATTCTAATAAATATACATAACATATTCTCCAATACTTTCAATCATATTGCATTATTTTAAAAAGTGAAATGATTTTTATGGTAATTAGGCATTCCATCATTATTCTCATTGGTGAAAATGCATTTATTTTTTGAAAAGGATAATGTTATGTGTCTGTGGCACCATTAGAATTACTTATTATCATGAAAACTATGTGGTAGTTAGTCACTTGTAACACATGAAATAGCAATTGTAACCTCATTTTCTGTAATTTCAGATGATGTTCTAATAAAAACATTGCTGCATCAAATTGACCAAATAGATGCACAAGCATCTGAGATTGAAGTGAAAGCATATTGTCTTGACAGCTACACTAAGCAGCTTGAGGCACACTTTATAGAACTTGGAGCACAATAATGTGGCAACCTAAGCATAATTATTACAAACTTTCCTGTTCTATCTATTATTATTAGTTCAGCATTTACTGTAACTATTTATATATAACGTAAATATGAATTCTGTTACACAATGTTTTATGCAACCTGTAAAGTTATATTTAATTAAAGTAATATAATTTATAAGTTGTGAAGTTATAAATGTATTTGTATTTGTTTTGTGTAGGACTAAATTACCCTATTTAAAATATTATACAACTTGAATCACAAAAATTATTGTTATTATAACAATAAATTTGTTTCAGATAATACTTATAGATATTTAATCTTTATATCTATTAGTTAATTAAACACTCATTGTATTGGTATAATTTTATTTTATACAAACAACTTGATTTTTAGGCCATTTTTGGTACACGAAAACTGGTAATATTAATAATATAATATGTATATAAATGTAGAATAAGTTCAACTTTATTGATGCCTGGCACATACAAGATATCACAAATTAATCTATTTATTATTATCATGTTATATTTAGTCTAGTTCGATCATATATAATATTTTAACATAGATGGCGCTTATCAAACTCAGAGTATTTATTTTCCTTTAACTGTAACATGTTTTATTTTCATTTCAATCAATGTTTTCTTTAATTAAATAGTAATCATCACCTTTGTTTTCTTTATATGCCAATCTTGCTTTTAATTTTGGATACTAAAATTTCTATGATATAAGAATAAGAAATTTTGTACGTAAAATGATTCAAATTTTAAAAGAACTCATTTTACATACAAAATTAAAAAGTATAGAAAACAGGATATAATTGTAAGTGAAATTTTTACTTTCTTTTTTTATTTTGGTCAAATTTAATGTTTGGATCAAAATGTAAATATTTATTGAATTCCTTATGAAAGTTATATCAAGAACTAAAGTATGTCAGAGAAACAGAACCAGGTGAAATGCTGAGGTTGTACAGTAGTTTCAACTACAAGTACTTCAAATCAATTGTAGCGAGGGACGGTACTAAATCAACTTTGGGTATATAAATGCATTGATTTCTTGAGCCCTTTATCTAGCATTGATAACATATTAGTGATTGTCGATTACTTCAACCGATATACACTGCAGCCACTAAGTTTAAGACCACCTTAATTAAAGTAGGAAAATAAAGTAAAACTCCAATAAAATATTAAATGTTTAATTAACCTGTATAATCATCCAATAGAACATTGATTGACAAACAATATACTTAGAAGCGTAAAGAAATATTGATTTTTCATCAAAAAAACCTTTACATTTTATGACTTTTTTCAAAAGTCTCGGCATACGGGCAATCAATTTGTTAATGGTGTCTTGTGATATATTGTTCCAAATTTCGCATAAAGCACTCCACATTTCTTCTTGCAACGATGGGCCACGATTACGGACGTTCCTATCAAGCTCTTCCCACAAAAGTTCAATGGGATTGAGATCCGGGCTCTGAGGAGGCCAAACCATGTTTTTTTAACACCCATTGTGGCTCTTTCTCTTCTAAATATCCTCTACATTATTTTGAGCTATGCTTTGGATCATTATCTTGTTGGAAAATGTATCCATTTCCAATTAATCGCAACCCGGAAGGCATTTTGTTCTAAAATGTTTTTGTACTGTTCCTATGTCAAAATTCCTTCAATTTTAATCAAATTGCCAGTTCCTTGGCTAGAGAAGCAACCCCAGACCATAATAGAGCCACCACCATGCTTGATTGTTGGGACTATACAATCTGATATCATCTTTTCTTGGGCACTGCTTCGAACGTAAATTCTACGTTTAGAACCGAATAGTTCAAACTTTCAATCTTCTTCAGTCCAATCTCGATGGGCAAGAGCCCACCGCATCTGTTTTTTCTTGTTTTGCGGCCTTAGCAGAGGTTTTTGAACGGCAACGCGACCATACAACTTCGCATCTCTCAGTCGCCGTTTTACTGTAGTCAATGATAAATGTTTAACTCGGGTTTTGTTTACTTCAACGCGGATTTCCGGTGCTGTTAAGCGTCTGAGCGTACTGCCTGTCTCCCTGTAACGAGTTATTGTGCCATGAACACAAGTCTTCGATAACTTCAGTTGTGAAGCAATCTCACGTTCGGATTTGCCTTCATTATGTAAAACAAAGATGGCAGAACGCACTTCACTGCTAATTTCTCGAGCTTTTCCACATTCTTTTAAATAAATAATTCGATACTAACAATAGAATATGCAGATGTGCTTTTCTTTTATTTGTCCTATGGGATTTTGCTACAATTGATGGATAATTATGTTGTTTATGTGTCTTAAACTTTTGGCCGCCAGGGTAGGTACAAATTACTCGTAAATCACAAGCATTAATCAAATAGAAATTTTCAGAGAAAGATGTAGCAAACTGGGCAATCCAATGACTATAACAGCTGAGAACAGGAGAGAGTTTTCCAGTGAGGAGCTCTAAAAGTTGTGTGCACGGAGGAATATATGTAATTCTGTATAACATACTACCGTACTGGACTCAATTAAACGTAAGAGTTGAATATCAAAACCAAGGCAGCATAAAGCGATTCAATATTAGTCACGTGGATAATTTAAATAAAAATTTGCCTGACGCACTACTGGAGTATTTGGAGCATTTAACAGTATGCCACAGTCTAGGTAACAGATTCAGGTGTACGGGAGAGAGGTCGTGAAAAGAAAGAATTTCGGTTAGAATATAGTGGTACGCTGGCGAATCAATTACCATACAGTATTGATAAACCGGGTCGTTCCTAGAGCATCGACGATTAGGCTCTTCATCGGATAGCTTTTAGTATTTATTTACTCTTTATTGCATTAACCTTACAAAGTTCACAAAGGGCGGAATTAATGCCAAAGGCATTCTCTACCAGTCGTCACAACTTCAGATTTACTCCGCTCCGGTTATCGTGCTTAGTAATATTATTTAAACGTTTCCCCCACTTTCTGGCGTTCATCATTTTTTTATGAATTTGCAATCGAGCGAACAGTTCACCTGATTGTGTTTACCGCCGCCCATGAACATTTAGTATCAGATACGTTACCGGCCTTGAAGAAAGCCTCTGTATTTTGTAGGTACGTATTGGAAATTCCACTAGCCATAGCTGATTTTAAAAAGTACTTGTTCATGGCACACTGTACTGTGCTGCATGATCATCTATATTTCTTCTTCATTTATACATCCTATACAAATATTTGTTTCGTTAATCTTGACACTTGTTGAGTGATCAGTGATGGTCGCAGGATTGTGCTATTAAGACAAAGATGTCATTTAATTTTTATTTCTATTTTTCGTTGCGTCGTTTATATTATATGTTGTTGAGTATAATTATATTGTTCCTTATTTTTTGTTATTATAAATATTAATTGTTTGTTATTTTGTAAGATAACATTACATTAACTGCGAAGTGTATATTACACTACCATTAATATTCGTGCGAATGCAGGGGAACTCATTCTAGTTGTCTAATAATTCCATGAAAGGCATTAAGATCAGAGAAGTTTAGATCCACTGTCAAGAACATGAGACATAGATAGTACATTACATAGATGGTGTGATCACTATGTTGCGGGTTCATCTTTTTCGATTGAGATATTGTATGTATGTTAATAAATATTGCAACAAAGAGATATTGTCTTTTTTTAATAAGATTATTTCCGTTATGATCACATTTTTTTTGCATATCCATATCAGAACATAGATAAAAGTAGCTCACCGAGGTATATAATTTGGTATTTTTTTTTATGTGTTGTAAATATGACTTACTATCCAGTGCTTTTTTTTACTTTTTTATTACATCGAGAGAAACAAACGAACACACAGTTCACCTGATGGCAAGTGATACCTGCGGCCCATGACATTTGCGTTCATCCTTGACAAGGAATCATAATGCAGATGCTTTGTCACCATTGAGGACTGAGATGAATCCCTCGTCATCAGTAATAAAGGTCACCGCATCCCTACACTCACCAAGAGTAACACAGCAGGATTATACTGCTATATTACGCGGGTATTCTGTGAGGGCGTGGTCCTACCCCGGTGGAGCTGACTCATTCATTCTGCAGTGTAGCTCTACCACTGTTAAAATTCCTACATATGATTATAATTATTTTTTTCATTTCAACTTTTTCTTATTATTACAATGTAATGATTCATATAAGTGCCAAGTGCAACTGACGACAAAACAAAGATCAGATGTTGTTGGAAATAAAAAACATCGTATAGTTTTTACGTTTTTATAACAAGTATTAGTTCCAATAAAATTTTACAAGTTCTTTTGTACAAGTAACGGAGTGACCTCCTTGTATTGAAACTTAAACGCGTTCCGTTAATGGTGGCATTAACTGTGGATAGTGCTTTAGAAGGATTTAGGGTATCTTTACTAGCGATCAGGATATAGTGTTCCCGACGAATCTGTCCATCCGTGCATCATGTGCCGCCACTTGACCAAATATTTATACAAACAAGCGAACACGTAAAATCGTGTTTGTATCAACAATGGGACAACCAATTGAATATCTATGCTAAAATTTCCTATATTATTCTTGAGCATACAATAAAATGTGCCGAATGAATACTCCTTTAATAAAATATTAGAAATATACAACGTATTATTTTACATATAACCATTTGTTGAGTAACGATCTGCGAACGTGTGTAAACTAATAACGATTGTATCGTTGTATATTATAATACTAATTTAGTATAAAGTATGACGTCATATATTATAACATTTTACATATCTTAACTAGTTCATGGTAGGTGGGTGTGGGACAATATTGTTAGTATTTACTTTAGAATGTTGTCATAATATGTCTCGTTAACTTATTACCTAAAGTATTAGCACTTTATTGAGGTGACGTTTGCACAGCATTGTGTTAACATATTACAGTCTTTTTCATAATTTATGTATATATATATTTACGGGTTTAAATTAATCATATTTTTAAATATTTTGAGGAATATAGAAATAATTAATTATAATAAGGTGACGATTTCATAGAATTCAATGCATTTATGTTTTTATATGGCATTTTTACTGTATACAGATTTATTTAATCAACTTTTCATTCTCAACGTGTAAGGATACTAATATGTTTTAATTCGTTTAGAAAATTAAGAATAAATATCGAACTACTTATAATTTGTAATCGAATCACAATAATTACTATTCAAATTAACGGGAAACACCTCTGAGCTATCATAATCGGGGAAGTATGGCAGGAAAATATTTTATTTAACATTGCCTCCAGTCCATTGTCCGGGCTTTAGACGTGAAGAGCACTTTCCTCAGATTTATAGTGCACATGACACTTGAGCTAAAGGAAATCTACATAATTATATTGTAGAAAAGTTTATGCTAACATCTCTTGAAATAAATACTGTTCTTATTTATTTTAAGAGATTTTAATATGTAACGAGAATGTTTGTACTTAAATATTTTTTTTTGTGTATGCATATATGGCATATAACATATGTAAATCTCTGGTGTTAGTCAGTAACATAGATGATGATGATATTAATTTATCCCTAATGGGAAAGGCAAAGGACTTTAGTCCATACAGCCAGGTCTTGTTCGTATGATGGTTGGTCTGAAACTACCTCAGTAACATAGTTTAGTAAGATGCGCACGACCTATGGTAATTTAGAATTGTTTTAATATAGACGATAAAACTTTTATTTTATTGTTATCTATTTAATTGACATAAAATTACATCTTTATTAAAATGCGATGTTACTATGATGCGTCACGGTACTTTATATAACTTTTTACATAAAATATTGAACAGAACTTTTGCTTTTTGAAAAATATTCATAATAATTTAAGGCAGTAAGTAACGTGGTAGTAACAAAAAATTAGTAGTACAGTAATTATTCAACACCACAACGAGCCACAGTCACATTCATATTAGGCCGTGCTTCTTCAACAAACAACACGTTAAGGAACCCACTAATCTTAATATTGAATTGAGCATTTGTCAGATGCACGGACGAACAGATTAAATACAACCCTGTATTATCTACTAAACCCTAACTAATAAATAATGAAACGTTTGTTCGTCTTCTAGGGGCGTATAAGTTTAAAAGCTTTTCATTCTTAAAAGTCTTTACAAATTGTATAACTTACCATAATCTATATTTTTTTATCAATTAAAAAGATAATATGTCTGTTTAATATCTCTTATCCCTATAAAGTATTAGCTATTTCAAATGATTTTCAAACGTATCTAAAATAAGAATAATTGAAGTGAAACGTATGTAAATTTTTCTAATTATTTGCTCTTTCAATAAATTTATAATATGTTTAAATATATATATATATATATATATATATATATATATATATACATATATATATATATATATATATATATATATATATATACATGTATATATATATAATCAATTCCCACAACTGCAATTCAAGTGTAGTTGTCTGATAATAGTAACAATAATAAGGTAGTTAATAATAATAATTTATATTGTAATTATAATTATATCTGTCAACATTCATATCAACATCAGATAATAGATATAACAATAATAATTATGAGTAAAAGAATAAAACGTTCATATAATGATATAATTATATAAAAAAAAATGGACCATATAACAAAGTCACAGCATGTATGTACATTGAATTATTTATACATGTCCATAACAATTAATTTGTCATTGTCGTAAGCACGATGTACTCGTCGTACCCATTTTACATTATTTTTCTAAGTATTGGCATATGACTAGCGTTACACATTATAAAACGAGTACGCATTCCGAGTACGTTTCTCAAAGTCATTGCACTCTAGAAATTATTCGATAAAAATCTACTTTTATTTTTATATAATGAAAAATCCTTACTATCTTCGAATGTTTATCATTATCCTTTTATAAATACCTGAAGCTTTCAACTTTGCATTCAATTGTCAGTTTCCCAACGGCTCCTAAAAGAGTGTAGTATTTCGCCGAGTTTCAATTCTATCGGTTTTGTTCAATTAATCCTTATATTTTTTAATAAAATTTCATGAAGACCTAATTAAAATGGGTACAAGAAACCAATGGCACTTTACACAGTACCTTTGCATTTCATAAATTATGTTATAATATGACAGACTAAAGAACTATATAAACTTTACGCCGTGACTTAACACTAAGTTTCGTTATTAACCTAATCACATTGATTTAGAACATTTGTTGTGTGGTAGTGATAGAGGGGAGGCCCGCGGCTTGACGCTTGAGTCCATGAAACAAGAAGTTGGCGGCGGCCTTGATGGGCGCGACTAGTGGCGCACGCGCAGCGATCTCCCATTGTCAGACGTTGCCTGGCGTGGGAAAACGTGGTGGCGGTAGCGGCGGTGGCGGCCGGCCCGCCTCCCCAGCGCCCGACGACTGTTCCGACACTGTCATAGGGCACAAACATGTCACAATTGTATCATTCATCGATTTTTAAAAATAGTACAGCCTATCTACTATACTATACTATACTATAATATACTATACTATACCATACTGATGTACATTCGACTCCATCGAAAAGACCACGTTATCAGTTTAATTCACTTTAAGGAATTTGTGTTCTGTCTGGTTAGAGAAACCGAAGGCTCTTTTGCTTAGTAAGTAATTACATTTTGATTTGTCATAAAGAAAAGTCACTGGAATCACTGAGTTGATGGTCACCTGCATGGTTCATTCTTCTTTTCCCTCAACTTTTAGTTCTCTATTGGATATGTCTTAATTGAACAGTACTCGTAGTTGCGGGAATTGTTGGTTTAAGATTTAATTTGGTGACGACGTATTGCATTTCATATTATTGATCAGCTTTTAAGATCGACCAAAGAATTGGTTAACGAAATAAACGGAGGTATCGCCTTAAAGGGAAGCGTCCAGGTGTAAACTGCCACTAACGATTATCAATTACTTAAATGCGAACATTATTTAATTTATATAAAAAAGGAAATGTGATAATGACGATACTGTCGACTTCGAAGTATACATACATACACCGCGTACGGTTAGCAAAATAGAACAACACTGCCTCGTGATTTTTTTTTAAGAATCACGTTAAATGAAACACCTAAAAAAATACATGGACACGTACTTTTTTATTTTCAATAAGTATTAATCTTATACACAGTTTATAAAATGTTTTCGCACAATGTTGTTAGAAAGCAATATATAGAAGCATCGAGAAGAATAAGAAGTAGAAAAGGAGACTGTGAAGCGATGAGTGCAAGATCTGACACATAAAGGACAGATCTAACATGAACGAATGTTTAAAAACAGTAGGAATTAGCAAAAAATATATGATATACGGCTGATATAATAAATATTCAAACATGATACAAAATGAAATAAGGCACGATTCCGCTTCAAAATATTATTTAGATCATAATAGATTTATAATATTTAAAGAATATTGCAGATTGCTCTTGTCAATCAACGGTCGATAGTTTTGAAAAGGTAATAAAGTAATTGATAACTAATATTGTGATGCTATAATTATGATAAAACAAAAGTAATAAGTGGTTTAAAATTTAAATTTATTACAATATTTGCACGCCATACATGTCAGAATATGTTTGTGCGTTTAATGATCTATTGTAACACCATTTGTACCATATTCTGGTAAATAAACTATATTATAGCTTAATTTATATTGATTGATTGGTATTTCATATCTTAACCAGAGTGGTATTAGTAATGGTCATTTTGGTTAAAACGATATGTTTGTGCCATCCGAAGTAGAAACGATTTAGGCCTTAAATTCCCATTGGACATGCACGTCTAACTTGGTACCATTGTTTGTCAGCTCATGGCAGAGCGATTTATTCTTTCCTCTCACAGTTAGGAATAACAATAAAACAATGAAATATAGGCGGGTCTATTGGCATATTTTCTTGATATCAAATGATAATAGTTGTACAGATAATATAATATGAAACGTTTTGCATGTACGAATATATCAAGTTGTTCACGATATATCTATCAGCAATTTGATTATTTGAAGTAATTGATGTGTAAAATTTGTAATTAATGAGTCGGAAAACTATGAGTTGTGCAGTGGTGTCACTCACGTGAATCGTGCTTCTCGTCGACGGGGGCGGGCGGTGGCGGAGGCGGCAGTTGCTGCTCAAGCGCGTTCACGCAATTCATCATGCTCCCATAAAGCCGGCTGTCACGGAAACTGTCCCTGGACATACGACCATCATAGTCACGACCAACACTTTACCGCCGTTGCGCTTTAAACCATTTGGCGAGATCTCGTGTTTTATTTAATTTACAATATATTGTGATACACAATAAATTGCTTTTATAATTCACTTAACAAAATTGCTTGTATAATTTTGTGAACGTAGTACGGTACTTCTGATTTTATATGGAAGCGTTTTTTTTCCAGTTTTAACAATGTTGCCACAAATAAAAGTATATATATATATGAGAATAAAAGAATATACTATATCTCATTGTTTGCCAGTGACGATTCGTAATCTGTGGATATTTGTTTTCTTAGGAACCGGTCGTGCTTCGCTTGCCGAGGACCATGACATCTTGTGGACGGTGGATAAGTGCCATAGAAATATGAGGTGTATACGGCGATGTTCGTGTTTGGCAAATGTGGGAACCATAAGTGATGACGATGAAGTAAAAATAAAAAAACACAAATACAATTTTCTCACCTGCCATTCGAATTCCGAAATAGTGCCAAAATCTCTTCGAAAGTCTTATTTTTTGTTTCAGGAACTTTTTTATACGTAAATATCCAGAAAATTGCAAGGAATACACTGAAGGGCAGGAATGTATAATTTTCCAGTAGAGCCTGCAAAGGAATGTAAACATTTGACATAGCATTTTAGTGGACATAACAAAAAAAATATAAATACTCTTTTATAACAGAAGTAATACCTATCAATATTTTGTTATTAAGCATAGTAGCAACTAGGTTGAAAACAATAACAAGTCATATTCATATATATGCACCTTCATGCTTGGAAAACCGATTCCGACGACAAAGTTGGCCATCCAATTTACTAATACGGCAATCGCCATCGCGCTGGGCCGTGGACCTTGCGAGAACAGCTCCGCAGTGATAAGCCAGGGTATGGAGCCAGGTCCCACGGCAAAAAACACCACGAAGCTCAGTGTGGACACCACGGACAGGTAGCTCATCCAGTCTATCATTTCCTGCACATACCCGAAAAACTCCTATCAGGGAGTAGTAATGATACTCTTCCCTGTCGCCGACCGGATTAGAAATAAACCACAAACATAAATGCACAACACACAACGTACGTTTTGTGTTACAATGTCTGTCCAGAGTTCAATTCGTATTATTACTGCTTGTTCAGTTACAGCGGATCAGTTATCTGCACTGATTTAATTAATATATAGTGCTGTAGTAATAAAACTTTCTGTTTCACGATTCAATAAATATGCTATAGTGACAGGTGCTTATTCTGCTTCAGAGCAGTGTTGTGTGTTAAAAAAACTTCGCTATTTTCCAAAGGCGTGCGTCGGAGCTCATCATTGTACCATTGAGTTGAATACGTCTTTACTTTGTGTGAAAAACATAAATGTGTCCGTGCTTTGTGAGTGATGTGCCTAACATTTATATTTGTCAATTTATTCCTTTGTACTTAATAACGCTTTCCTACCGAGAGTCCGGCATTGGAAACAGGAAAGTCGTAAAGGGGTGGGGGGCATCTAGCGCTAAGCGAAAGCAAATAAAACGTGAAGTAGTGAAAAGATATAAAACTCTGTATCCGATGAAGCTGTAAGAGCCGCATAGGCAAACAGCGTCAACATCAACAGAATCTAGATATAAAACAATAAACGTAGAAGCATTTAAAAGCAAGGCTAAAACGGTATTGTTGAGTTACACCATTACAAGTTTGATAAATGACGATTTGACACTATTTAGCAATAACAGTTAAATTATTTAATAACAGTAACAAAATTGATATATTGTTAATGGGTTGAAAATATATTCAAAAACGATACAATGGCAAAATACTGTATTATTTTTGTATTCTAATCTGTATTATAATTGTAAAAATGTATTATTAATATTGTATTTAATTCGATTGTTATAAAGCACTTAATAAATCATTTATTACATTGTTACTTAACAAGTAAAGCGATAAAAGCGTGCATATAAGCAAAAAGTTATTCCTAGAATGGTTATGTGAAAAATCTATTGTTTCTATAAAATTAATGGTTAATTATATTTGATCGCCAATATGCTGATATTCAAGAAACCTTATTTTACAATTACCCATTATGTTAACTTCCGCCATATTGCTATTTGAAATTAGAGTGGAAGCATTTATTTTAACGTAAATTGGAAAAAAACTAGTCGTTAAATAATTAAAAAAATATATTACGCAAATAAACTCCTTTGTATAAGATAAATTAATTATTATCATACTTTTACTTTAAGTCTATTTTTAATTAATTTTAATAGCATATAAAATATATGCAAGCAGAATTCGATCTCCAGTGCTTTTATTATAAAAATTGCATTTACTGCAATTTTAAGTACTGATGTACTACGTTATCGAAAATAAAAATATCGCAACCTATATCTATAGGTACATATATAGGCACTTACCTTTTTTAATAAAAGATTTATCCTAAATTAATAATAACTCATTAATTCTAAATAATACCAAAGTTATATTTTATAGAAAGGAACTTATAAAAATATACCTTGTTGAGTGTGAAATCAACACAGTTATTTAAAAGGAAAAATATTGTATTTATATTTAAGCTTAGACTTGTTAAAAAAATTTATATATAAAGGTATTATGGTTATCTATTTACCACATAAATCATTGGCGAAATCATATTATATACTGCTTTTTGTTTATGCATTTTAAAGAGAATTATACTTACTGTTACTGTTAACGTATTGATTTTTTACTCAACGACATTTATATTATTATAAATTCATTTTTAGAAGTTATAACTTTGGTTTTCTATTGGAGAGTTATTATTAAATTAGAGGATTTTTTTTATTAAGAAAGGAAAGTGGAATTAAAAATGTTGCCGTCAGTTTGGTATCACTTGTTTAAGAATTTATCGCTCTTATATAAGACACACCTTTATGAGGAAAGAGATAGTAATGAAAATGGAGAAGATAAACATTCCACCAAGGCCGTAGAGGTGGAGAGTTCGGCGTCCGGTCCGATCCATAAGTGGTAGGGATACGAGGGTCATGCCGACCATAATGGCACCAATGCCCATAGTCGCGAACTTAGCTGATTCCTCAGTCAATCCAGATGATGTGAAAAGAGAAGTTGAATAATAGAACACCTGTTGAGAAAACACCTTAATTTTATTCGGTTATTGATGGACATACTAACAAGGGATTTTAAGAGATTTTTTAACGATTATTAAAGGACATGGGCCACTCTCCATACATTGCACGGCCCACTAAACGTAGTTCAAGGACAGTAAATAAATTAAGTTTCAATAACAGACTATATATCCCTTTTATTATAAACAAATTAAAGTCAATATTGTTCATGGGAATACAGAGATATTTAAAAAATAAGATAAGTATTTTAGGTTATATCATATGATTTTGCTGTCAATACACTGACACTTTAACATCATCATCGGCTTAAATATTATTTATAGTAGACCTAATTCAATGAACGCCAAGACTTTGATGACAAGTATGTAAAAATAAAATGTTTTTTTCTATAGATATTTCATGGTCATCAATATCCTTGAGAGCACGAGTGGCTGGACCGAAAATGGGTAATGTCCTTTTAACATTTAAACAAACGTGACTTGATATTTAGACTTTATGGCACTTGAATAAATTTCGTAGTATTAGAATTGTTTAAAATCAAAAGCGAACCGCGTTGATTCCACTCAATTGTTGCGATAGTTGCATGACGACACCGATGAGCAAGGGGGCGCGTAGGGTTGGCGAGCAAAGTAGCTCTCGCATAGATATAGATGCTTCCGCCTGCTGAGCACGTTCTTCAGCGCGCATCTCCTCAATATCCTCTTCCACCTGAACGCAATTTACTTTCTTAATTTATTATATCCTCTTTATTTTCTATAAACAGATTTCGAGGATTCTCAGACGGAATTACTTTATTTTTTAAATGTTATATATAAAAAGTATAATAATTTGAGGATATATAGACTTAATGGAATTATTTCAAATATTCTTTTTTTACGCAAACATTTATTTGGAGGTATGTGACATACACCTATATACGTGGAGTATGTACTGACTACATTAACCGTAGCAGTGTTGATATTTTACATTATAATTTTTCATGTGTGTTCTTACTGCAGTCAATAAATTTGTACAGAAGGTGCGGTTTTATATTAATATTGTTTTATTTAAAATTTTATTTAAATATTCTTAATATCAGCTCACTTACCTGATTACTAGCTCGCAATCTCCGTAGTGCCCTCCGTGCCTCTTCCTCCCATTGACGCGTGATAAGCAAGTAGCGTGGTGACTCAGGACAAGCCGGCAGTAATAGAAGTTGCAGAATTGCAGGACAGATCGCCAAGCCTACATGATCGTTATTATTGTTGAGGTAGGATGGCTTCGAGTACGGTCAAAGAACTAAACGTAGTGGGTTTGAATCCACCATTCGACTATTTCCGTGTACATACATGTATATATATATACACACATATATGAATACATATAAATAGCCTATAACCTTAGAATGGTTCATATGTTGTTCGATTAGCGAGGCATAATTTTTCTTAGAATTATTACATAAAAGTCCGTCCGTCACGGTGAAGTCAGTTTAAATTTAATATAACTTTCTGGTTTTGTTAAATGTCACACAACCTACTCACAAAACTTCAAAATAATTACATAAAATCTACGTGTTTGTAAGTTTTCAAACAATTCAGGGATATATATTATTTAATTTTTATTTATTATTCTTTATTTGTACACAAGTAAAACAAACATAGTACAAAAAGGGAGGACTTAATGCCAAATGATAGTCTCTACCAGCATACCTTTGGGTTAGACAAAGCAGAGAATATACTGTGGGTGCAAGAAAGGAAACTGAAAAGAAGGATGATTTATTCCATTGTCGTCTGAGACAAAGAGCGTGCAAGGCGAACACTAACTTGCTCATTACTCTTCTATCCAACTTAAATATACTTTAGACCATTTTGAAAACTGCGTTTTAATATTTCATTTTTCACTTCGAATTATAAAATGAAATGACGCAAATTGCGATGGGGAATATCGACTGATTATTACCAGATAAGATCTGCGCAGAATATATTATTGACCTGTAAATATTTGCTCTAACACAATACATAAATATATAAACACAGAGTCACTCCTTTATTGTGATGTAATGGATGTACAATAAGATCGGTTCGATGGAAGGTTCAGATGTAGTGTTAGGGATACGGGACATACACAATAGACCCAGATCAAAAACCAACAATTTGCACGATTATTGAACCTCGGCCGGGAATCCCCGCTACGCAGCAGCCAGGCACTCTAACCACTACGCCACTCTGCAGTCAGGTGTGCTGTCTGTAAAATTATTCTCTGTCAAAAACAGTGCTTAATAGTTTAGTTTTAACTGCATCAATTAAACATTAATTAGGAGCCATTGAGTTTAATAATTTTTGGTTACTGAATTTATCGTGATTAAATGAAAGTTCATTTCGTGTAACGACGTTAAAATATCGTGGTTTATAATTTGCTTGCGAATTAGCACACGTATTATATTAATTAATTAAAAGGGTATTTAATAATGCCACAAAACGGGCGGGAGGATCATCGTTTTATTTAAGTATTGTTATGAACAGCTATTACCGGATTTTAGTTCAGTCTGTATGATAATATGTATTAATATTTTATGTAATTATCTCATGTGGAAATAAAGATGAACGATTCACAATTTGCATTTTCGGCAAAAATATAATACATACACATTTTTAGAGACGTAAACTACTTATTTTATATGAAAAGGGCGCAACATCTCTATATTCAGTTATATTATAAAGTAAACTATGAAACTAAATACATGATACAGATATAGTTTTGCACCACCGCACTCATAGTAGCAACAATTGAATCCATGCATACTCGTACTTCTTTGAGATTTCGTGCCGCGGTGATTAAGCCTTGAGTATATGTTTTGACTTGACCGATACAAAACTTAATGATAAAAGTTTATAGGCAGTGCATTTTTATAGTTAGCCCTATACCTAGATATACTAGGTATATATATAGGTAATGAACACCTTTTAATGTGGTAATTTAAAAGCGTCTATCAAATGAGTCTAGCAAGGACAATTATACAGGGATAACACGGAAGAGATAATCGGTGAGTCAGGCCTTACTGAACTGTTTGTTAATATTGAACGTAATATTATTCGCGCACATTTGGATGGAGATGGATGCTAGAGGGAGCGACGAAATATGCAAGTTTTGCAGGAAATCGATGGATGCAGGTGGTCCAGGTTCGTGCTTTTTGACGATCTATGGGAATGACTTATGCTTAGCAATATATTTTTTGATTTTTGGTGAAGTCGATGATAACTATGTATGCAGGTACCGTCTATACGTACGTCTACGAAAATATATGAAACGTGGATTCAACTCGGTAAGTATACGCCACCGATATCTTGTTGGTTTTGCCAATTGCAAATTTGGACCACGTAGTGTACGCAACTGTGTTCACAAATAAAATTGTGTGTTATGCAATGTATGTTATAAGAAACACGTAAAAGAAGAAAATTACAATATATGCTGATACTACTTCTCACTATCGGAAAGTGATGATGATGAAAACGCAAAAAAAAATTTTTGTCTGTTTTTATTTGTGCAGTAATTTATATCTTACACAATATGTTATATTTCATAGCAGATATACTCCTTGAATTTATTCTTATCATATTTTAATAAAAACTCTCTTATGGACCGTCATATAATTGATAAAAGTTACAATTGAAATGTTAAATCAAAAGCTTGAATTAATTCGATACATAAGGAAAAGGTTGATAACGTCCTCCTGTTCAATTTCACCAGGTTGTTGTCAGATGGCATGAGCAACTTGGAATATATTACTTTAACAAAGAGTATCCCACTCTTCGCCACTTGCCCGATGTATAACTTAACCTGATATATTTTGTTGATAATGAGAAAGTGTATATATATGAGTATATTCCAATGCATCTCCAAAACTAATTTACTAAAACGACATTTCAAATTACAGTTATTTCTACAAAATGTCAAAATGTAAAATTGAATTACATAACCATATTGCGCATTACGTCACGTCTAGTAGAAACGTTTTCGCAAATTATTTTCCTACTTATACTTTTTCGATAGAATATAATTCTCAAAGCGGCATATATGTTAAGAATTATTCTTAAAGTGCCCGGTATAGCACGGCTCTTTTAATAAATTAAATCTCAACTTGTTTACCGAACCCATTTATCAATCTACAAAACGTTAACGGTTAGTCGTTTACGTTTTGTAAATTATTAAATATTAGAGTATTAGTTCTGTCAAAGGCAATGTATTTAGAAATCAATCAAGATTTGAATTTGAAGCCAAATTAACGTAAATGTTGTTCACATTACATATTATTTTGAAATTATATTTGAAATTGGCGTATTTTGATTGATATACTTATAATAAAGCAATATCTGATAGACGAAATCATTCTTAACAGTGTTTATAAAGCGTACGGAAAATTAATTAAGATTAATGTCGATCTCATCGATGTTCAAGTTTGGGTCATGTCTGGGTATGCCACAAAGGCATACTCAAATCTCGAAAAGGCCTCGTAGTTTAAGAGTAACCTCCCCTTATCTACTAGTATGACCACATAGTCTAATAGTATTACTTAAATCGCAAGTGAATATTGCAATTCAAGCAGATAACAGCGATACGAGACGAACAAATTGAGATCATATATATAGAAAAAGTCGTTCCTCTCCTAAGCTAAGGTATCCAATTCCAGCGCTCTTTCCAGTTCCCTTGCTTGCACTTAACCTAGTCTTTAAAAACAAAATCAAATTACCCTGCAGGTTCAGGTGCAACTGTGTATCAAGAGCCTCTTGTAGCCCGCGGACCTCTTAGTTTAAAAGAAATATAGTTCGTAGAATTTTAGATTCTTAATGTTCGGGACGCGTCACACTACCTTAATTACGTCGTCAAGTATAAATCGACGGGGTACATAGGTTTAATACCCCCTAAGGTAAGCTCGCAATATGTTTCGGTTCAGATTCTTTGTTGGCGTTCCCCATCAGTGATGATGTCTACGCCGGGTAGAGAACTATGAATGAATGTTAGACGTTCAGACAACCTCTGCTCTTAGCTCTCGGTTACTGCTGTGTCCATAGTCCAGACGTTTACTACTTATTATTATTAATAATATTGGTATAACACAATTTTTATTACAAAATAATATCTGATAAAGGAGCAGACATTTGATATAATGTTGCGATAAAGTACTTACCAAGTAGTATAGGCCACCCTTCGTCAGTACCAAGTATTTGTTCAATGCCAAGCACTTGAGAGAGTAGAAGCCCAACGGTAACCGCTAACTGATTTACAGTACCAAGCCCACCGCGTAAGTTTAGCGGGGCAATCTCCGATATATACATTGGCACTAGTGATGTGTTTAGCCCTGCAATGCGTATCGACATAAGTATAATCATCATTTTTAAAGAGTTTTGTAGTTTTCATAAGAAAGCTTTTACTCTGATTATATTTATTTAATAAATCTCAAGATATATATAAGACAAAGAAATATCACTTAAATTCAAAGTCAATTTTAATATGCATGACTGTTATATGTAATATATTACATTGCATATACTGTCATACAATACAATACAATAGTATAATATCATATTAACTCAAAGACAGACTTAAATCGTTTAAACGTTCTTTATGTTTTAAAATTCTCTTAGAACAGGTTTTCTACAGTTTCTATTTTATTTTTAGACTTAAAATTTCCACATTGTTTTGAAGGCGTAATCCTATGCCATTTAAAAAGAAAATTGCTGCGGGCATCTTGCGCGCCAATATTATATTACGAAGAATAATGAATAATCTTTTCTAAAGGGCAATGCAGCAGATCATTTTATTCGTTTATCTGTTACAAGTTTTTAATGAAAATCCAGTTGTATTCAAACCATCCGTTACCGCAGAACGGCTGAATGCAATTAGCGTAGTATCAGTTAACATCGGTCAAATTAATCCTGCGGTTAGAATTTAGTCGGCGTCAATTAATTTAACGCCAGTAAAGATTGCTGCCCATCACAGTGTTGTATGTAGAAGCATTATGCTGACATCGGTGAGTTTGTATGTAGAACTTAACGTGAGTTTATAAATAGTTACCGCAATTAACGCCAATAATGAATCTGCCGAAGAAAAGCATTTCGTAACAGTGAGATATTTTGGTGAAACCCATAAGACTTGCACCGCTGATGCCAAGGATATTATTGAGCAATAGACCCCCTTTCCTGTGATAAAACACATAGTAATAATCATTATATGAGTAAAAGAAATAATGTAATATTTGATTTCTTGTACATAAATCGGTTTAGATCAAAATTACCTTCCAAATCGATTTGCTATCATTCCACCTGAGAAACCGCCAAGCATTCCGCCGATAGCAAATATGCTAACAGCTATCGAATATAACGTGTTCACCGCATCATCTTGTATATCCTTGCCATACCGATCCTTGTATACGTCTTTCATGAAGTTTTCGATGTTCTGAAGATAAACCAATAACTCATTACTAAGTTCATAAAGTTAAATGATGGGTGATTGTATAAGGAAACAAAAATATGAATAAGAATGGTGATAATATTTGAAAGTAGTCGGTCGTCAATTTGTAATTATATCGTAGTTTAAGCGAATATCACAAGTGTTTCAGGGACCATTCGCGTTTTCATTCATTAGACATTCATCGATTCTGGAGCGGCGCAATGCTTCAAATACTTTAATGTGTTTTTTATAACTTAAAATGGGATCAGAATATCAGTATACGCCTTTCTCTCTTTTCTTCGCCTCTATCTTCTTTTAGAAGGCATTTATATTAATATAAAAAAATTGTGAACTATTTGAATTATGTAAAGTCAGACAACTCAAAGATATAAACCTTAAAGTAATGAGCACAGAATGGATAAATGGAAATGTTTAGGTGAATTGATGGAATGAACGATTCTCACTCTGCCGGGAGCGTTTATAACACCAGTGTTGTAACCAAACTGCAGCATCCCGAGAACCGCTGCCAAAATTGCGTACGATAAGAAGAACGTAAGGCCCTGAAACAAACGAGAATGGCCATAGCAAGCTCTGTGTATACAGTAAATATATACATTATTAAAGGCATTAAAAATAACAACATATTTATGTCTTACAATTGAGTACAGGCTTCCTTTTCTAAGAGGCTATGTTAAGGATAAAAGTCTAGCATACGATTCTAGTGGAGCTAAACAAACTGCAATTAACAATTATTGCTACTGCGGAAATTTTAAGTAAATGTAATCATTTTACTGTCCAATCTATTTATTCGATTGCCCTTCAGAAAGAATTTAATCAATCTTTTAAATTTTGATTGGTAGCCAAAAAACTTCAACCCGTTTTATATTCGTGCACTACATTCAAAAGACCATAATATTGAATTAAAATGAACAAGCGTCCCAATATTGTTTCAATACATTTATAAATTGAAAGAACATAAATTTTGTAACATAATGCAATACATTGTACATTGGAATACAATTTAACTGCCGCAATTCAATTTGACGTATTTAATTTAACGTTTTTTCGGATTTATAAAACTTTTTCACGTTATGCTTTTATATTTTATTATATGTATGATCGATTGTTGATAGAAACACCATTTTTATATAGACTAAAGAAATTAATAAAAATCCTAACCCAATAGATAATTGTTTTCAAGATTGTAACATCTGTCACATAATAAGCAAACCTGTTCGAGCAGTCTTAGCTTCCTCCTTTGGGAATGCTCTTCAAGCCTATCGACATATTCTCGCAGTTCTTCAATCTCTTCTTTCACCTGTTGCACCGTATCTAGCTCCTGTTTGATGGCCACCATGTCGCGTTTAACCTAAAGTTCAATAGAAATTTCAATATAATGTATAAAAAGGATTAAGAGTAGGTGAAAAATGTATGTAAGGGGCTTAGGGTGAGGGGAGTGGAGGATCGCAATGAGGCAATTATTACACAGCAACGGGAAAAAACGGCATGGCATGGCATATTATTTTGATTAAATTTTGCATATATATTCCTACAGGCTGCTTATAATTTCTTTAATAAATATATTTTAACTTTGTGACATTATGATGTATTAAGGCTAAAAATAATAATGACTTAAGAAACATCCAGGTAGACGATAAAATACATATTTATTAACTGGTATTATATCGTATGTTGTACAAGCTGTCCATAAGGATACACCTTCGCGTGTAATGTATCGATGATCCGCCGTCTTAAATCAGGCTATGTTGGATCCAAAATAACGTCAGATACCCTGCGATTATCCTAAAGTTTCAAAATGTTTAAAATTACCTCTGTTCCAAATTCGTAACGCTCGTTTGAATGATGGTGACATTAGAAGGAGCAAAAAAACAAACTTAGTTCCATGTTTATAATATTAGTAGGGATTCTGAAACACTTTATATTGTTGAGATATTTTTGCTATTACGACTTCAAAATAGATAATACGTTAGTTACAAGTTTAGTAAATAACCTTGTTCCGTAAAATCTTAATTTTCTGTTATTTTATTGTCACATAACCGTACTGTTTTAATCATTAAATTCAGATGGAGACATAGGAGTTGGCAGTTATCTACTAAAATTAAGTGACACTTCGTACGAGTAAAATTATTGCCAAACTGTCAAGAAGAATTTTGTCACCTTAATTAACAACTCGGAAAGCCGTTTTCAAGGATTGTCACAAATACTGGATATCACTAGTATATTTAGCGCAAACCGTAGAAGTATGAAAATGGCTTTACCTCGGAGACTTCGCTCTGACATGATTCGACACTCTTGGTGAGTTCCTGTAGTTGTGTCCGGATCTCGCAGAGTGCGACCGTGGTCTCCAGTTGCCGGTCGCCACGCTGTAGCTCGTCCAGCTTGGCGGAGAGATTCATGCTCATCACGCTCACCTGTCTCTGAAGGCTGCCAAGAAATTTTATATTTTAAATTATTAGTATAAAAAGTCAAATTTAAAATTAATATTTACACACAATCATCCGTTGTACTTTGAAGAAAAACCATAAGGGAAAAAGAACCGCTATTTTTTCGTCGTATTAAGTCGTAACTTGACTCATATAATCTATTATCAAAGTAAAATATGTAATCATTGTAAAAGGATTATTTTCAGTTCTTAAACATAGATTTTGAAATTTATAAATTAGTCCGTTTCTAGTCCTAAATGTACCTGTCGTCTATGTTCATTCTACGGGTAGTGTTACTTCCTCTTTATGCACTGATGAATACCGAAAAGTGAAAATTGCTTTGTAGAATTTAGGCGACAAATGACAATGTATGTATCTTCTCTTGTTACCTCGTTAGGTATTATATTACAATAAAGGCATTTGTGCTAATTAAGAAGCACTTCTCTGAATTCAGATGAATTTTGAATTGTAAAAGATGGAATGGAGAAACAATAGCACTGCGTGTTTTGTTGTGTCTTTGCATTGTACCTCTACTCGTAAAATATAAAATATTTATTTATTATATACATTTTTAGAAAAATATTTCCAGTTATATTTTTCTAATGGTTTCAAGACGTTAAAATTGTAAAACTAGTACATTGTTGATTGACCCATTCAATATATTATAATAATTAATAATCATGCAATAATATAGCCACTCAAATAAGAAAGTTTTTATTGCAATTGATTATTATAAAACACATGGAACTGTAGAAAATGTTCTTAGAAAGCCTCGGACAAGAAAAACCTCTCGCAGAGTTAATAACTAATAATAACTAATAACTAATCGTTCGTGTTGCTAAAAAAGACCCAAGTAAAGGCTTACCCAGATTAAAAATGAAGTTTTTTCGCCAGATGACCCGAGAAATATCTCGTCAAGACTGATACGCCGAAGATTAGTGGAAACTCAATTGTTTGGAAGAATCTCTTGAAAGGCACCGCTTCTTACCAACACCGAGAGAAGCGATTATTATTCGCTAAAAAATATGTTCATTGGACGGTAGGAGAATGGAAAAAAGTGTTATTTTCAGATGAAACAAAAATAAATATTGTAAATTCCGATGGAAAGCGCTATGTTAGAGACCTGTGAACAATGCTTTTAATTACAAATACACAAGGAGTATAGTCAAGCACGGTGGCGGTAACATTAAAGTTTGGGGGTGTTTTTCCGGATGTGGAGTAGGACCCGTTCGGAAGATTGAAGGTACAATGGATCAATGGCAATACAAAAATATCTTAGAGCACACAATGATTCCCTACTCGGACGATCATTTGCCTGTAACCTGGATCTTTCAGCATGACAATGACCCTTAACACACGGCCAACAGCGTCAAATGTTTCCTTAGCGAACAGGGTATATCCGTTTTAGATTGGCCAGCAAATAGTCCGGGTTTAAACCCGATAGAAAATCTCTGGTATATTGTTAAAAATAATTTAAAAAATTCTCAAACAAACGTAACACCAGTCAAAACGAACTATATGAAGCATTTGTTGAAGCATAGAATTCAATTCCCCTAGAAAAATGTATGAAATTGATTGAATCAATGCCACATCGTTGCAGTGCTGTTGTTGAAAATAAGGGATACGCCACTAAATATTAATTATAACTATTAGTAGATATTTCATAAATAACAATACTAATTACTTATACTTAAAAAAATATTGTTTTTTATACTTTTCTGTTGTTGTTTCTAATTAGTTGACCATTATTGTTCATACCTTAAAACTGATTTAAATGTTTGTCCGTAATATAATATTGAAACTGCACTCGTGTGGGATTGTCGAATGGGATTTATATTGTTTTTCTAATAAATGATAAATCGTTAAACATATTGTTGTCCTATTTATTGTTTAATTTCAAAATAAAAACGCTGGTGGTAAAATATCTTACATAATGTCAAGGACCGTTGGTAGTGTTTCTAATTATACGGCCACCACTGTATATTTATTATATATATATATTTTATTATATATATATATTGATATATAAATATATATATAATAAACAAACATACAAATGGATATATTGATCGAAACTATATGGCTAATCTTAATTGTCTACGGACTTATGAAGTAATTTTAACTCATTTATACATATACATAATATCTGTATCCGGTATCACAGCCGGTATGGATAATTGGGAATTCACCAAGAAAGTAAAATGAAGTAATAGCATATATAAATTGATACTAATGTAACGCCGCCGCAATGCAATGCAAAAAAGCATGCTGAAGAACATCAAACGAACTAACGGATTTCATATGCCGTTGAAATAAAAACAATTAAAAACTATACGATACAAACAAATGTCCTGCTTATTAACAAACAAATGACAAAACTTTCAGAGCGACTGGATTGTTTTGCGCGAATTAGTAAATGCGCAATTTCACAACTCTTCCGTTGTTAGCCAACATATAACTACAACTGAAAATATTATTTTAAGACAATTATACACATTTCTTTCACCAGTGAAACTATAATTGAAAACTATTTAGATTTATTTGAATTTTTAAAATCGAAAATTTTGTGTTGTTATAATTAATTTAAAGGAGTAAATGTTAAGAGTGTAGTGTTGTTTTTTTACAGTGATAGAACCGCACTGCAGCTGGTTTCTAGCTGTAACATGAATCAGCACGATTGGGGGAGGACCACGTCTCGTTGAATACTAGTGTGAAATTGCAACATAACGATGATGTGTTTTGTAATGTGAGTGAAGATACCCAGAGACCCCATTACCTAACGAGACATTCTGAGTTCTCAGGAATGTCAACGCATATGCATCTTAAAATCATTGTTGAGCACTGATGTATATTTCATGGGTTGCAGTGTTCACTGGTCATCAGGTGAATGTGTACTCGCTTAATAACCTCATTATTATAAAAAGAAATATATATATTATTAAATATTAATGTATCTAATATTTAATCTCATTTTTAAAAGCTTCTTTGTTGTGGTGAGTTATTGAATATCAAATTAATTTTCCCTCAAGCACATTAATTAATTACAAAAAATATGTAAACATTTACGTGTTCTTCGAAATTTTATATTGTTTAAGACAAGTTGAGAATTATAATGGAGATGTAGTAGCGAGCTTCGCGTTGTCAGTTGGATTGTTAGTGTACTGTACTGCTGCTAAGTTTCATTAATGGCTCTTCTATTATGCCTGTCACCGACGTTTAATTCAAAAGCCGATATTCTATTATAAAATTAAAATACATTGATTAGTGGCTATATTATGTTTTACAATCCATCTTGCAAGTACTTTGTGGGAATTTAGAATACATCGAGCTGGAATATATTACACAGTTTAATGACAAATGTTTTGAGTGGTGTTGTACAATATATTTTTCAAACCACTTTTGTGGATGATAGCTTTTTTGACTTTTCCTCGTATAGTCCTAGCATTCCTATTTGTATAGTATATTTTCTTATTACTATTAGAATCATCAACAATATTAGGTTGCTCTAAATACCTATGTTGTAAAAGAAATTTCGTCCAGTTGGACTGGATTATATTTTATATTAAAGATAAAATTTTGCACTTAACTATTTCAGTTTATACATATAACATAAAATCGATGAAATAAAATTAAAATACATTTATAGACACTGATACTAAATACTGATACGAAATTTAATAAAAATTCATAAATTATAACGCCTATCTACAATACACAGAAGTAGTTGAATGGTATATTTAATATAAAATAAATCAGTCCAAAAGACACGTGTCAGCATCGTTTTCTCCCTACTACGGCCGCATAAGTACTGCATACTTGAGAGCATTCAAGTACTAAGTAAACAAATAAAAATGACCAAATTAAAACTGAACAGCTACCTAATAAATTATACTTAATAATAATGATAATTAAGGAACTGTTTACCTATCTCTTAAATTTAATCTTTGCTAATGTAATGTAAGAACGATATAACTCTCTTATAGATTGTAACGTCGAAGAATTTCGCTGGAACTTTATTTTCTCTTATTATTCACAATTTGTCACTATTTTTTGTTTACTTAATATTTTTCCTTGACAAAGGAAATGAGGTAGAAAAATTACACAATAATTTCAAACAAGAAATATTTTAATGAATGTTATGCGTTATTTTATTTTCTCTTTACTGTACTTTATAACTTTGATAAGACAATTTTTTATTTGTAGCAAAGAGATAAGGTGAAGACTATGTGATAATATATATAACGTCACCAACGCTAATCTGGTTATATAACCTCATTTCCAATTTAATAAATTCAAAGTTTTCTCAAAGTTACAAGTTTCTTTCTAAACTGTTTAATACTTTAGCAAAACAAAACATAAAATTTTAAAGTCTACGACCATCAAGAAGATATTAGGGTCACACACATGCAAGCTGCCCTCCTTAACGCAGAAACTTATTACACTTTAAGAGTTTAAAAGTATTCTTTATGATATGAATAAAGTATTAGCAAATACGCTATGCTTGACTGATTGTCGAAGCGATATCACTGTTAGATCATGGCCATCGAAACTAATGTACACAGTGTTCTATGGTCCGATGTTATGAAGTAAGGGAAAGTGAGTGATGACAGGGGCGTCGCGATTCGCATCAATAAAATATCTGCAATACAAGATATTTAGGATGCCAAGCCAAGGTGAAAAAATACTTTATAGACACATCGACATACAGAGTTTCATGAATCGACAATGCAGTGAAGCCAATAAGTAAAGGCGAAAGCTAATGTTTCTCGACATGTCTCTAAGGTCACACGTACCTAAGTAGAAGTTCCCTGAGTGTAGCCTCGTCCTCCTCCGTCGGCGCATATCGTGTCAGCTTGCCGCCGGCCTCCCGGGCCACATGATCAGGTACCACTGTATCAAAACTCCTTGTTTATTCTCCTATCGCAGCGCCACGAAGCTGCTGCTACGATGAAATCACTAAACCTAGTCTGAAGATTCCACTTTACTTATTGCCTTTGTGGTATGTATTTTATGTTTTGCTACATAATAAGAGTTAATTAAACATACGTACTACTCGATACCGTAAGTTTAATACCAATTTAGGCATTAACACTGCCGGGTATGCGTTTCAGTAAATTAGTATTATTGTATTTAACGGCATTTAATATTATTATTAAATGCTGCTCTTTCAATTTAGAGTTAATTAATAAATGTAACTAAGAAATGGAAAGCGATTCTTGGTTCCAGTTTTTTGTTGCGAATGTCATGAGCCCGTACGCATAATATCGAACCAACTCCATCACTGTACAGCCAATTAGCGCCAATGGCCATGACACACAGGTTCTTAATAAATTTAGAAAATCTGCTACTAATTGCGACACGATTACTCGCTATATTGTTTTATTCTATAGAAATCATCAGAACAATAGATCAAAATATAAATTACTTACCATTCATAGTCCGCACTTTGTGCGTATGGTGACGGGAAGCCATAATACTGCTATGTTTGAACGGTTATTACTTAAAGTAAGAAAAGGAATACTTTACTATTCGATTTTTAATAATGAGCGTGAAGAAATGAAAAAATCTGACAAGTTTATTTGCTAAGCGGCAGCTTTCGTTTAGCGCTCGTTGTCGTTTGTTATTTTGTAAGAAAATAAACAGTGGAAAGTTGTTGGCCAATTTAAATAATAGGTTCAATTATTAAAATTTAATTTAATATGTATGTAAAAGGAAAGTTTTTGTCTTTAATTGTATGATAATTAAGTTCCATATTGTGCCGCATATAGTTTTGACACTCAAATAATATATTTATATGGCATTGATTGGATTCTTCTAACTGTCTATTTATGAAATAGAGAGTACATGATCGTAATTTCGGATAAGAAGAAAAGATGAAATAATTAGTTGTTTTGGTGACGGTAATAAAAATAATTGTTAATGATAAAAATAAACGTTAAACTTTAGTAAATCATCATATATTAAAGGTTTTCAATTTAATTAAAATATGTTACAATATTTCCACTGCATTTAGGGCGTTCAGTAACACGAGTTTCACTGTAATATTAATAGTAGTACGATAACCTCCTTGACACACTAAAACTGACAATAAAATATTAAAAATAATATTAATATTTTTTTAAATTTTCATTTTGAAAATCAACGTTATAAAATATTCTTTCACAAGTATCGAATTAATAGTACTAGATTATATTTAAAGCTTAGACTTTACCTAAACATGGACATCATCTATTAACACTTTAATGGAAGGAACTAAGGTCCAGCTAAATTTTTATACAGTTACTTCCTGATTGGGTAATTTACAACGAGCTAGAGAAGAAATGCGGCGCAGGTTACCGTACGCCCTCTACTGAGAAGCATTGTTTACCTGAAATTTGATCGATTGGTGAATATAACGGGGGCTCGTCCCCGCCGGCCTGTTGGTGCTCAAGCAGACGATGACACGACTGTCTCATGAGCGCTCCCGACACTGATGGACACATCAACAATTTTTTTATTATCTAAATGACTTTAACACGCAACTTAGCCTACTTATTGCAGCGGAATGAAAAAAATTAAAATCTTTTCCGAAATGCACTGGAAACTCCGTCCAGAATTTTTAGAATTCTTAGATAACCAACAAACCGATGAAACAACTTCACACAGATTTTTCAAACTGTAGATCTAGATCAGACACAGTCGTTCTTAGTCGATTTTTCGAAAATATAGGTTAGTGTATAGACACGGTGTTACATACAATATATTATAAAACTGTTACGGATTCAGTCTCAGTTTTATAATAGTGTAGGTAATATATGTGATTACGAAATATGTAATATAATTTTAATAATATTGCCAGAGCCAACTCCAACATTTTGAAATTTAACAGTTTAGATTCCAGTTTATCTTCCACTGTAGGTGCAAAGTTTGCTTAATAACGTTAGCGTTCATCTGTTTAATTGGCTTAGCACAGACTTTGAAATTATTGAATTTGCTCCGTTCTGACTGATGCAAACTACGAACTTTCGTCAAATTTGCCTTTTAGTTAATAGAAATCGTTAGTTAAAATTGTTAGTAGAAATCCACCATGTTATAAATTTACATAATGTATAATTTATAACATAAACTTTATTATTTTAATCAAATTTAATAAGTTATGCCAATATATACAAAGTATATATTTTAAACAGCACTGCTATTGATTTCAATGTATAATAAAATCATAAAGATCAAAATTTTATTTAATATCACATAATCCTCTAGTTATTTTTAGAAGCTAATTTTATTATTTGTAAATATATTTTTTTTTCTTAAATTATATAAATCTTTTTTATTGTGTACCTCAGTCATGTTGACATACAGATATCTTGACTGAGTTAGATGGCTTATGATATATTTATTGACTGCTAAGTACTAACAGTATTACTAATAGTACTAAACTAACTAATACGTACTATTATGTTTAAAAATAAAAAACAAATTCTTCCCACCTTTATTGTAGTTATTGTCATTTGACTACGAGTGATGGCAGTTTAATCGACGACATTGTGTCTGAAACAAGGAAAGATAATCTATAAATTATATAAACCAATGCAGAGCGTTCCAACATAATCAATATCATCATCAAAACCTTTTCAATTTAGCTAATAAATAAGGTTAGAATAATAAAATATTTACAAAATGTGAGTGCAACCGTGTTACATTTATTTAATTAGTGGATATTAAATTGAACTTACAATCGGAGTTTCCTTGACTGCAGTTGTATATTTTCTCAAGCAATTTAATACATAAATAACTCAACTACTATTTATACACTATTTATAGTCGTGTTTTACTTTTCAAAACTGTTGCGATGTATTTCTCTAAAAGCATTTCATTGGCTATATCAAATAGTCGAATATATTCCACGTGAAAAATATTCGTCAATTAAGCCCACGGTACGAAAACCACATGTAGAGTTCGCTTTTGCGGTCAATTATTCAATTATTGGAGATGTACGATAGTATTTCTGAATAAAAAGTATTTGTGTATCAGGTGATTGTTGAAAACGCTATGAATGCTGCAGATAATGGACAAATGACAAATCGAACAGCGTGGGAAATACGGTCGGATTGTGTGATCGATCAGCGCTTGTTCAAATTTAAAAAATATTGTTTTCATTTGTGGACACCTTTATCATGACCACGAAATATACGATAGAAGATGGGTTAAAATTTTAGTAATTCATCGTGCAGTTTTGTCCCTAAGGAACGTGCTACTGTTACAAATTTGTGCTAAAATCTCTTGGTCAATTGCTACAATAAAGTGAAGGCGGGGTTGTGGCCGCTGGCAGTTCCTCTGCAAGTCCTTGCCTACGCAGTATTGGAAATACTGTGCTGATCCTGATTATTCCTGACGAAGAATTGCGGAAAAACAGGAACAAGTTCCAACTTTGCAATGATATTCGCAGCGTGCATTGGGGACTAGGAAATGAACTGTTCTACGGTGCTGATCCTGAGAAGTTCTTTCCGTTACGTACGTTAACATCAGTTAACTGGTGAACAAATGTGTCATTTATCCCCTTTATAGTTCTGTTCAAATCTCCTCTTGAGATTTAGGGAGAGGTAGAAATCCACCATAATTCCATTTTATCAGCATTTATCCATAAAAAATGCGAGAATTATCATTGTTGTTATAAATCATGGCTTTTTTTTAGGTAGATCAACCAATGATTACCACTGGGATAAGTTTTACGATTAATACATCAAATACGTTAAATTGCAAGCAGTGGTTTCATGGTGGAGTTATGGGCAACCTTATAGTTTAGAATGACGCATATATTACATCAAATGTAAAGTTTCTATTACAAATTTGGGAAAGTAATATATATTATATCTCATAGTGAGACTTATATTATCTTAAGCTGACTTAAGAGGAACTTCTTGAGGTGTCACGACGGAGACTGTCGCTTTACTAAACTCCTAATTAGACTCGAACATCATCACTGATGCACCTCCTGGTGATTATAACAAAGTGTAACTTGTATTTACCATTTAGAAGTATTGTCAATATGTAGACTAAGATTTTTCATAGACCTATTACATATTATTAAACTGTTATTGTGGATATTTGTATATTGATAAGAAGTAAATTTAAATTATTGGTTATTGGTCTTAGCTAGTATTTACGGGCTATGTACGATTTCGAAGGATGTAATCCTGAGTTATTACAATACAATACCATTTAGTTTATTAATCCCGCTATGAAGATACTCGATTTGAGATTATACATACAGCTGCAGAAAATCACAATACAGATGGTACGCGCAATTAATATTAGAAGTGATTAGCTTGATAAAAATAGAAAAAATTAAAGAACAACTTTTTTAATATTTTTAATTTGGCTTACGGCACGCCAGTATCTATGCCAGTCTAAGTTGAGTAATTTTGCCCTACATAGACTGACTGCTGACGACCGCCAAGGTAAGATGAAAACCATTTCAAGGTGCAAAGTAGGATTGAAGTTGTAATGGAAGCTTTTTGGAGCGCGAAGCGAACATTTCAACAAATCAGTGTTGAATTCATCCATGATTAAGCAAATATTAATATTTTC
This sequence comes from Teinopalpus imperialis, assembly GCA_029286865.1. Classification (NCBI taxonomy): domain Eukaryota; kingdom Metazoa; phylum Arthropoda; class Insecta; order Lepidoptera; family Papilionidae; genus Teinopalpus; species Teinopalpus imperialis. The sequence continues at coordinate 4,742,345 of JAGSMU010000007.1, forward strand.
ATTCCATGCTTAGTAAAATATTTGTACAAAATTTCACCTTATTTCATACCTACATATATATAATAAAGAAGAAGAGATCGATTTAGCAAACTCGTATTAAAGTAGAAATTATATGTAATTAAACTTTAAAAGTTTAGTATTATTAGTTGGTATCGTAACTTTGCTTCGACTTTTAAATTTCTACTAGCGCTTACGTCCTCGCTCTAAATAAAACTGCAGGCACACCACACTTAAAAGTTGGTAGTGAAAAGTTTTTCCTCTACGAATATTTCGCATATAAGTTGGTAATTTATCCACTTTGTTCTCGTTTCGCCTTTGTTCTATATCTCAACGAAATTAGATAAAAAAGTACTTAAAGTAATAGAAAAATTTCACTAAAAAATTGATTATATTTTGCGGTTTGATATTTATACCCTAATGAAAATCAGTTTGTTCTTTAAATCTAGCTGTGTTTTAATTATCTCCGAGGGCACTGACAGGCAATGTCTTATACCTCACAGCTAGACGGATAAATAATCAGGTCATACGATAAAAGTAAATTAAATTATGCCATAAATAATATATACACTTCTGTATTTCTTAAAATCATTACAAAAAACCGGTGGCACAGTCTTTTTATTGGTCTCTTCAAAGGCCGCTTCCGCGGCCTGTAAACCGCATTTATCGTTAAGATTAACTTACATGCAAACTTGTACTGTTAACTATGTACAGTTCACGAGACCATGATTTGGGAAAAAATATAAGAGCAGGGTGCAAGGCATGTGAAAAACATCATTTCACTTTTGAGATTTGTTCATCATTACCTTAATGAAGTGGGCGACATAGTGGTGATTGAGTAAACGATAAATTGTTAAAATACCAATCTGCAGTTTCAATTCTTTCGATTTTTCTTTGGCGTTCGAAATTTGGGGTGTAATGTCCCTTTTATCGGAAACGAAGGAACCATATTTTTACTGGTACTTTTCCTTGATATTCATCGGGAATTTCAAGGAAATATTTCGCTAATTTTTTTTCAGATTCATAACATTGTAATACTATTTTTTTTCAGTTTTTGGGTCTGGATATATTCTATATATATTCTGTATCTTTAGCACTGTATCTAAAACTTTTGCGCGAATGGTTACGGCACTATCATACACCAAATGTAATTGAATTCCTGGTAACTAGTGAGAAGGCCCTTGTTGAAGTCAATAAGACAGGTAAATCGGTAAAATCTTTACATCGGTAATTAAAAATGGTAAAATTGTCAGAAATCATAGAGCGGCAATTTTCTGCAATTTAAATACATCGCAATCCAAAATTTTCTAAAATAGAAATTACTTTATAACATTCTCTATATACTAAGTGTCCCTGCTAGTTCCTAAAACTATCAATAACCGCATGCTCAGACTAATAATCTTAAAGACGGAACGTGACATGTATGTATATGAATACAAATATGAAATACGTACATATGCGTTCCAAACTTGCGTGTGTCATTTAAAAAATGTATATAAGCCACATGATTTAAAAAATATTAGTACCAACGTATTTCATCACAAAGAAACATTCAACAGTTCATAAAAAGTGTAAGAATTCAATTCCTTTTTTAAGTAAGAAACGGTGGCTTAAATTAAGCTCTTCGGACGCTAAGTGACTCTGAGCTTTCAAATACAGCCAGTAGTAGTATAAAAGAAGTAGTATAAAGTTACAGCCTATATACACATATATATCTATATATATATATATATATATATATATATATATATATATATATATATAAATATATTATTTTATATTAAAGTTTTAGAAGATATATATATATAAATCCCACTGACCCTTCTCTCTATATAATGTTATAAAGCATATTGCACCCCTGGCCTCCATTGAGGATTTGCGAACTTATCTTCTAAAAACTTTAATAAAAAAAAATCTTATAAAATCTAAATATATAAAACAAAGTCGTGTTAGTAACTCCATTTATAACTCAAGCCCCGAATAGCAGAATGACTATTAAAATATAAAAAAATGCAAGGAAAAAAAATATAGAAAATTAATCTAGAAAGATATTGAAATACATAAAAAATGTATGAATATCGAAATGTAAACAAAAATTTAGAGAACAAATGACAACAAGTGCCAAATCGATTTGTCTGTATCATTCCCCAGATCATTCAGTCAATCAGTCATCCTGTGTTTATCCATCCAGTGTATATGTATAAGCTATAAGTCGCGATAGTGTAATTTTTTTGTTTCATGTTGCCTGTGACTTGTTTTTAAAAAAGCATATAAAGATTATCAATCGATTTGTTTGTTTTATGCAAGTGTTATTGATAAATCTTTTTGTGCGAGTAATATTATTAACAATGCCGCGACCTAGAACATCTAATACTGTCCAACGAAGCCGCAATGCAATTAGGCTTCGGAACATTGCGAATCAATCCACTGAAGAAGAATGAGAAATCGCACGAGAAGAGTGCCCGTTAGTATGGCCCGACTTCGTGCTTCTCAAACACAAGAGACAAAAAGAGACAGCCCGTGAAACGACTAGGTTAGGGAATGAGAAATTGTAGAGCTAATTGCACAGATCAACAACGAGATAATCTTTGACGCGCAAGAAGAAATACTTTCAGTGTTGATTTGAATCGGGCAGCGTTTCTATTCGATTGCACAATTGATTACAGCTCTTCCTTTCGTTTGCATTGGCCCAATGGACATTGTTTGCGAGCATTGTGGCGCATTGAAGTTTGCTGGAGAAACGTCTGGATTGTGCTGCCTTACTGGCAAATTGAATTTGCCATTATTGAGTTTTTGATTGAATCATAAATAAAGTTCACCAAAAAGGTAACAAGACAATCAATGACTGTTTGGCGGTAGGAAGTTCGCCGGGTCAGCTAGTATAATATATAAATAACTTCAAAAAGTTTCACAATGTTTACATTCACCATCGAACAAGTGGAAAATCAGCACCTAAAATTGCAATTAACAATTTAATTGGTGCCGACACCGAGAATAGAACTCGGTTTGTTCGCGTACCGTTATTAGAAGGGAGCACACAAATGTCTATGAGCTAACTCGGCTCTATAGTAATATTATAAAGTAAATTAATTGGTGTCCATTAGTTATACAAAGATTTTTGCATTTTGAATTTAAATGTTTAATGACAGGTTGCTGTATAACTTTATCAATAATTTCTTTACTAATTTGTACATCAATATCATAGATAATTAATACACGGCTGCGCATTATTTATGTAAAACTATAAAATGCTTAAAACATCTTCAGTTCTTTCAGGAAAAAAAAGAGAACTGCATAAATTAAATATAAAGGAGACCTGAGCGTGACCCTTTATAGCATATGCTAAAATAACCAAAGAAAATATCATTTAAAAATGTGAAAATCAATACAAATTTATCCTAATCAAATTTTAGCCAAAATCTTTGGTAACAATAGTATTTGGTAACAATAGAATTCTTTAACTTAGAAAACGAATAGGACTGTATGGCAATTAAACATAAAATAAATTTAATAAGATATATCGATAAGAGGCCGAGAATTATTTATGTATGATGCTATCCCATAGCTAAATTACAGACAAATCCAAACAAGTGTTCTCAAAACATTAAGTTTATCGTAAACTAACCTAATATTTTTATGTCGGAGCTACGTAGTGTATTTAAATAATAATTATAATTATTTTAAGTATGATGTGGTTTTATTTTTGATCATATTTACATAATGTAATTAAAGTATAATCTGGTAACACTTATGATTATGGCAAAGCTATCTATGCTACATCGCTAGCTGACGCACGTATTAAAATTAAAATCCATTAAATATATAGATATAATTTATATAATTGGATTAAATATTAAATAAAATATTAAAACCACATCTTTTTAAATTTAAAACATTCATGAAACATCTTTGGAGTTTCATTCGCCATTTAATATTCGTGTAAAAGTTTGGTAGTAATGTTTGACAAAAAAAGTGTATCTACTTCGATAAATAAGGAATTATATTTTAATATAACTGTTAAATAGATCATGGTTGCTAGCAATCAGTTGGGTGGGTTACGGAACATTTTTTTGATAGTCAATATTTATAATATATTAATCATGTATTTAATTTTTGTCTTGTTTTAAAACCTTCTAATCGTGTTCCTATTTAATAATAAAAAATATGTTATTTCAACTAACCAGGAAACTGTAGTATCAGAACTTAGTCAAACAGCGGGCACAGTCTTCAAACACTTGCTCCCGTTCTCGAACACAAGTTAATTTCTAACGAGCAGTTTTCACACTAGCAGGTTACCGACTGTTCGCCCTAAGACGTGTTTCGTTACGTTCTGGCTGGACCGCGCATGCGTCGTTACACCCTACAATATCTCAATCTTGTAACCGATCCCGACACTTGTTTGTAACATAACGTGAAATGGGAAAGCGTTGAGAGGGTGATGAGATGACCGACCGAAGTGATTAACCGTCAACGATCGGAAAGGGAATTCGTAGTAAGCTATCTAGATGCTCTCGTGTTATTGTTTTAAAAATTTTGATGTTGTTGATTAAAATATTTTTTTTAAATCTCTACAGAATACGTCCGCATATAACGATTGTTTATTTTAAATAGTTATATTTGTGGCGTCAATTATATCCTAACCTTTAAATTGTGAATGTGAGTTTGATCTCTAGATAAATATGTTGCTATATTCTATACAAGGTTTAGTCGTGTGTAAAACGATAACCAAATAGTTAGCATTTTTGATGGAATCATAATAATTCTAGCTCTTTTAGCTAGATACAATACTTTATAGTTTACTAGCTACCATAGAGAATTATTAATAAAGAATAATACACACATTACATAATATATAAAATGACCCAGTTAACCGTAAACTGATTTTCCCAAGTGGCTTATTTGCCATTATTAACTAGTGGATTGCGTTAGATGCTGCTGTACCGGACTTGGTATTAAAAAGTACAAAAACTTTATTGGTTTTGCCATAACCACTTATGTCACTTAGGTCACGACGAAATTCATTTCCATCTTCTTTATACTGATTAGAGCTTAATATACTACAACTTCAATTTTTACTTGTTTAAAATATCAATCAATAATTTGATATTTACTACACACAAAATTGGATTATTATATATATATTAATGGATCTTTGAAATCTAAATCAAATAGATAAATTAAAATTAAATTAATTATATCCCGGTCGAATGTAGAACACATTTGTCACTTTATTGATTTTAAAAAAAGATGTTAATGATGGATTTCCATATATATATAATACGGCAATCGTAACTGACCTATCGCTAAAATTATTTGTTCTACTTATCCAAAATTACTTTTAGCAACTTATTTACAGACGAGCGATGCGAGTTTTTAAAAGGAAGTTTTATTTAAAGCCATGCTATATTCAAAAACATTTTTAAATTACAGATGTTTAGATTTTTATATTCCGGAACGCATATTCATTATCCTCCGGATGATATTTTTATGAGGCGCCCGTTGCGCACAGATTGCAAATGCTCATTTATGTTATTAATTTGTTATATCTTTGCATATGAAAAATATGACTCTTAAAGTAAAATATGCAATATACTTATATTTGTTTGAAATCTTACTTAATAACTACTAATAACGTATAATATTGTGAGATACTTAGTAACTAAAAAATGTATGTAATACATAAATTGCAGGTCAATGCCTTTATACATTTTACTTCCATACCGTTCTACACCGCAGGCTTTTTGTAACGACAATCGACATGCATTTTTACTGCCACCGCGGTCGATGTGATCGCTCTACGGGCTACGGTGGAGGTCGCCATAAGGCTACGGGGCTACGAGCGTGCTACGAGCCTTCAATATCTCGCTATTGCTCTATATCGCCATCAAGGTCTTATATAATTATTCTGTTTAATTTTTTAAGCTAGCTAGAAAGTTATTCAAATATACGTGTAAGTTTAACATCTGTTTTCGTAAGTATTATAAGATTATAGTAGACGTATTGCTTATTATTATTTTTTGCATTTGAAAGAGTGTAGTCTTCTTTTCTTTTCTTGAATTATATCTACTTACTACTTTGATATCTTCTTGTTTATTTTACCACCGTTATTTTACATATTCGCATGTCCTTTTATTTCAATCGGTGTAGACTATTCACATTGGATTTGGAGCTTATTTGTTCATTACGTGCACAAGGTTGATCTTATTCTAGTATACCGCCCACAAATATTAGCGAGTGATTTATCGTATGGCTCAATTTAAATAACGGCAATTTATTGATACAATACTGCTAGAATTTAAAAAAAGGCCTTTTGTTATTTGGAGTCAAATTAAAATTGTATGGGGGGGGGCTATAGAAATAGTTCAATAGAATAATAGATCTATAGAATAGGCGATTGAGAATAAAGACAATTGTTTGGTTTATATTCTGCAATAAATATATTACAGGTTTTTAATATTACATATGAAACCGAGTATGATGATACGAGTAGTTCACTGTGGATTGGCAGAACGCTCATGTTACCAATGTTTATTTTTTATTTATTTCTTAGAGGCGCAGGTTTCCTCACAATGTTTTATTCATTCATAGAGATACACACATTTTTGTTAAATATTTTTTTAAATAATAATATGTTATATATTTTAAACAAATAATAAATAATGGTTTAGTAGCGAAGACGTCACACCTTTTGTAGAGGTTCTAATTCAACTCCAATTTACGGAGTTATGGGTACAATAATTTACATTTTAATATTTACATGTGTTCATTGTAAGAAGATACACTGACCCCATGTGGAATCAAAATCGTGTTCCGGAATGGATTCGAGTGGAACATGGAAAACGCTGTCGTCATGTCAATGTCTGTATCAATCATTGTTTAAGGTAAATGTCTTCTTCCATTATCATCATCTGTTTTGTTTGATCGCGATCCAGGCCCCGTATAATTAAACGAGCACAAGACTTTTTATGAGGGTATTTATTTTATATCTTTTACATACATTATTAATCGTATTTAATCAAATAATATATGCAACTCAGAGAGATATTATTACTTATGAGATTTTACAGATTTATTTTATTATCACTGTATTAAGGTTGTTAGCAGAAACATGTAAGAGTATTATAAAACTAGACGATGAGCTGCTTTTTTAACAACTAATGAATATCTATATATAGATTGATGAATAATTGTTTGATAAATAGCTATATATAGATTTTATTGATCACAGTATGACGTAAAATTTACGGTAGCGCTACATAGATGACGTCATACTAACACCCTATTGGCACAGTGATGACGTAATTGGTCCGATCGCTCTCAAAACGCGTCTCAAATCAAAATTTGTGTATAATGTACTTACATTAATTCCATGCAAAACTTTTAATTTAATCTGTAAGCAAAATTCACCAAATGGGCGTTTATTTAAGAAAAAGAATTATGCATTCTGCAAACTAATAAAATAACATTTTGTAGTATAACTTTGGTTTTTATAAAATATCAGAATATTTTATAAAAAATAAATATAAGTTAATTACAGCTCTTTCGTGCGGTAATTAACTTATACATATTTTATTTTCCAAGTACAAATATACTTTAAGGTACAAACCTTTCAGTGAAGATTATAAGATTTTCGTGTGATAGAGAATTAATCTGCTCAGTAGTGGGAGTAGTCTGTGAGATGTTAGTCTGACGTAATCTGTAGCGCAGTACAAAGGGGTATCAAACAAAAGCTGGCGGCTGGATTCAGATATCTAGTAGAATGGTGCGAAATCTTTGAACCCGTCTGGAATTAATGGATTAAGGTGGACGTGCATAGACAATACACTACCGTCGTGTTTGTTCGAATACTTCTTAAAATTTATGTAGCTAAAAGTCATTTATTTAATCTTTTTTTGCAAATAAAAGAGAAACAAATATAGATATTAATAATATGTATAAATATGTAACATAACATACATACATATGCAACATTCATCATTTTTATATCTCGGGATGGATTATTTCGGGGTCCTGAACATCATTCTTCGATGTCTGGTCATATCGCAATGCTGAAGAATAGATTGGTTTAAGCTACAGACTCATGATGATATAGTACTTAGTGTACTAATATATTTTTAAAATATTCACGATTCCAACTATACTATCGTCATCACTACCTTAGAAGCTGATATAGTGGCTAGGTCTGCTCCTGACATATGAATTATTATCTTGAGTCTTGAGTAATTATCAGCATCTCCATAAACTTCCTTTAAACATGCATATGTGCATGAGTAGCACGCTATACGCTTGATTAAGAAAATCCTACCCCCCCCCCTGTTCACGGATGATTCTTCCTTTTTATTGGCAGGGAGTCTTAATAGCTATGGCTTCGTAGCTAATGATAACGCTTTGAAAGAGTAGTATCGGCGTTACGTTGCCGTTATCTCTATCCTCCGCGGTTTAATTATGGCCAGTGGCAGAGCCATACCAGATCCAATGCAAGGTGGTAGGCGCACGTGCGCTTTCCTGCTCCCCCTGGAGAGGTGGTGGTTGGCAATGGTGGTCCCGCTGATTTGTGCAACACTCGTTCCTCTTCCATATGCAGTAAAGCAAAATAAAACTGTAAGGAACATTGTGGGGTTTTAGTCGGCGCGAGCTGACATAACATGTCCTCATTTCCGCAAGGACGGGTGGTATTCATTAGTCTTATTCTCACGAATAAAGAAAGATCAGGAATATCCATCCCGATGAACGACTGCTTCGTCTATATTGTCTAGCAGTTAATTAATCTGATGATAATGTTTAAAGTATAAGAGGGCACATAGAAATATTCTTTCAAGGGTGGCGCCCTTACCTGCATCCTGTATATACTAGACGCGACTGACTGACAGACGAGACCGTAGCCAATTAATAAAAAGCAAACTTAAATTTACTAGGAGGGGCGTAGCAGTTAAGTTTGAGCTTAAACTGTCAGTATTTACAGCGCCGACAGTATGCCTGCAGTGGACTATTCAATCCCTGGAGAATAAGAGACCTCACTTAAGACTTACTAACTAAAGCGAGAGTTAACGGACGAATTTAGGTTATTATTTTATAGTAAGAATTTGCGGATAAAAATAATGTTATAACACAAATATTGTAAATTGGAATTTGATCGAGCTCGTATAAATAACTTCATTTAACAGACTGCCATCCTTTAAATTTCCATCTGCAAGAAGTCGTTATCCAGAAAACGCTATTCTCGTAAAGCATCTCCAACATAATTGAAGTAGTTAACTAAGACTCTTGTAGTATTATGATGCCTTGATAGTTGAATTAATTAACGAAGTTAAACTATACTAGACGGGCAGCCTTTAGAGGATGACACGCCATGGATAAAATAATTTGTTGACTAACGTCACAAAATACCTAAACAAAGCATTACATTTTAAGTTGGTGACATTATATTTTTACGAATACGTAGACGTATATTGAGGATCAGATAGGTTTTGTAAAGTTTTTTGATGCCTAACAGCTTTTTAAACTTGAAAATTAAAAGTATATTTACATATTTTTTTTAAATTCCTGACTTTTCGAATGCTTTATGCACTTATCACTCGGCTATGGCTGCCGTCAGTGGTGAAAACTAAAATATTACGACACTGCCCTCATTCTGCGTAGACCAGATCCAAAATTGTATAGTCGGGTAATAAGCTCCGTCATTTCCTTATTTTTGATTGAGTTTGTATAAGGCTCTGACCAATAGTCTATCAGTTACAAAATACGGCAACATTTAGAGGAGAAAGCCTCCCTAAGTCTCACCATAATTTGGAGCTCCTCAAAGCATCCTTTATGATAAAAGCAGTGGCTGATGAAAGGCATTCACGAGTCGACGACTGGCCTGTCGGAGGTTGAGGGCCTATATTCTAAATCAGAGAGGGCATTTTAGATAAGTCTAATACAATGTTAATTTACATATAATATATACCTTTGATATCATAAAGTAAACGCAGCTACTAACGACCCTTCGAAAGTCTGTAGATATTACCGATCTATCAATTATATTAGATTTTTTTTAATTTCTGAAATCTTGACTACAAGGCACACGTGCATAATACGCATGGTTTGATTTGACAGCAAATTTGCGGAAAAATATAAATTCGAATAACTACTCATCCATAAATTTTCAATATATTATTTAAAAATTGCACAAGTTATTAACATAATTGAAATTTTTAATAAAAAAAGCGAAAACGTCAACTTAAATAGACAAAACTTTAGTTTTACGTAGGGCATTGGGATTCTTACATCTCTATTACGATTAGGAAAACCACAGTTTCATGCTTTGAACACATCTCATATTACCGTTTCTAAACATATGTATATATATATATATATATATATACAAATAAAATATTAAATGTTTAATTAACCTGTTTAATCATCTAATAGAACATTGATTGACAAACAAAATACTTATAAAAGCGTAAAGAAATATTAACAGTCCATGCAAAAAAAGGCTATAGCTAGCTAAACTGATTTTTCATCAAAAAATCCTCCTTTTCATTTTATGACTTTTTTAACAAGTCTCGGCATACGGGCAATCAATTTGTTAATGGTGTCTTGTGATATATTGTTCCAATTTTCATACAACAAATTTCGCATAAAGCATATGTGAAATGCTTCTGTGAATGTGAATTCTTCTCGCGAGGATAGCCACGATTACGGATGCCTATCATGCTCTTCCCACAAAAGTTCAATGGGATTGAGATCCGGGCTCTGAGGACGCCTAACCATGTTTTTAACACCCCTTGTGCCTCTTTCTCTTCTAAATATTCTCTACATAATTTTGAGCTATGCTTTGAATCATTATCTTGTTGGAAAATTAATCCATCTCCAATTAGTCGCAACCAGCAAGAAACGGCATTTTGTTCTAAAATGGTTTTGTACTGTTCCTTTTTCAAAATTCCTTCAATTTTCAAATCAAATCGCTAGTTCCTTGGCTAGAGAAGCAACCCCAGACCATAATTGAGCCACCACCTTGCTTGATTGTTGATACTACACAATCTGACCATCTTTTCTTGGGCACTGCGTCTAACGTAAATTCTACGTTTTGAACCGAATAGTTCAAACTTGGATGCAATGGTCCAAAGCACTTTTTTAAAATCTTCTTCAGTCCAATCTCGTTGGGCAAGAGCCCACTTCATCCGGTTTTTCTTGTTTTGGGGCCTTAGCAGAGGTTTTCGAACGACAACGCGACCATACAACTTCGCATCTCTCAGTCGTCGTTTTCCTGTAGTTAATGATAAAGGTTTAACTCGGGTTTTGTTTACTTCAACGGGGATTTCTGGTGCTGTTAAGCATCTATTTCGCTTGCTGGTAACAACAATAAAATCTACTTCACTAGACGTGCCTTCTTGACTTCGGCCTTCCCGAGCGTGGACGATTTTGAAAACTGCCTGTCTCCTTGTATCGAGTAATTGTGCCATGAACACAAGTCTTCGATAACTTCAGTTGTGAAGCAATCTCACGTTCGGATTTGCCTTCATTATGTAAAACAAAGATGGCAGAACGCACTTCACTGCTAAATTCTCGAGCTTTTCCCATTTTATGACGTCTTCACTGTAGAAACCACAAGTTTAGACTAATTGAGATTGTTTGTGAACAAACCCAAGTAAACTCGGGTAATAATAAGTAAGAAACACTTGTTTTCAGGAGCTAAATAATCTTAATTATTGATCAATATGTAACAAAAGCAAAGTAATTAATAATGAGGACATTATAAAAATATTATTATGACTCTACCACCTGGCTCTAGATCTAGGTGTTTGAAAATTATAGATGTTTATTGTCCAATAACTTGAAAGTAAACAAAAAAATGACTTCTTTAAATATTCGATACTAACAATGGAATATGCAGATGTGCATTTCTTTTAGTACATTAAATTTCTAACGGTGGGTACCAAACGAAATACGAGCGCTACTCTACGGTCTCTCAAGGTATTCTGCGGTAAGTTTTATTCATTCCAAGGTTGGGTGCCTCATTTGTATTACTCTAAAGCTATTTTTTGGTTGCAGTGTAACTCGCTTTATAGACACACCTAATAAGCTTTGTTGTGCTGAGGTCTAATGTTGTATATAAATAGTAATAACTTATTCTATATTTTATAATCTGATGTGACGTACGATGACGTTGTAGGAAAGTTGGGAATGAATGTCAAGGCAAAAGAAGCAAATTAATGATGATTATTTATTAACATGCGGTTGCTAGGACCAAGCCATGAAATGTTTGAATCGCGGGTTTTGTTTTCGTTCCTTCTCCGGGGTTGAAGTTTGTGCAGCACAATTATAAGTGTTCGATTCTGGGTTTACTTGTCCTTGTCTCGTAGACACCGTGCAAGAGGTGTACAGACACCAAACCTCTTTTCCCGTATATACTACCAATTAGGATCGATGTCAACGAGTGAATACGTCAGTGTTTGCAAATACTGTGATCTACTCTTTCTTTTTAATATTTCATGGTAAGAATCTAAAGATGAAACCGTATTCAAAGGCGAACATAAGGACTTTCAGGAAAACGCAAAAAACAATTATTCATATCTTAGATTACTGACCAGGTAGGATTCCCACTACTCTGTAACTATACTCTTCTGTACTGAATTCTATATATTATATAGCGTGATTGTCTATGAATAATATTACAGTAGTATCATTGGACAAGTTTCAAGGAGAATAACAACTGTTTTTTCATTATTTGAAAATAGCTACACAAATCCGAAAATTGGATTGTTAAAATGTGTGGACTGCTAGCCTGGTTAATAATTCTATAGCTTTATTGTGAGGGACGCTTAGATGAATTCCATATGTAAATTCTGTTGCCCTAGTTCCAACATCGCGTGTTCGTGGCTCTACCCTTGTGTTGATGAATACACTGCGCATTCGTACTTTGCACCCTTTTGATGCATCAAGCAGAACAAAAATGAACGGAATCCACTATGGTTTATATAAAATAAACGCCTTGTACTTTGTACTAGAATCAACCTTAAATGAAGAACCAAAATAAAAGTAGCCAATACATCACTCACTCTTTATATACTACCGGGGCTACCGGTAACATTAATTTCAACTGAATAAAACTTTACTATAGTCAATCTTGTGTGTATAACAACATTGGATTTCGGACGTGATAGTCTCATAAAAGTTACAAAGGATAAGTTATATCCTTTATACATAAATCATATTGTTGGTCACAGGTCTCTGAATGCCGTGAATTAAAACAGAGCTCTTAAACACTGAGCTACCACAGTTCAGATAGTCCTATAGCAAACATAATGTTTATTGACTGTACAAAATATTATCAAAAATTAGAGTCTTAAATTAAAGAAAAGCTGCTGAAATTACGTTTTCTACTCGAATAATACTGCAAATATTAAATAAAGATAAATGAAACTCTTAGATTATATAGAAAAGTTAACTTATTATAAAAGGTATTCTGTTAAACCCTTATATTTGATACAAACGTCACAAGAGTAATAAATAAATTTGGTCATCTTAATGTTGCGTGTACCATCTTGAAGTATATAAAATTATACGTTATACGTTACACGTCAAGCTTGTAGCAAAAATAAATTAACTATTGTTTTGTACTGCACTAATTAGTTAAGTGGTAATATAAAATAATTATATACATATATTTAATTATCACTCGATGCTGATTTAGATGATGAACTAGCCGTACAAAATATTTTATATTTAATGTTTAAGAACCATAATATTGATTTTTCTTTCTCTATGCCTAAAGGTTATTTTTATTATCCTCGGCATATCATCTGACACAATCGCTTACATCGCCTACGCGGACGTAGGAAATCATACACCTTTCTTTTTGGACATTCTGCTGACGACTCACGCTTACGATGCCTTTCAAAACAAATAAAAATTATTTTGCAAGGCAAACAGTTTCAGCAATGTACTAAAAGAAATCGGTTCTCGACTTTGTTCAGTGGGGTTTTTTGTGTTTTCTAGCTCTGTACTTCAAGTATTAGTGTAACTCTTAGTGGATTTTGTTAAATCTATGTCTATCTGTATCAAGAAATATAATTTTTTATGTTAATATGTAGTTTTACGCAAACAACATGTATTAATGTGTTAGAATATAAGATTATTTTAATTAATTTATATTTATAGATGTATAATTGACGTCAATTTTGTCGTTGACAAGATCGTCCACCTCGATATAAGTTGGTTTGCGTGGTCAAAAACTGAATCGAAAATATAATATGTTTGGTCATAACTTTATAATGAGTGTATAAGGTTTTAATGAAATGAAGTCTTCTTAACAATAGACAGTTACGGAAATTATTACCTTGTATTTTACCGTTAAAGTAAAATGTAATAATAGCGAACTATAGTAAGACTTAATCAGAATTTTTCAGCAATCTTCAAGAATGTGCTGGCTGAGAAATGACGACGATCTCACAAAAATCAGAGTAAAATAGCAGCATACACTGTCGTTATTCGTATGATGAGAGTAGATAGACATGGAAGCTCATTTACCGGTCGCAGTCCAGAGTTGATCACTGAACAGAACGATTTTTGTACTAAGTTGCGATCCGAAACTTTAGAAGTGTACTGCAGTATGATCATATCTACATCTATAATAGACGAATAATAATTTTAACGAAATCTGTATTTATTTACAAACGTAAATAAAGAGACCCAAATGAAGAAAGCTTACAGTAAGTCGATGAATGCAGGTGGCTCACGATTGTGCTTTGTGGCAATCGATGAGGGTTGGCCTATATTCAGTAAAGAACTTTTCATAGGCCGTAATGATGAACGCGGAAAGTAGTTTAAATAAGAAAATCAAATAAATTTAAAATATAAAGATAAACCCTTATACATAATAACAATTCGTCATGACTCTCCTTTAGAGGCACTACTGTCCGGTTGGTTTTTATTTATTTATTTTTATTATCTCTTATCAAATTAATTTTATAATAGGTATTAATTTTATTGACCAACTAGACGAGGATAATAAAGCATATCTAAAATTATAATAATAATATGTCATTCATTTCTTTCTTACATCCATAAAACAAGGGTGAGACTTTATAGTAAATAAATAAATACTTGTAACAGGAGGTATCGCTCTTCAATTTTTTTTATTATGAATAAACAAAAGTTGACAATTTAAGTAACAACATTTAAGGAAAAAATAAGTAAATAAAAGAAAATAAAAAGAAATTCTATAGATTTTTCTTGTGTTCGTGTATGTGTTTGTGTGTTACAGTCATGTGGGTGACATAATTGTCTCTATGTATTTATTAGTATTTCAATTTTTATTTCATTCAAGATGCCGTTTTTCAGCTTATTAGAATTTCACTTTAAAACATACGTTGCAAATAATGCACAATATACTACTATAACCAACTGTGTAAAGGCGTGAGGCCCTTAGACGATAAAGTTTTTGAAACAACTATTCACGCCATCATCCACGTTACGTCATTAACGCTGCTTCTTTTGTCACTCAAAAGTTGAGTTTTTAATTTAGGGAGGAATTGCGGCCAGAATTCTTGGCATTATATCACTAGTGGATAGGGTCTAACTATAATTAAAATTTTAAGTTTATATAATTATACATATAGTTTTAATGAACATCTTGCTAACTGGCCTAACTCTAAGAACATAAATATAAATATACCCAGTTCAAATTGCACTATATTATATATGCACTATGCACTAAAGCTTTATCATCGTCAAAGAAATCATTTCCATAGATTAAAAAGCTTGCTAAAATGTAATATGTAAAGAGTAATTCTTTGGTACACTCTGGAAAATATTATGGTCGTGTGAGATTCGTCTAATCAATAAATCCATGCCATAATTCAAAAGTTATTTTGTTAAAAAGTTGTAACTATTTATTATTTTATACGCTTATTACAATCAATTAAGATAAATAAGCGTTGCTACAACTGATGACTAATATAAAATAACTTTTTACGAGTAATACGATTTATCGTTGTCCTCGTTCGTTATAATTAGTTCGCTATAGACCAAATAACCGCACAAGTATGATAATCATAAAAATCTAAATGTAACAAAAGAACTCAACTGCAGAGAAAACAAAGGGTATATGAAATCTTCAACACTAATGACGAATCGAGGGGACGAACAAAACTCTAATTGCGAATCCAAAAAGACGCACCTAAAAACTCATTATCAACTACTCACTTGACTTTGCATTCGTAGCAGTACATAATATGTATTAACAACAATCTGTAACAACTGAAATTTCTTCTATATCATGACAAAAAAACTAACAGCACTGATGTAATACGTGTAATAAAGTTCAATGACAGAAAGAAGATTTAATGAAACAAAAATAACATATAGCATAAACAAGCATGCATAGTCGAGATAAAACGGAAGCTATTACCCAATCCTCAAATAGATGGGATTTATTTAATATCTTGGAAAGTTCATTAACTAAAATATTTTATTATGTTTTGTTAGTTAAATTTTCGTTAAGAATGTTATTTCCGAAATAAGTACATTAATTAAAATATTTACAAATAATACACGACGTTTGATTTTTGTATCGATCTACATATCTTTGTCATAATGTATCTATGCAATTTGCAATTCATTTAACTGTTAACAGAATTCACGTGCCTATTTTAAAACGATTACATTAATAAGACAATTTAAAGAGTTATTATTAATTAATAAATAATAACCGAAGGTTGTTGTAAACCACGATATTCCCGTTTTCACGCCAGCGGTTTTAAATTTTACGGCGAGCAACTTGAATCTCTGGTGTCGGCACCAATTAAATTGTCAATTAAAATTTTAAATACTGATTTACCACACGTGCTCGGCGATAAAGGAAAACATCGTTAGAAAGTCTGCATGTATTAGAAATAATAAAAAGCATATTTCGAAACCATATTTATTTAATAATAAATCTAGTAAATCAATGCGCAATGGAACCGAACTATGCTCCAATCCTTTATGTACCAAACTATTCCTAATTTTCCAAATAAAAATGTTTTAATGTTTGGCTATCAATTTGCAATCCGATGTGGAATTACTTTTGAAATTGTTATTGGACTTTAATTGGAATAAGCAACAAAAATTTGCAAAATAACATATTTTATTTAATGACGGAAAATTATGCATTTGGACGTATTTGTGATACATGTATAAATTTTAAGGGAAGTGACAGACATGATACGAATGAGTATGTAAAAGTACAGTAAAACTTCACTGAAATAGTGAAAAAACGTTCTCAACTTAATTGATAAATTTTAATTTACAATTTCCAAAACCATTTGATAGACATGTTAGTTTTCACCCGAATATCCCACTGACATAACGCTGTTATTTTACGCTGGTATTCTGTTACGGCGTGCTCTTACCCCGGTCGAGCTGACTCATTCATTCTGCAGCTAAAAACAAGACCGGAGAACCAATTACTATTATACACTTATTGACCTCGGCCACGAATCGAAACAATGACCACTTTTCATATAGTTACTCTGACTAGTCTAGGCGTAGTCATAGCAGATCGTTTTTTTTAACGGATGTGCCTATAACGAATCACACAGAACGTCAATACTTTTCACCGCACTCGTCAACTGCGCAGGATATATTATAGTGCCATATATAGCATATCGCATTTGCGTAATCGGGGAGGCACTCAGGAGGTCACATTTTTAATTTATTACTTTAGTGTTGAGGAAATTAATTGTGGCAGTGCATAGCTTCCTGAGAATCAGGTTTAATTCCTAGTTCAGGCTTCAGGGGTTTCTATGTATTTTTGCTATATGATTATTACAATATTTATAGTTCTTGGGAGCGGCCTATATTATATACAGATATGGTCAAAAATTATTTAATCTATAACAAGATTTCAGCATGTACCCCGTAAGGGTAATGTACTTGGAAAAGACAACACATTATTAAATCGATATATTTTTATTAAAATATAGTAGTTAGTAGTAGTACTGTATAGTAATACAGTAATATATAAAATATATATATATTATATAAAAAAACGTTATATAATATTGTCATACATTTTTCAAAGTTTTACACAGGCATCTTTGAATGATAGATAAAAACATTTTTAGTGATTTTATTTTGAGTATTGAATGTTTTGGTATTTGCAATTGCTATACATTTATTAATTTTTCTGAACATCATTAGTCCATTAAACTTGATGATGGGATTTCCCCTTGTTTGTCACAAAACACAATGGATATGCAGGTGTTTTGGTGCAAGCAAGATCAGTTACGCTATCCATCAATGGTGTAAAACTTTCAACTTTGTTTTGACAGTGCTATTCTATTTAATTTTTATTAAGCATTTATAAACATATATGCATACATTTTATTAACATATATGCTACCAATAAAACCCATTAGGATACAAAGTACTGTAAAAGAGGTATAAATAAATATTTAAAATAAAATGTTTTAACTGACCAATATAAATACCATAAATTCGAGTATGGAAACATAATTGGTAGAGCTTTCTAATAGACGCTGAAGTTGTTTTGTAGAAGAATCTACACCGATGCAATGTTCAAATTTAGAACGGCGCCGTCGGGCAATCAGCGGGAGTGCACGCTGAAATCGACGCCCCGTTTCATCGCTGGACCGCCCACTTGTCTACGGATTTGAGAATTACTAATTTAGTAACTAACAAATGGTGATACTATTCTTTGTGTTTCCAATTTAAATATGAAATCGTTCATATCAATTACTACCATTCTTAATACAAATACACACGACCGTCACGCAGTTACACGACACGGGTTAAGCAGATATTACGATTACCGGAAATATCTCCCATATTTCGAAATGAATGAATCAATTAGTATTTGAATATGAATATAGTTATTGGTATAGATATATAAAATAGTTATTAGCTTTACTGTTAGTTGTGACTAATAGAATTGTGTATAAAAAGTTTAAAAACTGATTTAAATAAATGAAGTCATTTACATCGACATTAAACTTGTAGTGCCTTTTTTAGTGTCAAATAAGGAACCCTTTTGTTTGAACTTTATCCGTTGGCTCTTCCGTCCGTCTTACGTGCTTACGTGATAGACCTTTACCTCTACATCTACTAAAACTTAGTTTGACGGAAGGACATAAAAATGCTCAAATTAATAACCACCAAACACGAGTTACTTGCGTAAAATAGCAGTGTAACGTCACTGTGTTTTGTGTGGTAATGGCCACATGGTGTTCCGCATCCTGGTTTAGATAAACATCCAAGGAACATTGCTTAAAGGATATCCTTGAAGTTGCATATAAAACTTTGTCCATTCTCACTGCACAACCATTACATTCGACTTCGAAAGGGAACGACGAGTGTTTGCCATAACTAATACTAACATCAGTACGATTATTTTGTGAGATAAAATATAGAAGAAACTAGACTACACAATGAGGGTAGATCATTAAGATCCAATTATGGTACTTATTGGATCAACATTTTTCCCATGACCTTCATTTAGTTGTGATCTTCACAGATGGTTGCTGACGCCAGTATCTTAACATTAAATCTCTATTCTTACCTTGTATACCCATAACTACTCTGAGGAATCAGCTGTCACACACAAGACACGAAGTGTTATCCGGTGTTAAAAGTGTAATTCAATAGAAACTTTCAAGAGGACCGTTTATTGCCACTGAAACTGCAAGAGAGAATTATTTACCTCTTAGAGACAATCAAGTTGCGAGGACACGGCGGGCTAAAGTCAAGTACTTAATAGGAGTAATAAAAGGAACGTACGTGTGAAACAGCTCATTATTAAATTAGACACAACGATCTTGCGGAATATAATGAATGTTCTAGAATTAATTAATGTAGTCGAAATACATATATTATATATATAAGCAATTTAAATTCAAGCTTTATATGAAATTCGTAAATTATTGTATTTTAAAAGCGGTCATTTTTTAAAACAAAGCAAATTTTTCATAATCATGTCTCATATTAACGGGAACTACACATCGAATTCATTTTAAGGATTTTATCGCCTTAATTATAATTTTTTTATTGGTACCTTACTTATATATATATTCAAAAGATTAATCTCACCACTATCCATCACAGTTAGCCACCATATGTAAATCTTTGTTTCACGAGAAATCTGTGATAAAAACGCAACGCCGCCGAGGTACAGCATGCCAAGCAAGTTTTACCTCAAGACCCGTACGTTCGTTATAGCATGTATACGCTGTGGAGTCATTATAAGAACATTATAGAAGCCAACATAGGAGGATTAGTCAGTTTTTACCACTTGTCAAGTGAAATATCACTCTTTTTTGTAAATAGAAGTGAAACGAGAAAACAGTTCACCTTATGGTAAGTGATGGTTGCATCCCATTATATCTACATCCATTTTCTACAAAGATTCAAAATGATGATGAGAAATTTGGTTTTATTCTATATATTATTTCTTTTCACTTTTTTCATTGCACTTTTCAATTTCCTTTCATAACTTATGGTGAGTTAAATCACTTTATTATAAAACTTATTTTAAAGAATTATTGCAAAAGCAAAGCCGGTGCGCATTAGCAGAATTAGCGAGAGACTAGTACCTTCGGTAACCCATGCATTTTAGTTTATCGCCCATAGTTTACATGGGGAAATGCCTACGAATACCCACCCCTACGGGGGCAAGGATTGTCTAAGGTTATCTTATGGTAAAACGAATCCTACTAATTTTGGAAACACTCCCCTTGCTACTTCTGTTAGTATCATATAGTAGACATATCGAGCACCGTTTAGTTCCGCTGTCACTTGGAGGGACACTAAAAACACACAACTCTGTGTCAACTAATCAGCTGTTGCCAGCGAAATCGAACGGAAAAGAGCCTACACCTTGTTAAAGACCGGCAACGCAAAAATTGGGCGTGCTTGACGGTATTTCGTGTTAGCAGTGAAGAGATGATGCACGCATCTATATGTTTTATTTTACCGAATTTATCATGGGGAGTGTTCTGAGGAGTTGTTCGAATAAATTGCTGTTGCTGAGTTTAAACATCGTACACCATGACAGAATTCCAAATTTCAGCCCATGGCAAACCACCACTTAACGCGAAATTTACTGCCATGCACAACTTATTTGTGGAATCAGTTGTCGGCAGTGATATTTCCGAACCCATATGCCTTAGGGACGTACACTGATCTTAAAGGAGCTCACACTTTTCTTAAAGGCATCATAAAAGAATGGTCATGAGCAGCGATGATCACTTACCTTCAGGTGTGCTGCTTGATCGTTCACCACCTATTCTATAAAAAATATATATAATAGGTCTTTACCTACGAAATTGCCGTTTTGTATGAAATAAGTTAAAATATTTTTTTTTCAAACTTTTTTATTTCTGTTATTCAAAGTAATCACCCATGTAATCGGTGCATCTTTGCCAACGTAGTGGTAGTTTATTGATGCCCTTCTTGTAAAATTCAGCTGGACGGGAGACAACAAACTCTTCAAAGGCATTTTGTACTGCCTCTCGGGAATTGAATTTTTTCCGCTAAAAAGATGTCCAAAAAAATAATAGTCGGTGGGTGGATGGGTCTGGTGAGTACGTTGGATGAGGGAGAGCTTCCAACCCCAACTCTTGCATCTTGGAGACTGTCTGTTGTGCAGTATGGGGTCGCGCGTTGTCGTGTAGGAGCAGCGGGGATGACCGATTGACCAAAACTGGTTGCAGATGTGCGAGCTTCTCTATCATTGTCTTCAGTTCTTCACAGCACACATCTGCAGTAATGCTCATGCCGTTTGGTAAAAAACTGTGATGAATCATACCGGCACTAGACCACCAAACAGTGACCATCGACTTTCTATAGGTCATTTTTCGTTTAGCATTGCTTTGGTGCTGAACCAGGATCTAACCAACTTGCTGAGCGTTTTCTATTGTCGAACAGAATCCACTTTTCGTCGCACGTAACAATTCGGTTCAAAATTCTTTCATTTCTGTGGCTGTTGAGGAGCGCGACGCTGTGTACGTTGCGCTGGCGATCGTTAAGTTCGTGGGGCACCCATCTATCAAGCTTTTTTACTTTGCCAATTTGTCGCAAATGGACCAATATTGTTTTGATGTTAACATCAAAAGCTGTTGCTAGCTCGGCTGTAGGTTGAGTATCATCAGCTCCCACAATCGCCTTTAATTCGTCATTGTTGACGTGAAGTGTCCGGACGACCAAGAGATTCATTTTTCAAATCAACATTTCCAGAACGGAAGCGGACAAACCAATAACGGCTTGTGCGTTCGTTTGTAAAGTTCTCTCCGTAAACGTTGCTGATGTTACGTGCCGTTTGTTCCGCGTTGATGCCACGACGGAACTCATAATCTCTAATTACAAGAATTTTTAAAGTATCCATTATGACGGAAAATATTCAAACCTAATGATAATACAAAGCTAATCAATTAACAAACGACTGACTTTGTAAAAAGAACGTCACGTTTTAAAACAAAATTAATTTGAATTTAGAATTCACACAATCAAAACTTTTTTTTGGTTTGAAATGGCCAATACTGAAGAACGGCAATTTCATAGGTAAATACCTAATATATTATCTTTTATTATTACGACTTCAGATACAGTTTTCGAAAATGTGTACAATGACTACATAAATACCTACACAACCATTCGAAACCGACAGCAGTCATATATAATGATAATGTTTATTGTGTTCTCTCACAAATTAAGATTAGTAAATATGCTGAAGTACTGATTTTACAGCGGTAATTCAGTATTTGTAAGAGAACGCTGCCCTTATACCCTGTATGACCGATCACCAAGTCTTCACCTAACGAACTAGTTTCTGTTTGTAAAGGAATCCATCTAAATTAAAGCGTATGTGTAGTGTGTGCACATGCCAACACATGCGCTAAGTAGTGGTGTATATGGATTTGCGTGTGTGCGTACAAATGCAACTGTGGTAGGATGACATTTTCTAAGTGACAGTTTTTTGTGGTTAATAGTACAATCTACACTGTTCTTAGTTCATAATATACACTGACGAGTAAAAAAATCGACTCAAGGAATACACAACCACTTACTAATCTGTAATTAAAATTAACTCAAAATATTACATATTTTTATATACCATCTTAAACTGGGTGTTTCTGCTTTACAGTGATATAGGGAAGCGGTCAATAAAGAAATTCGAGTAATACAAGTTTTCATTGCCGATGAGATGTTAAATGATACAAAATTCTCTTTTACCTAGCTTTGATCTTTCTTCTTTACCTTGGGTTGAGCTTGCCGTACCTCTGTCAACGCTGTGCGAAGCTCGATAATACTCGCAGGGCAGGATCTTTGGCTCAAATTTTTTCTTTAGGTCATTCTAGATGTGCTCAATTAGATAAAAGCCGTTCGTTCGGACTGGCCAGTTCATCTTGCGTATACCAGCCTCTGGCTATGCGGTAACAGATCGCGATAAGGTCTTACAGATTGTTGAAGACATTTACGGAGAATTGTACACATCTCAATCGTGCGAAACTGAAGAACCAGATGCTACTGATGTCAGAGCAAACCCTATAGAGCGCTTGTATGAGGAGGATATTCCTCCAAATATAGCGGAAGAAGTAGGGTTGGCCTTGACTAGAATGAAACGCGGTAAAGCGTCTGGTGAAGATGGTGTATACGTGGAGATGCTACAAGCAGGTGGGCCTGCCGTACTGAAAGTTCTCATTAAACTCTTCAACATGGTACTGATTTAACAAACCACGCCACGTTCCTGGAAGAATGCTATTGTCACGATCTTGTACAAAAAGGGAGATAAGACCAAATTATCCAATTACCGCCCTATCAGCCTACTCTCTCAGGTCTCCAAACTTTTTACCAAGGTTCTGTGCAACAGGCTAACGCGCCTCCTGGATTAATTTCAGCCCGTACAACAAGCTAGAATCCGGAGTGGATACTCCACTTTGGACCACATTCAAGCAGTCAGGCAGTTAATGGAGAAATGCAAAGAATACAACCGGCCCCTGTGTATCGCTTCCGTAGATTACGAAAAAGCTTTCGACAGTGTCGAACACTGGGCTGTGTTCCATTCTCTCCATCGCTGAAACATTGACAAGCGATATGTGGTAATCCTCCGGAGCTGTATAGGACTGCATCACTGCGGATGCGCATGCATACGCTGACTCACCCCGTGCCCATACAGCGAGGAATGCTCGAAGGCGATACCATCTCGCCCAAGCTCTATAAGTATATACCAACGTCTTAGATGATATGATGGATTGGAGCCACTAGGGTGTTAATATTAGGGGCGCTTATATGTCGCACCTGCGCTTTGGAGACAATCTAATCCTGTTTACCGAAAACGTCGCAGATCTGCAAGCGTCATCCCTGAGGGTCAGTCTTGACATACGCCTCCGAAGCATGAACGCTCAGAAAGCAAAATCTGCACAAAATTCAAGTAGTACAACGAGCAAAATGATGGACCGCATACCCAATGTCGAAATTCGCCAGAGAACCAAAGTCGAAGACGTGGGTATGCGGATCATGAGACTGAAATTGCAATGGGCCCGACACCTGGCTAGGAGAGAAGTCTGTGGACCAGGGCAGTAACTGAATGGTGACCAAGGCAGGGGCGCCGATCAGTGGGCAGACCATGGGCCCGCTGGTCGGACGACATTGTCAGGGCAGCAGGGTTTTGGGTTTTGCCGCAATGGTTTTGGGCAGCACAGGATCGAACTGAATGGCGCGAAAAAAGGGAGGCCTATACCCAGCAGTGGGGAGATACGGGCCGATTTGATTGATACCAGCCTCCAATAAAAATCCGCGAACAACATTACATACAATATAGGAGATAACATGGCCTTATAGTAATCTCATCAATACACCGTTGAGCCATTAAACTGCGTCCCCAAAAACAGGTTTCAATAAAAAAGAAGTTGAATTTAGAGTTGACCGAGATTCCGGCCCATAACATACAGAAACCATAAGGAGGACCATAACCAACCTTCTCATCGATACAGCAATGCGCATATTGTTCATCTAGTCTACACTAGTATACACTTGGAAAATGAAGGCGGGCTTAACAATTTGAAAAAAATTTAAGATTACTGTCAATTTTGGTATCGTGGCTGGCCTTTTGGAGTAAGATTTTAAACCTTTAAACGTATTCTTACATTTCAGTCAGTAACATCTACATCTCTCAACCGTAAGCTGCTGTTGGACCTCAACGCCTGGAAGGCATTGATTTCGGAGAGCAGTGCTTTTTGCTTGTTTAAAGTTTAGGGTCATAAGTCATAAGGAATGTTGTTTGATGATTGTATGTAAATTAAATATTTGACAGACTGTAAGCAGTTTCTGTCAAACATTCACACAAATTTGATAAGAGTTCGTTAGTTGGGTGAAAGAATGATATAAGTAGCACGCTTTTAGCGTAGGCAGATTTGATATAATATTAATAAAATAATAGAAAAAGGATTTATTCAACAGCAACTATATAATAAAATTAACTAGCCTACTTCTAGAGAAGGAATAGAGTACAACACTGCTGCAACAACGCTGCGGTGAAAATCAAACAGGTCATGATAATATCATCACATTATTTAGCTACAGACCAACTAACAATCAACTAAGTTTCAGTACAAACACGAAGTGCCTGTCTATCTGTTGTACAAACAAAATTAATTGAATTTGCAAATAGAAGGTGTTACAATCAAATCTGATTGGTCATCTGTCAAGCATTACCTGCCGATCGGACATCTACGCCGATCCAATTAACTGCGTCAATTACACGTAACGTTACGACAACAAACAACACGTAAAATTACAGTGGTATTAGTACCTTGATGCCATTCTTCATTTTATTTATATTTATTTGTAATTTTAGTTATTATACAGGGTTATTGGGAATTCGACGTATTCTCGTTAGGAGGTTTGTGATAATTTTAACCCCCATATTTATTAATTATGCAAAAGTGAACCTTTTTTGACTTATCATGTTTGTCATCAAGTCGAAAATGTATTAAAAAAAAGTTTCTATTTAAATCTCATATTTTCTTCTGATTTGTAGAAACGAATAAACATTGGTTTATGAATGAATTAAAACAACAATTATCGGTCCAAATTTATAAAAATCCACGAAAAACGATATTATTTTAATATTTTTTTGAGATTGTTTTGCACTAAAATGCCTTTAAAAAAACCGTTATGAAACTTGGTTTGCAGATTATTTTAAAAATAACCGTTTTCTTATCTCTCTAACAATGCATAACAACTAGGAACTTATTTCAAAGCAACTGAAAAAAAAATGATCACAAAGAAAGCAGGCGGAAATTCGTAAATTTAAGGTCTTAATAAGTAAGTAAATCCTTTTTATTATTTCTCAAAGTTTCGATGATGTAATAGTGAAAGATAGAGAGCCCTTGATTAGATACTACTTATTTTAGATTAGAGAATACGATGAATTTACCATGAGGAGTACAATGTTCTGAGGAGTTGTTCGGATTAATTCCAGTTTGTCGCCAGCAATATTTCCAAACCGATACGATTTAGTGTCCTTCAAAAACAAAAGCCTACACCATTCGTAAAGGCCGGCGGCGCATCTCTGCGAGTCCTCTGATGTTGCGAATGTTCATGAGAGGCGGTGATCACTTAAAAATATAAAAAGCAGGTTTCACAAGCTTCAGTACTGAACCTTAACTCGGACAGTAAAATACTCTCCGCGTCGAGTTTTCTATTTTTAAAATACATAGGTACATAAATATTCTCACCTTTCACATACTAGAATCGGTTATATACTCGCAGCACATATAAATGACGCATGATATACCTAATACAATTTTTATCTTTACACTTCAACCTAGCCAAGTGATACATCGATCGATCGCATGGACATTAATGATTGGAACAACTGCCGCCTGATGGATAAGGCTATCCATCAATGTAAATAAAACGCAGATCATGGCCGTCAGAAAACAGAGCAGCTGCAATAGTTTGTTTTATTTACTTACAAAAGGACAGGTTTTATATATTGTTTCGATTATATCGATTATATATATATATATATATATATATATATATATATATATTCTTTTTGCTATTACTATAAGATAAGATAAGATTTTATTTTTACTTTAAGCCCTGATAGCCTAAATGTATGTCAGACTAGTTTTAACTATCGTGAGTTTGAAGCGCAGTGGGTGTGTATCAATGAATTATAAATTAGAGTTCATATAAAATGAATACTATTATGATAGACAAGTTTATAATAACAAAGTTTATAAGAAGATATAACTATATACTAGTTTCATTTTATTGTTGAACCTAATGAGATATCAAGTCCGAAATTTGACGGTTTAATCATTACAAGATTTCTATGTATAGTTCATAGTAGTACTACTGAAATAGATCTCATCTGAATTACGGCTAGTGTATTGGAGGATAATCCAACTTTAATTATTCAACACGTTGATATTGCTCGCGGTACGATGAATAACTGGCAGCGTTATAGCAATCATAACGTAACAAAACTTTTGTGCATCACAAATTGTTGGGTTTCAGGTCTGTGTGTTGTTTGTATATGTCCTGTGTCCTTGTCCCTGCATCTGAATAAAGAAGGAGATGAGGATTGAGTGTATCTGTGTGCGCAAATGCTTACGGATCTATAAAATATTATGCTTAGTTGATATGATCTGGATATAACCAAAAGATATCACTGTGGTCGAAATCATGGAGTAGGACATCATCATATCCTGGGCATCAGGTTTCATCTCGTAAAACCATAATATATTGCTGTTGAAATTTTTTTTTGTGGAAATGTATAACTTTCATGTACAGTAATCTACCTTTTATTGCTATAGATTACGTGACCATGTATTTATGAATAAATAATTCAATTATAGTATCTACTGTTATAAATTCTCTCCATTCACGATATTTATAGATGGATATTTTCTCCCCTAACTATAATGTCAATTGTATATCAAAAATTCAGTCTGTTCACGTGTACAATAAGCTGAAATCGAAAACTTAATAATTAATTTGATTTCCGCCGTGCCTGGAAATTCTGCTTGAACTTAAATGAATAAAACAAATACTGCTTGCATTTGACAGTCGCTGTTCGGTCACAAATGGGATTAAGCTTAGTTGCTAAATGAATTTAACATTTATTATACTTGTAATTCTTCTTATATGATTGAAAACTGTTAATGTCATCTGTTGCAAATTTCTATTAATTTGATATACCACTATACATACTATATAATAAAAATTGAAGATATCATCGAATTCGTTTTGTACGCATTAATCTCGTATTATTAAATACATCGAATTTATTAAATACATTTTGTTTAGGTATTTGTCAAAGCATCGATTGTGTCACAATAATATTTTATTACCAACTCTCAGTGATAATAAATAGTGCTTTTAGTCTTTAGCGGTAACATGAATGTATTGGTTCGACCGAAATTAAACTAAAAACTAAATGCAGTATGACTCCACCACTGAGAATTTGTATTTCTAAGTAAACTATTTGTGATGAAGGATTGGGATCAGAATATTCGGTTTGTATGATGAATCGAAGTTTAAGTTCAAATACAGAAAACTATTTTTACTTGTGTATTAGAGTTTTTCGTATATTCTGACGACGTAATTCAACCTTTTCAGTTATTTTATATACATAAATGCTGCGTTCTTAATAGGATTTATTTTAATTCGTATTTTTTAACGGTATATTATTAATAAAATTGTCTTAGTATAGAGTGATTTCACTAGAGAGGTTACTAGATTTTTCTAAATTATCCCTAATTACTTTCACTATAAATTATCCCTAGAAAAGCTGACCGCTCAGATCAACTACATACCTATTGCCATTACTCCTTTGTTCTCGAAAATAATGGACAACCTGCTGATACAGCTTCCAACGGGGTCGCTCAGCTGATGACCTTCTGGTCTACTTGATACGTAATGTCTTCGTGACGTCTGGTGACTTCTGGTTTACTTATAAAATGGGCTCAGGTAGTTGAGACCAAGGGAGAGGCCCTGGCGGTTAGTCTGAACGTATCGAAGGCCTGCCATCGAGTTTGGCACAAAGCGCTTCTTTCGAAGCATCCTTCCTATGAGCTTCCCGACAAATTATGCAAGTGGGTCGACGGTGTTGCTCGAATCCAAACCAGTGAATGCTGGTGTTCTCTAAGGCTGATTGCGCTATCCCACCTGGCTTCCATTCGTATATCAATAACATTCATATAATGTGGATGACAGCAGAAGGGCTGCACTGTATTCCGATCAAGCCAATATTTCTCGCAAATATATTAATGAGTGCCGGAATAAACTTGTGTCTGAGGTCGAAATTTTCTTAAATAAAGTTAAATAAGATCTCTGATTGGGGCGACAAAATCTAGTCCGATTCAACCCTACTAAGACACAAATTTGCACGTTTACTGATAAAAAGAATCCCTTTGTCATATCTCTTAATTTTAAAAACACTCCCTTGCTACTTCGGCTAGTATAGAAATCCTTAGCGTGGATATATTGAGCGTCGTTCAGTTCCGCGGTCACTTGGAGGGACACTAAAAAACACAAAACTCTGTGTCAACTAATCAGCTGTTGCCAGCGGAATTTCGAAAAGAGCCTACACCTTTTTAAAGACCGGCAATGCATCGGCGAAATCCTCTGGTGTTGCGGTTGCTCATGGGTATCGGTAATCACTTACCGTCAGGTGAACTGCTTGATTGTTGGCCACATATTCTATAAAAGAAAAAAATATTTCCGAGGTGTGGTCCCAGCTTGACTTGAATATACTAGTATGTTTGAACTTAAAAATTCCTTTTCACTTACTTCCGGACATCGGTAATATTTTCAATAAAAGCAAATATTTTCTTAAGCTTTTTACTTAAGTACATTGGCTCCCATTGATTATTAATAGTGACACTATTAAATTTAATAAGCGCTAGATCCTTTAGAATTATTTTCATTAAAGGTTGATCAGTTTTATGAGATACAAAGTGGAGAAGATTACAAATACTCCGATATAAGCTTCATAGACGCATCGCCTAACTAACCTTTCGACGTTATCTCTGGTTGGTATTAGATTGAATTGAATGAGCACTATCACCCACGTTATCGGTTAGTGAACATCCTGACGGTAACGAAATTGATATACAATTATTAAAATCCAAATTCTAGGCCATCAAGAGTTATTAAAAAATTCCATCTACATACTTAATGTTTGTATAGTCGGATATAGCCGCTTCTATCGTCGACTGGCCTAGTTATCATGAAATTTAGGCCACTCAGCATAAAAAGTTGCACAACGCGATGCTCAAGTAGTTTATTTAATGATGGACGAACTATAATGGGTCAAAAAGACTTACAGTCAGAGCCAAATTTTTGAATTCTTTTAACATAACCACGGCACCAAATTTGTATAAAAATCCGCAATACAACGACTATACTATAACAGAATTGCGTTTCCAGTAAGCTTCTTCAATCATAAGTTTTACCTCTGCCAGTACCTTTGTTAACAGATTTTTTTTTATTACATTGTGAGTGGCTAATGAGCACACAGTTCACCTGATAGCAAGTGATTCCTGCCCATAAAATCTGCATTCATCCTTGACAAGGAATCATACAGCATATGCGTTGTTACCCTTGAAGACAGAGATGGAATGCCTCGTCACCAGTAATAAAGGCTTCCGGATCCCTGCACTCACCCGACGAAACACAGCAATTATGCTGCTATATCACGCGGGTATTCTTTGAGGGCGTAGTCTTACCCCGGTCTAGCTGTGCGATTCATTCTGCAGCTAGAAACAAATTGCAGTGTAGTTCTACCACTATTGAATCGCGTGCTATAAATATTAACGATTTTTTTTAAATTGACAAGGTCGTGGGCCATGGCTCTCGTGACGCCGAGGTCACATCGGCATACGCATAGACGCCCACCCTCTAGCTTCATTATGATGATCCGAATCGCATAAAAGGACGCACGGAAAACTTTGAGATTTCCTCAACTCCCACACATAAATATTATTAGTTTTACGAGACATTAACATTAGACCGCTTTGTTTATTTGCCTTAAACAATAAAGGTAAAATGGTGACCACGGACCATCGAATTCCAAACTACAAACGATCTTACTTACGTAGCAAGGCCCCGTTCGCCCTTTCAACCGCTGCCTAAATTCGTCACCGCACAATGCGAATGCGATGTGCGGAAGTAACACTGTACAGAACTATTTTCGATAGTTGCGTAATAGATTATAAGTACTTGATTATAGTAGCTCAACTTAAATGTTATTTCAACAGTTACGGCTTCGAGTGTTCATAACAGAGCAGCGACCTCTGGCAATATGTAAATGTCATCATGCTTATGGCACTCTCTTACCGCAAGCGAATTAAATTATATGAGCTGCAAAAAATATCGAAGAAAATCTCAGTCAGCTCTTCTATCCCATTACTGAGGAACGGACATATAAACACTGGTATAAACTCGTATAGGGTTTGGCATATGTTGCTACACAACATGTCATGAAGGACAGGCCATCAAAGCTAACGTCCATACGTCAGATAGTGTGACGTCAATGGTACCACGATACGCATCATACTATAGCAGTAACAATATTTCGAACACGATAATAATCGACACCTACTATTGTTTTGCTACTAGCAAGCGATTGGAAAACACGACGTAGATGATGGCTGACTATCGGCACTACTGCTACTGCTGATAAAACAAGACACCTCCGCGAATGTATGAGAACTCATAAGATTAGTAACTGATCTATTCTTTGTTACCAAACTTAACAGTTTTACTGCGCATTCCGGCTACACTATCATATTGTTATAGCACTAGAACTACTTAAATCAAAATTACGTTCAACCTTTCTAACCTATTTAAATCAGACTTTATGATTATGTGATTTAGCTGCCCGATTTATAACTGATCCATTATTTGGTTTTGATGTATTTATGTAATTCGTGGCACTAGAGATTAGTTGTTTTAAAGTAGTAGCGTATGTAAGACAATGAGGCAATCTACATTGATGGCTTGCAGGTTTATTGTAATGCAAGCAAGCAACACAAGCAAAATACGGCTTATCTTTATTTTTATAGAATACACACTTCACGTCTACACACTTTAAATCTAAATCTATAAAATGAGCTAGAAAATCTTGTGTCATCTATCACAGCACTGGTGGGGCAATTTGACGACATTGCTTTACCGCGCTACGGGAAAAATTCACTTAACTAACTCAAAGTATACAGAATTCCAGTCCCTAGTTCTTCTGCAATAGAATAGTAAGAGCATCAAAACAGTCTGATTTGAATGATCTGATTAATTAATATGTGTTATCCATAATTGCTATTGCAAAGTCTTAGTTTATACTTTGAAACCATTATGAAAAATAACCCTCGTCTTACTAAAAAGACTTTCCTTCGTATTTTCCCCATCCGTAAAGACTTTATGTGATTCTATTACCAAAAACAATATAAAAATGTTATGTAAAGAACTGTGATTTAAATATTAGATTTGGAAATTTATCTCAAAAACTTAAATTCTTTTAGCACTTTAATCTATTAATCTACATCAATCTATTGTCGCTCCCACGAAATTGGAAGTATTCTTTTGAAAGCAGGCTTTTTTTTTTTGTTCGGGCTGATGGCCACTGTTACCCGAAGGCTTTTACAGTTTCAACGGGTTGAGAGGTGACCGAGTGCTTATGGCACTCAGTCGAGACCTCTATAGGTATATGAGTAACCAGCATAAAGGCTCGGCTTGGACCAGCACCCTGTTTCGCGAGAGCGTCTTACTTGAGGGTGCTCGACAGGACTGAACCTCGGCTCGGTCAGTTACTTCTGACAGAAGATTATCGAAATGAATATCGTTATTTTTATTAACTACCTGTACCCCCCGGTCTCCTTCAGGTGAATCTGTGATTCGCGATGGGATTGTAAGTGGCGGCATTTAAGGGGTTAGAGTGTGTGACGGCAGAAACGAAATATTGGCGGGAAGCCTGCTTCAGTTAATGAGGTATGGTCGGCAACTCAAAATTTATGTGTAGATTTTCGTTACGCAAGAACCACGGCGCACCGGTGGCCTTGCGCATGAAACGATTTTGTATTACCCGAAATCGGTAAATCTGACGCGGGGAGGCATGCGCAAAGATGGATGTTGGATGCACACTTTGTATAGTGTATTTTTATTATGCAGAGACATTTTGCTATTTTTATTGAGTAACGGGTGCAAACGACCTAGGACCAACGCTGCTCGATGCAGTTGATATGCGGACCGAAGGTGAGCCTTTCATCTAATGTGACGCCTAAGTATTTGACTGTTTTTTACCAGGAGTGTGCATAAAATAGGACCTAGGCCGGTGCCTTGTGGTACTCCGGCGCAAATGTGGTGAACCTCGGAACGCGTTCCCTCAACGGGGTAACTAAAGGTTCGATTTCGGAGAAAGTCTCGTATGGTTGAGCCCTACGAACCCGTTGTGCCAGACCTTGTCGAAAGCTTTTGCCACGTCGGGGAAAAGTGCCCCAGTTTGGTAGCCCTGAAGAAATTTACTGAGAATGTGCTCCGCGATACGATGCACTTGATGTGTGCATGAGTATGGGGTGCGAAGCCCGAACTTCTCATTGATTGGTAGCCCTCACGAGAGCATGAAGTCCTTTAGGTGGGCGAGGATGAGTCTTTCATATACCTTACCCAAGACTTTGAGTAGGCTTATGGGCTGGTAGGCTGTTGGATCGGTTGGATGTTTGTTTGTTGGATGATGGCTTCCTTCAAGGTATTCGGGAAGGTACTCCATAGTCCTCCGGTCGACCTCGCTGTCAACCATTGCAAAGTGGGCGGTGTCGATTGGTAGGGTGCTCGGTGAGCTTTGGTTTGTTAGCCAGACATTCGGCTTTCTCTTCGTCTAAGAAGGCGGGCGATTTATAGGGATGCGCTATGGGAAGCATTGTTTGGGCGGTGTCCCCTTTTAGGGATTTGGGAAGACGCCAGAAGGCGAGATGGGAATGTATGATGTTGGAGAGGTGATTATCCTCTGTACTGGGCTATGCGTGAATGGACTTCACGTTGAAGGGTACGTAGCACCAGCCGATTACTTTCAGTAGGATATAAGACGTGGGCACGAGTCGCCGAGCAATCCTCGACGACGGTCTGGATGTGCCTAGTGAGGGCATGAACTGCGAGGTTCGTGTCGTTGACTGAAGATATGTTCCTAGGAATAGCATCTAGGTACGGTGATGTGCCTTCCCTCAGGTCGTTCCTGAGTTGGTGCTATTCTACTATAGTTTTGGTGGAGGATGAGGTTGGGGCGGAGTGCCCTAACCGAAGTAGAACGTGGCGATGATCGGAAGCGAGCTCGTAGATTATCTCTATCCCTTGGAAGGCGAGGTTGATGTTCTTACAGATGGCAATATCAAGCACATCCGGTGCGTGACTCTATGTGTATAGAAAATGGGTTAGGCGTAGTAGGTGCTACGACGTTAAAGTTGAGTGCGTCGCTTAGCGATTCTCAAGCCAACCCCCGGGGGTTGATTTTAGCACATTCTACCGAGTGTGCTTTAAAAGCAGTCATTACAGAAAAAAAGAAGAACATTTTGTGTCATATCCGTAATGACCGACATGTTTTGAACATTAATACTCGTGCCCTGTTTATTAAGCTTATTTATTTTTGTCAGATACACAAATACCTGACAAATGATTTGGGAGTAATCTAATCAACTGTCGCAACTTCTATACTATCTACACTAACCTCCGGTGAGGCAAGGTGGGACCGCTCAAGAATTATTACTGGGAGAGATATCGGGTGAGACGAACTCCCTTAAATTGAACCTATTTTGAAAGGCGATCGAAGAACGGGAAGTTAATTTATTCCGTTTCGTACGAATATATCTCCCCCCATACGATCGGGGTGTTATAGGAATATTTGTTTTAACAAACACGCTCAAGTTATGAGAATAGAAATACGAAAATTTGAAAGAATATTTTAAAGTTAAATAGTTAGGTTCGTAACGGATGTTCCCAACTAGAATCAAAACTAAACCACGAAAAACAACACACAAGCCAAAAACACAATTAAAACCAAATATTATTTATTTACCGACAAAACGATTAATTGTAACCCATCGCGTATCGGGGTAAGGAAATGAGCATTAAGGCTACGCTTGAACAGGTTGGTCTGTTAGACAAACACCAGTCTACTCACGTGGCGGGGTGAGGTCCATGTCACTCTAGCTAGTTACATGGACATGAAGTAGGCTTACTTATCATGCTGTCTATTAATATATTGAGCGTACATCCTCCTTAGCTACGGTGGAAATTTATATTTATTTATTAATATATATATTTTAGTATCAACAGTCTGTATCGGAGAAACATCAAAAAATATTGTTGTATGTTTGTTAACATTATTGTAATTTAAAAAAAATTGCATTGAAATTTAGTTCGAAACTTTCTCTATGTTATTTCGGATACTCCACATGTTAATATTTCGACTTAATACTAAAAATATAGGTACACTTGTTTTTATAGGTACACAAGTTTTTGTCGTCAAGGCGACATGATGACAAGATATGTTTATGTTCAAGGCAGCTAGCGTATCGATTCCTCACTCGATTAAACTGCAGGGACTGATCTGTGAATTGAAGTTAACAGGTAGTTTCAAGTTTTGTTTAATAATTCATATCATAACCCTAGCGATGATCCTTTGTTTATTTAAAGAGTTTCGTTGAATTCTGACATTAACATTTGCTTGGTCTTTGATAGTGCAATATACGACCGATGGCCACCTTAAATGGAGTAATCGATTTTTTACTTTTTCATACTTTAAATAAAGAGCTAATGTTTAAAATAAAATTCATGATATTTCAGTTTTTGCAATTGAATGAAAACTTTTTTGATGTGTCTACCCAGAAAATAACATGTAGTAAACAAAACAGATTCTAACTGGGTCTATACCAATGTGAAATGTGTGAAATTTAATTCCACCCAAAAACAAGCGTGTCTAACCACAACTAAAAGAAGCCTGTCCATAGCTCATAGCAGGCTCCTTCTTTCTGAAATGTATCTTAGTGGTGTCCCAGCCACCTTCAGCTGTTGGGATTTCATTGAATCTTAACTTCCGGCAGTTCATTCGTTTATTGAGTCTATGTCGGACGTTAATTGTGAGTGGTAATAATGGTAGAGAAGAGACGGGAACATCTCCTTTCTGCCATTAGATATTTCATTGCACTGCGGGCTTGCTTTCGTTGTATACTTTCCTATTCGAATGGGAAATTCTGATTCATTGTTTTTGATGTGTATAGTGAAAGGGTGGAACAATCTGACTGCTTCATTTCCTGCTATCATAAGCTATATATATATATATGCATATATATATATATATATATATCTAATGTACACGGCGTCGCGCTCGAAGATGAGGGCGATGCAGTGAGATGTCGGCGGTGTGTAATGGTCCGGGGGGTTCTACGTCTGGACGTGACGGGATCTACGGTTCCTAGTTGCCGGATTCGGTACCGGCTATATATATATATATATATATATATATATATATCATGCTTCATTTTCTGTTCATTTGCTGCTGATCTTTAAACGGAGAGTAATTTTTTATCAATAGGCATTTTCAACTTAGTCCGTCTTTCTATCCTAGAATACTTTGCCTCGTTATATCAAGTGATATTGCAGTCAAGCACTAGTTTATCTGTACAAATAAAAGCTATTCGTTGGTAAGCGCATCACTTTAGAACGGATGGAACAACTTGGTATTTTTGGCTTTTTTAAATATTTGTAATATTCCTAATTCGATTTTTCTTAAACGAAAAATTGAAAAATATCCTCTTTCCAAAAGTTTCCCAGAAAATTAGCAATATCGGGAAAAAGTACTCCTTTCGTTGAAATTTATGTATGAAGTCAAGACCATAACTCACGACTCCCAAATCGATAGTAAACAAATTATGTGAATTTGTGAATTAGTCTGAATAATTCTGCTAGCTGTTCGTTGTATAATAAAAAGTACAGGGCCGTAAAAGGAATTTGCCATCCTACAGCAATACTTACAACCAACTATTGCTACAAATATGGAATTCACCTAACGCATCTTGCTGGCTAAAGTATGCAGCTCTGGTAATGAACTGAACAAAAACAAAATTCCCTTCAAATATACTGAACCCGAATCTCTTTGACCACCATTGTAATTTAAAATATTCGTGAGATTTAGTTTTTATTAAGAAATATATGTGAAAAAAGATCTTGTTTTCTTATATTATTCTAATCTAATAAGTTAATCAAAATGTAATAAAAGCTCTTAAAGAATAGCACACCTATAAAACATCGAATAGTTTTCAAATTTTCAGAAAACATATTCAACATAAATTAAGTAAACTAATTATTTGATATGTTAATTATTAATACTGGAATGCGCTCAACGTACTCTAGTAGCAAACCACGTAAATTCAGAGGATATTAATCATGCAAAAAGATATCTCGCACGTTAGACTATTCGAATAATAGCCTGTAACACGTATAGATAGAGATATGTTGTTCACGTAAGCTCCGGCTACTACGTTAAATACGAGACAGGCTATGCAGGGGATGCGCTCTGCGGCTCCACGAACTACGTCACATTGGGAGGGGCCGCCCCTGACGCATTCCTCCCCTTCCCTCTCTGACCACGTGCACTAGCGCCGCTAGTTTGAAATCCAGGAAATATCGTGTAAAAATATTATTGAAATATTTAATTTCACAGCCGAAATCGACATACTTTGTGTAATAGATTTAATAATATAATCTCTCTACTCTCCATAAATATGTACAAATCAATGGATAAAAATACCGACCGTAAAAAATTATTAAAAAACAGAATAAACCCATTTCCAACACAACGCAAATATTAGAGAAACAACCAATTTCATGAGTATAACGTGTGTATTTGTTTAATAAATCCAATATCGTACGTACAGTTGCAATGCAGTTACGGGGCGCCGAATGTGTTTGTTTGTTTGCGTTACAAAGTTAATACAAACAACATTCGTGTTCGTACATATCGTATTGGTAATATTGCTGCCCATTTGTAGGATTGCTTGTTTTATAAATGTAGTGTTTGAAATGTTTTGTGAATGTATTTTTTCCGAAAGAAGCTTGGTCGCAGCAACAGAGTTCATTCGATGTGATTTTCCTGTTATGATTTATAAAAAACCGCAATCTTTTTTTGATATTTAAGCCAATAAATGGTAAATCTGCGCTTGTTCACCAGCAACACATTTTAATGGGTTAGCTAAATTTAAAAGACGAAAGGGGAAATATTTGACAAACAAAGACAGGTCGACCACCAACCACTGTTACTAAAGAAAATGTTCATGCTATCGAAAAAACTATTCGTGAAAACCGGTGATTTGCATATGTAGAGCTTCAGTGAGAACTATGTACATTCATAGTATCACGAGTACGAGTTCCGTACCAACTAAGCGATAAGCAGAAGAAACCACGTGTGGATTAGTGTAAATTTATGATTGATAAACTCGAACGTATTCGGCGATACTGATATGTAACAAAACATGGTTATATATACTATGAGTCTGAAATAAAGCGACAAACAACAGCATGATGCTTAGCAAATGAGCCAACTCTGATTAAATATTGCAGTGTATACGCACACAAAAATAACTATGAGACAATAATAAATAAAACAATAAAATAATAGAAAAATAAATATTGCTACTGAGAATCAAAGGACAGTTAACTCCGAATGAAAAGTAACTTGTGTTGTCAGACATTCTCTGGCATGAGGACGTCGACACTCCTAACACTTCTGCCACAACACGCGAGTATTCTAATAAACAAAAAGTGTCCTACAGCTTATCTAAAACTAATTCCTTGCCAAAATGAACTGAGATAGTAGGTCTCTTCAGGGCTCTGTCTGTGAATGATACATTGTCTAAGCTGCTGTTTAACATAGCATATGTTCTAAAACTAATCCTATGCAGGGCATTTCCTATTCGAAACTTTGTGATAATTAAATAATACAGTATTCGGCCACTAATATTAATAAGCCGCGTCGAGACTGGCACTATTGGCCTCGGGATACTATTGTTGCACAAAGACATTGGTGGTTAAGCATTGTTTTGCATACATTGACTGGCCTACATAAGCAAACAAGTTCGGGGCAGATGATTATTGCCTCATAATTAAAACACAGTATCAGTATATCATCATTAATAATCGGAGTATTACCTTAAAATATTAGGATCACTTAAATATATTATTTTGTAATGTTTTTAAGTAGATTCAAAAACTAACTATTAGCTTAACAAAATTAGGGGTGATGAGACGTTGTAGCTATGGTGGCTTCATTATAACGTTTAAGCGCGCTATTATAAATCTATCCTTTGTTAGTTCGATGTCCGGTATAATTGAAAATTATTGTACTGCAATTCTGATTAACAATTTACACAAATAAACATATTTTATGATATAATTTATTTTATAATTATAAGTCGGTGCTCGTGCTACACTAACGTATGAGTTAGTTATAACAATCAACCCGCTACGGCTACGCCAGGCTACGGTTGTAGCAAGTCCATGAACACAGGAATAACGAACATAGCAAAAATAGAGTCAACACTAATAATCTCGTCATAGTTTGCTCTAATGCTATTTTTCATAAACAGTCAAAATCTTTTCGATTTAGATTATATACATATTCCTGTCTACAAACAGTGGGTTTGAGATTTATAGTAGCGAGTACTATGAAACATAAGGTATTTTAAATTGAACTAGTGCGGCACGAATGAAGATCTTATTTGCAATTGCAGCTATTTACAATTGTAGAATGATTGCAGCTTTTGGTGAAATGAGGTGGAATAAAACACCGTGTTCGGCGGATTATATTATTCTCTAATACCATGAAATTGTTTTCTATCTTGTAGGGATGTTTTAAAATGTTGAGTGTCTATTATTTTATAGTTTAAGAATGTATTTATTTCAAATTTACTTATTATACACTTTAATCCTTTATTTAAATCGTAGGATAATTCATTAACCTTTAGAGTTTAAGGTGTTAACGATTTTAGGTCTGATGTATTACATAGATTTGTAATTGACAATCTACGTAAATAATTTATAGGAATCACGATGTTAAATAAACATAATTCGATATTAATACCCTTATTGTGCACACAATTATTAAATGCATTATTTATGTTGAATGGTCATGACTGATGGCGATGTTACGGTACCTTTTCATTATTATTCTTATTAAGGATGCAACCTAAATTAATGACAGGTCTGTTAAAATGTGTATAAGGATTCATTCTATCAGATATATTTCACGTCCAAGATCTTCATTAAAGGAAAATAGTGTAGTCTGGACTACTTAGAGATTTTCTTACAATACTATATCGAGACTTAAAACAAAAGCTGCAATACCTGTTTACCTACAAAATTAGTTTGAATACAAATCTAAAGGTTTTGTTTTTGTTATTTCTTAATTTGAAATAATTCATTAAACTAATAAATTTTGCGGATATATTTTTAACTATCTATAGTACATTTAAAATTTTATATTAGAATTAAAGATTTATTTTTAATACACCTAACATTTATTGTTTTATAATTTTAAATTTAAAAAAAAATTAAAGATTGAGAATAATAAATGAATATTCGCAATCTTCTAAAAGTGAACTAACTTTTTTCGCTGAAAATAGATCTGACGAATGAAATTCCCAGAAGATTAGTTACGAGATTACCACGTTCGATTAATATTTTATGCAAATATGAACGGTCGCTTTTTAATTTTACGCGAACTTATAGTCCATTACGAGAATAAATTCATTAAAATTAGAATGTTACCATAGCATATAGTTTTATAATTACTTTATTTTTAAATATATAATATTTTTTTAGATTCATAGCATTGGATTTTGCTACTAAATTAAATATAACATACTAATATCTTCAACACTTTTACCAATGATTTTTCAATTTCATTATTTGTTATTCATGTTTAATGTTCTTTTAAAAACTTGTTTACAAAGTTGTGAACGTCGAAAAACATAAATACATGAGGGAAATTGGACTGACAGTCAATTTTCCTTTCAGACTGCCCTTTACGTGTAGTGGCGCTTGATGTTATACAAAACTTACAGAACTTTCACTAGCTTTTGGCCAAGCCAATTTAAACAGTTGATTAGCTAAACGCTGCTAGCTTTGACGCAATAAATTGTGATCGTAATGCAATACTCTCGTGTAAAAATTAAATTATGGTGCATTTAAAAAGCAAAGTAAAGGTTACTATAATTTATAGCATGAATCGAATTTATGTGCGATGTATTTGTTTTATAGTTCTTAGTATTTACTAGCTTTTATAAACTAGACTTGAGATATTATCATTAGACTTACTCGATCGCATTTACTAACTGAAGTCGAAACAGTACGTCATGTCCTCCCATTATTTCTTTCTTGCAATTAAATTAACATACACTCCCGCTGCTTTTATAAACTGTACATACATTTAATCATAAATATATTTCATACAGTACAAGGATTGATTTTTCTTTTGTCTTACTCACAAATTGTGTCCGTCCACTTCATATTGATCATTGTTTATTTTATATAAGAAAGTTTGCCAACGAGCAAGGTGATCACCACTGTCCATGAACATCCACAACCCACCTGTCTGCAGTGCATCTACGACTCTTTTAAGCCTTTAGAAAGCCTCTTTTCTTTAAGGTCCCAAGTTGTATCAGTTCTGAAATACCGTTGGCGACAGCTGATTCCACAGAGTGGTTGTGTGTTGCAGAAAATTTCGCCTAAAGCGCACAGTGATGGATTGTCAACCATCGAGTTGATGAATTGAGTCGAATTCGGTAAAAAATGCATAGAGATCCAACATCTCTTCGCAATATCAGTGAATATAGCCGATTTGAAAGTGCCTACAAAAATACGAGCCGCTCTACGTTGAATGCGGTCAAACGGAAGGAGCTGGTACTGGGGCCCTTGCCTAGAGATGAGAACAGTATTTCATTTGAGGCCGACATTGCGCCTTGTAAAGTTAAGTTGCCATATAGCTTTTATGCTTTCTCATTACATGGCGAAATCATACCGGACTGTGACTTCTCATTACAAGTGTACCTGGACTTTGGTATTATGTTATAACATAATTATAAGAGACGAAACTTTTCTTTATTTATATTCATTTATAATTAAATATTTTGTAAATACATGAT
Source organism: Teinopalpus imperialis (assembly GCA_029286865.1). Taxonomy (NCBI): domain Eukaryota; kingdom Metazoa; phylum Arthropoda; class Insecta; order Lepidoptera; family Papilionidae; genus Teinopalpus; species Teinopalpus imperialis. The sequence goes on from JAGSMU010000007.1 coordinate 4,784,524, forward strand.
AAGCCGAAATATTTTTTTATTACGTATTTATCTTGTTTATGTTCAGGTATAAATAGGCACAGAGAAAGCGATTAATACGGCCCATGACAGCCATATTTATTATTGATTTGGAATCATAATACAGATATTTTGACTTAAGGTTGTTACGAGGATTAAAATGTAATAAACGTAACGAATAACAAGCTTCCTGGTTTATTTCACCTACCAGCCAAAATACATCAGCCGATAGATAGTTGCTGGTATTTTCTAAGGCATTTTAGGCTGATATTTCGTGAAAGCGTGGTATATATCGAGCCTTTATTCAATCTGTATGCTATAGCTAGTTTAAATTTAAGCATCATACCACATATCCTTTCAGTAGTTACTGAAATTCGAATTTGAACTCTATTTATTTCTTTTGAAAAGTCCTATTTTTTTATATTCATCTTAATTTAACTGCAAAGGGAATGAAAGAAAAAAAATGCACTCTGAAGCGTATTATTATGACTCTTGTGTTGACAATAAAGCAGTGCAGTGTATTCCAGTTCAATAATAGAAAATTTAAAAACTTGTCACGCTTGTGCAACATTTTGTCGACTACTTTCTAACATCTTTTAAGACGGTCATTTATTTTTTATTACATTTTGAGTAACAACAGTTCACCTGATGGTAAGTGATTGCTGCGGCCCACGCCATCAACATTCATCCTCGATAAGGAATCATGATTCAGATGCATTGTAACCCTTGAGGACTGAGATGGAATGCCTCGTCTCGATTAATAAAGGTCTCTGGATCCCTGCACTCACCAGATCATTATGCTGTATTTTACGCTGATATTCTGTCAGGGCGTGATTACCCCGGTAAAGCTGACACTTTAATTCTTTAGCTAGAAACAAACTGCAGTGTAGCTTTATCACTGGCAATGCCTACTAGATGGGTATACTTGTGAATGCATGATGATTGTGGAAGCAATTCTGCACGGGTAATTAAAGCACCGAGAAAGGTTTTCATTCTTTATTTTCTTTGATTGTTTTACATACTTTGTTTCCTTCAGTGACAATACTCTTTCGATAATATTACGCTAATTATTGAAACTATGCCGGACTGGACTACGACATTTATTCGACTCCTAAGACAAGTAACACAATGGACAATAACAAGAGATTAAGATTTATGTATTTTTGCACATTTATTGTAATGGTATTTTGATGTTAAGTTTAGTGTATACTTTTTACAGATTGTTATTTTCAATGATTGTTGCCGTGTTTTTCTCTACTATTGTTGTTTAAATGTAAATCTTTTGTCTTTTTTCCATCAACTCTGTTTTTTCAAAAATATGGAAAATGATTTCAAATTAAATATTGTTTGGGTTATAATTTAAATCAATTAGTTTATATTTTTTACTTTTATTGTTTTTTGTTTTCTGTACGAGACGTTATATTTAATTTAAATACCGCGCGTAATATAACTTCGGTCGGAAGCTTTTGTCTATGTTTTAAATGCAAATTATGTATTACTTTTTATTGTTATTATATTGTTTATTTTTTATAGTTTTTTTGTTGTTTTTCGGTAAAATAAAATAAAGGTTGTAGATTATTTTCTACTTTAATACTAACGATTTTTAAAATGGTTGCCAGCAGTTTCTTTGTACCGTATATAATATATTGGTGTCTTTATTAGATGGTGAAATTATAATAGTGGCAGCCATATATTCGTTTCGTAGTATTTAACTAATGCTGTCTTGTATGGACAATTATTTATTTTAACATTATGCCTTTATGTACTTAGAACAAAATTATTATGTATATAACTAAAAATATTTCTTTGTCCCAAAGATTATTTACCTACTTCTGACCGCCCGTATATAAATTTTTAGTGTAAATTAAATAATTCAAGGTTTATTGTTTTCTTGCTCGTATCGAATGTTCTTTACTTGTATTCTTCTTACTATGTAGTTTGTAAATAGTAAGAAGAAAACCGAGTTTAGTGAACGATATTATATACAACTTCGCTATGCACCTGTTGGGTTCCCTTGTTTCATATCTGGGGCGGAAACACGTAACCTATTTTTGTAAATTTATGTACAAATTTTATGACCTAAAAGAGGATGTCGGGATCGAAGACGTATGACTAAGGGTATTCGCTAACAATAACGGCGGGTTCAATCATAAGAAAATATCTTCGCAAGGAATTATAAAGTTGTCGCCAGCTTAAATATTAAAAAAAACGCTTCAACACACGCAAAGCAAGAAACCACTACCATCAACTGGTAAGTGAATGGTGGGTGTGTAAATCTATAAGCTTCCTCGGTGTCTCAACCTTGGTTCAAGGTTTCGAAGATTTTCTTGATATTCATAAAAAGTAGCTTGTTTCTTCTTAAGTTTTAAACTTGCGTTTTCGTTCTATGCCAAATGTAAAATGCTTGGTGCTTTTCAACGTTTTATATTAACAACCTTTTTTCATATCTTCTATCCCTCTCTGGCATTATTTGCTCTCTTTCTTTTGCCATTGCCTTTTACGCTATCGACGGACGTACTTATGTAAACGAGTCCGTGTCATGTAAATGGTGTTGCTGCATTACCGACCATTAACAGCCACGCGGCGGCGCCGTCTTGTCACAGCACGCGGGTTTATGAGTAAGTGATGAACAATTGATGAGTGATGATGGAGTGGCGGAGCGCACGTACCTGCTGGTATTCTCTATGAACGTTGACAGTGTATGCTCGGATGGACGTAAGTGGACCCCAAGGTCACCCCTCCTCATCCACGTGATTATTGCGATTAGCTGAAGTTCATAGCCAGGATACGACCACCGTGTCCGATCGATTTTTCGAACGCAATCCGGTCACACATGGAGGTACGTGCTAGACCCGGCGGCGGCGGTGGCGGGGCGTGTATATAGTTCTGTCGAGGCCGCCGAGCGCGACCGCGACACTCGCGCGTTTAATCCTACTCTAATGGCGGTCGATGCGATGGCGGAGAATACTCGCGCATGACTACAGCGGGATTGTGGACGCCCACGGTAGGAAAGCGACACGCCGTGCGCACTGGAATGCGCACGATCAATATCACGAGGCGTGCGCTGCGGCTCACCCGAAACCATCCCCTTGCGAAAATAAAGCACCCTTTATTCATATGATGACGTTCGCAATCGACGTCATCATAAAACAGCGGGGATGAAAAGGTGCGCGCGGCTCGGTGCCTGCGCACACTCGAAGTCGCTTCCGTTATTCGGTCGCTAGTGCACCCCCCTCCATCCAGGGCGGAGATGCGGGGGAGGGCACTTCTAAAGTTAACTTTGACGCACTTTTAAACTTGTTCTGATAAAACCATTTTGATCTACGATTGAAAAAAATCAATTATTCATTTAATTATAAATTTATCATCATATATCATTTATTATCTGTCACTTTATTAAGCTGTGCTGACTTTTCAATCTTGTGTTAACAGGTGGTGTGTGATAGAACTTTCCATAAGATATAAAAAGTAAAAAAAGAAACAAAAATCTCACCAAAAGCAATTAATTATACCCAATATTATGTTATTAAGTTTAATAACTTTTTTTAAGCTTAATAATTGTTTTTGAAATTGAGTGATCAATTCATTAATACTTATTTATTTATTCTTAACATTGCTAGCATTTTAAATATATATAAATTCTGAGGGACGTGGCCCTAGATGTTAGGATTCCGGGCTGCTACGACGTGGGTTGTGGTAGTGCTAGATACAATTCCCGGCCGAGAAATATATCTGTGCATTTCAAATTGTTGGTTTTCGGGTACAATACATGTACGTCCCGTGTCCCTGATACTGCATCTTAACCTTCTTCCTTATTTCTTCCAACCTTACTGCACATATATTACATTATATGGGGAATAGGGAAAATAATAGGGAAGGGCGAGTGATTGCCCTGAGCATGTTTAGAGCACTATAATATAGCCAGAACAATTGATATAATGTTAAAATAATAACCAGAGTATACATCCACAGTTGAAATCAATTAGAAATGTAAAATAAAACTCATTTAAATGTAATACAAAACACTATTTGAAGATATAGGACGAATAGAAATAACCACGCTAGCTTAGTTAAGAAACGATTGTGCAAAACTATCCTAGACTGGTATCAGAAATATACTTCGAACTAGGGTCATCGTATCTTAGAATATACGAAACTAAAACACAACATCAAAATAGCGTTTAAAAAGTACCCAAAGTTTTCATTTATACACATTAGTCACGACACACAATTCATATTGAATTAAAGGTATACAATATCGGAAAGTTTTAGTAACAATGTGTTAGGAATGAGAATTCAATTCTGTAACGAAACTTGGATATAGTTTATATTGAGCTTATATTTTGCTTTTTGGTTGCGTTTTGTCCTGTAAGGAAGCTATCACATCAAATTTACTTAATTAGCAAATATTTATATATATTATTTATTATAAACCTTTTAAAATATTTAAAGCTGGTAGATAATATAGTAATTAGCAAGCTGAAGTGGCAATGGACCGGCCAATAGTTCCTTGAATTCATAAATATCGTGGAGGTAAGAGTTCTCAAGTACCGGCTGCTGATAAACTCAGTGTAATATAACCCGTAATAGATTTAGCGACATCTTGTGCCAATTTGGACTGAGAGTTTCTTGTAGCAGTTTTATGGGGGAGACCAACACCATGCTGTGATTTGAACTGAACTGATATAAACTAAGCTAGCCCGTTCACGGGCTCCACCAACCATTCCCCAAATAATGTGAGCACATAAAGACTGTAATAACATCCAGTACCCAAAAACCCAAAAGGTATTTAATTCCTTGATTTTTTGGTATGCTGTACGAATGATGTCACAGAGCAATGAGTATATCACTGATTAATGTGTAACTTTATTAGCATTGATATGTTATGGTATAATGACCTCTAACGTCACTTCACAAGATCTTTTATATGCATAACAGATTTTTTGTGTATTATACAAAAAAAAATATTATATTACATAATTCTATACAGTTATGGAATCTCTTATAATCATATGGTTGTTTCTAGCTGCAGAATTAATGGGTCAGCTCGACTGGGGTAGGACCTCGCCCTCACAGAATACCAGCGTTAAATAACAGCATAATGCTGCTGTGTTTGGTCTGGTGAGCGTAGGGATTCGGAGACCCTTATTACTGGTGACGAGGCATTCCATCTCAGTCTTCAAGTGTACACATCTGCATTATGATATCTTTGTCAAGGATGAATGTAGATGTCATATGCCGCAGGAATAACTTACCATAAGGTGAACTGTGTGCTCGTTTCTCAAAGTAATAAAAAAATAAAAATAAAAAGAAACAAATGTTAGAATGGAAAAGAAATTGTGCAAAGGCATTCCGTTGTAAACAACCGTAGTGTCCAAGCCACATTGGAGCCGCTTGGTGGACTACGCTCCGATACCCTTCCATAAAGTGAGCTAGCTAGTCCTATATTAGAATGTATAAATCAAAATCTTACAATTTATGGTATGTACATATTTCCAGCACAATATATCGTTTATTTAAATAATAACCACTACATTAAAAACATTCCTGATACCCAATATTATAGAAATTTAATAAAATGTTGCCCGTATAGTATACTACACAAATTATTAAACATTCAATGTGGAAGTAAAAAAAAGAAGTACAGAAGAAACGAAATAAAAAAATCAATAATCAATGCTTCTTTAACTAAACCACACATTGTTGGTTAAAATGAATTCCTAAAAATTATAGTTCATTGTTATCAGGAAATGACGCCATAAAGTATCAAAAGAACCTCACATGTAGAAATATCTTACATGTATACAACAATTTTTAATTGAAAGACAAAAGCGCAAACAACGATTATGGAGATAACAATGTCAAATACACTTATAACGTTATTCCTTCTTGTCGCACACATCGTTATATTATCACATGAATCCATTATTATTCGTTTCTGTTTAATGATCAATTATTTCCTTATAGATAATTCAAAAAATAAAATAATATTTTGAAGATAGATGTGCCTAGTAAGAGTGTAGCCCTCTGTACGGCAATAAATAACCTAATTATTTTATATAATAGGTCTTTACCTATGAAATTGCCGTTTTGTATGAAATAAGTTAAAGTATTTTATTTCAAATATTTTTATTTCTGTTATTCAAAGTAATCGCCCATATAATCAACGCAATGGTAGTTTATTGAAGCCCTTCTTGTTCTGTTAAAACCCGCTGGACGGGTGGCAACAAACTCTTCAAAGGCATTGTTGTGGTACTGCCTCTCGGGAATTGAATTTTTTTCCCGCTAAAATGTGGTCCAAATTTTGGAAAAAGTAATAGATGGTGGCTTGCAAACTGTCTGTTGTGCAGTATGGGGTCGCGTGTTGTCGTGTAGGAACAACGGGGACGACCAATTGACCAAAGCTGGTTGCAGATGTGCGAGCTTCTCCATCATTGTTTTCAGTTCTTCACAGTACATATCTGCAGTAATGCTCATGCCTTTTGGTAAAAAAACTGTGATGAATCACACCTTTTCAAAAAATCATCTTTCTATAGGTAATTTTTCGTTTAGGGCATTGCTTTGGTGCTGAACCAGGATTTAACCAACTTGCAGAGCGCTTTCGATTGTCGAACAGAATCCAATTTTCGTCGCACGTAACAATTCGGTTCAAAATTCTTTCATTTCTGTTCCTGTTGAGCAGGTATGGCAAGTATCAACACGTACGTTGAGGTGTTACGTTACCGCCAACTGCACTTCGGTAAGCTTAAGACGTGAACTAGACAAAAAAGGATCTTTCATTGTAATTATACATACCTTTAATTATTTATTTATAATTTATTCACTTATGAAGTTTACGAACGATTTATAAAAAACATAAACTTTGCTCTTTATCATGTAACAAAAGCATAGTAGTCTCCTCAAGTTCAGCACTCTATTTACAAGCAAATTATGCAATTAACATGCTTTAGGTACTTGCAAGCAACAAACACGTGTATAAGTGTAATCAATTCCGATAATTACAGTTTCAAACAATCCTCTACAACATACCGCCGCACATTATCACCCGCATAATGAACAATTACATTACATAATTAAATAACGACACACGAGGATCAGTGGTATGCGGCTATTTCGAGAGCTCTATAAATACGTATACTCTTGCACGTATGACACGTGTGTGTTAAAAAATGATTTAATTCATCACCATCATCATACCCTATCCATAGTCCACTGTTCAGGAGGGGACTATTGAATACCTAATTTTTATTTATTTATTATCTGTGACTATTAATTTACTCTTATTGGCTACAGGAAAAAGATTAAAGATACAAAGAGCTTGTTAGCGTAGCCACCTGTTGCTGTTCGTGAATTACAATGGTCGTGCTAAAATTCCTTTGAAAACTTCTTACCGGGAATGAATAATCCATTGCCACACAAATGCACAATTCCAATTTTACAAACGGCCAATTCGGGCGTTGCTTATTTTACATTTGCTAAGAAAAGTAAAAAAGTAGAGTTTTAAAGAACTTTTAAAGATCAATTTAAGCATAGCATCGTCCGGCCTTTTTTTTTTATTTCATTTATACATTACAACAACTCACCAGATACATGTACCACTACTAAGCAGGGGCCTATAAGAAACCTGAAGGACTTCCTAGGCTGTTTGGACCTAGCACTAGATGCTAGGTTCTATATGCCAATAAACACTACAAATATTAAAAAAAAAATATTTAAGAAAGACTATCACGTGAAACATGGCACCGGAATGACGCATTCTACGCTGGTATTCTGTGTATTAGTCTTTTCTTTTCCCATTTGTAATATAGTTTCTGTGACCGTAGTCCCTATTGTGCAGTTTCCACTATAGCGTTTTATATTTGCTGCGTGACTATCTCACAGAAACCAACAATTAATATGGAAAGCCAGTAAGGATGTCGGATCAACGATAGAAACATGAAAGATTCTGAAGAAAACAAAAACATCCAATTTTGTTTTTATGTAAGTTGTTGTTCGAAGGAACCCTTTAAAAGGAGAAACAGTTATCTATTTTCAAGGGAAAAGGTGATGTCGAATACAATTGATGTCACACATGACGAAGGTGTACAGGCATATGGGATATACATATATGTATAAGGAGATCCTTAGAATCGTTTTGATTGCAACTTAGGTAATCAATTTGCTTTCATGCCGTACCCTGCATGTATTTATACCGCATATAGATGCATCATATTTGCTATTCGACAGTTAAAGTAAAAATACAGCGAACATAAGAGAACTCGCATAGGGTTTTCATTAGTCATATGATATATTTTAATATTATTTTATTTTGATTCGTTAATTATTTAGTTTTCTCCATATATAATTTTATTATGTAACACGATAACCGTTAATTATAAGAATTGTAATGTTCTTCTTTAATTTTGGCATGCATCAGATTTGAGTTTATGTATTTATGGATTTTTATTTTATGTTTTCATGTATGCGCTGTAGGTGACCCAAATTAAATAAATAAATAAATATCACATGAAGCATACAGAGTAATGATACTTACTCAGAATGGTGTTAAAGTGGGCTAATGAAAGGAAGTATCTGCAACTGGTGCATTCAATACAATGAGCGATCACAGCTATAAGATCTGATGTTGGATTAACGGAATGATTTAATGTAACGGAAGATTTTTAGCGGGAATCTGCCCTGAGAGCATGTTTTCGATAATGGTGGGCAGACACCATTATTGAAGGAGATCTCCCAGTGGATTCTGAAAGAGAATGTTGGCTTATGAGTATGCAGAATAAAAACTGCAGTACGGAATGTTGGACAGGAAACATGTTTAATAAAAAGCGTCTACACTCGGACTGAAATCAGGATGCTGAGTTGTGTGGAGTACTGGAATTGACAATACGAAGAACGAATACATAGGAGAAAGATTAAAATTATTGGCCAATTTATGAAGTTACAGACTAACATGGTTGGACATGGACAATGAAAAATGATGAAAGGGTATTAGTAATAGGAGTGATGAATATGAAAATTAATGTGAAGTTATGTAATGCGAGAGGAAGTTCAAATAATACATGGATTGTGTGATGATGAAGAGTGATATGAATGTAACGGAAGTCGATGTAACTAGGAATTAAGAAAGAAAAACATTAGACGGACGGACGTGAGATATAGTCCCGAACTTAGTTAAAAACGGGTGATGATTATACTTCGCGTCAATAATGTCAATTATAATTATTCATATTTTATTAGTATTCATTTCATTAAATTCATTTCTGTGCCGACTATATTAAAATAAAAACTAAATATCAACTATTCTTTCGTTCCTGAAATAACATTTTTTGCAGCGGTTACCGTTAATCCTATAGCGCTTTTCGTTTGTACTGAATCAACTCACCCCTTTCAATTCGATTGTATTTCCTATATGAAAAATGTGACTGAAACCTTTTCAGAATACAATTTACATTAAAAATCTATATTTTCACATTGAAGTTTTCTGATGTAGTGGATTGAATACACCGCTTTTTACAACAAAATTTATTCTAATATCGTGTGGTTTATTTATTTTCCAAAGATATTCTATTATACAATTAATAATCATAATACATGACATGTTTTTTAAGCATACACCTACCTCATTTCATCTCAGCATTGCCCTAAGGTTGACTTATAAAGAATGCCTAAGGCATTAAGTCCGCCTTATGTATGTGAAGCTGTATATGAAGCTTAAATAAATAAATAAATAATAATAATAATCTCTACTATCTCTATTATTTTTAAATCATGTCGTCTTAAGAAAATCTGATGTTCCCTACCACAAAATGTCAAGGTTATTTGACTATTAACATGGAAAATAACGAATATACAAATAAACCGAAGATCGATATTAAAGATCGAAGTGCAATCTCGATCGACAAGCTCTTCGAGTTTGAAATAATCTCTTGTCTCAATGTCTTATTAACAAAAATAATGTTATTATCATGATAGCGTCAATGTGAAACTGGTAGAGTTTTTTAAACCATAGTTTGAAAATAATAAAATTGCGAAACTAAAATTAATGTTTTTTATAGCCTATATATTGATAACCTGATTTCTTTTCGATTCAATTAAACCCAGATTGCAAAATCATGTCACTGTTGCAACGACCCTAAGTTATAAATCAGATTGTTGTCCTCATTCTTGTTTAAATCGCCGCCTAGAATCCGCTATTAAAAATTCAGGAGCAAAGTTCTAGATAGAAACCAAGAAGCGACATTATTTAACAGATTGGAATTAATGTTTAGTTTACCGAGACGGAATATAATATACTAGATAGAGTAGGGTGGTACCATTAAAAATAAAATACGATTTTTTTTATATGAGTACACACTTCACTTCAGTGACGTTAAGGGTTCGCTGCGGTTCATAAAAATTCCATTCTCTACTTGAAATCAAGATGAAGATCCGTCGTGATCCCTGAGCGATGAGTGCCTCCTCGCTAGATTGGAATTAGCAATAAAACAAATTAATACATATGGCGGTAGCTAGAGATCTCTGTCTTCTTCGATAGGTAATGTGACAATTTACAACTAGTCATCTGCTATTAATGATTAGTACAACCTTAAAAATAATTCATGAACATATTTAGACATACATTATTACATTTATGCTACTACTTGAAGCTAGCTGGAGTATAGTTCTACCACTATTAAAAATAATAATAACAAATTGATTTATAGAAAACAGATACGACAATTCCAACACTTGTTCCATTGATCTATGTATATAAATCATTTTACAATAGAACTAAGTAGAAAAATGTTTAATATATGTAATACTTTCGTTTTATACAATAAAGTTGTAAAATCCATTGCTTAAACTGTTGTAGGATGACGTTGTTCGAACAAGCACTATGTACTCAAAAGCTCTACGATTTGCTAATGCTCTGATGAATTTGCTCAGATCGCTAACCGAGTCATGTCTTTCTAACTTCGTTTTATGAACAAAGTTTTTATACCGTCCGGATCAGAATAGATAATAATTTAAAGCATTTTAACGGTTTTATAATATGCCTCAATAAATTCTTACGAGCTTTTAGGCAAATACATAAACTATAGGTAAAAACTTAAGGTTGGAAACTCTTGTATCTAGTATTGGCACAATTTAATGAGATGATATAAGAGTTCGCGTCCGTGTTATAATTCGTTATAGCTACCTACTTATTTCTTTAAGGTTATTATAAAAAATCAAAATGTCCATCTGCATTCTCGTATGTATACGCGCACGTTTCAGGATATTCACCTTGCGAAAAAAAAATTATCTCTGTGCTTTGACAACGTTACACAACAACTAATGTACAAAAGTAACTAAACAGGTATTCTTAGTAATTTATAAGCCATCCTTTTATATGTAATTTTATAAGCAATCCAACAATAATAATATCCAAACAATAGTAATATCCAAGAAAACTGATAGGAAATAGGATTCGCGCGCATTAACCGTTTCCGAATGACTGGACTGATTGGCGCGAGCGTTGGAAGCCGGGGCCGGTAGTCCCGCATCCGCTCTCGATTTATAACTAGTCTGGCTATAAATACTGTTACATAAAGACATTTATTTTTTCAACTTTTTAATTATTTTGAATTTGGAACACGTATATTATTTTAAAAACTTATTTCGATTTTGCGCCATTTCACATATTTTTTCGTGTTCATTATCAAATTACAATATGGAATGGGGTGTGGAAGAAAATAGGATTGCAGTGATCGCGTAGCTCAAAGTGGGTATGGAGCTGTCGGTCAGCCGTATGTTCGTATATCTTACTATCAACAGATACAACAACACTTCCTCTGTCGTGAACCAGAAAATATTGGGGCGGCCGCGTGCTGTTAGAACTACAAAGGCTGTTAATACTGTTAAAGCCAGAATTCGTCGAAACCCCATTAGGAAGCAAAAATCTTATCGCGAGAAATGAAGATTCCCGCTAGGATTCTGTCGCGTATTATAAAACAAGACCTGGAGCTCGGTGCTTATCATCGATATACAGGACATGCCCTAAATCAGTCTTTACAATTAAAGAAAGAGGATCGATCAAAACGCCTTATGTCGCGATACGCAGGTGAACGGTTAAGAACACTACACTAAGCAAAATGATAAAGTGTACAGTCACAGTTCTAAAGAAGCTGCTCCAGTGGTAGGAAAGGTACAACGTAGTCATCATCCTGCGTCAGTGATGGTTTGGTGGGGCGTGTCTTATCAAGGTGTCACAAAGCTACATTTTTGTGAAAAAGGAGTGAAAACTTCAGTCAAAATGTATCAAGATACAGTCTTGGATCATATTGTGAAACCTCGCAGCAATACACTTTTTAAAAATATACCGTGGACTTTCCAGCAGGACTCTGCACCTGGTCACAAGGCACGAACTACTAAAGCCTGGCTTGAAACCAACGTTCCGGACTTTATAAGAGCTGAAGACTGGCCCTCATCTAGCTCAGATCTCAACCCCATAGACTTCAAATTTTGGTCAGTTTTAGAGGACACGGCCTGCTCTAAACGACGCGGTGACATTGAGTCTCTTAAAACAGTGGCGAAATTTCCCTTGGAAACAGTGCGTAAATCCATATATTCGTGGCCAAACAGATTAAAGGCCATAGTTGGCCATTTCGAATAGAATATTTTTTTATTTTTACATTTTTTACTAATAAATATGTAGGTATAAATTTTAATAATATTACATTACTTCATTAAAAAAAAATCATTTTCATTTTTAACTGAACTAGGTATAATGCTGACCCGGTGCGGTGACGATCTTATTTTAAGTATGTACTTTTTGTGAAGAAATTTACGTCACGTTTTTTTTTATAGAATAGGTGACAATGATCATGCAGCCTACCTGATGGTAAGTGATCACCGCCTCCCATGGACATCGCAACACCAGAGGAGTCGCAAATGCATTGCCTTTAAGGAAGGTAGACCATTTTTATGGATATTTTTGGGAAAATCGATAATCCTTACTTATACTATTTAATAATTACTTAGTGAATTCTGAGGAAGCAATATTTTTAAGGTAAATACAAAATAGAGGTCTATATGTTAGAATTCTTCATAAAACGGTGGACTTACTTCTTTATTAAAAAAGAAAAGCCCTCGTACCAAGTAGCAAAAAGTTAACAAAAGGAAATTAACACTCCTATTGCTTCTACCTAAAAAGTTTAATTTCTAACAGATTTCTTTTAAAATTAAAGACAATCATAAAATATCTCAAAATAGCGAGAGTAAGCGCAAATAATATAAATTTATTTGATTGGAAAAATACCTAGTCACAAAAATAATAAAAGATGAAATTGAATTAAATTACTGAATAGATGCATTATATGGAATCAATGGAATGGAATTTTTAGAAAAAAATAGAATCGTGACTATTCAACTCAAAGCTTTTGAATTGACAATTTTTCATCTTCTCGCACTTCAATCTATCTCTATTGTTCTGAAATGAACAAATAATACCGTTCCGGACTGCGAATACGCCGGGCCTATATTTCCCATTTATGTGCCCTTCTTTTTTCCGAAAACGAATAAAAAACTTTTTGTGCCATGTACTTACACTGCTGCCAGTTCAAAAATTAATTTAAATTAAAATACCTATTTATTGCTAAAGCTATTCTCTTCTTAGTACAAGTAAATTGTAATGAATAAATATAGCAATAAATACGAATTTTCCAAAGAATGTGATGTCAATACCATGAACAAATATAATTATATCTACCCGTAATATACAAGTAAAACCTGAGACATTGTATTCGTTATAATCCAAAAAATCTTACATACAGTCATCAGTTTTAAATATAAAATTAATATTATGGCATTTTTTATCTAATTTATTATAATATCACTAGATTATATAAATGATTACATACGTTGGAAAAAAAATATCGCTCCGGGCTCATAAATAAACTTAAAAAAATCTAAACAGTCCGCTGAATTTCTTTCGTATGCTAGGTGGCTTTCATTTTCGAGGTGCTTTACATCTCCAAGCGTAATGCTACTATATTGGCACACCTTTGATTATATATTTTAATTGTATTAACGTGTACACGTACACACGGAAACCCTGTTAATAAGCTAATCCTGCGGACTATGACAGCCATTCATTCTGGATAAGGAATTATAATGCATATATAGGAATGAATATAATGAATATAAGGAATTATAATGGATATCACCCCTGAGGGCTTAGAAGGAATGCCGAAAATCGTCAACAGTAATAAGGATCGCAAGATCTCTATACTCACCAAACGAAATCCAGCAGCGATATGCTGCTATTTCACGCTGGTTTTCTATTAGAGAACTGTTATATTCAAGATTTGATTTGGACGTAATCCAAATATCGCAACGCTAACTAAAAAGCATTTAGTTAGGGTCTTTTTGGTGTGGGAGGATCTCTTACTGTGAGTGTATAGTACTTAGTACAGCTCAAAGACGCTCTTCAGTCTTGAGTCAAATACCTTTCTCTAGTCAATCCGGGTGGCGGAGAAATTTCGACAGTTGCGCTTAACCGACTTGCCAATAACCGCGACAATTTAGAGTGGTTCCTTGGCCTCACGAGCAACGCCCGTACATCCCCTAACCCTGTATGAATTTTGCACTCAGAATGGAAATTAGTGTCTTGTAGGTAGGAAGACACATAATGGGGTAGTACTTAGTCGAGTTTGCAGAAACTTGATCTTTGGGAACCAAATGAGTGACTTCAGTAGTATAGAGGTTCGGAAGCGAACTATGATCGACGGATTCCAGTAACAATTGCACAGCGTATTATCTCACAAACCGTGCGCCGGGTCTTTCCAGAACAGACCGCATCAACTACGATATCCGCCGTAATCACAACATCGTTCATAATTACAACATCTACGGTTACACTTGTCACAAGTTCTGTCCAGACGCTATGAAAGCGAAAGTGGGTTACGGGCTGCGCAAAAAGGTGACTGTATTAGCCTGGACTGGTACTCAGCCCGTTCTACGACCCTCTGGTCGCTCCAGTAACTTAAAGAACCTCTTCTGGTCACTCTGCAAGAAGCGATTCTGGTTGAACCGCGGAATGCGTTTTCCCCAGGCGGTGATTCTTTGCTTCACGTCGTCTATGCGCTCCGTCAATTATTGTCATCATCCTCCTCTACCGCTCTATTGCTCTACCTTATTTACATCTGTAGGTTGTTCCACAGGCAGCGGCACAGTATTGTCAACTGCAGAATAAAAGAACATTTCACACACATTCATTATTTAGGTAACAACTTTTCTAAAGTAATTTCAAAAAATACTTAGAAAAATATTAAAACTTTTTTTGGCTTACCCTTTTACTTTGTCATAAACTGCAGAAATGTATAGTTACGCTATTAACGCACGTAAGTAATTAGGCATTATGTTAATTCTAATTGAATCACTTTATTTTAATTCACTTTAATTAGCTATGTAATCACTTTGTAATCTCTTGAAATAAATTAGTAGATGAGTGTTATATCATTCAAGCTCCAACGAATTTCAAAACGCAAATAAACTTACATCCTAAGCTTGTTATATAGTAAAATATCAAGACCATGTTTGGACTTGAACTTGATCATGATTTAGTTCGTGTTAAGTCGTGTATATGCGTCAGATACAGAGCAAGTCGAAACATGCCTGAAAGACTTGTACGCTCGAATCGTATCTTGTACGAACTTGTCCACCCTTATTGACTTGCCGAGTTTTTTATCTTGTACGAAGTTGTGCACACTTAACGACTTAGAGTTTTTTAAGATTACATCAATGCTTTCTACTAAAATATTAGTCATTCTTATAACAAGTTGGTACACGTAACAACTTATACATAATCTTGAAAGTTTCAAATAAGGACTTGTGTTAATTAATAGTAGTCAATTTTTAGACCTCGAACTCCAAATTCAGTTTTCTTACAGCGTCCCCTGGGAAACCGAGAGGGACCACCGAGAGACCACTTTGGGAATCTCTGGTTTAAATAAAAAAAAGTATCATCCACGTAGTAATATTATCGCTTATTTCTCTTCATAATTTTATTTTTATTTAATTTTATTATTTTACAATATCCGCAGCTTTTAAATATATTACAATTAATTCTTATAGTAGTAAGGAGTTCTTATGGGAGTACATCTTACAGCTAAAAAACGGATTTACATTACTTAGCTTTCATTATTTAAACAGACAGCAGACTAAAAACAAACAACTGTTAACATTTTAAATAAAATGAAATTTGTGATACTAAATCAGTAGATATAAAAGTAAGAATGAAATTTAATTTAATTTTGAATTTGTGTGCGTGTGTTTGATTAGATATGTTTATTTATGTGTATGATATCCGTGCCGCCTTGCATCAACAGTTTTAAGATATAATTTTTAAATGTATTCCTATTAGTGTTAATAATATCATTAGAGTGAAACTTATCATTATAAACTCTATGTAATCGATTAACCACAGAGTTCTGCGCGTAACGTGTAGATGTCTTAGAGATGACAAACAAACGTTTATGTCTTGTTCGAATTTCTGGACCACAGAAGCAGAGGACTTTGTTAATTAAATCTCCACACTCAGTACTACTATTACAAAGACCATGTAGAAAAGCCATATCCAGTAATGTACGTCGGCTCTTAAGGCTTATGACGTTGTAGTACCTGCATGAACTTTCATAGTTTTGAGAACGTTTGTAACTTCTGCAATTTAAATAATTTACAAACCTATGTTGAATTTTCTCCAAATTGATTATGTGTGTTACGTAATGTGGGTTTCAAATAGTGCGACAATATTCAAGCATGCTTCTGAGATATGAAAAATAAAGCAATTTTATACAGTTAGTATCAGAGAAGGGTCTACTAATACGTAAGATAAAACCAAGGTTTTTGTAGGCTGCGTTTGCTATTGCATCAATATGTTCCGAGAAACTTAATTTAACATCCAATAAGACTACCAAATCCCTCACTAGTTGTTTTTTATCAATACGAATCATGTTTATTTGGTAGTTAAAAATTATGGATGACTCTTTCTCGTGAAGGAAACCTAAAGGCACTTACGTATTTATATATTAACTTTAACTATCTTTAACTTTCATAATATATACCCTGCCGGCCAAAAGACCGCACGTAATTAACATAATTATCCATCAATGGTAATAAAATCCCATAGGATAAATAAAAGAAATGCACATCTGCATATTCTATTGTTAGTATCGAATATTTAAAGAAGTCATTCTTTTGTTTACTTTCAAGTTATTGGACAATAAACATCTATTGTTTTCAAACACCGACAAATGCTGCGCTAGAGCCAGGTGGTAGATTCTTAAAAATATGTTTATAATGTCCTCATTACTAATTACTTTGGTTATGTTACGTATTGGTCAATAATTAGGATTATTTAGGTCCTGAAAACACGTGTTTCTGACTTATTATTACCCGAGCTTACTTGGGTTTGTTCAGAAACAATCTCAATTAGTCTAAACTTGTGGTTTCTACAGTGAAGACGTCATAAAAGCTCGAGAAATTAGCAGTGAAGTGCGTTCTGCCATCGTTGTTTTACATAATGAGGGCAAATCTGAACGTGAGATTGCTTCACAACTGAAGTTTTCGAAGAATTGTGTTCATGGTACAATAACTCAATACAGGGAGAAAGGCAGTTTTCAAGATCGTCCATGCTCGGGAAGGCCGAGAGCTACCACGTCTAGTGAAGATAGTTTCATTGCAAGCAAAATAGACGCTTAACAGCACCAGAAATCCGCATTGAAGTAAACAAAACCCGAGTTAAACCTTTAACATTGACTACAGTAAAACGGCGACTTAGAGATACGAAGTTGTATGGTCGCGTTGACTTTCGAAATCCTCTGCTAAGGCTACAAAACAAGACAAAACGGATGCAGTGGCGCTTGCCCATCGAGGTTGGACTGAAGAAGATTTTAAGAAAGTGCTTTGGACCGATGAATCCAAGTTCGAACTATTCGGTTCAAAATGTAGAATTTACGTTCGATGCAGTGCCCAAGAAAAGATGATGTCAGATTGTGTAGTTCAAACAATCAAGCATGGTGGTGGCCGCCAAAGTCCACAAGTTTGGACTGGAGGTAGCGCCTCACAAGACCGAGGCGCACACAAGCTGCCACGCAGCAGGGAACCACCCAACTTGTGCGTCCGAGTAGATGAGTCTGAAATCAGAGTGGGGCGGTAAATGAAATACCTGGGCCTCACTCTGAACAGTCGCTGGGGCTTTGAAGAGCATTTCGAGCGCCTAGTCCCCCGGATCGAGAGGGTAGCGGGTGCTATGCACAGACTGCTGCCCAATCTCGGGGACCGAATGAGGAAGTCCGCCGCCTCTACGCTGGGGTCATACGATCTGTAACCTTATACGGGGCGCCCGTTTGGGCGAAGAAGCGGCGTGGGAAGCCGAGCGGCAGGTCTTGGTCGGTCACATCGGATGGAACCCGTCCCTGCCAGCAGTCGTGTCGGCGCTGCGTGGGGAATCAGCGTGGAGGACCGTAGGCTCCTTCAGCGAGGCCGTAATGGTCCGAAAGAAGGCTGCCGAGCGGGATAGACAGAGGACCGATCCTGTTCGGAGATGAGGCTGGCGTGACGCATGAGTGATTCGTCACGGCCCTCCCATTGGTGCTCCCTTACCATGAACGGGGCCCTTCGGGTCGCTGACGATCGGAGTGGTGGCTCCGACCGTCCAGTTTTAGCGACCCCGAGGAGAACGACAGCACGACGTGGTCGCAACGAAATCACCAGTTTCGTTCGCGAAAACCAACTAGACGTACTCTTAGTGCAAGAAATATTCCTAAAATCACACATTGCGAATTATAACGTCATCAGTAGTAGTAGAACCCCCGTCGCTAACGGCGGATCTCTCATCTGCTAAAAAAGTCACTGCGTGCCCGTTGACACACTTACCTACCTAGAAGCCTCGGTCTGTCAGCTAGCCATGACCGGCCCCATCACAATCGCGTCTGTCTATCTCCCTTGCAGACGTGACGCTCAAATATTACCAAGCGATTTTATGGAACTCCTGTCCCTTGACAACTCAATCATATTGGCAGGCGACTTCAATAGCAAGCACACTCGATGAAATGCAGCAAAAATCAACCCCCAAGGGTTGGCTTTAGACTCGCCAAGCGACGCACTCGAGGACTTCATGCTGTCCCGAGGGCTATCCATCTATGAGCAGTTCGGTTTTCGCACCCAACGCACCCTACACATATACTGCATCGCATCAAGGAGCATATTCACAAGTAAATTCATTCAGGGCTACGAAACCGGGGCGCTTTTTCTCGACGTGGCGAAAGCGTCCGCCAAGGTCCGGCACAACGGGCCATATACAAACTGTATGAGCTCGGTGTGCCAGATCGACGTACTCATCATAAGAGACTATCTCTGCAATCGAACCTTCCGCTACCGCATCGAGGGAACGCATTCCGAGGTTCACCCAATTCGAGTCGGAGTATCACAAGGTTCCGTCCTAGGTCCCATTCTCTACACACTCTACACCAAACTACATACCGCGCACTCTCGTTGTAGAGCCCTCCGTCGATGACACCGGCCTCTATGCGTCTGGATCAAACCAGACGCTATGCGTAATCGGCTCCAATCCGCAGCCAACACCTTAGGGAAATGGTTTCGGAAATGGAGAACCGAGGTTAACCCCACCAAAAGTGCAGCCAAGCACTTCCCTCTGCGCATCAAAACGCCGCATCTCCTACCCCTAGCGCAATCTGTACCAATCACCTGGGAAAAGACAGTCAAATACTTAGGCGACTCACCATCACTCCGCACATCAACTGCGTACGAAATGGGGCAGGCAGCCTTTGTTCTCGGTCCTATGCACCCGTTTCTTAATAAAAATAATAATTAATAATAAAAAAAGTAATATGTCCATACATAATAAAATTACACTTTATAAAGCGCGCATCCGACCCCTAATGGCATACGCAAGCCTCGTCTTGACGCAAGCCTCCCCGCTTCTCATTCACCGACTTCAGATAACCCGAAATCGCTTGATGTGCAAGGCCACCGTGCACCGTGGTTCTTGAGTAATGAAAATCTATACATAGATCTTGAGTTCCCGGCCATAGTTCCTACTGACGTTCCTAATGACGTGACAAACAGGGCCCAAGGCCCCCCATGAAACACTACAAACATACCCTTCACCATCATATCGCCCAACTGACGGTGAGGGCATTGCACACAAAATTATTTGCGATACCGCCATGTCACGGTTGCCGAGGCCGGTTCTCTCCAGTCAACACTGATAGAAGCGTCGCTGCAGTTTCTTGCGCCACTTCTTCTCCAGCGTCTACGCATTCCGAAGTGGTGGTTACAGGTAGTTTATAATAATACTGACATGAATTTAGATAATTTGAAGTCAAAGCAGCTTACCGACCCGAGACTCCATCTCGGGAACCATTGCACTAGTTACCCACTAATAAAAATCGGCTAAATCGATCGACTAAGCGCTCGCATAACTTTTCAACCCGGTGAAAGTGTAAGAGCTCTCGGGGTAACAGCGGCCATCGACCAAAAAAAATAACAGTTCCGAATTTGATCATACATCACCTTCAATTTGCAAGTATTCCAATTTTATATTACCATTATGGATCATGATATAACCTACGAAAATATATAATGGATTTTATAGAGAGAAGATAACGGCATCCATGTTAAGCTAACATAAAACATTTTAATAACCTTTAATAATATTTGTAATTATTGCGTTAACCATTATGGAACCAAATTATTGAGTATGCACACTAAGGGGGTGAGTCGTTTTATTTGTTCCAGAATGTACATATATATTATATACGTGTAGCTTATTTTAATACTTTGTACTTTCCACATTCATACTTTGCGTGAGGAACATTGTACTATTTTATACGTATAATAAAACAGAGTTAATAAATAAATTAGCTACAACAATAATATGCCTGATATTGTATTATGGTTATGAGGATGGTGATTCGGAAATCCGAACGCCACAGTATCTATAAAAAAAAGACGTATGGTAAATGAACGCAGCTATAACGTTGTGCAAATATTGGTTGGCAGTAGAACTTTAATTTCTTTATTCTGTTATGTGTGTGCGCAGCCTGTGACAACTATACAATATATTGTTGAACACATACGCCAGCGTGGACGACTTTAAAGTGTTAAATGTATAAATTTTAATATAAATCAACAATATTATTTATATCTAAAGAAATGTTTTTTTCTCAAGTGAAGATGAAGATCACGGCTACCACGTCACTGCTATTACTGATTTGTTTTAGCCACTTTGTAAAAGGTAAGAATTTTCATAGTGTTCGTCGTTGTCGTTACTGCCAATTATATATCATTTCTTTATTCTTTTCATGTCTCACTATATATTTAAATATTATACAAGGATAATCAATATCAATCAATAAAGATCAACATCTATAAATGCCGTAATTTGTATTTCGGCATAGATTCGCTTTTCCTTATTACGAAATGACATCTTTCAAAGTCGTTTATGATATGTATTATATATTTTTGTTTATACAGTTATATTTTAAATGTTGGTGGTATATAATAACTGTTTATAGAGCCGTCTGTACCATGATAATAGTAAACTTATATGATCTATTGCCCTACGTCGTCCCTAGCTTTAACAGTAAATCTATATTTTTATTTAATTAAATAAACCTGCGTTGTTTATAGATAAAGCATATTAACAATTAAAAGGCCCTGCTATCGGGACAACACTTGTGCAAAGACGTTATTAAAATTTTATTTATTTATTGTCACTGAAGTTTTTTATGAAATATTGCAACTTAATACATCAGATAGTTTTAAAAAATATTTACAATAATATAACATTTTAGGCTGCAAATACTATGGCATTTTTGCAACAGTTGTAATGCATTGAAATCAATTTGGTGTAGTTTTATTATTTAAATGCTTACAACATTTAAATATACTTGTAATTTTAAGTATTGTTAATATGACTAGTATTTATTTTTGTTTGTTAAAAAATTAGTGCATATAATCAAATGCTCAAAATATAAATCATGATGATAAATGGTAATACATAAACACTTTGACTGTGAAATCAATGGGTGATCAGCAATGAAGACAATGGGTGTTTGGTTTAGAAAACATGTATATGAATAATGTTTATGATGAATTTTCCGGTTACAAAGTTAGCTGCGATGACAATTACATTATTAATAGTGAAGTAGTACCAACTAAATAAAATAAAGTTAAAGAAAAGAGCCCAACCGAAAAGACTCAATCTACAATTAGTTAAAAAAATGTTTTTAACAAACTGTAGATTGTAACCCTTACCTGGCCCCTAGGTGTAACTTCAGACCAATTATCCTTGTAATATGTTAGCGATTATTTTTTTTTTGGCACTGTTTTTGTCCACCATTTACTTACTCCCGTAAAAAACAGTTTTGAATTTGTTCCGAGGTAAATATTAAAGAAGGGCAACAAACTTACTAAATGTACATATTGTTAACGCTAGATTGCCGGAGTGAATCATTTTGACTCATTTAAGATTTTATTGCTATACTGCAAGTCCCCTAAGTATCATAAATAACTTAAGGTAAAGATATATATATATTACCTTCGTAAAAGTGTCACCATTTTCGAGATATCAAGCTATTTTATTTTTTCTAAAAATACTAAAAAAAGTAATTAGTGTTATGTTATGCAATATACAGCAGCAGCTCCGTACATTTTTTGTTACTGCTGAAGAAGTCGCATTAAATTATTATTAGTAAGATATTTTTTTTAAATAATCTTATATTTCTCAACTTATTGCAATAACATTAATGAAAAGGTAGAACAATTATTCAAGGTTTTATTTTGGGGATTTACTTTTAGGTTTACATTCATATTAAATATTATGAAATAATGTGTTGCGAGTCTTGAAGGCTTCTGTGAAAGCTTTTATATATTTTTTTTCCTTTTCTTCTACTTCAATATACTTAGAGAGAATAGAGCACTTTTAGCAACAGGTCTTATTACTTTATTATATATAATTTATTTTTGAAATAATTTTAGCATAACTGGATAATATCAGAATTTCTTGCCAAATATTCTATACAAAATAATCTATAATAAAGTTTATGTAAAATAAGTAAATGTAAATAAATATTTCAAGATCAAGGTTGAAATCAAATAAATCTTTAATTAACAAAAACACACGGACACTAAAAATAAATAAAATATTGAATCTTATGGCTTTTTTTTAATATTATTTCTTTTTACTTACTTAATTATTTAAATTTAAAATCCTATCCCAAAAGAAATATTTCTCTTGGTACTGTAAAAAGCATTTGCTTTTGATTCAATTATTGACAAAGGTACAATGGTATAAATATTAAGTCTATACCTATGAAATTGCCGTTTTGTATGAAATAAGTTTTTTTTTCAAACTTTTTTATTTCTGTTAATCACCCATGTAATTGATGCATCTTTGCCAAAGCAATGGTAGTTTATTGATGCCCTTCTTGTAAAAATCAACTGGACAGGGGTCAAAAAACTATTCAAAGGCATTGTTGTTGTACTGCCTCTCGGGAATTGAATTTTTTTCCCGCTAAAAAGTCCAAGTTTTGGAAAAAGTAATGGTCGGTGGGTGCAAGGTCTAGTGAGTACGGTGGATGAGGGATAGATTCCAATCCCAACTCTTGCAGCTTGGAGACTGTCTGTTGTGCAGTATGGGGTCGCGTGTTGTTGTGTAGGAGCAGCCGGGTTGACCGATTGACCAAAGCTGGTTGCAGATGTGAGAGCTTCTCCATCATTGTCTTCAGTTCTTCATAGTACACATCTGCAGTAATGCTCATGCAGTTTGGTAAAAAATTGTGATGAATCACCCCCGCACTAAACCACCAAACAGTGACCATCAACTTTCTAGAGGTCGTTTAGGGCATTGCTTAGGTACTGAACCAGGATCTAACCAACTTGCTGAGCGCTTTCGATTGTCGAACAGAATCCACTTTTCGTCGCTCGTAACAATTCGGTTCAAAATTCTTTCATTTCTGTGCCTGTTTAGCAGCGCTCGGCTGGTCTCAACGCGTATGTTAAGTGCCGTTTGTGCCGCGTTGATGCCACGACATACGATGTACATATTCCATAATTACACGAATTTTTAAAGTATCCATGATATCGAAAAATGATCAAACGTAATGAAAATACAAAGCTAATGAATAAACAAAAGACTGACATTACAAAAAGAATGTCATGGTTTTAAAACAAAATTAATTTCAATATAGAATTTACAGCCAATCAAAATTTGTTTTGGTTTGAAATGGCCAATACTGAAGAACGGCAATTTCATAGGTAAATACCTAATATTATAATCGATTGACATATAAATCGTTATTATCGAGAATAACGTTCCCCGGTATAACAATTGACTGAACAAGACAAGGGCTAAATACATCGTGTAGTAGACTAGACTAATTTGCTCGTATGTCTACCAGTAGAGCACTTGTAGCTTAAGATGATGAAGTTAATACACGAGATAATGATTCCGTTACGTTAAAGAGCTTACATTTTTATTTTCACGGAATGCTAAAGTAAGTGTTCGATAAATACGACACTCTCACACGGCACATAATTTATCAGTGTTACAGGATTACCAGCGTTATATAGGTGTAATATTACCGTCGTGTCCTATTGTTAGTGATGAGAAGCGGAGATCAAATTACTCGTAACAAGGCATTCCATTTTCTTTCCCATTGAGGGTAGATGTAGGTGGCTATGAGTTAGTGACCACCATACTTTTAACGTATGGACTTGTTGGTCACTAAAACTTATTTATGAATGACTAAAATATTAGTTATCATATTTTCGATACTAATATTAAATACGAAGTTCCCGTTTTTAAGTTCCCGGAATGGTGGGGTTGAAATGGGATGAGTTATCTTTTTTACGTCGTAACGAGTTCAGTTCAATCTTTTAAAAAAAAGTTAGTTAAGTTAAGCCATTGAATAAAAATGAAGGTGAAAACTAAAGAAAGGTGTCCTATTTCTTCACGGCAATATTCCATGAGTCGAGTTGCGCTGGCTGCCCTGCATAAGATGGGCTTTCACATTTTGAATTCAAATCGCCCTTATAGTCCAGTCCTGGCTCCCAGAATGAAAAAGGAGCTGCGTTGGAAGAAATTTGCCATGATGAATAGACGAAGAAGTTAAGACGCAATTTTTCAGATAAATAAAAATATCTTTTTATGAAGATATAATAAATATTACACACATAGTACACATAAGAAAGGAAAAATAATTTTGGTTTTTTATTTTCCTTCCACGAACTTAAAAACGCTTCCTCGTATGTATGTTGCTCAATAAATATAGTACGATTTGGATCTGTTGTTTAACTTTTCAATTCAAAGCACCTATTCATCTACGAGCTTATAAAAAATATTAACACAGCAGGAATGCCTCAAATTCAATAATCACTCACTATAATATTACACTGCTATTTGTTAGTGTTCTATGATTAGCTTGGTTATTCCTTGATCGTGCGAACCGGTTTCCTCCTACAACCTATATGGTCCATAATATAGCTTTACCACATTAAATTGTCTCGTATGTACGGATTGTAAATATTATTTAAGTGACAAAGTTAATTTATATTTCCTGTAACATCAATTAAAAGTTATCATCTCGTATGAATGGGAAGCAATTAATCTCCCTCAATTGCGGTGTAGAAAAACAGGAACGGCGCTGGAAAATTAAGTGTCAGCGATCACTACTGTGTTATACAGGGTGGGCCAGGAATTTGTAACATTTTAAAAAAATCTTATAAAAAAATCATTTTGAGTTATTTTAAAAAAAAATTATTTACAAGAAAGCTAATTAATTGGAATTTATTTTTTAAAAATAATATCATCTTAATGACCACCGTTTCGACTTTTGCACTCTTCTTATCGAGTACCGAAATTTTCGAATACGCGTCGGCAGAGACCGCGAGATTGCCGACATTTCTTCGCTGATTTTTTCTTTTAAGTGACGTAGTGTATTTGGTTTATGGATGTAGACACGGCTCTTTAAATAACCCCATAAAAAGGAATCTGCCGGGGATAGATCTGGACGTCTGGGTGGCCATGGGATATCGCCTCGTCTGGAAATCAGCTTTTTCGGGAACATTTATTTAACCACCGGCAAGGACTCGTTAGATGTGTGACAAGTGGCTCCATCTTGCTGAAATCATGTGTTACGATTGTAGCCAGCAAATTCCAGTAGCATCGGTGTCAAGAACTCCCGTAACATTTTCACATACTAAGCACCAACAGTAACCGAATGGCCGCGAGAATCTTCGAAAAAGTAGGGTCCAATGATTCCTCTAGCTGAAATTGCAGCCCATACCTTGGAGAATAAAGTGGCCTATCGTGTTTAGCTTTGGGATTTTCGCTGCTCCAATACCTGCAACTCTGTTTGTTTACATGTCCGTTGAGGTGGAAATGGGCTTCGTCCGAAAACAACAGATTACTGAATCGATCTAACATTGTTTCGGCATACGACTTGCGCAAATTTAAATAATTAGGCTTTAGTTCTTGTACTATCAGGATCTTATATGGATGTAATTTCAAATAAAATTTCAAAATACAGCGTAATGATGTTCGGGATAATCCTAATTCAGCTGAACGTTTGCGCGTCGATAAATCTGGATCACGTCGAACAGAAGCGGAAACTTGCTGCACGTTCTCTTTGCTTCGAGAATTCCGTGGGCCACCGGCTTTTTTATAACACTGCTTATTATTGCTGACAAGAGTTTTTGTTCTTATATCACATCACATGAGTGATTATTCATGTAAATTAAATACCTCAATATAATTAAAACATGAATTCAAAATGTTTGTAACTTGAATTTCATCGGTTTATCTTTTAATTATTTTTTCTTCAAATTAAATATTAGATATATGCAGAATGAAGTATCTAAATTTTCTAAGCATTTTCTAAACAATCCATTATCTCCATTTTAATAGACAATCATTGCATGAGCTGACGCCGAACAAAAAAACAGTACTTGTATAGCATTGTTTATGTTTATTGTTTATTTCTCACGTAACAATCAATAAAATATTTCAAAGAGCGTAGGAAATCTATTTTGTCATATATAGAATATTTCTTTTTATGTTATTGACGTGTTAAGAATGGACATGAATTGCCGCAGCGATTCGAAAATTATTAAGATCATATCTCGATCCGCTGATAATAGTTAGTTTAGCCGGTTCATTTTATTTTGTTCGAATTAATTTAGTATATTTAACATACCTAATATAAGGTTCGCCAGTGGCTTTATGTGCGATTAGTCAATGACAAAAACTTTGTTTGCAGGAAGCTCGCTGTACAATGTTCACGGCAGTCTGATCAGTTCCAATACTAAACCGAACATAGTGTTATTGAACCATGAGCGTTACCGACGCGACATCGCAGTATCTCCATCCACACCGCTGTCCGAGTCTCCAACAGCTGTCACCGCGGCCACTGTATCTAATGCATCCCTTAACCCGGCTGCATCAAACTCTACAGACGACAGCAATCGAACTGCAAACATAACCAGTGAGTAAACCTTTTCCCTATTAAACTGCGCTAACGGTCGACCAAGGTCAATCGACTTGCAAAAATGATTACCTTGTATATAGAATAATAAAGAAGTAACCAAATAATTAGAGCATCCAAGTCGCCACATTACGTAACGATGTCGTCTTGAAACTATGTACTTCCTACGTTTGTATTTTAATTAATGCCATCGAATTTACTCCCCGACGTCGTCTGATGACGTCATGTTGTTCACGAGTGTCTTCAAAATGTTGTGAGTCGTTTTCTCAGTTTTTACTGCATACTTGGGGGCCATTATATTTTACTTCTACATACGCGATACGCATTGTTTATGTAATATAATGGCAAGACATGCTTCTGTGTTTTATTATTAATAGGAATAATACAAAAGAGACAAAACATGATGTAGACTCAAGTGGCATTTTCTTTTTACTTTTTTTCATAGTACGTAATATTTTATGTATTCAAGTAAAACTGGTATTGTTTGCGCTAAGAACTCTGTTCGCTACAACAATGTGTACACTCATTATAAGCTTGGCGTTTGTCTTTACTTTATTGTTTAATCTTTTCTATCTATATCAGAAGCAAGTCGCATTTATATATATATATATATATATATATATATATATACATATATATTATATGCGACATGCTTCTGCAGTCAGTCAGAAACAAACTTCTGATCACCGAACAAAAATATTATTTACTATCGGGAACTACACAAATGTTTAATAAGACTGCTCGGCGTTTTATCATTTAGCGCTTCTCTGCGAGATATTTCTGTATTTCAATGAACCGATGTCGTCTTATACTTCTGTTAAAGTTAAATTTTATTATTACATATACATCGCTTTCTGTATACTGAAGCATGCAATTATAATAATTGTGCTGCAATTCCATATATATACATAAATAATTTTTGCAATTTCTGAAATTATTGCATTAAGTGCGATTTAAGTGTGCACCAAAGAATGCAGTACCTGCGCATAAAACTAGACTAGCGCATATAACGTAGAACGACGTACTATATAACTAGCACCTACGTGGCTTTGATACCACTGTGCCGGACCGAAAAAATACACGTTCGTCATATGCTAGGTACGGTATTCCGTTGTATTTATGCTTGTACATCGAACACGTCACTCATCATGAGCTCAGACGTGAGGTAAATGCGCCGTCTTTGTATAATTGTGTTTTTCATTGCTTTAACATTTGTATTCGTGCGTGATTTTGTATTATAACGTAGGCTTGCATGAAAACCTAAACTACTTTTTTTTTAAGTTAAGCTTGTGTCATATTTTTGAAGGTATTTTAATTAGTCGTTACTCATGTTCAAATAAGTTAATGCAACGATAACCATATAAATATCCATCGATGCCAAGTGTTCTATGACAAATTAGTCAGAATTATTTAGTTTAAAAGTTTATTTGCATAATGATAACGCATGAATTGTTTCGTTATCATTTAAGGATCTACTCGTATTACAAAAACAAAGGAATCTATAACTTTTTCTTTAATAATATAGGAAATCATAAGATATCTTCGACATAAATATCTAAACGTTTAAACAAGCTCAAGGATATAAATGCGTCTTCGGTTCAATATTTAAAATTTTAAGATTCAAACGGCGCTGCAGTCGTGTATTTTTTCTTGCGCGGCAAAGGCAGGCGCACATACGTTCCGTAAGCAAAACATATATATATGTCAGTAGTATAAGACATACCAACATACCCCGAGTACCGCGACAGTCCAATTGAGGCGTAGCTTGTACGTGTATGATGCCGACATTTTGTGTACGTCCCATATATATGTTTATTGATACTACGTAAGGTATCCAAGGAACGGATAGAAATAGCATAGACACTTACTGTTATTTTTCACTGTAAAGTGATTCAAATCTCGGTAAAACTGTTTTGAATCACTTTACATACAACTTGGAGAATCCAAGAAACAATCTTGGAAGTTCGTCACCGCAATATTCCGGGAAACATTGGCCTGGCAGTTACTTAGAGCATCAATTAATGTCTGTCGTTTAATCTAACTTCTTCGAGATCTGCAGATAGAGTGTGAATATTAATTACATGAAAGTGGCGACACAAATGTTATTTCATCTGATGGTAAGAGTTAGTGATCACTACAACCCATCGATATATCTACATTTATCATTGATAAACCAATAAATACACATGCTTTATCAATTATAACGTCTAATAGGAATGTCTTGTATACATGTACCCTTATACGAAACGCACCAGAAGTATGCCACTGTTTCTTACACCGTAGGGAAGACCCATCCATGCTGCAACCAGATTCTAGCTGACATGACTGCCGTGTCATATACGTATTTCATATGAAATATTATCTTTCTTGCTCAACACAGAGCATACCTATTTTCTTACTACTTTTATCAACACAGAAAAAAAAACAAACTGACAGTTTAGTTGTAGTGTAAAGTTTTTAATCTTATAGCCTAAACATTATTCTCTTAAAGCGATATCTTAAGATTATTTACCATTTATACCAGATGACATCAACAACGCGGTGTTGTTGTTATCGTATTTATAGTGTCAACCGAGCACACATTATTTATGGTAGATTAAGTATAGTGATACCTGCTGCCACGGCAGCCACATTCATCCACGATAAGGAATCATAACGCAGATTTTCATCCCTAAAGTCGAAGATGGAATGCCTCGTCACCAGTAATATGGATCTCTGATCACTAATTCAAGTACTTTCCGTCCGATGTGATGCATGTACAACAAGACCACATCCACATCAAGATCACATTTTAGGTGAATAAACAAAGATTCCAAAGAATTACCAAAAAAATATATATGAAATGTTGCGTACAAATTACTTAATTCATCCAGCCATCCAAATTTTGTGGGAAGAAATGTGGACCGAGCATTTGTTCATTAAGTAAACCCACATTTTCATAAAACTTTCGTTGGTGAGACTCGTCAGTCCATTCTCTCCAAAAAATGGGGGCATTTAAATGTCTACATTTATCATCAATCGACAGTTCTCCGTTCTTCGGGTCGGATGAACTACTAATGCATATACCAGCGTGTAAGGATGTAAACGTGCTGTATGCACGGTAAACCAAACTTGCCACTGGGATAATCCGAGCCATCTTTCCGTAGTCCTTTTAAAGATTGTAGGATCTCTCCGAAACAAATTTAGCATTTCTTTTTCTTAGGGAGGATGAACACGGATTCTACCTGAATCGCTTCTTCGTATTGCAAAACGGCTGGTTCATGGACGTGTCGATACGTCCCCGAAAATACTTAAGTTTGGTACACAACGATCTCTATGTTCTGCTGCAGCCGCAGTCATCACTTGATATCAGATGAACTGTGTACTCCTTTTTTTTAATACGACATCAGGAGTATTAAAAAAAATTTCAAATTTAGTTATATAAGAAATACGAATACCAATTCGCAGTAATATTAAAATTGCCGGAGCTATGCAACAGTTTAAATAAAAATATATCGAGGTTATAAACTACAGCAAACTAATTGGGAAAACCAATGACTACATCGTCCCTCAACGAATGAAATTCTAATGGTGTAGGGCGATAAGGAAAACGTAGGGGATATGAAATACTTAGATTTTTTACTCGATAAGTAAGCACACCCATTATTTATTATGCTACTTTTTCATGGTATGGCACTCTACGGGAGTGTGATCCTGTCCCTCTCGGGTTCCCCATTATAGACAGCACCGCTCTACCACTGTTAAAATAACTGCTCATACTCATAATATTACTAGTAATACAATGCGAACATATAAAATATTCCCTGTAATTCCTCTAAATATTTTTTTAAGGTGATAAGGAAATAATGGGGAAAGGAAAAGAGGCTGACTGGCAGGCAGCTGATCGGTACATTACCGACATTCTGCATGACCACGAGGTCCACTACGCCGGGTTTATCGGCGATAACTTTTTCTTAATGCCCTGTGTAACACGTCGCATATCCCTAGTTAATTCCCAGTAAATCCTATTGAGCACATAAGGGGCGAGCTAAAGAGAAGGGTCTGAGCCAGGAATCCAGTGCCTACGTCTATAAATGATTGAGGGCAGCATTTGTTAGAGTAGTGGGATGGTGTTTTACAAGACGCCATCAAAAAATAATGAGTCCAATGAAAAACGGATGATCTGCGTGCCGTGATTAGTGCTATGGGGGGCAACAAGTATTGATGCATTTTTTTAAAATAACAGTTTTTATTTTTAAATTACCCAACCACAAATCACTCCTCAATTTCCGATTTTCTCTAGATTCCGATCCAGATAGCATTATTTTATAAAGTATTGAATAAATGTTGGGGATACTTTAAAGCCGACGTCTTTTTTCGAAGTTTTAAAAACATAAATGATTTTTTTACAAATAAGTCACGTATTTTTAAAATAATTATCAATGAATATTCATACATATTTTTTTTAGTGCCAGTCGATCTGGCATACCGAACTCATACAGTTTGTATATGAGCCCTTTGTCGAAGCGTGCGACAAGGTCTGGCACAATTCGCACGTCGAGGAAAAGCGCCCCGGTTTGGTTGGTAGTAAATGTGCTGTGGATGTGCTGGGTGATGCGGGATGCACTTGATGGGTGCATGAGTGTTGGGTGCGAAAACTGAACTGATCATTGACGGGTAGCCTGGAACAGCTGGCTTATCGTTCGATAGGCTGATGGGTCTGTTGGATGCTTCTAGGACTTAAAAATCCCTATGACTCTGTCCTTCCAGGTATTCGGGAAGGTGCCTTTGGATATGGCTGGGTTGTAGATTATCGCCAGTAGGTATAAATTGGATATGGGTAGGAGTTTGATCACATGTTGGCGAACCTACATACGCGCACCTAACGTCAGGGCCAGGGGCCTTGCGTGGTCGCAGGTTTTTAACTTGTATTGGGCTATGCGTGATTGGACTTCACACTGAAGGGTAGGGTTCGTGTCGTTGACTGGAGATATCTTGCTAGGAATGGCATCTAGATCCCGTGATGTAACCTCCTTCAGGTTGTTTATGAGTTATTACCAGTCAATTATAGTTTTGGAGGAAGGTGAGGTTGGGGCAGAGGGCCCTAACCGAAGAAGAAAGAGACGATGATCGGAAGCGAGCTCGTAGATTACCTCTATCTCTATCATCTATTCTTGCAGATAGAAATATCAAGCACATCCGGTACGTGACCCAGTCAATATGGAAAATGGGTAGGCGTAGCTAGGCGCACTATGACGTCGAATTAGAGTGCGTCGCTTAGCGAGTCTAAAGCCAACCCCCGAGCTCTTACACTTTCACCTCGTTGAAAGGTTATGCGAGCGCTTAGGCGATCAATTTAACCCGATTTGTGGATAACCAGCGCAAGGGTTCCCGAGAGGCCTTGGGTCTAAATTAATATCAGTATTATTATTAACTACCTGTCCCACCACTTCGGAATGCGTAGACGCTGGAGAAGTGGCGCAAGAAACTCGACGACGCTATCAGTGTTGACTGGAGAGAACCGGCCTTGGTAACCGTAACATGCGGTATCGCAAATAATTTTGTTTGTGGCGCCCTCACCGTCAGTGGGTCGGTATGAAGGTGAAGGATATGTGTGTAATGTTATATGGGGCCTGGGGCCCTGGTGGTCATGTCATGAGGGTCGTTGAGGATGAGCCTCGATCTCATTCAGACGCGGGTTAAGTTGTGATTCGTGATGATATTGTAAGTGACGGCACTTAAAATCAGCTAGTTTGGGTGTGTGACGGCCGAGTCGGAGAATCGGTGGGAAGCCTGTTTCAGGTACTGAGCTATGGCCGAGAGCTCAAGATCTATGTATAGATTTTCATAACTCAAGAACCACGGCACACTGGTAGCCTTCGTTCTTGAGTCGGAGGAAATCGATTTTGTACGCAGTTGATGTGCGGATTGAAGATGAGCCTAAGTATTTGACTGTCTTTTCCTGGGATTTCCGGGGATTGGATCAAATTGCTCTATGGTTAGGAGATGCGACGTTTTGTTGCGCAGAGAGAAGTACTTGGCTGCACTTTTGGTGGGCTTAACTTTGATCCTCCATTTCCGAAACCATTTCCCTAAGGTGTTGGCTGCGGATTGGAGCCGTTTACAGATAGCATCTGGTTTGAATCCAGATGCATAGAGGCCGGTGTCATCGAGAGAGGGCTAGCGAGTGCGTGGTATGTAGTTTGGTGTAGAGTGTATAGAGAATGGGACCTACGACGAAGCCTTGTGATACTCCGGCTCGTTCTTTAGTTCTTCTCTCGGAATGCGTTCCCTCGATGCGGTAGCGGAAGGTTCGATTGCAGAGAAAGTCTCTTATGATTAGTATGGAGTCGATCTGGCACACTGAGCTCATATAGTTAGGATATGGCCCGTTGTGCCAGACCTTGTTTGATCTTGTTAACGCTTTCGCCACGTCTAGAAAAAGCGCCCCGGATTCGTAGCCCTGAATGAATTTACTTGTGAATATGCTCCGTGATGCGATGTAGTCTGTGTGTAGGGTGTGTTCGTTGCGAAAACCGAACTGCTCATAGATGGGTAGCACTCGGGACAGCATGAAGTCCTCAAGTGCATCGCTTGGCGAGTCTAAAGCCAACCCCGAGCTCTTACACTTTCACCTGGTTGAAAGGTTATGCGAGCGCTTAGGCGATCAATTTAACCCGATTTGTGGATAACCAGCGCAAGGGTTCCCGAGAGGCCTTGGGTCTAAATTAATATCAGTATTATTATTAACTACCTGTCCCACCACTTCGGAATGCGTAGACGCTGGAGAAGTGGCGCAAGAAACTCGACGACGCTATCAGTGTTGACTGGAAGAACCGGCCTTGGTAACCGTAACATGCGGTATCGCAAATAATTTTGTTTGTGGCGCCCTCACCGTCAGTGGGTCGGTATGAAGGTGAAGGATATGTGTGTAATGTTATATGGGGCCTGGGGCCCTGGTGGTCATGTCATGAGGGTCGTTGAGGATGAGCCTCGATCTCATTCAGACGCGGGTTAAGTTGTGATTCGTGATGATATTGTAAGTGACGGCACTTAAAATCAGCTAGTTTGGGTGTGTGACGGCCGAGTCGGAGAATCGGTGGGAAGCCTGTTTCAGGTACTGAGCTATGGCCGAGAGCTCAAGATCTATGTATAGATTTTCATAACTCAAGAACCACGGCACACTGGTAGCCTTCGTTCTTGAGTCGGAGGAAATCGATTTTGTACGCAGTTGATGTGCGGATTGAAGATGAGCCTAAGTATTTGACTGTCTTTTCCTGGGATTTCCGGGGATTGGATCAAATTGCTCTATGGTTAGGAAATGCGACGTTTTGTTGCGCAGAGAGAAGTACTTGGCTGCACTTTTGGTGGGCTTAACCTTGATCCTCCATTTCCGAAACCATTTCCCTAAGGTGTTGGCTGCGGATTGGAGCCGTTTACAGATAGCGTCTGGTTTGAATCCAGATGCATAGAGGCCGGTGTCATCGAGAGAGGGCTAGCGAGTGCGTGGTATGTAGTTTGGTGTAGAGTGTATAGAGAATGGGACCTACGACGAAGCCTTGTGATACTCCGGCTCGTTCTTTAGTTCTTCTCTCGGAATGCGTTCCCTCGATGCGGTAGCGGAAGGTTCGATTGCAGAGAAAGTCTCTTATGATTAGTATGAGTCGATCTGGCACACTGAGCTCATATAGTTAGGATATGGCCCGTTGTGCCAGACCTTGTTTGATCTTGTTAACGCTTTCGCCACGTCTAGAAAAAGCGCCCCGGATTCGTAGCCCTGAATGAATTTACTTGTGAATATGCTCCGTGATGCGATGTAGTCTGTGTGTAGGGTGTGTTGGTTGCGAAAACCGAACTGCTCATAGATGGGTAGCACTCGGGACAGCATGAAGTCCTCAAGTGCATCGCTTGGCGAGTCTAAAGCCAACCCCTGGGGGTTAATTTTTGCTGCATTCCATCGAGTGTGCTTGCTATTGACGCCAATATGACTGTGTGGCTAAGAGACACGAGTGCCACAAAGTATATTCGTAATATTTGAGCGTCATGTCTGCAAAAAAGGTAGGACGTGATTGTGATGGCGTGTCGACGGGCCTCAAGTGCAAGGATAACTTTAACTAGAAATCACCGCTACATTGGCTTCAATGCGCAAGGAGAGATATTCAGATTAACTTCAGGTAAGCGAACGAGAAGTATAACCGCTGTCATTGGCTATTAAACACTATTGTAACGCGCAACTCGTATATGCCATACATAGCTTATTTTCCAATACTTCCATTCAAATCATATTATAAGATTTTTATTAAATTTCATTAGGATCTTTTATGTCACCGCCATACACTTTATAAACTGCACCGTTTCTTTTCTAAAAATATAAACTAAATTACACATACGATCTGGCAATACTTTGAGTGCAAAAAAAAAACCTAAGTTGAATATTTTTACGCAAACAATTTTTCTCGTGACGACTAAACGACAAGGAAATCAATCATGCGATGCGACCTCACGGCTATAACGTCTTCTTTCAACTTCAATTGTCGCCTTTGTAAACGTATTTCAATTCTTGCTCTTGTCCGTTGTCCATAACTACATTAAATATAAGTCTTTTTATGTACGCGGATGGCAAAAGAGCACACAGTTCACCCGATGGTATGGTATGGATCGATAAGGAAGACATTCTAACTGCAGCATGAATGGGTCGACCCATTCATGCCGCAATTAGAAACAAGTTGCAGCATGCTTCTATCACTGTTATTGACTTTTATTTATATCTCATTACTGCCTTATGTTTTTGCTGTGCGTTTTTCACAAATAAAAGAATGAAATGAAATGATTCTAAGCGAATTATATAACTCCGATCATTTTATTAGTACTTTATACCCCTTTATATTATCATACTATATCTACATACTTTCTTATCCTATATATTTAGTTATTAGGATTTATTTTGTTAGCGTTACAATCTGAGAAGATACTACAATTAATCGAAAGTTTACTCAGACGTATCAATTACACATTTTGTTGTCAATTTACTAATTTGACATAATCCCACAACATTATTTGATGATTTTTGTACATTCAAAAAATTACTAATCTCTTGAATCATGTTACTAGACAATTCTCAGCTATGCTACCAGCAAATTCAATTCCTTGCTATAATTATATTAACTTAATATTTAAGTAAATCGACCATCCACGAACGGGATGTTTGTGTAATGATATGTTTGTCCTTGATAATTCATTGGGTGCTGCAGATGTTTAATTTTATGTCGTATTTGTAGATAAAATAAAGTGCGTAACGGGTTAAATATATAGTTATGAAGTATTTTGTATTTTAGTTTTATCTTTACAACAGTATTATTTTTTTCTTTTTCATATATCTGCTAAATCCATTTTGATTTCACTTTAATTTATCTTACACCTACTCAAATTATGCACAAATTTATACTTAGACACTGTTAAATTTTGTTTTATGGCTAATAGTTTTGTTCAGTAACTTCCTACGGGCCATTTACATTGTATTTTTGTTTTTGACTTTGCTTTTTTTTAATTCTAAGTGTAAATGAGGTGTATTGTAAGTTTATATTTATATTATGTTTTATGTCTTGTCTTAGTTCTTGTATATTATGAGTGTTAGCTGGCAGATGGTGCATAGATAGCGTGTTGTATCAACTGACTCAAACTTTGTATATATTCTCGTATATTATTTTTATTTAGATTTCTTTTTTATAGTTACATTATATATATATATATATATATATATATAGTTATTTATTTATTACACAATAATATTATTTTATATATAAATATTATAATGATATCTGATTCTTTCCATTCAGCCTACGAATCAGGTACTTCTATCTAATGGTGACAGCTTTAGTTCTGTGTTTGATACGCTGGGTGATCTTGTTCGTCATACGTTTGACCGAGTTCACTGTTTATTTTATGTGTGCATACTAAGTCACTACAGTGATACTTAATGGAGACTTTCTCTGACACTGACGTTCATGCTGGTCAAACCTTATCTTCTTTTGACCACTTACACACTCTCTGATGCGCAATGATCGTTTCGACATGCCCACAAAAAAGTCAGTCCAGTCTCGAAACGATTCTGCAATCTTTAGGGTGGCTATACTCGCAACATATCGTCATGGGCGATTTCGATACAGATTCTCACCTATCCTCCCAACTCTTTCCGATCATCCAAATTCATTCAAAATATTGCCTCCACGTTCGCGCATCGCACGCACTACAATATTAACAGGGAAGTTACCTGGCTTGACTTAATCCTTACTATATACCCATGGTCAACACTTTGCATCAGGATTTTCCCTTATCTTCCTCTCTTACATTCTCTAAAAACTCTACCTAAAATTCATATTTTCAATACCTTGGCTCTAACTACGATAAAAGCCTTCGCTCGGCCAACAACCTTCTATTTCTGTGTCCTTCTCATTACTCCGACATTATTCCCTCCCCTTCCTTCGTTCAGTCCTTTCTGGAATGCTCTCCCTCATGAAGTCAGGGCAGCTACAAATCGTTACGCGTTTAATGTGAAAGTTCAGGAGCTATTTATGAACTGATTGGCTGAATCATATGAATATTAAATAATTGTGTATTTATAAGTACGTATATTTGTATTTCTTATATGTCTAGTTACATATGTAATTTATAATTACGCTAATGTGGATTATTTATATAAATAAAATACTTAAAACAAAATAGGGCCCACCATGTTTTATAAATGAATTTTACAGATTCTTTTTCTTTTTTCAGTTTTTATGATTAGGAATGAATAAATTAAGGTTTTTGAAAGTGTGTGAACATTAACAAGTGTAAGTTTTGCCAATTTTATGGAATTTTGTCACAATTTACAGCTTTTAGGAAAGTTTACAGAAATTATTGATTTAAGTAAAGTTTGATTTTGATTTTTATTGTTGACTAAATCAATGAGTTTGATGGTGCTTAATAGCAAGTAGGTCCTCCTCTGTTCCGTATGCACTCTCTGAATCTATCTGGGACACTTTCAATCAAGTGGGTGATGTTTTCCTCGGGTATTCGCTCCCAACACAGTTTTAGGGCGTTTATGAGCCGATTAGTCACATTGCTGTAGTTCGATTTGAAGCTTCTTTTCAATTGGTCCCATAAAAGTTCAATGGGGTTAAGATCGGGACTCATGGCCGGCCACGGTAAAACCGTAATATTGGCTTCAGAGAGAGCTCTCTGGGTTGTTCGCGCTGTATGTGGGCGAGCATCGTCTTGCATAAAGACGAAGTTTTCACCCACTCTTTGTGAAAATGGGATGACATGGGGCCGAATTATTCGATCGACATACCGGGAGGCAGTTATGGAGCCTTCTTCCAGAATTACCAGCTCAGTTTTACCGAACAAGCTTATTCCAGCCCACACCATAACATTTGGACCTCCAAAACGATCCGTTTCATGTATGCAAGGTTCTGAAAAACGTTCTCCTTCTCTTCTCCACACGCGCACTCGACGATCATAGCTGAAAAACTTCACTTTACTTTCGTCCTTAAAGAGTACATTTCTCCAGTTGTCCATTGTCCACTTCGCATGCTCGCGAGGAAACCTCAAACATGCTGAACGATGCGCTCTTGTCAATTTTAGACGAATAACACGAGATCTGGAACGTTGTCCGTCTTCATGGAGCCGATTTCGAATGGTTTGATCACTAATTCGTGTGCCAGTCGATTTTGTAAGACGCGGGCGGGAATCGTACGCTCTCCACGTTCAGTCAATTTGATATACCGGTCTTCCTGGACTGTTCCTGATCCAGATCTTCTAGCGACTCTACCTGTCTCTAGAAAGCGTTTCGAATAGCTCGTCGTCACACACCAAGACGTCTTGCCACTGATCTCTGAGATTCACCCTCCTGAAACATAAACACTGCTCTTGTTGCTGTTTCCACATCCATATGACGCCGAGAACCAGGCATAATGATCGCGAGTAACACCGAAATCAAAACATCAAATGAAAAAAGTAGACGTGCGACTGTAACATTCAAAATGTGACTGAGGGTACAAGTGAATGAAAATTTGAGTAATAAACGTTTTTTGGAGTACTTCACTTTTTTTGTCTACCCACCATTGAATTCCTGACTTGAAACATTGATAACGTTAGATAAACATGATAACAACAATACTTCGAAATGTTTAACTTCACTATTTACTACCCAACAATTTTTTTCGACGAAATTCGAGATTAACTTAGAGTGGGCCCTATTTTGTTTTGAGTAATTTAGTATAGTATTTTAATCGCGACAAAGTTTTGAAGCATACAGCTACCTCATTTAATCTCTGCATTACCCTGACTGGTGGAGGATGCCAATGGCATTTAGCCCGCCTTTGTACATAACTGTATATAAAGCTTAAATAAATAAATAAATAAATATATATATTTTTCATATAATAATATATGAGGGAAAATACAAAACACTATAGTGAGTTTACTATCTCGCTGCAGTCAGGTATTGATGTGCACGTGCGTATAAAAGACCAACACAGCGACCACAAAATTAAGCGATTAAAGAGTTAAGGGTTACACTCTCTACCGCGTAATTTGGCAGTGATCAAGCCGAGTGGTTTCTCTTCGTCTTTTACGCAACTTGAATGTACGTTACATACCGCGTCAAACCCTGATCACATAGAAGCTGGTTTCGTTGTGGAACCGTACAAATATCACTAGGATCTGTGCTGACGTTGTCTGAGATCATAAAAGGTAGAAAATATTCCAGAATAGTTTATTATAGGAGATCTAAATTTATGTAAAGATAAAATTGCTTAGTTATCTAAAAATCAGCGCCATCTTAA
Source organism: Teinopalpus imperialis (assembly GCA_029286865.1). Taxonomy (NCBI): domain Eukaryota; kingdom Metazoa; phylum Arthropoda; class Insecta; order Lepidoptera; family Papilionidae; genus Teinopalpus; species Teinopalpus imperialis. The sequence continues at coordinate 4,824,854 of JAGSMU010000007.1, forward strand.
AACCGCACGCTTCTGCATCGCTTTGCGCCGCGGCTGTTTGCAATGTTTCATATGTGAAAAACGAAAATGTTTGAAAATTATACTCGGCCACCTCCGACAGGCGTAAATGTAACGTGTCAGTTAGTATCAGAAGTTAAGTCAATAATTTGTTTTACCCACTATATTGTTTTGCAGAGTCATCTACTCAACCAGCAGCTACAGTCACCCAGATACCGCTACTAGAAGTCAATCGTAAAGTCGTAGTGCGCGATAATCTCACCGAAAACACACCCAAAGTGAGCGAGCCCCTCCTACCCGACGACAGTGAGTATATCAATTCAATTTTAACTCCGATTTGTGAAATAAACAAGATCATTACATAAATGTAAAAATGTCCTCAAAATCAACACCGGTCCACCGGTTCAGCCTCTATTTTGTTACATAATACACAAAAAAGTATCACCCGTTATTAAAGACCAATATCCCCAGTTAATCCAATTATTAATCATCAAATCAAGATATCAATAAATTTGAGAACAGTATCGTCGACTAGTAATCTTTTGATACATAAATTAAACTATATAAAGCACGTAATGATATATATTGAGTCCTCAATATATCGATTATGATCAAATCCTAATTCACGCTTTTGTTTGTATTAAATAAACACAGTGACCGTCAAGCAAGATATAAGAATGTAGTTTAATAAACAATGTTTAAAGAAATTCTATTTCTTCTTATCGAACAGCGTAACTTGTATGTACATATATATGTACATATTAATTGTTTTTATCGTCGCTACGAGATGTCTGCCTAAAATACTATTGGAACATTTTTTTTACTGTTTATGAGTGAACTATTTCATTATCTGCATATCTATTCTTCATCCTTTTCAAATGATGATCATATCCTCTGGGTCGATTTGAGTACGATCACGGCTTTTGGTTACTACCAGACAAACTAGGATATGCTATATCTTCTTATCCAAACGCGCAAATGCACTCAGTCGTCATCCCCTTCCTTATTCCGATGTACTCGTACTAATACATACATGTATAATTAGTTGTCCTGACTTACTGACTGATTCATCAACGCAGAGCCTAAACCGCTGCGGCTACAAACTTGATTTTTTTTTATATTATACATACATTTACATTTAATCTCGATAGATGGCCTTGTGCACTGTTTCCTAGATCGCGCCATGGTTTCGTTACATGGCTTTTAGCCTTTTTACTACTACTACGAACCATATTTTAATATACATATATCTTGCGAAGCTGCAGGCAACAGCGTGTTCAATAAGATCAGAGGAAGGTTTAAATGTAGTTTCGGCGACACGGGATGTACAATCAACACATACCACACCTAGCTGACCAACAATATTGGACATACAAATATCGTTCCTTGATTGAAATCGAGCTCGATACTCGCGACGCAACAACAAACAACGGTACTCTAACCGCAACGGAAGGAAAAGAGTAAATTATTCAAGAGTCTACTATTTATCTGTATATTATTTATAAATTTCATTATACTTCGCTTAGTAAAATTTCCATGTTAAGTAACAGAATGAGAAAACACGTCTATTTAAGTATTCCCAGAAGTTGCAAGCACTTGACCTTTTTCTCAATCTAAATTGCACATTCGTTATAGAATAACAGAATTTGTTATGGAATAGCACGTTCCAAACATATAAATTGCTTTAATATGTGTAGCCAATTATATGCAACGTATTTAGAGTAATAGTGCATCTATTTCAAAAGCAAGATAAGTATACTTAAAGGTTGATACTAGTGTGTGTGTATATATATATATATATATATATATATATCAAGCGTCATGCACGAGGTTGAAAGTCATTAAAATATAACTGAGTATAATTGATTTTGAATTATAATTTTCTTTTTGAATTATTAAAACTAAATAATGTAAACAAATGTTATCGTTTCCAAGAATATGACCCATGTTACAAAACATGTTGTTATTGCTAATCACCATTTTTGCACCTATTTACAAAAACACTAATTAGAGGTTGTCATAGGGGGAGGGGGGAGGCTCTGTATAAAGACATTTACTTTATCTACCCTTATCAGTTAGTCGTCAAAAGACAACCAGTTCACTTATCCCTTATTATTATACACAAACATTATCTCAAAATGGGCACATCTATTGAAGAAGTGGCTCAAGCGGTTGCCTTATCGGAACAAGTGCAGAGTCGGCGAGAAGTGGCTCGTGTGATAAACATGCGATACAAAGGGACTGGTAGCTTTAACCGTAGAAGCGGATCCAAAAGAAGATCCACATCAGACAAGTATGACCGATTCATCGTCAGTACTTCGCTCAGAAATCGGGCTCTCTTGGGCATTCCGACAGGAGCTTAGAGAAAGATGCTGAATGAGGCTGAATAGTCAGAAGAAGACTAAAGGCGACTAACCTGATTCCAAAAGGGCCGGCTACTGACCCTAAGTTGAGCTCATTAAGCAGCCAGACTACGTTTGGCAAGAGAACACGACGTGAACAGGACGGACGAACAGTGGAGTTCTCTTCTCAGAAGAAAGCCGAGCGTCTTTCCATAGTAGCGATTAACGCTAACGAGTCTACATAAGACCTGGAGAGCGATTGGGTCAGTGCTGCATAAGTGAAAATGCGGCATTTGGAGAAGGTTCCTGGATTGTGTGGGCAAGCATTTCAATGAAGGCAAAATCGAGTTGGTTTTGTTCGAAACTAGCGAAAAATTTGTAGTATTGACGGCGATATTTCTTAAATCACTATGTGAGTCTATTTTTGTTTGCTCACGACGTGTATACTATATGTAGTCCTAGTTCGGATTTAAATACAAAATGAATGCACCGAGTATACATTTTAATAACAATACACAGTATTCAATCACTAAGAGCAGGCCATGTTCGTAATTCACGTCAAAAGTATAATTTCACCAACCATAACACGCACGCACGCAAAACGCACTGGAGCTCGTAAGAGCGTATTAGGGCCCCATCGCCACTCTAGTCGCATTTATATACGGTCCGCGATCGACCTTTCTGGAATGATCTAGATACGATTTAGCCGCTAGCCGGAATTCGTGAACAACAGACACCCTAAACACCACATTATATATATGGATATAACAATGGTTCTGTTGCCTTATACCTAAACCTAGTGGTGCACTTACATAGATATGATGCCTAAAACTTTCATAATACTAAGATCTTAGCTAGTCCCGCATTGATATTTCCGTCATGTCGTGCCAATCAGTTGCTGTGAATAATTCTCCATTGTCCTTTTTATGACCGCTAGGCTGTATGTCACCTTGAGTCAAGTTATTATCTTGTATGGTTTTTTCCATTGAGGCCTCAGCTTTGGCGATATCTCGTTTCGAAGAACTTAGTTAAGAAGCCAAATTAACGCCCCTTCGTCAAAAGCCCTATTAGCCTTTCTGTCATAATTACGTTCATTCAATCTCTCAGAGTGCAGACCATTATTTCTAACCAGATGTTGGATTTCCTCTAATTTTTCCCGAATTTCTGCCACGTAATCAGAAATATTAAAGTGCGCTTTAGGGAGTCAAACCTCTTTATAAGCCTGACCGGTAAGCCGGTATTCTTCGAATACTCTATTATAGTAAGAGGCCTTCTGAAGCTTCTTCTTGTGGCATCGAAAGTCCACAGCATTAGAAGCAATTTGATATTATAGTTACAGATACACTTCTCCAAGCCTCATCTGTCCTCCTAATATACAATTAGCAATACATTAATAGATGAAGAGCAGACTGTTGTTCTGATAACTGATATAGTTATCAGTTTCCCAACAACTTCGTTTCTGTAAGAGGATTGTGTTAGATTTTGTTGTTTTAGTTTTTTATTATTCCTTGATCTTAGGGCTGTAGCTTTACCCAATTGCAACATGGGTGGAAAAAATTTCACTTCTTTCACTTGCGGAATTATTTTGTCAGGTGTACAGTTGTCAATGAAAATAAATATTTTTCGTTTCTCCTTAATCATTTGTAGACTTTAATCAGCCATCCTTTGAATATTTCGGCTGTCATCTAGGATTTCTGATACGTATATTTGCAACATTTCAGCTTCATTCTTAATTATTGCTTGCTGGTAATCCGTATTGAGCTGCCACGTCGTTTTTTTCATGCCACTTTTTACCGCATTGATAACGTCGATTTTTTCACGTAGAGTTAAAGTCTTTAGTTTCCTATTAGTACTCATGTTATTGCTAGTTAACGGCCAAATTATTACTGACCGACAAAGAACAAACAAAAAAATTATATTTGTTTTTATACTTTACTAAATACGACTTATGGAGTCTCGGAGAGAGAAATTCGAGTTATAGAGTATAAATATGTCCTATCAATTCCTCGCAGTCAAATAACATTTTGTTCGAGTTATAAAGTCTTAATTCGAGATACCACCCACATATTTAGGGGTTCAGCGGAAGGGAATGGATTTTTTTTTCGACTTACTGAGGATTACGACTTAACGAGTTTCGAGTTATAGAGGTTACACTGTACGAATGAAAATCGAATGTCTTATTTTTTTTAATTTTATGTTATAGTTTTCATGCGAAAAAAGTTTCACTCTGAATTCTGACACCACGAAGGTTTAATTTTAATTCAACGTTTTCAAACTGGCGTTTGCTAAAAATGGCAATTTCATATTTAAACCCCTACTATTATAAGCACAGATAACTTTAATTAATATGTATATTGTTTCTATTAATGCACAATATCTTCTTCCTTCTTAAACTTATTGCCGAATAATATATTTATATAAAATAAGTTGACTTATGTGGAAAAATTGTGTTCTTTATCGTACCAACTATAAACCATACATACACAAGAGGCAACTAGTATGATAAACTTTAATTGAGATGACAGTGATAAACTTTAATATGAGTAATAGACATCATAATGCAAGCTAACGTAGACTTTTCGCTTAATTAATAAGGTCTATAATAACGTTGTGTTACTTCAAACGTTTCTCTACTAGCCTGTCATTTAACGTTTGTTTTTGTATACATATTATATATATTCTCAATATTTAAATTTATATAATCGTGCATTATTATACTTCCTTTCAGTTATCTAGAAATATTTGTATTGGCCTTTTTGTATATTTATATTATATTGCTTCGGAAAAAAACAATAGGCATTACGCGAACTACGAAATGCATAGGCGATGAGAAATGGACCGAAAAACAAACCAGTTTACTTATTTTAGTTAAAATGCAAATCTTTAAAAAAACTAATCTCATCATTTCCATAATAGAAAATCTGTCATTTCCCTTATTAGAGAAAGAAGGAGAAACTTATTTTAGTAAAGATATACAATTATTTTAAAGATGACAAATGTATAGTTGTGATAATTTAGAGTTGAATGTTCAAGTTGTCGACTTGGGTCAGCAACGTGGATTTAAAAATACTTCTTCATCTTTGGCATTACCAATGTTAAAAAAGAATACGAAATTGGTCAGTTAAAATCTCTATGTGACAGTTATTTATTCTCTAAGTATAGCGAACACAACATGTAATTTACGTTGATGCGTTGATTAACAATAATGAGATCGGTGCTGCATTATTTGCTTCGGCCAATAAAGATTCGATGAAATTTAAAATTACTTCGAAGATTTCAATAATGCATGCCGAACTCATAGCAATCTCAGAGCTTTGGCTTATATAGATTGTATATAGATGTGATATAGATCGTAGTGCTTTGCAACTACTAAGCCGTTGTTAATCACCTACACGCGGAATTTTTATAGCATACATTCTTTTAGATACAATTAGTAATAATAATAATAATAATGTTTATTGTATTCTCCCACAAAATAAGATAAGTAAATATAGTACAGTACAGATTGAACAGTGACGAACAATATTTGTGAGAGATTGGTGTCTAGAGACCGGTTGGCTAAAGAGTCGTCAGTTAACGGAGAAATTCCTGAATGCGCGCCATATTATAAAGAAGTATATCATAACATTAAACAGAAATGATCTATCAATGAGCGTCGTCGGAGCAAAGGTATTCTGTACGCTTACAAGACAACCCATCATAACTGCTTTCCATCTTCGCTCTGGACACATCCCTCTTAATAAGTTCACATTTCGAATGGGTAAAGTGGTCTCACCGAACTGTGCTGAGTGCGATATTGGCGAAGATGTGTATCATGTAATGATGGAGTGAGTCCGGAATGAGCCGAAGAAAAGAAATTTGTTTTCTTTTAATTATAATTGTAAATGTAATATATAATAATGTAATAGCGTTCTTGCAAGTCACATTTCGGCGACTGAAGGGTTGCTATAAAGACTCGTAGATATAGGAATTAGACGTAGGGGTAACTTAATGTAACATAGCTGTATCATTTGTAGGTATGAGGTTGGCATAATCTAATAAGATTAAACTATTAAAAAATTAATAAAGAAATAAAAGTATTGGATTATTTCCTGTCTTCAATTATACTGATTCTTAGCAATGCTCCGATCACACCATTTCCATTTGTATGCTTACTATAATTCGCGTCATTACTCTTAGAGCGCATTCGCATTTCAAAATTTCAAGCCGTACCAAGTACCAAGTACTCGGGTCCCAGCACGCCGGCAGTAACTTTCGTAACAACATAATAGAAGTATCTTTAATAAAACAATTTCATTTATTTGTCCTCCAATTATTACGAATATAACTTGAAATTATATTAGCAAGAAACATAAAAAAACATTTGATATATTTTACTTTTTAATATTTTGCAGACATCTCAGACGCAGTATTCAAGGTGACACCGGAAATAATCAAGGCAGAGCTTAATATAACCAATTTGACATACGTAAGTTTATTATACATTTAAAATTTATAATTTTCTATATATTATTTTTGTTTATATAGTTAAAATAAATATAAAATAACATTAGTTACATTCTAACAAATACTGTAATGGTACTTAAATAGACAAGATGAAGAAATAATATATAATAGGACGTTTAAAGTTTTAGAAACTGGTAAGGCTAATGATAAATTACTTACACATACGTAAAGGACAACTTTTACTTGGGTCTACAAGAAAGTGTAAAGTATATTGATTAGGATATATTTTAAACAAGTAATAAATGTAGTGTCTAATAGGGATCAAGAATTCTACCACTTTTTGAGATTATTTATATTTTATAAATTTATTTTGATTATATATGATTTTGATGATTATATATATATATATTTCTTATATATCTTTTTTTTGATACCAATGTGACAGGAAAAATTTGTTTTTAATGGTTAAAAACTTAAATATACGTAAAATTTGTTGATTGATTGAACAGCCAATTACAATCCATGCTCTCAGGTTAGTAATAAAATAATTGAATTAAAAAAATCGCATACGCAATACGAGTAACGTCATCATAACGTAATCTTATAATATATATATATATATATAGATTTATAGCTTCTGTCACCTGACGCTTCTGACTTCGTGTAAACATAGTCGTGTAAACAAAATTCGTTACGTGTGATTGTAGTACTTTGACATCTATTTTTGTATATATCAAAAGGTGACTAATTATATCTTTAAATTAGGTATTTGGGACTAATGGTGTAATAATATGTTTTTAGGATTCATATCGGCTTGGTTATACCATACAGTTAGTTCAGAGCCTTTTATCATCAGTTTTCTGTTAGGACATTGCTCTATTATGAGTAAAAATACCTCGTAATCAAAAGGTTAACTGGGTTCTTAGGTTATCTGTAAGAAACAATGACATACTTTGAGTGATAATGGTAAACTGTCTGCTAGAAGAGTATCTGCTTAATGTTCTATTATAATACAATACATGCCTTATTTTAATAAACTATTGGAACCATCAATGGTATTATTCCTAATCATAATTTTCTGATGTATATGTTATTAGGATAACCTCTACATCCATCACAATTTGTTCACGTTGCTGGCATGTATCATTACATCAAAGTATAGATAGACGGTCACAAACAGTTACTATACCAACTTGCGCTGTTTATAAATTCTGCGAGTTGGCCGGAATGTTCCAAGAATGACATATGACGTGGATGATATATATCTTCCTCATAAAATATCAGCATTGTATATCTTAAATTGTTTAAATGTACGGATGCGGTCCACCCGTCGATTGTGGTGGTCGCACATAATGACTTAAAAAGAAGAAAAAAATGCCAGTCTTTGAGTCTGTGCTCGCTGTCTAATGTTTATAGGCTAGTCATCGTGATGATGGTATTATGTGTGCAGGACAACCACATGTTCTACAACAGTACATTCATCGGCAACGTGTCGTTCGTTACGCAGTACTGGGCGAACATCACCGAGCCCAAGGCCGAAGTGCACGACGTCCTCAGTAACTCTCATCGACGCGCCACGGTAAGTTAAAATTTAAAAAGGTACATACTGTGTACTATTACTTTCTAGTTCGAAAGCAAGGTGGATTATGTAATAGTATTAGCATAAAAAAGCGAAAAATAAGTTAGTCATGTTGGCACCCAATATAAAATTTTCTATTTTCTTTTATTTCCGGTTTTTTTTGGAACCTGTTAAATACACAATAACTTTAGCTTGTCAACTCTCATTTAATAATCTTTAATTTTTTTTGCTCTGTATGATTTTTTTATTATATTTTGTTTTTTTTGTGTAGTTTATAAAATGAGGACCGCCACTACTCTTGTGTAGGCTTCACGGAAGATCAGGGTTGTAAAGCTAACTCACAATATTATATCATATTATATTAGTCGAGATCCTTTTCTTTATTTGGCGCACAGCAGGTATTTTTTGTTTTTCTTTTTTGATTAGGTAAAAGTATTTTTCTTGTTTGTTTTTAATTGTTTTACCGTACCTGATTTTGATATTTATATTTGCACAAAAAGGAATAAATTAATAATTTTTATTATTATTAAAAGCTTAATTATAACCATGATAGTCCAGTGTTAGACCGTTGGTTTCTAATTTCACGGCAGGCGAAAACCCCAACATCGATCCCCGGTGTAAAATTGTAATTTTATTTATAATTTCAAAAAGATTTTATTTATAATTGTGAAGTATATATTTCACAGTGGGCCCCGTGGTTGATCGCTCCAATACCCTCTCTAGAGAGAAGACCTATTGCTTATAACCTTTATGTACAGTCTATTGAATTAATATTAAATAGAAACTTGACACTGATTAGGCAGTGGGGTAAAAAAGCCTAATTCAGAATGAGTTATAGTATATGATATTAGTACAAAATTCTCGTTAAAGCGATTCAAGTGGCTCATGACACCCACATTTATACTCGATAGGGAATGGATAATTCAGACGCGTTGTCCTAAACTCCTCACCAGTCACAAGGTATCCGGTGTCTTTCTTCCACCAGACGAAATACGGTAGCTTTAAAAACTATACATCACATCCTGTAGCAACTGATGATTAAAATGGGTCACCTCCTTGCATTGGCAAATTTTTTGAAAGCTCATGGTCTATCAAGTGTTTATTCAAAACATACTTGATGGAGCGCTTGGATTGAAGCGATTTGATCTATAATCCTTCAAATCCACTCAAAGGTTGTGCCAACATAACGCATTGCATTTTTTGCCTCAACACAAGAATTATAGCACGTTTATACAATTTGTCTGTCTGCCCTAAAACTTCTTTGACACAATACGATACGAGTAATTGCAGGAAGAACCATTTAAGAACACGCAACTATTCTCTATGCATTTACAACTTACATTTATCAGTGATGTAGGTATTATCATCTTTTTTATTACATTGAGCTACAAACGAACACACAGTTCACCTGATGGCAAGTGATTCCTGCGACCCATGACATCTACATTCGTACTTGACAAGGAATCATAATGCAAGTGCGTTGTCAACCTTGAGAACTGTGAGGGAACCAGTACTGAAGGTATCCGGATCCCTACACTCATGAGACGAAACGCAGCAGCGTTATGCTGTGCTATATCATGCGGGTATTCTGTGAGGGCGTGGTCTTACCCCGGTCGAGATGAGCCATTCATTCTGCAGTTAGAAACAAATTGCAATGTAGCTGTACCACTATCGAAAGAAAAGATAGAAGGTAGCACGGTGAATACCCATCTTTTAGGTAGATTATACACCCTTGTTTCAGAACACAAATATAACCAATACTATATCGATAAAATACTTTCATTTGCTTTGCAGACCCTGAGATTGAGTTTCGATTTCCCATTCTATGGTAACGACATACGTAACGTAACGGTGGCAACCGGCGGGTTTATTTACACCGGCGAACATGTCCACAGCTGGCTTGCAGCCACCCAGTACATCGCGCCATTAATGGCCAACTTCGACACAACACTTACTAACGACAGTCTGGTTAAACAGTACGACGACGGTAAGTTATTTCACTTATTACAATTACAATGACGGATGCCCGTTTGATAGTCATAGATTAATATATGTCCATTGGAAATGGCCTTTGGATCAATTGTATCTTTGTCTCATTTCCCTTACATCATTGCATCTGAAACTTCCTCCGATCTTGTTTCACATGCGGAGTCGGAGTGGAGAAGAGGCGAAGGTCTATATTTTCGTGAATACTTACTGTACTAATTTATAATGCGCTGTTATTTACGTCTTATATATACCAGAAAATGTCGCCGTACTTGGACACCAGGTGGGGTGCCGATTCATTATAACAACAAGGAGACAATAGCAGTTTGCTGATTTCTACTAAAATATGCTAGCGCATGTGCGCCGCGCCGAATGCTTTATCTCTTTATCTTGCCCATCTTCGAGAATGGATTAACAGAAACCCTCGCAGCCCCAACCATTCACCTTCATCATTAGCCTCTACAGACCAACTAGTGGTCATAGATCTGCTTGAGTTACAACCAGTAAAAATGGTACTTTAGTAAAAAATCCTATAACACAAATGCCGCGTGGTATAATCTGTTTTTGTGATTTCTTTCAATATCTGGTGAATTTTAAGTTCTGGAAATTTAGATGGATTTCTGATTTTCTATATCAGTTGGTCGTTAGGGTATTGGTCTTCACCTTTTGCAGTGGCAATTAAATTGACATTGAAAGGGATCGTTTATGCCCAATCTTGCACCACTCGTTGTTTTTATATATCTAAAATTGAAGAGCTTTTAGGTACCAAATTCACTGTGATCTGGGAGAATGTAACTCTCCAGGAAGATCCTACGAAGAAATTTACATTTGCTGCCACTCTGCATAAATCGGGAGATATCACGTTCACTTACAAAGATATCCCTATTCCGATCCAGCTGATCAACGATAAGGAACATCCGGTCAAAGTGGGCATCAGTGATGCCTATTTAAAAGATAAATACCTATTCAGTAAGTTTTTATTTAAATTTTTACCTCATAACCTAATGTCGCATTTCCGCATAGTCACAGACAATATATGACCGAGAATTCCGATTTTTTTTACAAGGTAGTGGGAGATCTTAATAAATATTTTTTCTCTCGTTCCGCCGGGAAGTTTAGGGAAGACCTAGACTTCGCGCCGATCGACGAATGGCCGAGGTGTCATATACATAGGATCAAAGCAAAAGAGTAGCTCATTGCTGCTATGATTCATAAGGTGAATGATTAAATCCAAAGATTTGCTGGAGAGGGGACACATTTCATCTTAGCACTAAGGGATGACTCGTTTCTTATATGGAATTCATAAAGAAAGAATGTTAGGCTCATTCTGCAGTGATAGAGCTACACTGCAGTTTCTTTCTAACTGCAGAATGAATGGGTCAGCTTGACCGAGGAGGACCACGCTCACGCAGAATACCGGCGTGAAATAGCTGCATAATGCTGTGTTTTGTCCGGTGAGTGAAGGGATCCGGAGACTTTTATTACCGGTGACGAGGCATTCCATCTCAGTCCTCAAGGGTGACAACGCATCTGCATTATGATTCCTTGTCAAGGATGAATATAGATGTCATGGGCCGCAGAAATCACTTAACATCAGTTGAACTATGTGCTCGTTTGTAATTTTCAATGTAATAAATATATATATAAGAATAACGAGATATATGACGAGAAAGTGCTGCATTAGTGGCAAAATCTAGTAGATGCTTAGCGAAAATATATTTTTTTTAATATTAAACCTAGCAAGAACCCACAGTTTACATAATGCTAAGTAATAACTGCAATATCTACAGAGAACGTTGTGCTGGTATTATGAGAGTCCTTGGTCGATCCATCCCATTCATGACACACCTAGAATCGAGATGTGTGTGGCTTTATCATTAAAATAAAACTTTCGAGTTGGTGATAAACACAAAAAAATAAACAAGTTTAGAATATCCATAACCAATACCATAAACGCATAAGCGAGAAAACTATTAGTATCATTCAATACGGATAACCACACCGAGATGTCCTCTGTTAATTTATTATGGAGCAACGCTTCATTAATGTTTTTTTTTATATAGACGTAAGACACAAGACGATCTACGAGTACCATCGAGTCTCCTTCAAAAACCACGAGATTACGAACAATACTATCCTAAAATTGATGGCACTGCCAACCTGCACACGGTACAATTCCTGCGAGAGCTGCGCCAATCACGACACCGCCTTCCAGGTAATAGTGTACACTTATACTATTACTTACACACTTGTACACTTGTACTATTGCTTACACACTTGTACACTTATAATATTACTTACACACTTGTACATTTATACTATTACACTTACGTAGGTTATCTACGGTAGATATCTTCTAGCTAAACTGCACAGCATATTTTATGTGTAATATTTTACTTAAATGAAATATCCCTTAGAATCTGACTTATTATTAACCCACACTATTGGAACAGTTTAAACGACATTAAAAAGTTCCATCGAGTCGGTGTGCGCTTTGTGGTTATTAAACAAGCCGTACACATCAACAAAAATATCAAAAATCGAAATCTATTTTATTCATATTTTGCTGAAGATATGTATGACCTTGGTGAACCATTAAAAACTGATAAAATCTTAAAGTAAAGATTTAATATGATTATTTTAAACTTTATTTCCAGTGCCTTTGGTGTGAGCAGATTCAGAAGTGTTCAAGTGGAACAGATAGATACAAACAAGATTGGATGGTTAGAAGTAAGTTAAATTCCATTTCACCTACTTTATCAACCTTTAAAAAGCTTATTAAGTTAATTATTCTAAGGAATATAGATTTTGATATTTTAAACACATAAATAGCCCTTTAAAAAGTGATCCCTCCTGTGTAAATGTTTGCTTTGTTGTTTTTAGTTAATATTTATTATTATTTTACCATATCACGCTATTACTAAATAACAATACCCAAATGCACACAGATTAAAATAGGTGTTCCTACCAACTAATTTTCACTATCTATATTATAACACTATTATATCCCTTAACTTACTTAACACGGTGCAACTTATTTCTAGTTGCAATATTAATGGGGGAGAATACCATCTTCCGTAGTAGTTTTACAGTATTACGTTTGGATCCAACACAGTTAACGAGGAATTCCATCTTTGTCATCGGTTGTGACCACTCATTTACAGTCATCACTTAAAATTATCTCTCATAATATTATTAAAATCAAATGAGCATGAGGGCAAAGTAGTTTTAAAGACTTATCATATTATCCTATAATATTTCTAATTATAAGAGTAAAGTTTTAAGATAATTACAAGTTGACCAAGAAACCAAATCGTTCAAGAGTCTTTTTGCCTCGTCATCTATTATGTTTTATATGTTTATATAGGTTCGATAAACAGAAGCAACGCTATTTTACTGAGATTGTATCGATAAGTTACACTTGTCATTCGTATCTTATATATGTAACACATCGGCTCATAAATTTCCGATATGATGTGATGCACAGATGACGTCACCAACACAGATTAAATATTGTTTTAGTAAATACACTAACCTTCAGTGATTTTAGCGAAACAGTTTTTATATATTCAAAACAGTAAAGAAAAGAATTTCACATTGATAAAACATTGCTTTTTGATAGGAAAATACAACGTTGAAACGAAAGGCGTGGCTTGATAAATTTTATCCAGTCTCTGCACCTGGAAAATATACAATTGTTGGGTGGTTTGCTGAATTTAAACGTAGTCGTATGAACACCGATCGACGATACGCCATGCTTTGGTCGCCCAAAAGAGCTGGTTATACCGGAATACAACAAAAAAATGATGAAGTTATGACAAACTGTTGCAGGAAATAGCGGACACACTAAATATATCAACGGAACGTATAGGTTGAATTTTATATCAACATTTGCCTAAGAGAAGATTATCAAAGTGGGTTCCGCATAAGCTAACAGTAGACCAAAAACTAGTTGATGAATCCGAGCGTCGTTGGGGCGAAACAAAACAGCCTTTGACGTCGATACGTAACGATGAGTATGTCATGGGCCGCAGGAATCACTTGCCATCAGGTGAACTGTGTGCTCGTTTGTTACTCTCAATGTGATAAAAAAAACAGTACATCTTATTTTTATAAATATCAAGATCCGATCTGTCAGAGTCAAGCAAGTCGATAAAATAAGTAAACGGTCTGATACCCAATTTTTGCATAAGTGTTCCAGAATAGCGATCGCTTGACCAAACAGTGCGCCTTAACATTCAGATACCAATACAAACTATTTTCAATGTGACGATGAGAACAATCTACATGATAAAAATAAAATATTTCCACATTTTCGTTTAGATTGCGAAAAGTCGCCCATCACAAACGCATCCTCTTGTCCCGCCCACGCGCCGGTGAACGCGCCCTCCGAGAACAGCAACACGGCGTACACCACCGACAGCCAGAACTACTCCGTCGTTGTAGTTAGCACGGGTGAGCCTTAACTAAAAGTATTGTTTTACACTTTTATAGTTTTCAATGCATAGTCAAATGTCCAAACGACGGTGATACAAGATATCTATCGTCTATATCGATGAGCTTGAACATTTCTTTATGCTACTTAAGGTGAAATATGAGCATACAGGTCATCTGATAGTAAGTGATATTTGCATCACATAAACGCCTACCTACTTCTAGCCTCAACAAAGAATCTATCTAGAACAAATGCATTGCCACCTCTAAGTAATGATATGGAATATCTAAGTAACTTTATCTACATGTCCATTATCTCACTATACAAAGTATACCAGCCATTTTATACAGGTTTCACTCTAGTATACATTAGGGTTGTTACGGAGGTGGTTTTATCGGAATCGAACTCGGAATCCGAGTTTTTAAATTTGTTTTATAGGATTCGAAATCGGAACCAGAACCGGAATCAGAACCCAAATCAGAAACGAAGACTGTGTAAGGAGTTCAAAATAAAATAATACGACTATCTTCCCCGCAACCGGGATTCCCCGTACCACATGTATAAAGTTTATACATGGCGTACGGGGAATCCCAGTTTATACTATAAACCTGTTTGAACGCGCCGACAGTCCGCTTTCGCCGCTCCTTATGTATGCTTCGACCTCCGATTAAAAACTCAATATTACCGGATCCGAAGTCGAAATCGGAGGTGTAAATATCAATCGGAAGTTCCGACCTTTCGGAATCGGAATCGAACCTCCGTAACATCCCTAGTATACATTGAAGCCGTTTAACTTTTTAGAATAGGTGGCAACGAGCAAGCAAGCAGTTCTCCTGATAGTAAGTGATTACCGTCTACGGTGGACATCCGTAACACCAGAGGAGCCGTAGATACTCTACGGCCTTTAAGAAAGGTGTAGGGCTCTTCCCCTCGGCCCCTAAGTCGTATCGGTACGAAAATAACACTGGCTACGGCTGGTTCCACGGAGACATTGTGTATGGCAGAAAATTTCGCTCAAAGCACATAGTGTAGTGTATTGTAAACAAAACGTTTATTCTTCAAATAAAACAAAATAAGATACCCTAACCAATTGTATCCAAACTTCATAACGTAATCTAACAAATTGCTTTTCAAAAACTGAAGTAATGCTGTTGTTAAGTAAATGCGCAATTACATAGAATATATATATATATATATATATATATATATATATATGGATCTAATTAATAATCAGTGCACACAGACGCAAAGGCAAAGGTGTCAGTGGGTCGCAGCGTGGCGGCCGAGGCGCAACAGGAGGGTCGATCGCCGGTGGGCGGCGCGGTGGCCGCTTTTGTTCTCGTCGCACTCGTCTGCTGCCTTGCCGCTTGGATACTGTACGCCTTCAAGAACCCGCACACGCGCAGCGGACAGTTCATCATCAAGGTTTTCTTTTCATGAATTAAGGAACGACAAACGAGCACACAGTTCTCCTGTATTTCAGTGAGCCTATGACTCACGTTCAGCCGCGACATTGTGTGTGCATTTAATTCAAATGCAGATACGATCCCTGAAGTTTGAAAGCATCATACGTCAGGGGTAATTAGTAAATTAGTTACCGGTTTCTTTTACTCACCGACGAAATATAGAAGCGCTAAAGCTATACGAGTTGAACTATGCGAGTGACGGCAAGTTTATAACTTCAGCGTGCGCAGCATGGCTTACCATTTGGAAATTGTTTAATTTAACATGCTTTACGTTTTGTATGTTTTTCGCGATAATAATACGAAAGGTATTCAAAAAAACCTGAGAATAAGAACATTACAGGTTTCTTTTATAAAATGTCTGGTGTAGTAAGGGTCACCACTATTAGCAATGAAATCGATATAATTGTTAATAGTTAAGCTATCAACACTAGAAATTTGTCATCTTTGATATTTAATCTCATGCGGGCTATATTATAAAAACATCAATTATAATACATTAATGTAATTGTTTCCAATTTTACAGTATCGACCTTCCCAGTGGGGATGGAGACGCGGTGAGGCGCGTTACACCGCGGCCACTATACACATGTAAGAAGTAACTTGAAACATCTACGTGCCGACGAAACGCTCACGCGTGAAAGTAACAACCGCAAAAAGTAGCGCGGATTGCATCCGATCCATATCCGATTTAGAAAAAACGTAGGTTACGAAACAATGCACAGACCGCCTAGATTTAAACAAAAGCAACCGTCCGATTTTTTAAAATTTGTAATATTGTTAACTGGTCATTGTATGTTTGGTGTGTACGATAATGTGTTTATATATATATATAAACATATTCGTAAGTAAAATTAATTATAAGATCTCGTTTAAAGTAAAATACTCTTGTAATATCTCTTTCGACTTACCATTCCCCAGTACAAATAATAAATACAAAATGTGACTGTCTAATAAACATTTAAACACTGCAAAGTTATTAACTATACTGTTCCAATTATTCTATAATACTATATAACTTTGTTGCAAAATTTACATTACTAATAGCCCAAACAAATAAAATATTAAAAACGGTATTAATTAAATTATTACCATGAATTTGTATTGGCATATTCTGTTTCAATATATCAAACGATATATACAATTAACAAGGATCATCTTCACCATAAATTTTGTTATTTTGTAACTATTAAATTTTTAAGTGTTTCTCGTTTAAAAAATATTTTATCGCTTTTTAATAATTACATAAAAAAACGCCTCGCAATAGCTAATCGTGTGCTGGGAAAGTACGTTTATTTTTAAAATTAGACCTGGACACAGCAGCTAAGAATGATAACTATAATAATGGGCTCGGCGCATATCTAAGAAAAAAATTGTCATAAATTATTTTTTTACTATGGATAAATAAATGATCGATCGTAAAAAAATTCTTACTTTTCGTGTAATATACCAAAAGTAAGTGATATGAGCTTTTGTTTATAGCAATATACTGCTTCATAGGAATCTATACAATCACTTCTTTTGATACGTCCTTTTTATCAATAAGCTTTTCTTTTAATATTAATACAAGTAAAAAAAAAAATTATACGTTTTAAATATTGTAATAATATTCCACTCGATATATATAAATACACTTCCTTAAATATTTAAAATAGCACCATGAATTTCGGAATTATTTTAAATTAGGAAGTGTAAAAAGAATAGTGCATGAACTTTGTTATATATTGGCCGTTCATGAATATATATCATAAATTAAAAAAAATACTTTAAAAGTTTGTACTTAAAGCCTATGATGAGAAATTTGAATAGAATCATGTGCTTTTACATCTAAATATTTAATTTTCATATTAACAGGGTTTCCACGAAATGCACAATTCGTAAGTTATGTAGTGAAATGGAATGATTGAATATTTACTATGTGTCGTGTTCTTATTTTGTTTGTACTTGTCTTAGCATACTCGTATATCCTGCGGTACGTAAGTTGCATTGGTAAACAACTATCATTGTCTCAGACTACCTTATAAAATAATACTTCATATATTTATTAACATGTATAAAGAATTATTTTAATTTTGTAGAAACTCGTATTTATTCAATTATCATTTTTAGAATTTCTCAAACAATTTTATGTTTGTTTGAAGATGAAATTCTGGAATATAAGACGGGCAACATAGTATGAATAATTTTAATTAATCGTTTTTGATATAAGTTTTTGTTTAATATCGTATCCATGTAGCTATACATACACAAATTTATAATATGTTTAATTATTACTGGTAAGGATGGATAACTGATAATATATTTCGTACGTTGTCACATCTG
The DNA here is from genome assembly GCA_029286865.1 of Teinopalpus imperialis. Classification (NCBI taxonomy): domain Eukaryota; kingdom Metazoa; phylum Arthropoda; class Insecta; order Lepidoptera; family Papilionidae; genus Teinopalpus; species Teinopalpus imperialis. Next base: position 4,843,424 of record JAGSMU010000007.1, read on the forward strand.
AAATATCCATGTATTGTGTTACGGTAGAATTGAAATTTAATTACACAATTATATATACTTTCAACGATAGGCTCCGCCTTTTCTAATGTTTTGTATTAAAATTACGTTAATTTTATATTACAATTAATAATTAAGGGTGAACTGGACCGCGACGATCTGCGCTACAATTTGCATTTTACGACAAAAACTTTACAATATCACATCCCAAGTGCCTCGAGCTCCGTAACACATATCGGCAACTCCGTCCTATTTAGACGTTTAAACGTAACGCAGCTAACAACAATCGTATACGAAATTACGTGCTTTCCATATTATATCCTATTGGAACTCGGGAGTTACTCCTTTTTATATTGTCTGATATAAAATATTTATAAATGTTTAATATTATATACTATTATTTTATAGATAAAATTCTATGTATATACAGATATAGTTATATATATATATATATATATATATATATATATATATATATATATATATATGTATAATCTAGTTATCAATGAAATGTGTCTTAAAATAGATTAAAAAAATTATGTCTCGCTGTTTACGTTTACGGAACTCTACCATTATTGTTCATAAAGTGGACTAAGTGCACATTTGACCAATTATTTTAATATTTCTATTGTGAAGTGGTTCGGAGTAGTTTAAAGTTTATATCAGTGATATTATTTGTATTATTTCATTACGTTAGTAAAAATTTTAACAGATAATTTTTTTTCAAAGTTTCTTATCATGGTGATTAACAAGAAATCGATCAGTACACCAAAGATTTTAGAGAAGACTATAAATCTTACATTATTCAGTCGGTTTGGGATATGTAACAAATACCACATTGTAGCATTTTCGAGTTCATTAGATTTATTTAGCTGTTATTATTACTAAAATTTTATAAATAAATAAAAATCTTTCTATTTTTTAAGGACCCGCTCATGAATTTTTTCTTGACAATAAATTGTGAGGTTATAATAAACTTCTTTTATTTTACTGTCATCAACCCATTTTTTTTAAAACAAAGTGAAAATATTACATACCAATATATTGTTTTGATAGTTGAAACACTTAAATATCATTGTACACTGAACAATAGGCAGCAAAAAGAAAACTCTGGCACCTGCCGTGTATTATGCATTATGCGCAGATGTCGAACAACGAGTTTGCGATTTAGTTAATTTACATGCGTTATTCTAGCTAGGTAGTTACAAATGTATCGACTAACGATATATTTTATATTCATTATAATCAGTGACGGCACAGCCAGATTGTTTTGCGAGAAGACAAAAATGCCGCTAGAAATTGGTAAATGGGAGCAAAATCTAAAACATCTAGACTCCGCGGTTATAGAAAACGGTCCCGTCTCTATTCCAGAGGGTCAAGTGTACGTATATGAGAACATTTTCCCGGACAACGTCATAAAGTATGTACACGTTGATAACGTTGCTATAAGGTCGTGTGGCGCTAGTGCGGAGATAAAGAAGGGCGGTGTTGACGCGTCTACAGTTCTAATTGTACTTCATGCCGCGATCAACGAAGAAATCCGATCAGTTATAGACATTTGGGGCACGAAGAGACGCGTCACGATCAAAACACCTGCATCAATCCCTGAAGCTAATAAAAATATGAAATCCATGTACCTATTTAAAGATCTGCGTATTGTTAACCACAACGGTTTTAAAAAAATAGAATGAGATTTCAAGAAAAAGGGAACCTCTTACGTGAAAGCCGAGCTCTCTTATGAACGTATTTGACATATGTATATAAGTTTTGGTATTATATAAATTAAGCCGACAACCAGTAATTATTTTATAATACAGGTATTTTTTTATTGATGACTGCAAAGTGTAAGTAATACGATTTGTATTTTTTCTTTTTTAAGTATGATATTCAATTAAGTAAGTCACAACGTAATAAAATACATTGTATTTTCAATATTTAAACATTAAAGAATTACTCAAACACCTATCATATAGGAGGCTTATAATTTTAAGGAAAGTTCTGACTATGGTCAAAACCAAGGTTAAGAATCTATACAAGCTTAGCAAATTCTATTTATCGTAATTATTATACACACTATAAGGACTATGAATGAACGGCTCTTAAGCTTATATCAAATAATTGTGACTGGAAACTATCAAGCTTTTAATTTATGATTATTATAAAAATTAGAGTTAACACCCGACTGCTCAGCCACAGCCTCTCGATGCCTCCTCACAGCGGCGAACAGCAATGCTTCAAACCCACTATCCACAGCTACGCGGCACCGCCCGTTTTAATCCAGGCGCAAGAAACGTGGCCCTTTGTTGTTTCCGCATTATCAAACAGATACAAATTCATTGCCAACCCTATCGTGGTCGAAATCAAGCTCAAGCTTAGTTGTGCGTCGTCGGCTTCTTGCAAAACAAACGTGCGTTCTATCACACCTGAACTGATACAGAAAGCCACCTTCGTGCGTTTATTCCAAAACCTAAAGCGAGAAATCTCCACAGACCTCATTAAAGATTATATCTCATCGACCCAAAACCTCCGCAATCCTTCAACCGGACGTACATAAGGCGCAATAAAAAAAATTACAAGGCATTCCTGGCCGTAGAGCGCTGCTGGGAAACAGGTTTCTGTACTTCTTTTCTAGGGCCGTCAAGGAAACAGTAAATATAAGCTATATTTACTATTTTATTAATAAGTACAAAGGAGTAGCGGTTTGGCAAAAAATCGTATATTATTAAAACTTAAAAAAACAAACGTTCGTTAAGTATCATTTCTAGAAGAAACGAATTTTGTAAGACTAGCATATGACAGAATTTTTTTTAAACAAGAAAACTTAATCATAATTTATACTTATGACAACTTTGTATTTGTTCGCTTAAAACTAAAATATTACAAAACCATTACTGATACAATTTAAGATTCATCATACATAAAAATATATTATCAAAATTACAAAATTTAGGCAAATTCTTTTTAGAATTACAATTAATGTTAAATAAGAAAAATAATTGTCATCATTGTAAGATTTATTAAAATAGAATCGCTTTAGACAAAGTAACGAAACGTTTTATATATATGCGTTACATATATGTGCGTTTAATATAAAAATATTACAAACAGTGGAAATATTTGAAACACTACGATTTCTGAGAATATAATTCGGTTTCGTTAAAATATATCTGCTATTTATTTATGTGTAATACTTGTGTAAATACTGAAATTAAAAAATAAATTATAATAATAATAAATTAAAAAATAAAATTATATGTAGCGGATATAAATACTGTGACAATGCGAGTACTAGTAACTAAAATATATCTGCTATTTATTTTGTGAATATGTTGTAATAATACTGTATTTAAAATTATATTACAATATGTAGCCGATATAAATACTGTGACAGTGCTACTAACTAAAATATATTCTTAAACGCCTAAAAATAGTTACATTCCCTTATGTGAGTATGTGCGCCGACTTGAAACATTACCGAGACATTGTGATATTAATTATTCGATTCCATTATTTCATCACCAAGTTCATTTTAGCAGGGTCAATACTAAGAGCCTAAAGTATAATGAGGCAAATTAAAAGGACAGGTCGAAGATATAGGATAAACTATTGCAAATAGGTACTAATTTTATTACTCCAGGAATCGTTCGAATACATGTTATTCCCTATAGAATAGAGCCTCATCAATTGATCGCCCGATCCTTGTTTACTTCCAGCTCCTGCCAGCCACCTTACTCCTGAATTCGTCCGAACGTAACTCCACGTCTTGTCTGGAGGCACTACGTTACCAGTGCGGGATCTACACTCAAGAAATCTTACATGAAGTTTATTGATTCTGCCGGCTAATATGGTCCGCCCACCTATTGCCAATTAAGCTATATAATTCAGTGGGCTAAGTCGATAAGTTTGTTTCTCTGTCGGTGATCCTCTTTCCGGATTCGATACTTCTGAGAGACTTCGAATTATTCCCTTTGCGCTTTCCATAGCTCGCTGAGTTGGCATTTGTGGCTCTGAATGAGGCCTTCGATATCGTAAGAACGAAAGGCTTGTACATACACGGCACCCGAACCCGAAGTATTCGAGACCGTAACTATATGAAAGGCTAACGTGTTTGTCAGTGCATCGCATCGGCACTATTCGGTATATTGTTTTCATTGCTTTTAAAAACACGGGTCATCTTGTATGTAATAAAGCATGCAAATAGGTTCTTTAATATGAGTGTTAACCTAAACCTGTTAAAAAGAATTACGAATGTGGTGGTTGGTACATCACTTAAAATATTTCTCCTCTAACCACTAATGTTTTACGTAGAATAAACAAAATATGATGTCAATTGTGCAATGTCAAACTATTTATATAGGTACAGTTTAAAAATTTTATATAACAGATACGTCAAGTCTCGGATCTGATGGTGTCGTCAAAAGCGTGTGATATTAAAACTGATACTACTATTATTTCTAATAATAATAATATATTTCGATAACCGAATACCTAGTTGTTATTAGTCATTGATATTTGACTCATATAAGAATAGATAAACACTACGTCAGGGACGTGTTATATCATTATTAATAAAGCATTATACTTCCACAATTTAAGATATACAAAAACAGTATTTGGAATTATGTGTATCATGGCTTAAAGTAATTATTTGGTCGATACCACTATATTATATTTGCGAGAGCTAAATTCGCGTTTAATCGACATCGTGAAACTTCAAGATGGCACGACCGTTGATTTCTGAATTGCAGAGTTTTCTTACTACCTCCTGCGCCTCATCCGCTGGGAACACCGAGTGTGGAGGTGGTTCGATCTGCAATGATAATTGTAAATAGTTATTTAAATTTACATATAGTTAACTAACCTTTACGGCTTGACTAGAAAAAAAAAACCACGATGTCACTTAAACCCAAGACCTATTGTTAGTAACACCAATCATAGGGTCTTCGAAGGTAGTTCAATTAAATCATGAGAAGTGACAATTCATCTGTGTCTAGAACAACAAGGTGTCATAGTGTCACGTGTCACCGGGAGAACTGTATGAGATTATACGTCACACTCATTTACCTTAAAAAAGAAGATTTGAATTCGTAAAGATTATCACTGCAGACTACATGATAGGACTGGGATGACCAAAGAGCACCTGATGGAATGTGATGACTGAGGCCCATTAAGCATACATTTATCCTCAACTACATTTCAAGACTGTCGCTCCTGAGATCTGAGGCGGCATGTCTCTTTGCCTGTAATACCGTCACAGACTCCTTGCACTCACCAAACGGACCACATGCAGCTATTCACGCTGTATCCATTGGGCCAGTGTGAAACTTTAATGATGACGACTTTAATGATTACAATAAGTTCGGTACGAACACAATAAGAACAACAGGCAAGTAATATACACATTAAGAAATAGAAGGATGGAAAGTAGAAAAACTTCAATACGAATGATACGGATAAATATAAGTAGGCGCGCACGCACAATCAACTGCTCTCTCTCTCACTCACTCACCCACTCACTCTCTGTCAGTCCCACTCTCGCTCTCTCCCACTCACTCTCTCTCTCTCCCACTCTCTCTGTCTCTCCCACTCTCTCTCTCTCCCACTCTCTCTCTCCCACTCTCTCCCACTCTCTCTCCCTCTCTCTCTCCCACTCTCTCTCTCTCCCACTCTCTCTCTCTCCCACTCTCTCACTCTCTCTGTGAAAAAGATTAAGAATAGCTTACCTCGCCGCGTGCAACCAGTTGGACCAAATCCGTCAGTTGCTCAATTGAGCCATTCGGCACCACTACAATGTGGACGTTCATTTCCTCGGCTTTCTTGGCAAACTTGGGCATCAACTTGTCACCAACATCTTCAGTCACGAGAACCATTCCACCCTATGGAACATTATTATATTTAATGTTTAACTTAAAAATAACATACAGGCGCATAAATATTTAAAAACATGTAAAAGAGGTCCCGCATATATCCGCATATATCGTTCACAAATTGTAAACATTACAAACCAATTAATGCTGCTTCTTTGCAAGTTGCATCCTTGCAATTCAGGATTAGTAACTTTTGAATTTCGCAAGCAATATTGATTATAATTTCATTTCAAATAAATTAATCCTATATACAGTTTAACTGTTATATTCTCGTAGAAGTGTAACGGGAAGTGTACCTTACAAAACTTAACGCACCGTATAAATTTAACGCCCATAAATTATCAATGTATTTAATATTGAGATAATCAACTTTTTCACAGATTCGGACAAAGATAGAAACACGACGTTTCGACGGTTAAAGTTCTGCGATGCCTTTATTACCGACCGAGGAATGTCTGTCTATCGATTTAAACGCAAGGCACGTACCTTTGCGAGGCACTGCATAGAGCGGTGCAAGGTGCGCGAAGTGGTGCCGAAGTTCAATACGATGTCGACCGGACCTCCGCACGCGTCCGTCGTGCGCTCGATCAACTGTCGCTCGTACAGGTCCTCGGTCCATTGCACCACACTTATCCTGATAGTGTTTTATCAATGTGGAACATAAATAGCATTATAAAAATTTAATTAACCACTGGCAGAGACACATTGCTGCAGCATGAGTGATCGGCTCTACGAGAGAAGAACTTGCCGTTTCGTTTGAGCAGTTTTCTGCAGTTCTAAGGGGGTGACACTGCTATGCATCTTGAACCATTGTTCGGGACTTATATGGTATTATATGGCACTATAATACTATTATTTCACGACGGGGCAAGCTGCAGCAGGGATCATGTAGTGTGGCCACATTGTTGATAATGGACGACTGATTCCTTACTAATAGAATTCGTTAATTGCAAACAGCTGCATTATGTAGGAAATCTCTTAGTGAAATACAGCAGTTACACGTCTACTCTATATTAGATATGTACTATTCCTGAGCTTCAAGAATAGAACTATATCGGATGCCTGTTCTATAAGGGAAAAATGGGACATTCGGTTCCAGGGCGGTCAGAGAGAAACTGAATTGAAACCACTTAAAATTTAATAACAGCATTTAACTTATGTATATGTCCGGACACTGTGTTCTTGAAAATTCCAGAAAGTAATTTTATTTCTCATTCGAAATGAAAGCGCATGATAATTAATTTTGAATTAGCTACTGATCACTATAAACCTCTACACTTAGCACACCATCAGGTGCACCTATGTACATGTTTGTGAACCTCAGTTTCAGAAAAATATGAATATTGTATTAAAATCAAGTTTGAATTTGAACAATACGTCAAACAGATGTTATTTTTACTAATAAATATCTTTAAGGTACACTTACTGATCACATTCCTTGGCTAGAACGAAACCATCATTTTTCAACGTCGCCACCGATATACGAATACGGTCATGGTATTGGCTTTGTTTAAAATAGTATGTTGCTATACGCAATGCCCACAATGCCAGACCACCTGTTCCCACGATTAATACGGTGGCCTTGTCCTTGTGATTTGGTCTTTCCAGAACAGTTTTCAAGCACTCACTGGCTGTCTGTACGGTGTTAGTAGCCAATAATGCGCCAGTCGGGAGCATGGCCGCGACGCTCAGAGGGAGATCGTTCGGAACGGGTACCAAGCATTTGAAATCAGGCACTACGATGTAATCAGCGTATCCATGTGGCACACCTTCATATGGATACAAAACTATCCTTGTGCCTTCTGTGATGCCGTCTACACGTTCAGCTGCTTTACCAATCGCGTCCACTATACCAGCAACTTCATAACCCGGAAACAACGCTCCATCCCTAAGGCCAATGTGTGCCGGTGTTGAGCAATGGAACCCGAAGCCCTCCATTTCGCCAGTGAGGCTGCTAATTGACGAGATGGACGATGTACTGCACACTGAAGCCGATCGCGTACGGTTGGCGCGGTAGCATGCTCCTGCGTACACAACTCTAATTCTGGCACCGTATAATGGGACATCAGGCACGGGCACGTCGAAACTGAATACGCATTCTTTCAGCGTAGGCCCCGGCGACTCTATAGAAACTTGTCTGCACAGTTTGCTCATTGTTGCTATTTTAGTCGCTGTAAAATAATACTTTTATTTAGAGAGTAGTAATTATCGATTTCGACATGGCATCTTATTATTAACAGATATGATACAGTGCTGGCACCACTCTATTCTGCAGGCCTCCCGCTCGCGAGTCTCATTAGATAAAGCTGTATAGGTCTTTGGACTAACAGTAATATACAAAAAAAAAGCTGTCAGTGCACATCAATCAGTGGAGGTAAGATAAATTACATAATCAATAATACAGAACATTTAACAAGCATATCTAGACTTAAATACCAACTATTTGTATCATATTTGGATTTTTTTAAATAAAATAGTCTGCAGGAATTGAGTATTTGATGAGTGTGCATTGTTTTGTTAATGTTTTGACTTCCAAATGAACTGCTTTAATTGTTCAGTACTATGTGTAGATAAGAGTACAATAATAAACTGTCCTGAAACACAAAAATACTAATTACCGAGATAGTAGTCAGTAATAAACTAACAAATACATGTTTATCTATTAGTGGTATCTTATCTGTTTCGAATGCCTAATTAAATTGCTAACCTTGTGGTCATTAAGAAAACAAATTTGATGGTTTTAAATAGCCCTGATAAGAGAAGTAATTTAGGAAAAGAACAGAATATCCAAGATGCTTGTCTTTCGAGCCATATTATTATAGTCAGCCAAAGAAGCCCATAATATCTATTTTCACAGGCTAACAACTTGCCACTGCCTTATACTCAAGAGAATATTGACATGATTGTTTTTTAAAAGGACAAATGGCTAAAATATAATTTTGCTTACGTATTAGTAAAGGAAGAATTTTATTGTATATTAATAATATTTCTAGCAATAAACTACCTTCATGAATAATAATTGACGTTACATGTTATTTATTTAGTAGCATAGTGAGACACTAGAGAGTTTAGATAACACACCAACTAGTGAAATTTTTAAGTTGTTTAGTTGTTGTTATAACTGAATAATATAAAGATAATATGGAAATAAATTAAATAGTTTATACTTATTATACATAAAAATACATTATAGTATTATATATATTATATAATAGTTATTTTAGAAATAGAAATGGTAATCCCGAGTTACTTGTGGGATTTTTCTGCTGAAAAGTAGTAGATTTTTGTATTACTAAAAATATTTAAGTCTGTGTATTTACTGTGTGTATTATGACCATAATAAAATTAATTATAATCTTTCCAGCATATATTATGCTGGAAAGATTCCTCCGGTAGAAATCTTGTTTATATGATGATGATGCTCTCCTGACCAACTGGAAAAGTGGAACTTTTTCTTATTAAAATCTATTAGTAATGTTATTGAGGAAAAAACAGGAGTAATTAAAATTAATGAATCATCTTTTAATTCCATACCAACACCAGCACAAAGACCTGATTTCATTTTATATATAATTACTTCTTACTTTAACCACTGTCAAAATTATTGGTTATGTAACATTGGTTTCTATTAATAATGTGAAAATTTAATATAAAATGTAAGAACAATTGAACTGACCAATTAACTAACTTCTTGTAGAATTATAGTTCTTAAGAAGTCAAACCGTCTGAGTGGTGTAAAACATAACAATGTTGAGTTGTATAAAATATTATAATTAATACTATATATTTTTTTATATTTGATCATCAATACACTGCTTTGTGACAAACATAGGTTATTTGATTGCAGGTAATGGCATCACAAATAATAAGACAATATATTTAAAAATTAAAAATATAAATAGTGAATACATAATACCCATTTAGAAATATAATACATAGGATCTCATTTTATTACATAAATATATGTAAAGTTCATTTCAATTTTATATTATTTAATTTGAAATAGTTCACTTGTTACATGCACATATTAATAATATTTACCTTTAATATATAATATATACCAACAAATTTATTTCCTTTATATAATGTGTTAGTAAATATTTGAAATGTGGAAATAAGATACACTTTGTCTGAATTCTAAAAATAGCAAGAGAACAAGAAAAACGTGATAACGTACTAGCACCTCCACATGTTATGAGCAGACAGCAGCAACCGTAAATAAGGTCTATGAACGAATAACGACCATGATCACACCAACTCTGAGTAAGATGACAAAAGAATACGGAATTATATAAACATTGTTCTGACCTTTGTAAGCTTTTGAAGGTCACAACAATAACTACTCAAAAACATTTTTGTAACGCTATTGTAATATTATTGATACAATTAAGGGACAAACTAAAAATTCTAACAGACTTTCATTGAAACGATAGTTATTTACTTTTGTATAAAAAATATATATTTATATATACATGTATCTTACAATAAAAAGACACTTAACTGTACCGCAGAGCTATATAATTATAAATTTGCACTTAAATTACCTGGGCTCCGGGAGACCGAATCTGTTAATTCAGACTTTGCTCTGAGTAATTTATAAATATTAGTGTTTTATTTACAAGGACAAAAATAAACACCCATGACGTTTAATTTACGTTTCATGCAACGCAAAAATTACATAACAATTAGGTATTATATGCAGCATGTATTTAGTTTTATTTATGTATTATTATTAAGAATATTTTCATAAATAATATTTTTACAAATAATTGGCTGTTATGAAACTTGAAGAGCTAGGCAGTACTTTGCACCGGCCAATTCTCTTCACCGGTAAAAGGCAAGTCCGGCTGCTCAACAACGCTTCTTTTCTTGCCAAAAACGGTGAAATTATAGAACTAGCTTGCATCAACGACGTTTCCGAACAATTAAGACGTTACTGATTTCAAGAAAAGAACTTAAGATTCTTGGGTATGATTTCGGTCAACACAATTCCGTCTTGTTAGATGTAAGTGCTTACTTATTGTAAGCACGTACATCTAACAAGACGAAATTCTCGATGGCGATGCCTAAGTTTTACGGAATTATTTATATATTAGTAAACATATTGTAGTTACTTGTATAGTTAGTATACATTTAATAAAAATTGACTTGTGCTCTTCCTAATTCTTAAAAAGGAAATGAAATGTTGTATCCATGTAAAAGTGACTGAATTGAACAATTATTTAAATATACAATTCCCTTGGCCACTTTAGCTTAATTTACATGGCAACACAGATCGGCGTGGGTTTTAGTAGTATTGTTAGCGTGGGTTGATTGATAATTATTTACTTAAAATTCTTACTGTAAAGTGTACTAAAAACGCTATAAATAAATTTACAAAACGCATTATGGGTAAGTTTATTGTTTATTTATAATAACAGATGCGATTAGATATTTGCATTGTTATTGATTGATGTCATTTGTTCGGGGTGGCCTCATCACTATTCAACGAATAGTTTTTTTGTTGTATTTAAGTATGTGCATATGATTGATTATAATTTTGAAACTGAAGCGATACTTTGAAATATTCACAATTTTATTGGATACAAAAAAAAACTCTGTTCAATATATTTCTATGACTGCGCATTTCTCGTCTACCTTACGTCTGTCTATAATCGAGTAGCTTCAGTGTTCGGTGTCGTAAAACAGAGTATTTCAACAAGTACCCTCCTGGAATGAAAGGTGAACAAAAATTACTGTGTGCTATATAATACACAGTGTTTATTACAGTTATTCTTTAAAAAGATTATAAATTTCTTTTTGCACAGCTATCAATTGTTTTCAAAATATTCGTTTATCATTATAATAAATTGTTACGTTTTTTGGTATAGTAAGTTGCCACTGCATTTTCCCATCAAAATTAATCTTCTATAGTTCACTGCCTAGCATTGATCTTTCCCTTTTCTGTTTAACATAAATTTCTCCCAAATAAATAATCAAGAGATATTTTTAACAATAAAGATGTGGCTACGTAGATCAATTATCTTGAAATTCCTTTGTCAATATTCAAAATAATATTATATAAAATAATACAACTTTCCTTGACTTTAGAAATTAATTACATTTATATTAATATGTTTCTATAATTTCCTATTATCTGTAATAGCAAAATTTTATAACTTAAGTGAATTCTGTTTGTGTCAATTCTCACTTTTGCAACTGCGAATTTAATTTCTGCCATTTATAAATTTCTTATAAATTTTAAGAATATTGAATAATAATAATATTTATTAATAATAATATAACTAACATTTAACTTTTATATGCATCAGTAACATTTTTTTTTAATATAATTTCATTATTGTTATTATATTAATATATATATAATTATATTACCAATTGTATTGATTTTCAGTAAGGTGTCTGATCTTTAAATAACAAAGAAAACATATTCAGAGGTTGGTATATATTCTATATTAACTCTTAATACAGTAGTTACTTGTACTCTGTATTCTTTAATTTAAGTGCACTTTGGTATGCAGATATACAACATGTCACAGCAATACAGCCTGCGGTGGAATAACCACCAACCAAACTTCATTTCTATGTTCACTACACTCCTGAACACCCAGACCCTTGTTGATGTCACTCTGGCTGCTGAAGGCAAGCATTTACAAGCCCACAAAGTTGTGTTGTCTGCTTGTAGCACCTATTTTCAGGTAAATTCTTTCGATTTGTATTGATTTTGTATGTATTTGAGATGTATTACCTAAAATATTTTGTTTTAGGTTACAGGTTACTTTATAAATGTAATATTTTTTTTGTTTTATTTTTCAGGCTCTGTTTGTTGATAATCCTTCTCGACATCCGATTGTTATTCTTAAAGATGTGTCATTTTCTGATCTACGCACCATGGTGGATTTTATGTACTATGGTGAAGTGAATGTAACTGAGGAGCAGTTACCACAGGTAACCTTATAATAAATAAAAAATCAATAATTAACATGAATTTGAACAAGAGTTATCCATCCATTATCAAAGTTATTTATTGTAATAATTTTTACATTGTTATAACCAGGTACTTGACACAGCAAAGCTACTGAAAATTAAGGGACTAACTGAAATGCCAGATTCCACATCTCTTACACGATCACAAGGCACTTCTGCAGACTTCCAGTCCCCAGGTGACTCCATAGATTCCCAAAGGCATTCGGCTTCACCAGCTGCTTCACCTTCAAATAAGCGTAAAAGGTTAGCTTTTTTTATACTACTAATTATAAATTTCTTGATCATAGGAAGTACATGTATTCATATTAATATTAAAAGAAATTCCTTATGACCACTATTGGCTTCCAATTTCCAAATTACATTATAAAATAATCATAGTAACTAAGTCAGATAAAGATCACAATTATAATAATTAAATAATTGAAATTAAAATACAATTAATAATAAGAGAAAAATTATTAAGCATATGTTAAAATTTATCTAATTTGATATCAATATATTCTTTAATTTTATAATAATTTTTGTAATAGTTAATTACTTTTGTCTTAAAATCCTTAATTTTACTATATTTTATTGTATTTGGTAATTTATTTTATATTGTAGGAACTATTCCTAATATATTAATACTATTAGCATAACATAGCGGTTTCTCCTGGGAGAATAAGGATTATATTACATATTTAAAGCCTTCATTGTTTCTTTGCATTTGAGAATAAAATAAGGTCAATTTGAGTAAAAGTTGCCACTGATTTTTAAACAAATACTAACCAAATCTTGAGTGCCTTAAAATACAATTTACAGCTGTAAGATGATTTAAGGTCAAATACTGCTCTTACATACTTTTTTGTGTTTTAAACACTAACTATAGAGTGCAGACTGAATAGTTACCACAGAATATAATTTCATATCTTAATATTGAAGTGACAAAGGCTATTAGTGCAGTTTTATGGAGAGATATTTGATAGTCTGTTATCCAGACATTTGTCTAATTTATCGACTTGTAATCTCCGTTTAGTATGTTCTCTAGTCCTAAAACTTAGTGACAGATACTTTATTGATTAGAGTACCTTTGTACTGTATGTCTAACTTCATAGGTGCAGTATAGATTTTGTGGAATTACATGTATATTTTTTCGTCTAAATCCCATCATGATTTTAAATAAAATAATTATTTTAATATTTATATATGGTTATATTATCTTTAATGTCTTTTCAAGAATTCTTATTTTATAGCAACCAATATGTTAATGTTCAAATTTAAAAAACATGAATTACAAATTTAACTTGATGCTGACTTCTACTATTAATGTGGTCATGCAAATTATTAATTCAAATGCATACCTTATGCCTTTGAATGGATATCAGGTTACACTATTATTTATAGTTATTGGCTAGTTCACACTCTCCAAAGTCAAGATAACCTGTTGATTATACTAAATACTGCAATACTAAATAGTTTAGTTAGTTTAGTAAGATTCTGTATTAATATAAATACATTGCTATTGTCCACAGACGCCGAAAAAGTTCAACAGGTTCAACTTCTTTAAACATGGTGCCAGATGATAATAGAAATGACGATGCAGGACAATCTTTAGATTTGGTGCGAGGCGATTCTATTACACTAAGCAGCTTGCCTCAGCAGAGACGCTTGAGAGAATATCAAGATGATCGAATGGATAATGTGCAACAGGTATGTATTATTTACTATAATTTTATTATGTGAATGTGAATGAGGTGAGATATGTAGATGCATAGGTACGTAAATAATAGTGAATATTTATCAGAAAAAACATTCACCACCAGTTTATAATCCTCAGCCCCTAACTACATCTAAAAAAAAATTTTAGCATATAGCTTAGTTTTAAGTAGGATTGTCATAGTAAACATGCCAAAATATCAAAACCATCATTGCCAAGAAAACTTCCTCCTTTCTCCAGTCGTAAGATTTATAAATAGTTTTTGTATAGGTTTTAAAAATAGTTGACAAATGTCTAAATTAATAAGTTGTATAGTGGAATAAAGTTAGTATATAGGTAGGCTTGCCTAAGTTTTTCACCAGTCTATATAGCTTAGGTGGTTTAACATATTATGTTAGAACACAATGTCTTTGTATTAAAACTGATATGTAAAAAATAAAAATGCCCATTAGAGCTGCCTGTTTCAGAAGCAGTGGCTCATAGGGCCACTCGCATGCGTCTCATTGGTATTTGAGCCTTATTTATTGTCAATGCAAAGAATAGAATAGCTGTTGGATACATTGACATCGAAATCTAAAGTTATTCAGATTTGTTGGTATTTGTGGAACCCACGCTGCATCTAATGAGTGTCCCTAACCCTATGTAAAGGTAGAGCTGTGAAGAGAAACCGCATTGAACTGATTACCAATACAACTCTTGTTCCTCTTCTTTATTGAAGGGGATGTTATTAATAATTTATTATGATATTATTTAATAATAGATTAAATATTATATATGTATATTCAATTGTTTAATTGTTATACATGTTTGATATAAAATCTACATGTTTTCAATATGTGGATAGTAGTTAAAAAGCAGAAAGTGCACTGGGGAACCTTTGTAGTGTGGGTTCTAGTATCCTCCCTTCATATTTGGTTTGATACAATAATATTGTATGTGTAATGTGTTTCAATGTTCTCAGCTATTCTCATATGAAGAGAAGCAATTTCCTTTCGTTGTGCAAGCAAGTGTATTCAGCCAATTGGTAACTTTACCTTAAACTGATTTTATACCTAGGACAGTGTAGTTATAGCTAGTAGTTTGGATACTTTATAAGAATCTGTAAGATTTTTGAGCTGTTTTTTTTCTAGTTTTTGGTACTTGCCATTTACATATCCTGCGTGATCTCATAGACTCTGTAACAGTGTCAAGAGCTGTTTAGTGAAATGTGAGTAAAGTTTGCTTTCTTAAAAGATGTCAGACTTGTGAAGATTTTGTATCTTGGTACAGTGCATCAGTGTAATACTGGCAGGGCTTTCTGTGTGTATCTTTAATAATTTAGTATTTCTTATGTTATAAGATGTAAATTTAGCAGCTGAATATGGATTGGCATGAGGCAGAATGTACCACTCTTACAACAACATTAACCGGTATTTCCCAACATTTATTTTAAATAAAGTTAAATTTGATTACTCCAGTTTACTAGGTTAACCGGTAACATACCAAGATATTTTATACATTTCACTTTTTCAATGTCAGTACTATTACTACGAGGGGTGATCTAATAGTTATGATAGTGAATAGTAAAAACAGTGATTAAAGTTAAAAACATAGTTTATTTTTCTACATAGTTTCCTTACAAGTGCAATGCATTTAGTCCATCTTTTATCAAAATCCAGAATTCTCTTAAATATTGGGTCCGGCTTCCAGATATTTCACCATAATTATTCCTTTTTCGTTTCAAAAAACGAATGACAGTTCGAGTTTCGCCCTCGAAATATAGAATTGTTTCTTTTGCTCGTCGGCGAGATGTTAATCCTTAGTAGCCAACGTGGAGAGATTTTTTTCATATGCATTTTGTTCGCAAGGATTCTTTGAACACTGCCATAGGATAACCCTGAGATATGCCCGATGGTCACTCTCCGATCTGGCAATACGACATTTTTCCACTTTTTTCACGTTATTTTCAGTGTGGAATGTGGATGGCCGTTCTTCGCAATGTTCATATTCCGTGCATGTTCTGCCAATGCGAATGCCTTGGCTCAGCGTGCAACTGTGGAATATAGAGGACCACAGTCCCCGAATGTTTCTACCAAGTCACTGCGGTATGTCTTTTTTAGACATTATTTCGAGCATAGGTACTTGATGAAAACTATATTTTCGTTTTTCACCATTTCCATGTTATCTCTACGACGGTTCTTATTGAAATGAATGTACCTCCCGTGAATCGCGGCCTATTTACATGATTTTTTTATGCTGATCTAGCGGGTACGTGGGCAAATAACAAATTTTTTTTGGATTTTTTATGTGGATGTTGGATCACCCCTCGATTGTAAAAAGTACGGATTTTTATGCGATATTTTCGTGACACATTCTGAATGGTATTTATTTGTATTATATTATTTGCATTCAAAGTAAGAATATTCCTTTAACGCCATTTGGCTATTGTAGCTAGCTTTTTTTTATTAAAAGTCATAAACGAGCGTACAGTTCACCTAATGGTAAGTGATTCCTGCGACCCATGACACATCATCTATATTCATCCTTCGAGGATTCATCCTAGGAATCATAATGCAGATCCGTTGTCATCCTTGAGGATTGAGATGGCGTGTCTCGTCATCGGTAATAAAGGTCACCGGATGCCTACACTCACCAGACGAAAAAACATTACGTTGCTATTTCACGCGTGTTCGTTCCCCGGTCGAGCTATGACCCATTCATTGTGCAGCTAGAAACGAACTGCAACGTAGCTATACCTCTGTAAAATCCTATCTATGCCACATCATCAACTGTATCCAGATATCAGCTGAGAAAATTGTAGTGTCTTCGCGAAAGCGTATATATTTGGCCGCTCAAGACACAGTTTGCAAAGTTCGCTGATATATAGGCTAGGAATACCGTAGGTCTAAGCACGCTATATTATGGAACCCCGTAGGGCACGGAAGAGACTTTAATCGATACATCCATTTGCCATTCCATTGCCAATATCAACCCTGTCCAATTTGTTAGTTAGGATGGGACAGACAGATAAACTTTCTGAGAGTATTGACCGAGAAACGATATTGATCGCTTTAGATCGATGTAGACACCTATACCGTTCTGTTTCTGATCAAGTTTGTGGGTTACATGGTCCACTAGATTAATAATAGCATCCTCAATAATTTTGTTTTGGTGACATCTATACTGATTGGTTCTCGAAATACAATAGAAGAACCCAATAGTTCAAAAATACAACTATGTTTATAAAATTTGAAAAAAATATTATAAACATAGTTGTATGTTTAAATTATATATATATATATATATATATATATATACTTATATATATACTGAGTACCTACATCAAGTATATTCAAATTATCATGTAATCAATTCAGCGTTATGTGACTTCCTACGATGAAAGGAAATTACTTTAGGGGCTTCTTTTAATTTTTTCGTAGTGTAGTTTACTCTCGTGATATTGACACATTTATCTTTCTAATCAATCATTAGAATCACTAGATTTTATCGATGTTATTTTATGCGCCCGCTAAACTCTTGCTTTGCACTGTCCATAGTTAGAATCTAAGTTACAGCTTTAGTAGCAATTTGGTTCATAATATCAAACTTGTTCATGCTCATAACTTCAAAAATTTATACGAATATTCGGCCCTGCTTTTCTTTCTGATCCGATGCTAGTGTTCACGGCACACATCTTGCACTGACCTAAGGAATATCAAACAATGTTGAATGTATAAAGAGATCGTAGACGATAGTCCAACGGTTCCTGCTATCTGTTTTTTTCTATAGACGTGCATCGAGATTTTTTCAATTTTTTCAAAAATGACTGCGGAAATTGTCTCAATCGGCCGGTCTACGCTCTGAACGTCTTCAATTAACTCTGCCTCGCTTGTAAAGGCTATATCTAAGCCATTTATAAATCAGATTTCCTCCCCATTGCAATAGTACGTAAACAGGTTATCTGTTCTTCTATCATTTTTTCCATGAAGATCTGTGGCTAAGCAAGGAGATTAGTGGAAAACGTTAAATGCACGAAACTAGATTCTTTCCATAGTTCGTGTTTTCTTTCCGATTGAGATCGATCTAGTACTACTGGTTGATCCAGTGATATCTCAAATATTAATGGGCCGATTGTACTGAAATTTGGTATTTATAGTTGTAATGAGCTAACAAATAGTAGTATTCAAAATATATACGCCTTCCCCTCCCTAAACCCTCGTATCACGTAATTTTGACCCGCTGTTGTACTGTTGAAATCGTAACAAAAACTTTTAGTGTTCGTATAGTATTTCCTTTCTTTTCACTTCACTATGCCGAACAGAATGACGATAACCGAAATTTTAATGTTTTACATTGTGTCCAATGTCAATTATTTATTTGATTTATCTTTTTTATCAATTTAATGTTTATTGTAAAATTTTTAAAGAAGTGGTATAAAGGTATACTTTGTGCATTTTGATATACTCTCCCAGTCAATATGGTCAAAATTATGTGTTTGAGAAGTTGACGATGCTTTCCGTTGCGAGCATAAATAGTCCAAATACTGTATTAAATTTAAATAACTACTTTTTAAATTGGATTTTTTTTTGCAGGCTGCAGATCAACACCATCTAAATGTGGAGCCTTTGGGAATGGACAACAATCCAGCTGGAATTCCCCAAGGTAATCTTTTATATTACATAAAATATAGGTATCTATAATTATTATAGATGCCGGTATGTTGTTAACTTTTAACCGTCAAGAAAGAATAAATATACTTATAATATTTATAACCATAATATTAACTTCAGTGCGTCATACGTTTCCGGGATTCGGCATTTTACAAGCTTCAAAATTCTATAGATCGCTGTCCAACTATATTTTATTGATGTCGATTGATCACCTCTAGCTAACCAAACAGAATTAGATCTTAAATTAAAAAAAAACGAGTTTAATTAAATTGAGAAGGTTTATTACTTACTATGAGGGAAGTTTCTAGTTTCATAATAAATTCGTTTCTTCATTGTGATGTGATCAACATTAAATTTTGTGCTGAAAAAGGTAACAATCAAACTTTTTGTAATTAGTTATTGAAAAGCTAAAAGAAAGAATTGATTGAAGAAAAATATGATTGGTAAGTATTTTTTATTGATTGAACTTATTATTTAATGCTATAATTAAATATTTACTAAAATGTGTATAATGGAGGGTTAGTTGTATGATATAGTTTTTTGTTTCTGGTTGTTGAAACATATATTTATTGCATACTCAAATTAATAGAGAAATCTAATGATTTGTACAAAATTAATATTTCACACTAAAATTGTACATGAATTATTAAGATTCAAATAGTACTTGAATTATTAAGATCCAAATAGTACTTGAATTATTAAGATCCAAATAGTACTTGAATTATTAAGATCCAAATAGTACTTGAATTATTAAGATCCAAATAGTACTTGAATTATTAAGATTCAAATAGTACTTGAATTATTAAGATCTAAATAGTACTTGAATTATTAAGATCCAAATAGTACTTGAATTATTAAGATCCAAATAGTACTTGAATTATTAAGATCCAAATAGTACTTGAATTATTAAGAACCAAATTATATAATATGCATACATAGTATACTACTACTATACTTTATCAAAATCAATCTTACATTTTTAAGTATTTCGATACAGCATAGCATGTAGAACCACATCCCCTAATGTAACAGTGGTGGTCTCGAGATAAATTGTGAAAATAGCATTAGTCTTAACACTTCAGCTGACCCCATATATTTGTACAGTTACAGTATTCTCGCAAGAAGTGAACGTGGGCAGCGTATTGAGCAAGAGTGGTGGTGAATTTAATTAAGGTCTATTTTGTGTAACACATGTACGGAGGTTAATTCATAAAGGAACATTTCTTTACAAGAAGAACATAAACTGAAAACATCAATCAGTGATCTCAATATTAATATAATTTGTATATGTTTTCCTTAATTGTAACGAAAAATATTAAATTAAAAAAAAAATTGATTAATTTGCGTTTCAATTACACACCGACGTATTCCATAATAATACCACGTTTTAAATGTTTAGATTCACACAAGTTAACAATTTTCGTATAACAATGTACGGTATGGTTTTATATATTCCAGTCATTGGATTTATAGTCTTCAATAAAATGGACCTTTTCACTCGCTTTACTTTTGTTGTTGTGTGATATTACGGTTTTTATATGTGACATATCTGGAAAACATTATTTTTGGTTTATAGCTTCATAACAGCGACTTTTGTCAACGGCGTACCGATAAATTATTTAATGATATATTTTTATAATCACATGACATATTGCCATTTTTCATACATTATTATGGGCAACATACTTATCACATCATTTAATGATCTAATTTCTTTATTTTCCTAATTTATAATTAATGTTTCTCATAAAAGCGATGTAAATGTAACATATCGGGCAATGACGTTTATTTTCAGGGAAGGGAGATCAATGAAAACTAATTTGAACTAAAATACACATTTGTCTATTTAACTTTGTCATAACAGTCTAAGTAATATTTTACAAAATCATTTATCTCTCTTCCCAGGAGGCCAGTGGAGTATGATGGAGCACACATACCCCCGATACTCGAACGCATGTATCGGCGGAGGCGGTCTTCAACAAGATCACGGCATGTACATAAACAACGTCATCAACCCACACATGGACTCGGATATGAACGATTACGGACAGGGCCTCGGAGTAACTGGACCCTCGCCCGGCCCCAGCTGTGTTGCAGAGGCTCAAACTGCTCAGGAGGCTGTTCCCCAGACTCAACCGAAGCGGCGTCGTACCACTAATCCACAGTCCGAAGAGAACTTCCAGCGTGCGCTTGAAGCAGTCCGCTTTGGTGGAATTGGCTTTTGCAAAGCAGCACGAATGTTCGGCGTTAACAATAGGACGCTGTGGCTTGAGTACAAGAAGAAGGGATATCCGAACAACCGTCCGAGTATCAAGAGCAGGATAAAACGCGAGCATACAACACCGCCTCTCATACCAAAGGAAGAAATCCCGCAGCCAGAGCAACAAATGGCGCTGATATGCCCTCCGCATCCTGTCCCAGTGGGTTTTATAGACTCACGGCCGATCGATTTCCCTTTGCAAGGAGTTCCGCATAATTCCCCCTTGAATATTCTAGGCATGAACTTTAACTCGATGCAATAGAACGCGGCTTGCGGGGCGTTCGCCGACGAGACGTTTCCATTGTGACACGAATGGCAAGGCGCGGATTATGGAGTTCCGTTCTTCGCGCCCATGCCCGTCTCTTGCCCTCAGCCTCGCTACGATGTATGCACGAAAAAGTCCCTGTAAATATTGTTACCGTAATCGTCCAGTATTACTTGATCCCAGGATCAAAATATTTTGTAAAGACCTTAACATAGATTTTATTGAAGTAAAAGTGATACTGGGCGTTTGATAAGTCCGCGAGACAGGCGTCTTTTTGCCATAATCAGTAACGTATGTTAAGATCTCAGTAGACTCTTAAGTTATGTTAATTGGTAATAATAAAAACCAGCTTAACTAACTACATTATTGTAGTTTAGCTTGAGGAGGGAATTATATGTGATAGAAAATTAACGTACGTATAGCTAACTAACCTCTCGAGTTACATCACCGGTTTATACCATAGTGTTAAGCTTTAAGATACCCAATGTACGAATGGCAGATGACATTCAGTTTGTAAACTACCTCTATCTATAAGTACTTTACTTATTGTACATAAAAGTGTATGTTCTCTGGCATCCACCAAAAATAACCATTAGTATTATCGAGTTTCATATGCCTTCAAAGGTTTTTCGTATTATTTTAATCCTGCTTTGCTATGGAATTAAGAATAAGGTTTATTTTTTTATCACTATACACATTGAAAATAATAATTTAGATATGTAACGTGTTTTTAATATTTTCATGGAAAAAAAAGAATTATGAACATAAATAACTATTCTGTTCTTCCATTTTTATACAACTTATATTTTACTCTAAATGCATTCTTTAGCCCAAATATTTTACAAAGCTCTCCAAAAAAGATAAAGCTTTATCTTAAAGGAAATACGCCTGAGAAAGAAAGACTTACTTTATTAGACTTACTACCATTTCTACTTTAATTGCATACAATGATTATTTTTTTATGATCTTATTAACAATATAGATATCATATTTGCAGGTTCTTTAAAATTGGTGGTAACATGCATCCTTTGTTGTACAATATTTTAACAGATAAACTGCAAATTTTATTGCTGACATAAACTGCTTAATTCAAGTACATAATACACACACATACAAAAATAATACATTTACAATCGTAATACTAAATAAATAGTAACATATTCAGAGCATTACATATATATGTACATATACTTAGTATTGTTACTATTGTATACAAGATTCGATTGGCAGTGAGACCATGAGCGACATGTGCTCTTTAGGTACACATTTGAATTTTTGAAACTCAACACAACACATCACATTTTGATCACAAATTTTAAAAAAAAGTTAGTCTTCTTCTCGCAAACATGTTATTGTTACACGCTATTGTTTTCAAATACATAAAACTAAATTTAAATAAATAATGAAAAATTATGAAGATCAAAAAATCAGTTGTAAAATAGCTATGATTGGTTAACGTTTAAAGGGTCTTATACGGCCATAGATTTATTTAAGTGTATTGTTATATAATAAGGATTTGATGTCTAGTAGTTGTTTTACAAGTCTACATCTGTATTCACTAAATATACAAAATAAATTGGCAATGGTACTCAATTGTTCTGTACCCTTCATATGTAAATAATAAGATGAAGTAACACGCATGTAATGCACAACGTCATAAAAATAAAGACTAACCACCAAGACATTAAAGGACTTGAAATGAACTGGAAACTGATACAATGTTATTTTATATATTTTTTTTTTACTTTCTCTCGCATTTCCTTTTATTGTAAGGGTTGATTTTATACTGTTTGTCTATATACATTAGTAATGATAAGTGTATAGTTGTACAGTATCTCAAAATGCCAAGTATTTTTACAAAATATATATATATATATATATATATATTTACCTGAATGTGATCAGTTTATGAGCAATGAAACATTAGCAAAGGAGGACCGTTAACTTTCGGTCCCAGTCGTACATCTATCGACTTTTATTTTTTGAACAATAATTGAGTATGTTCGTATACAGTAATGTGCCTATAACTATTATTCGTTAATTCTAACATAGATCTTGATTTTATGTAAAATTAGCAATAATTTGGGCGTAATGTAATGTAACAATTAAGAATTATAACTTGCATTTATAGGCTATATACAATTTATGTAGAAAAAGCACTTATAGAATAGGTGACAGGTCATACACGATAGAAAGAATTTATTGTTTCAATATGTTTTATATTGAATATTCTTACAAATTTGACTGTCTGCGGATGTTGCAATAATTTAATACAAATATACCTAAGCAGGCAGGCAAATGTGGCAACTATATCTTGTTAAAGTAATAGTAAAATTGGGTTTCTTAATTTTTTAACTTCTACTTGGATGGATATCTTCGTCTACGTATGATTTTTAT
The DNA here is from genome assembly GCA_029286865.1 of Teinopalpus imperialis. NCBI lineage: Eukaryota > Metazoa > Arthropoda > Insecta > Lepidoptera > Papilionidae > Teinopalpus > Teinopalpus imperialis. Next base: position 4,867,542 of record JAGSMU010000007.1, read on the forward strand.
TTCGAATAACGGTATGATTAATGCAATTAAAGTTCTATTATCTCATGGGCGTTACAAAATAATTTGCTTTCCTGTGACTTGTACTTAATATTTATGATGCATTCACTTTATTAACCAAAACTTTTAAAGTCGTAGCGAAATAGTTTTATTTGGAACAGGGTAAAGGAATCGCCCGTAATGCTTATTCTCTTGTTGTTACTTTAAGGAACATTTAATGTAAACAAATTTCTTACTTTTCTTAATGTTTATAAGTTTTTTGTATTTTAAATTATTTTTCTTAACAATATTTTTTCTAATATTAAAGATCAGCACAGTAGAAATATACAGGTAAGTATTAGAAGGAAATTTTACCACAAAACTTTTATACAGTTGGAATTTCTAGAACATTCATAATTATAATTAAGGTAGCAATTTTTACACTTAAGTTTAGTATTATTCTTTTAGTTGATAACATTACAACGATAATTTTGTAAGTTAACTTGCGCGAAGATCTCTTTAATTTTCGACTGATTTTTTTACACTTTTTATTACACAAACTTCTAATAAGAGAGCAATTAAAAGTAAAAAGTAACTTTATTTATTTGTATCATATAAAGATGCATGTTTTGTACTTATATTACTTTTGTACCAGTTATTTTTTCTAGTGTAATAGAGTGATCCAACAGACAGTATTATAAAATCTTTTGGTAGCCATATGGCAACTTATTAGAGGTTAGTGTAAAACTTAATGTACTTTTTAGAATAATTAGCTAAGCAACATAGCTGCTACTGTGTAACTATCAATGCATTCAATCACAACATGTAAATAAATGTACATACATTTCGTTAACAACGCATTTGTAATGAGCTGTCTTATTACAAATGTTACAAGAGTTGTTACCAGCAATACTAGTTGTACTAATCTTTTACCTAGACTTCTGAAAAAGTTCATTTTGAGTTTAAAATTTTCACAACTACAAATTTTATAGTTCTAGTTAATTAACAGTTTGTTTAAATCTCTTCCTAAATCATTTAGTGTATGAATATAAAAGACCTCTTTAAAGTGATCGTTGGATATGACCTCACTATTGAGGTTATTAAACACATAGTCTACTACACGGTTACATTGTGCATTTATTTTAGCCATTGTTTTCTTTAATTGTTCAGTTACTTTTTTTTATGTTATTACCAGATTCATTTTTTTTTATTTCCATTCGCTGCTTCTATTTGAATTAAGTAACGAAATAGTATTTTTCCACAGTTGGCACACGGATATATTGTTCTGTTATCCACGTAAGGACTATTCGTTTTGGTAACACGACGAACATATAATGGTAACCTATTAAACTAATATCAAAACCGACTTGTGCGAAGCACTATATTTGTTTATCAAAGTAAATATTAAAAACTTTTGGTTATTTTGTAACGGATTGTTTTAATCTATACTCACTAACATTGCCTACTAAAGGTTTGGTATGACGGGATCTACCAGGAAGGCCCGGATGATACATGAGGATGTCAACCGCGCACGACGTGTGATAATGCCGTAAATTTTTGCCTATAATCTTCGCATTCCAAGGAATGATCTGATCTGATTGAAGCATGTGCAAAAAGAAGTTTCGACTGAAGTGTCTTCAATGTAGCAATACGGAACAAGCTTGTTACAAGCACACCCAGGCCCAAAAACCAATAAATTACACTGAAAAAAACAATGACGCAAGTCAGTAATCGAACCCAAGATCCACGAACACGCGTTCATCATAAAAAGATAAAAAAAAGAAATTCAATAGCGCTGATTATAATTTAAAAAAATACAATGACACAAGCCAGTAATCGAACCCAAGATCCACGAACACGCGTTCATCATAAAAAGATAAAAAAAAGAAATTAAATAGCGCTGATAATAATTTAAAAAATAAATGACACAAGCCAGTAATCGAACCCAAGATCCACGAACACGCGTTCATCATAAAAAGATAAAAAAAAGAAATTAAATAGCGCTGATTATAATTTAAAAAAATACAATGACACAAGCCAGTAATCGAACCCAAGATCCACGAACACGCGTTCATCATAACAAGATTATAAAAAAAGAAATTAAATAGCGCTGATTATAATTAAAAAAAAAACAATGACGCAAGCCAGTAATCGAACCCAAGATCCACGAACACGCGTTCATTATAAAAAGATAAAAAAAAAAGAAATTAAATAGCGCTGATTATAATTTAAAAAAACAATGACGCAAGCCAGTAATCGAAACCAAGATCCACGAACACGCGTTATCATAAAAAGATATAGAATAGTTTCGTTTGAATATAAAAGAAATATTAAATGACTACGCAGTCCACACTAATATCTTACTGTGCATCTCTCCAGATAACTGCGAGTACGAGTAAGAACCAAGGTTGTTTCTCTCAAATACTTGGTGTCTATAGGGTACAGTAATGACACTTCGTTACCGTACTCTGTACAATTGCATCTAATTTACCTGCTCTCATTAATTATTATGATAACATGACATTTCTGTTTCTTATTTTTTATATGTAGACTTATTCTGTATCATATACTAGCATCCGGTGAAATGTCTCTATTGTTTTTCTGTAATTTGTTTAAAGGTACATTATTCCAAGCAAACAAATTTACATGTACTAAATAAATGAAATTATACTGGCATAAAGTAGATATTGGTAGTTATCCGAAGTGGAGACAATCCTTATAAAATAACGCAAGTGCGAAAAACAACCGTACAAAAATTTCATCTCAATCGCGTGTAGGCAGAAGATGAGCAACTATCCGATACAACTCGCGTGCCACCTATTGTACGTTGATGGTACCATTAGAAACTTTCACGTTAATGTCAAAACGTACACAATTTCAACTCAAATGGATCAAGGTATAGAAGTCGAAAAACTATCTTATACGATTCGCGCGTCACTTATTTTACGGTTTGCACCCATTCCTTAATAAAAATAGTGAAATGTCCCTAAATTACAATATACAAAGCGTGCATCCGACCCATAATGACATACGAAAGCCCCGCCTTTGTGCATGTTTCCCCGCGTCTCGTTCACCGAATTTAGGTAATGCAAAAAGGTGCGACGTGGTTCTTGCGTAATAAAAATCTGCATATAGATCTTGAGCTTCCGACCATAGCTCAGTACCTGAAGCTGGTTTCCCGCCGATATTTCGACTCTGCCGCCACACATCCAAACCCGCTGTTTGTGAGTACCGTCTCTTACAAAATCATTTCGAACCACATACACACTCTCGACCTATGGAGACCGAAGCCGTCGACGCAACCATTACTGCCTAGGCCCTACTCAAAGCACTATACACTAACATTGCACCAACTTACCGATGGCGTTGCAAACAGAATTACCGTACAGCGTTTTTTTTTTCGGGCTGATGGCTGCAGTTAGGCCCAGGGCTTTTACAGTTTCACCGGGTTGAGAGGTGACCGAGCGCTTATGCCTCTCAGTCGAGACCTCTATATATGGGTACCAGCGCAAGGGCTTCCGAGAGGGAGCCTCGGCTTGGACCGTTACCCTGTTTCGCGGGAGCGTCTGACTCAAGGGTGCCCGAGAGGGCCGAACCTCGGCTCGGTCAGTTGCTTCTGACAGAGGATTATCTTAATTAATATCACTATTATTAACTACCTGTACCACCACTTCAGAATGCGTGGGCGCTGGAGAAGAAGTGGCGCAAGAAACTCCAGCAACGCTTCTATCTATATGGACTCGAGAGAACCGGCCAGTGACATGGCGGTATCGCGAATAACTTTGTTTGTGACGCCCTCGCCGTCGGCAGGGGCGATATGAGATTGCAATGTATGTGTGTTGTGTTTTATGAAGGGCTTGGGCCCTGGTGGTTGAGTCGCCAGGGTCAGGGAGGGCGTGCCTCGGTCTCCTACGGACGCGGGTAAATTTGTGATTCGCGATGGGATTGTAAGTGGCGGCTCAAGATCTATGTGTAGATTTTCGTTACGCAAGAACCACGGTGCACCGGTGGCCTTGCGCATGAAACGATTTTGTATTACCTGAAGTCGGTGAATGTGACGCGGGGAGGCATTGTTTTTTTTTGCATTGGAGGCATTGGCCCCCTGTTCATCCAGTCTTCAAGGTCCGAAAGTACAGCCTTGATAGTCTGCTTGCCCTAGGGTGGGCCAGTCTCTGCTTCTTAGGAGATGCGTGCGGCAATCTCGTATGCCCCGACGGTCATCGCTCTCTGAGGTCATAGGAGGACAACGGTTCTTCCTTTCAGGGCTCCCACCCAAACGGGTGTCCATGTATAGGTCCATGGACCGCAACATCGCTAATTTATAAACAACGGCAACTTGCATCATGCCTCTCTGAGGCTGTGTAGCAGCCGCCTTAACGCACTCATTAGACCAGGGAACAAGCGAGCAAACTGCAAATGGAAGTTCCAGCCATTGTTGAGGATTACCTTAAGGTATTTTATGTTGGACCCGGCCTTGTTATCACTAACAACGATGTGTGGGACTACGACGGTAAGAACCCGACGATGCCCGTGGAAACAAATATTCTCGTACTTGTTTAGCGCCACTTTTTCCACTTTCCATCAACCGTATTTTATTGATAACCTGTCGAAATCGCTCGACGATTCACTCCCAAAGCCTTCCGGCCCAAAGTACCTAATGTATCTCGCGGCGATTTAGTCCCAAATAATCCGGCTGAGGCAGGAAGGCACCCGACGGCCTCCCGATTGATGTGACCCAAGTCCAGTAAGGTCCAGAATAGTCCCTTAAAATCGACATTTTCAATCACGTATTTGTTGAGGGCCGGTTGTCAACTCTCTCACTATTCGGAAGAGGGCAGGTCGGTTCTCCATGCCCTCTCCCTAAAATTCAATCCTCAGAAGTAATGCCTCTGCACAGGTTTCTTCGAGGAAGGTTGACTCCTTAAAACCTCTCCATCGCTAGAATATACAAATTTATTAAAGCAAATTTTCTTTACGACGTGATCAACGACATATCAGCGGTATTACGTGATTTGTAACAATGTTAGTAACGTTGATATCGAGTCATATTTATGATATATTATTTATCTATACCATTTAAGTTAAAACACACATCATTCAAAGTATAACCGCTAAAAAACTAAAACTCTTTTATTACTTAAGATAAAAAAAATAACGTATTCAATATTCACATTCCAGATACATTTACAACTCAATCAGGTCTACGCTTGCGACGTTCAAAAATTTTCAAACGACAAAACCGTGTGGCTGATGAGCGTGAAGTAAGGAAGCAGGCATCGGAGCCCGCGCTTACTTCTGGCACGCCTGTTCTGCAGAAACACGAGTCGTACCCGCAGTACACTGCTAATAAGGTAACATATATGTCAAAGACGATTCTAACAGTTCGGAGGTACGCGGGCCATCTCAACTTAGAAAATAATAAGGGTTGAAGGGGAGGTTAGATGACCCGTCTCTAATATATACTCATTGGCTTAACCCTGTTCTATCGTTTTCCGCTAAATATTAGTTTTTTAAAGTGGCTGAAATATAATCAATAGATTATTGGCCCCATATTCGTCGATAACGTAAATCCAACATTATACATTATACGGTTAGAGAACTTGAATCAGTAACTTTTCAATCTGTAAAAGCTATTATTCTTTTCGCAGCATATCACTAAACGTGTTTTAATAAACTAGTGTACTTCATAATAAAATGAATTTTTATTTTAATACTAATCTGATATTTAAAAAATTGCTTTTAAGTTCCTTTAACTTTTTACATTTACTAGAATCGACGTTTGAAACCCCAAGAGCGGGAGGTTGGGTCGCTCCTTATACGACTCGTTGATCGACAGTCGTCTACCACTACCTCGACATCGACGTCATTCGAGACGTCGGTCTCCGACAGCGCGGTGCACAGGCAGCGCGCGAGCCACACACCAGCTGTGCGCGACGGCCCGCCGCTAAGTTGCAATTTCTGTTGGAACACTGTTGACGAATGCGGCAGGATTTTGCGTCGTAAAACACAATACCACTGTCCCGAATGTCGCACTAATCTATGCATAGTACCATGTTTCCATGAGTACCACGATTTGCCAGAGTCCGAAACGACTGCAGGCGCCAGATGAATCAATTCTCTCGTGACACACTCCGGCAATTCCAATTCAGATTAAAACGTTCGGTGCAGCTGACAGACGAGACGTTTCGATGCAGTTCAACTGAACTAAAACGTGTTTTTACGACTCGAAACTTCATGACAAGATTAGCTTCCTCAATGCGTTAATGACTATTATTTAGCTTCATTGACGACAGTTATTTACTGTGTTACTTGTCAGTGGATCTATAATTATAGAATTTCCCTTATAACAATAGTGTTAATTTTGTATTGTGTGAATACTGTAATTATTTATTTGCCGATCTAACGTGGTTTGCAATTATTATTTCTATGTAATAAAATGTCTAGATTTCTGAATTTGTATGTGTGTGTCACTTCCTGTGGTGGAACTGTTACGCACAAAATTACATTAGAAACATATCTCAGACCTATTCTTGTCCATATATTTATAATAATTTATATGATATTAATGAGAAAACTTTTGTGTATCTGAAAATGATAAATAGTATGGTCCAAATATTTTTAAACGTAGTACACCGTTTCTAAAGCTCGTATATAAGAACGTGTTATATACTAGTATTGTCTGATATTTTCATTGTTAACTGTCTTGTAAATCTTTATATATAACGTTGTGAAAAAATATAATATTTCTGTTACTAATATAATAAACAATAACAACTTTCATTTCATCACAAAAATGCGACTTACGATTTTACTAGAATAAGATACCTCTATATTCTGTTTGAAATGATGTGCTACGCTATACGCTAATTAATTATAAAAATTATAAAATTATTTTTCAATAGATTAGAATAGTAGTTAAGAAATAAACGCCTTTGCAAACATATTATTAAGGAAACTATAGCCATGAATTAAAAGGTTTGAACTAAAATTACAAGCTGAGTAATAAACAAAGAAACTTGGCAAACTTTGTTGGCTTATTAAATTCTATAATGATGTCAAAAACAAATAATAAAATTTAATTTATAAAAAAAATATTTATTTTTGACGGGTTATAGGTAATATGTCAGTTGTTTTTTTTTTATATTTATTTCCAATTTATGAGTGCATATAATATTGAAAAGTTTTATTTTTTTATACCGGCGGTTGTGATATTTGTATATAATAGATATAATATTACAAGCATTTTTTAAAAGCCTTAAGAGATATATATATATACGTATATACATATATATATATATATATATATATATATATATATATATATATATAAATATGCCTAGTCGGGTCATAAGTTCTGTCAAAACACTATTATATAAATGGTACTACTTTTGATGTTTGTGTAAAATGTATATATGATATCAAATTATTAAAGTTATTCAAAAGGCCCATTCTAATTTTGAATACAGGCCCTCAACCTTCGAGGCCAGTCGATCGCAGCACGCATAACTATTATGTATTATGGGGATGCTTTTAGAGACCCCAAATTCTGGTGAGGTTTAGCGGACGCTTTCTCCTTCAAAGGTTGCCCTTATTCCTAATCCAACGGGCTTATGTCTGGACTGGAGAAAGGCCGTTCGCCTTGCCTGATGAAGTCGATTTCATAGGCATACAATCTTCACAAAGTCTTGTTGGAATACCGTGTGTCGATTTTCGAACATTGTTTGTTCTCTGTTCCACAACATAAAAACGCCACAGCGAGGGCTCGAGTATGTTCCTCCATGTCAAACCATGATTTATATATTTATTTCTTTTATTAGGTTCACCAAACAGTTTAAAACTAAATATATAATTACAAATGAGAATAATAAGTTCAAGAAGCGAGGTTTTAAACCGAAGTAGATGTACACGGCATGACAATTAAATTAATGAAGGATCATGTTCCTCAGGATACGCTTTCTTACTCGGGATTGGTTGGTTCCTCAAGATGCGCTTGCTCGCTAATTTACTATTATTGGTGCAGTGTGTGCCACACTTTATAATTTTGTTTGTTGTAACTTTCTTCAATGTTAATAATTTTTAGTCCGAAAAGGGAATTCGCAATATATTTTTGATGCGTGCCGCCTTAACAAGGCCTGGTATCTCTCGTTCATTCGTTTTTCAAACCCCATAAAGAAAATACCTTCCCGTCGATAAGCTTGGAGTCCTCATTCAGTACTCTTTCAACCGTAGTTCTGCTTAACCCCTAAATCGTTTGATAGTACGATTAATAAACGTCAGAATTATTTTTAAATTTTGCAGAAGTTTATAATTCTCGATTGGCGGTAACCTCAGCGGTGAAACTCAATAACCGTGACTCGTTATCTTCCTTTCGTCCATTCCACTTTTTTAAATGGAACATGATCAAAGTCAATCTTAACATCCGTGGCCAGTATTCGAAATTTAAATTAAATAAGGATGTCACAGAACTTATGACCCGACTAGGTAAATACATATATCCAATATATATTACATTTTGTTTTGCTACGATGGTTGAATGCCTTCTATTGAATTGTAAATAATTTAATAATAAATTCTTATATGCTCTATACATAAAATAACAGCGTAAACAGCTTTACCTCATTGCCTGTTCGTTTGTACGCGCTAATCTCCACAACGGCTAATATAATTTGAATATGGTTTCCAATGATGGATTGATATAAGCTTAGGTTAATATTTAGTGATTCACGTGGTTGACAAATTAAAAAGGTAATCTGTAATCAAAAATAATGTAAGTATCAAGGAACTGTTATGTGTGACATTACGCAAATTAATATTTTTTTAGAATTTAAATAAATCTATATTTTCATTAAATTGTTAAATACGTTTATTCTGCCTTTAAAGTTTATATATTGTATGGAGGTGGACATATTAAAAAAAACGAAAATTCTACATATCAATAAATATTGTTGCCATATTTAAAATACTAAGGAAACAAGTTATTTTTGTAAAAAAATTGAAAATTCGAATAAAAAGGAAAATGAAATGACGTATAAATTATAATAAAATGTATTTTGAATATATATCTATATTATGTTATGGGTGGATAGCAATTCGGAGTATTCCACTTCAAGTGGTAAAGTCAGACTATTATTCAAATAAAGAGTATTTCTGTAAATAAGATATTTTTCTAAAAATTGTAAATTTCCTTGATTGTGTGAACTTAAATCAAGTGAAAATCTATTTCTTGTAACCTAAATGTAATAACGAGTAACATCGAATTAAGATGAAGTCTAATGTAAAATAGATAAGCTATATAGCGTTATAGGAAGTAATCAGACTCGAAATTATATTGCAGATATGAGGCGAAATGTGATGTCATATCATTAGGCACTATAAAATGTGATGTCATATCATTAGGCACTATAAAATGTGATGTCATATCATTAGCCACTATGAAATGTAATGTCATATCACTAGGCACTATGAAATGTGATGTCATATCACTAATTACTATTGGTGATGAGACAAAAATATCGCTAATAGCTTTATATTATCTCTGGCATATTAAAGTTCGTTAATCATTCTCGGGTTTGCAATTCGAACATAAAATTGTTAATGTTGATATTAAGAGATTATTAGATGACTTTCTTTTTCTACAATACAGCTGATATGTTCTATCACTAAAAGTTTAATTAAAGGATAAACCAGCACAACACTAGTGTAGACTGGAAGGGTAAATCCTTGTCTATGTATTACTCTTAGGTCATACTTTGCAACGAAACCTTAGTAGCGACTATGAATATTATATGTGATATTACTGCATAAATAATTCTTCTATAAATGAAATGAAGGTGAAATTAAAAAAGTTAAATTTTCTGGTAGGTCGAGTTGTAAGGCACAGTAAGATTAAACAAATATAAAACTTGATTCGGCCATGAATTTATTAACAATTTGAAATACTTCAAAACTTCAACTTTTGTAGGAATATTGGGAATCCCGTTGAAGGCCAAAACGGGCAGATCGAATTATTTACCGAAGTATTAACGGAACGTTTGTTTTTAAATAATATGTATGTATTGAATTAATTGAAAACTTGCATGTTAATGTTTCTTGTCTATTTTATTAATATTATAGTTAATGTTGCTTGTTATCTACTCGATACGTAAAATTGAATATATATATCTTATATAGATGTTGAGTGTCTTTTATGAATATAGGTGTTCTACGAAGTTTAGGTGCCATTTCCGTAATTGTGCCATTTCATCTTCGAAAAACGTTAACCGTTTATACTTAACAATAAAAGTCTTTGTAATAAACATATGATTGATAAAATGAAATTTATTCATAATAAAGAAAACTTTTAACACGACTTCTGTATTTTTAATTATTTCAATTCTCCAAAAATAATAAGACGAATTGTCTTTTCAAAAACAACACCATGGCTAACTATTTCATATAGATCATAGGCTAAGGTAAGAGAGTCATAGAGGTTCACATGGAAAATATTTCAGTTCTCGTGGATCTGCAATCATATATGGTTGTTAGCTGGAAATATCATTAACAAGTAGCAGACCACACAACAACAGGACTACTTGGATAAAAGGGGGACTCCAGTGGGCTTCTCTATAAAAACTACAATGGTTCTGTGACATGACTGCAAGTCAATGACTCCAAAAAATAAGCATTCTTGTGTTTTTTAGATTTGAGCCTAATAGAGTCAAAGTTACTATGGTAGGAAATTCGAAATAAAAGTTAAATTGATACGTGGCATTTAAGGACCATGATAGTTATAGGAATATCAAAAGAAATGAAATGCACTAAGTAGGTAGTCGGAATATGTGAGACAATAGAGGAAGCACGACTGGAACTAGGTGATCGGCGTTTTTCATTGCTATATGCCCGAAGTACCTGAATATTCGTTGCATAGAGATGCAAAGGATGGCCGTTTGGTACGTTCGAGTTGCAGCTTTTTTAGAATTGACACGTTGGTGCCGAAGGATGTACAGGCAATTCGGAGCATGCGTCGCCAACACCACATCCCAAACGCGGCAATTCCTTTGTTGTTGATGTTTGAACCATAAAGTAAAAGTCAATGTGTCCGGTAAAAACAACTAGCTCACGAACCCCTCAGTTCCGTGAGCCCTGTGCCCGATGAAACTGTAAGAGCCGCCATAGGCTATAAGCATCAACATCAACAGAATCTAGATCGATAAAAACTAACTTAATAGAGAGCAAAAACACAGTTTCACAAACGGCAATTGACAATACGAAGTTTACCACAGACAAGACAGTATTCCTTTCTGTGACGATTATGGCCTTTCAACATTCTCCCCTGGACATAAACCCATCTCGGAGGAGCATTAGACAAGCTTCGACTGCGGAGTGCCCTTCGATAGCCACTATCTCGCTCGTGTGGACATACTCGATGACAATCTTGTAGCACAGTTACCAAGTGCGGCCAAAACTCTTTTTGTAGTTGTCTCAGCCACTGAGCTTCTTGTGTGTAACTGGAGAGAGACATATGTATATTCAACCTCGGTCAGTTTTATATATATCAGCTATATAATATCGCTCTATAAAAGGCAGATACAGCATCCGTATGGTCAGTATCTAGATTATATTTACTGCCAAGGAGAAGAGATATCGATAGAAGATATAGATAAGTTGAATATCGGAAAACCGGTGCATGTAATTCATTATAATCACAGCCTCTCTTGAGCATAGCCTTTTATTACCAACCTGACCCCGTACTTTGTTATTTCACATTTCTCGTCTCTTTTGGTTTTGAAGACCCATTACGAAGGTATGGCTTTCTTTTCATGAAGAATATTACACAATACTCAAGTATTATTTTTCTTTAAGCTTTTATACTCTTCTACTATGGCTTTTTTCCAGTGACTAGAATCTGGACTAGACAAAACTTCTTCTAATCTTAACGGATCCTGATCCAATGCTAAACATGCGTATTCAATTTCGTCAACCTCATCTTCTTTATAATTTTGTTTTTTTTCGAGGTCCCAAGTTTATAGAACTTTTGGGGGAATGGAAAGAGCAATCAGTGCTTGGTTCTTCTGTTGTGTCTTGATCTGCCAAGCTTTTCATAGTGTGAAAACTTTCCTCGGACTCTTCATACGACTGAATGGAGTCATTTGGATCCGAGTGTGCGGAGTTCATCAGTTAGTTTTACGGAAGTTTCATCTAATGGCATAGGAATCTGTAAAGAAGCATTGGACAAATTTAAGGATTAGTGGCAACTGTTCTCCATAAATTTGACGTTCCTGCTATTTGAAGAAAATTTATGATTTTTGATGTTTCTGTTCAAATCATTTTCCATCTCTCATTTATAAATTTCAAACCCTTCAGACATGAGTCTTTTGTTTCAGAAAGTATACATTCACTTTTTTAAAGTAATCATCAATAAATGTGATGAAGTATCTCGCTATGGCACCTCCATCTGACCACATAAATCTGAGTGAATCTCTACATATGACGAATGCTTCTGCAGGGTTGTACGATACGATGTCCGGGCACCACTAACACAGCATATTATGGTCGCCAACAGTACATCACCGTAAAGCAGATGGTAGCTTCTATCTATTCAATCTAGATCTGCTAAGTGGAGGTGGTAATGTCAATCACATAAAAATCAAAGACATTTTATTTGTGACGTAATTGGCTGCGAATTTATTGTCAGTAGTCAGCAGTGAAAAAGTCTGTCTAGTTGTATTTAATAAGTCCGTCTGTAAAATAATTAAAGCACAGAGGCAACTTGTAGCCACAACAGCATTTATTACCAACATGTACAAGCTGAAGACGTCACTCCGGAGTCCACATACCAATCCGTTTATTTTTTATTATTACATTGATAGTAACAAAAGAAGCACACAGTTCACCCGATGGTTAGTGACTCCTGCGGCCCATAACATCTACATCCATACTTGACAAGGAATCATAATGCAGATGCGTTGTCACCCTTGAGGACTGAGATGGAACGCCTCAGCATCAGTAATAAAGGTTTCCGGCTCCCTACACTCACCAGACGAAACACAGCAGCATTATGTTGAGTGGCAGAAAAAGTAGCTGCAAAAAAAAGCCCTTGCCATTTGTTTTCTTTTTAAAGTTAGTTTCAGAACTTGCTCTAGTGGACATATTTATTGCAGTTGTAACAATGTGGTCCGGGAGGTTTATTACCTTTAAAAATGTTTCGGGAGAATTTCAATGTTTGGTATAAAGAACGGATACATTTGACTCCTTAACATCCTGTAGTAGCTTAGTTTTGATGAAATCGGTAGTTATCTTTATCCCCGAGCTCTCTCTCCAGTCCCATAAACATAGGTTTTTTACATTTCCGGCAAGACAGCCGGCATCAGTGTACCCAACCATTCGTCATCCTCACGGAACCCTATGTTTCTCAGCTTATGGGCGGTGGTCACGATCTTGTCTTGGACGTGTCTGTAATTTATCGGATCAACAAGCAGAATAATTTTTGTTTTCGTTTTGAGTTTACCAGTGTTTTTTTTTGCGCTTCGGATTTACCGATGTATCTTTCGGGGGTTCAACACATTCCCTTATGTCTTCATGTAGTACAGCATTACGACTGTACAGCAAATCTTCAGGTGCTGTAGTTCTGTCGGCCCAATAATTTTTGACATGAACATTATTCCTTTGTTTCCAAGTCTTAATATCAAACCTAAAAATTGGAATTGGATTTATTATGATTTAATATTCATTTTAAATAAACTAATGTTTAATGGGGCGGCCCATAACCTAAAGGAAAAATTAATTTGTTCGGTAAAAACTAATTTAATAGAGAGCTAAATCACATGAGTTTCACAAACGGCAGTTGACAATATCAACTTTACCACGGTGTATCAATTAAGGTACCATATATGCCATCCAATATTAATATATGCAATATATGTAATGGGAGAATTGAGTCCTCAAGCCACTTGCAGGTTTTCCATATAGACTGACAGATGAAATGTAGACTTGTAACGCCAATATCACCTAGAGCTTTTTGTTCTTCTGCTGGTTTCCGAGGTTTCCCAAATCTTTAGCCGCTTTCTTTTTTCTTTAACAGTTCAAGTGTCATCCGATATGGTCTGGATTGCCTTTGGTAATGAGTCAAATATTTTGTAGATGTTATTCCGAAAACGAAACCATTTTTCCTTCTGCCTCTGCGAATTAGACGAACTGCTTGTTTTACGGCCCTCGGATCGTTTAATATATGCGTATTTCTGCGACTAGTATTTGGTGGTCAGTACCACAATCTGCACCTGGGAACGTCTTCGCATTTATTACATATGATCTCCAGTGGTTAATAATCGTAATGAAATGAATTTGATTTCAGCGTGCTAGTTACCGTTAGGTTAATATTCGCACAGAAGTCTATTAACTTCTCGCCTCTTTCATTCCGCTGGCCATGTGCGTATTTTCCAAGTATGTGGCAAAGATGGTCGTCAGCTATTGTGTACCCAATTTTTGCGTACTTGCACAAGTAGTTCACGTTACAATACACCGTCAATCGTTGCTTGAAGTATTATTTAAAAAGTTACAATGTCCTCTTCAGATGATTGCGCTGTTGGAGCATAAATCTGTGCAATATTTAACAGAAGAGGTTTACAGTCGATACTGATCGTCATGAATCTGTCGTTGATGTTGTCATACGCAGTAAAACAGGCCGCCAGCTTTTCTGATGTTATTATTGCTACGCTCGCTGTAGCATTACCTGAGAACACTGTGTTACCTTTAGATGTTTTGAAGTGGTCTGTTCCTTTCATGTGAATTTCGGAAATGTTAGGTCTGAGAGCTGATAGGTCTTCATTTCTTTTTCTAATTTTTTTTCTCATAATAGATAACTTTTCTGGTCTAAGTATACCTCTCATGTTCCGCGTACCAATTCGATGGTAACGGCGAAATTACATCTTATAGCCACCATTGAACACATCGGAGACCTGATGACAGGTTTCCGATGAGTCTTCAATCGCATATTTCACACTCATCGACCCGGGTATCGATGAGCGCAAAGTGTCAGCCGGATCGCCAGACGTCGACGACATTTCTTCTTGTCTCTTCTTGACTTGTCTTGCATTGGAGTTATCTTGGGAGTTAGTTGTAGTGGGTTCCTACTAGCTTCTGCATCGGGTTGTTTAGAGGGTATTTAATACCGTCGCCGTAACCACCTCGACTAATCGAGCGAACAGGTTATTATACCGCCTACTGTGACTCGGCGTATAACTCCCGTTAAGCATCAGGGGGGTACCCAAGTAGACTCCTGCAGGCATAAACGGTTGGCTACACTGACCTTTATTCGCAGTAGCTATGCCAGGTAACAATGTATAAAATTACTATCCAAAATATTAAAGTTTAAAGCCTGATTTTTAGATATTTTCTATGGGATGTTATTAGAAATCACGTCATTCATTGCCGGAAACTTGGTATAGTGGACTCTTGGAAAGCATAAATATATATTTTGAATAATTTATCATTAAATTTGAATGTGTATTGTGTGTCAATGATTTCTCTTGTCATCTTGTTTATAACATTTTTAGCAAAAAAAAAGTATAACCAAAATAACTCTACGATAGCGTAATAAAGTCATTTTCGCCTACCTATTGGAGAAATAATAGAGCAGTAAGAAAATTCTAATCAGGTTCAGCCTGCCTCACCGGAAATGATTGTTGAATATTAAGAAATGTACTATCGAGGTAATTCTCCAAATTATTAATTAGTCGTCTACACGTACATTTGGAAGTAATGTCTAATGTGTAAGAATACTAACTTTTTGTAATTACATTTTCTGAATTTGACTTGATAAATATTTATCAATAGCGAAAAAGTTTCAGTTTGTAAATGTGTTTATGAGACGTAACATCTGAATATTATAAAAACAAATTCACCCATGGTTATCATAATTTCTTGTTCACTAAAAATTACCTTTGCAATATGTAAACATTTTTAGCTTTTTTGTTAGATTTATTTTGTATCATTCACAACTGTATTTGCACTTTAACGGCCTACAATCGATTATAATGTAGAGTATGCTATCCATCCATTACCAGTGCCGAGCTGGAATTTTTTTACTGGGTCAGCAAATGAGGCGAGAAAATAAGTCCGCCAAAAGTGGTATTCAAAATGATAATAAAACTTTTTATTTGTGTAAAAGTGTTACCGACTTTATTTTGTACTTCAAATTCATTTTACATAGGTTCAAAGGGTATATATAATTTAAAGATTTCTTCGATTCGATTTTTTTTTCGATAATATTGAATAAGTAAATCTAATCACCACTTTAGAAACGTGTCCTTTTTAGAGGTGTTTATTTTGGTATTTCTTAGATTGGCGAGGCTTCTCACGCACTGGAAATACTTTTTTTTTATATAGAATAGGTGGCAAACGAGCAAGCACTTCATTAATGTGTCGTCGTCCGTTGTCTAATTAAACGCAATAAATATCATCAATGAGCTCAAAGTTCACTTCACGTAAAATAAAACAATTCAGATTATATTTTCAAAGAATTAACTTTTACCAGGTTGTAAGAAAAAGAGTAATTTAAATAATAACATGTTTTATCATGTATAGGTGTGATTTTAGATTATACATGGTACAAAGGTACATAAGATTAAGTGTAATAACAGTGCATTTACAACAAAATAATGGTAGTTACAGTGTACGCAATACGAACTACATATCAATACATTTGCAGATCACATTGTATACTAAATGTAATAAACAAACTTCTAATAGTTACACATTGATACTTCCCTACCGGTAATATTAATTTACAAATGCTACATCATTTATAGTTTGTCAACAAACAATTTATATGTTGACAGAAAACACACGGGTCAACTATATGTCAAGATATGAGACAAAGTTGGGCCCTTTACTTTCAAGAGCGTACATTAAATTATTTTTCACACAGATAAACAATATTAGTGAAATATAATTTATTGTTTAATGTTTAGGTGACATCTTCATAAGTTGTAAATTACACAATCTCGATTCGAAGGAAACATCAATGTTCGTTATATATCAACTAATACAATATAATTGAATTATGAATAATACAATACAGCTGTCTTTAACATGCGACTTAAATTAATATAACCTAAACTAAAAATATAAATTATTCCCGTTATTTTATATTTTAATGAGACACAAATTCAAATTTATTTAAAATATGATAGAATTATAAAACTACGCCTACACTTGAGATATTAAACGAAAAGGTAGATTTTAAAAATTTATCAAAGCACAAAGCCAATTACATTAATGTACCTGTTACGATTCCTGATTTTATCCGCATGCACAAGCAAACTTAGATTGCTAAATTGATCATAAAGCTTTCTCATACGATTTAATAAAATATGTTATCCGCTGGCAATCGGAACATTTTGTAAATTAGTAACCAAATATTTATTATTGTTAAACATTTTTTAAATCAAACAATACGACATTATTCAAAATAATCGTATTACAAAATTACAGAATAATCATTTGTTCTTTATTTTTTAGGTAAAAATGTTTAAAGTAATCGTAGGGAGACTTGCTGACCATTGACGTACCAAAAAACAACTCCTTTATTGGGGGATATGTTTAAGTTTATTGTGGATGATTACATTATTAATAATAATGCAAGAAACATTATAATGCAATTAGCAAGATTGGCAAGATATGATTAATAAACAGGAAACATTACATTTTAAATATGTAAATTTTTATATCTTAGGTGCACTAAAACATTCTTAACCCTCATGTTAAATCTACTAGTAATGCATTGCATACATGGATATAATGTTCTAATAAAATTTTACTTATAAAATATGATATCTTTATTACTTTTAAATTTGAACATCGCCCTTAAATATCATTAAGATTAGAAAGCTGCGCACAATCATATAAATATATCAACAGCAACCTCCGTCCATCGATTCGAATCCGGGCAACAAATAAACTGCGTGTTGCGTGTTACAAAAAATTGCAATCGCTAATTAGTATTAACAGATTTGTACTAATTATTGTCAGTGATTTTATTATGTGAATATACTGGCAACAATAGATAACTATAATATCTAAGATACTTAATCAATGTAACTTTTGCTCAACAGCTAAAATTACGTCACTAAATATTGTTATTAACAATTCGCTACTATTAAAATGATATTACATTGAACATTATTCCCCGCAATAAAGGCATTCTGTAAAGATATTATTATATTAATAAGATGTTCCAGAAGTATGCCTAAGACTTAATATATTTGCCTAGATACACTTTATACACAAGTCTCATTAATCTAATAAGTATTAATAGAATATGACCAACGGTTAGCAAAAATAATATTATTGTCCTTTTAAATAAAAGAGTAAAAGTTTTATACTAAAAATAGTGGGTTTCGTAGCCATTTTTAAATTAGTAGCTTAACTGCCTTTATTTAAATTATATGGGTGACGGCCAATTCTACTTTTGGGATGAGAAAATATATGAGTATTTATCAGGTTCCTACTTATAATTGTTAAGTAGTCTTGTAATATTGTCTTCCAGGTTTCCGACCATTTGATATCCTTATCTTATTGAAGATTGATATCGACAGATCACGCATTATAAAAATTAAAGTATTAGTTATTATTTATGTCATTAGGTATTCTCTGCTTTTTTTGATACAAAATTAAATATTGAGTAGTTAAATATTAAACTATTTAAAGAAAACGTTAGGATTTTAGGATATTATTTACAGTGGTAATCCAGAAGACTGCTACAAAAATACTAACACTGAAACCAGAAAATTGCTATTTATCATTTGATATAAGATTTATAGTGCATCAGAGTATTATACTCGTATTGTCGCCTACTATTCGTTATTATCGAACTGTCTGTGCGTACGAGAATATAAATAAAGCCACAACAAAGCTATATTATTGCTATTGTCATAGTCTAATTGTAAAACAATACATCGAAATGTGCATGAAAAAAGTACTTTCCCATCGGTAGACTTTTAAATTTATTTTCAACCTCTAAGTTTCACTTATACAGTTATTTTTATTGCCATAACTGAACAGAAACGAGACATGATATATTTAGATAATCCATAAGAAGCCTGTGGATGTCAGTCATATCCTTCATAATTATAATATCTAAAAGATATTTCGTTTTAAACATTTTTTGGACGCAGTTCGTTGTAAGTACTCAAGTGGCTACGAAACCCTATACTGGTAATATAACAACTAACAATATACGACATAATGATTAGTTTAGTTAAACAAAATAAATATTAATTTTACATACAAAAAGGATATGATTTCACGGTGACTTTTGCCTGGCTCGCTCAGGGACAGATACGTTAAGAGGCGTCGTTGCGGTCGTTTTAACGATCACGATCTTAGATTATTAAAAAATTAAATTTATGTGGAAGCAAGAGTTTTGATAAAATATATCGAAAAGTGTAACAGGTGTCTGTGAGCAGGACGGATTATGGACATCTTCAGCGTGGACACTGATGGCGATGACATACAAATTTGACCTGAGAGCAATAAATCATGATGGATTTGGCCGAGCCAAACAATGTCACTAAATATATTGAATCATAATATGGCCAAATAAGTCAAAAACCTAGGAGATTACCATGCTCTCCGCACTAACAAAGATATGTCGTTTTTATTCCCACTATTGATTTACATTATTGTTCTAAAATTTACCTAAAGTCGTCAGTCTTCGCATGGTTCAGTTTGAGGTTTTCCCTCCGATTTTAACCTGAAATTAATAAACCGTTGTTCAAATTTTACATTTCCATTTTACACTTCATTTGAAAATACAACAAGCCGTATAATATTGACGACTGCAATAGCGGTTTTTACAAAAATAAGATAATTTACTCTAATAAAGTGGTACATATGTTGCATCTACATCGCTAAGCATCTAGTATTATATTTAATTTATCATAATATTGTGTTGGTACCTATTCTAATATTATGCCATACCATATAATATCTAAATATAATCAAATACAGTAATAATGAAATTTAATCAATTGTATTGTATTAGTCGAGGAAACATGTTATTGTCTATCCAACTCCCGTTTATTGTGTACCAACATTTTATATTTTCATTTCAATACTTGTTTTTATTGAGAGAGTGTTTCTTGCAAGGAATTGAAATTACAAAATAATAAAATATAAACTAAAATAATAAAAAAAAATAATAATAAAAACCGTGTAACCACAGAACGCTCTCGGTTGCTTTTGCGATCGAAATGAGAAACAAGAGAGGAGCTAATAAATTAAAGATAACTCATACCACATTGATACTATTGACAAATCATCGTTTCCTTTTCGCAATAGCAATATAAAATCTAACAAAATAGATTAAGCGGATAACGTGGTATCCAGATATTCTGCTGCCTATTCTTCAAACATTTATCTAAACATGGAACTTCTAGACCAACGTCTCTTAACGCTTCATACAAATATTATCATTGATTAGTCGACACACGCGGCTGCTACTAATACTAAGTTTAGATTATCACATATGAATGTGTTCCATATTCAATACGACATACTAATTGATTTTCTAATAAGATTAAACTCATTTTAATTTAAACTACGTAACGATTAGAAGGAAATGGAATTGATTTTATGATTACATATTGATGTGTAACTATTTCATTAAATAATACACTAATATAAACTAATTTGTGCAGATGCACACATATATTTTATTGAGTTTTGACCATCGACTACAAGGTTAAAAGTATTAACTATGATTTAGTTTTTATAAAGACAATCTTAGTGCTAGTTTAGAACGTATAGGCAGTAAAGGTCGTTGACGTGAATTGTGGTTAAGTGTTCATAAGAAAAGATTCGTGTCCTTTTATTTTGTTTGCTTATAAGAATACCGTAAAAAATGGTACGTACCTATAATTTGTGTATTAACCAGAAAACATATATTAATATAGGCGTTTGTGTAATAAAAACATCACTGTGTTGACACTTGCTGAAAGTTAAACGTTAAAAAGGAGCCTAAACTTGTAACGGCTTGATAACAAAATCGGCTTAGATGATTATAAACTCAACTTATATACATGATAATTAGAACATTTATATCAAACAAGTCAAATATAGTTGTACAATAAATTTTAAAACAATGGAAAAGTATTGCAAAAGTAACGCTTTAGTTTCACTACAACTTCAAAGATATACAAACAATAAGGTAGATGTGCATAAGTATTCCTGGCATGTTTTAAAAAACAATTAATACAATGTAAATGTTTTAATAATTTCTATATTCATACATATAACAGGAATTTTGATCAAGTAATAAATTAACGCCATAGAAAAAAAAAGTTCAAACAATACAGTATTCGTTCGTAGAGATTTTACAAAACTCATATGACAATTTCTAATTGTCTAATAAGACAAGTGATTAGTATTAGCATCCTATTGCTATGAGTTTAACAAAAATTGCGATAATAATCAAGTTGTATAAACAGATAACATATGACAATGCCGCGTACCAATTTAAACATTTATAATTCTTTGTGTCTTCACAATAACAGCACGTCACGAAAAAAGTAAACTCTGTACTGCTAATACGCGTTAGTATTTGTTGATGACTATACAATAACCAAGATTCCACTGCTCCGACACCAAAACAACGTTCAAACAAAACTTTTAATCGACGTCTTATCGTGTTAACAGATTTACAACTAAATGTAATATTATGATAATTATATCATTAAGGAATAAACTTGGGAATATATTATAAGAAAAATATATCAATTATAATCATACGGAAAAAGCACCCGTTACGGGGACCTGCATTTTCACAGCTCGAGATTATAAATGGCGCTGAGCGTGATACGCTAAACAGAAATCAATAATCAAAGCTGCTAAATAGCAAGATCTGGGATGCGACAATATGAAAAAAAAAAAAACGGAAGGCCTAACAAAGAGGGAAATATGAATATTCAGTGCTATTATTGTGTATAGACAATCAGAAAATGCGATCATATACAATTTTTTCCTTGAGGAATTTTTGACACTTAACGTTGAAAGGCAAGGAACTGTGTATCTAAGGTATTTGTATATAAACGGTAAAGCTTGTCAAACACTACGGGCCAGTTAGAAAGCATTGATAGTTTAAAAATATAAAAACCGCCAGTCTCCGGAAAAGATTCGGCGCATTATTATGGATAGCAGAAGGTGCGCTCAATTTCAATAGGGGGCGTGGGCGTTTCGTTTGTGTGGCTAGTGTTTGACGTATGAGTAGATTATGATGCCGGCGAGTAGGCAGCCGAAGGTGATGGTGAGTGGCTTGTATAGAGACCTCTTGAGTGCGTGCCAACGCTCGGCGTCACGCGCCCGTCTCTTCATCGCGGAAACTCGGTTAGCGAGGTCGCGCGTGCGCCGTCTTCGCAGCGTCCCGGTTGTATCATTACTGGAAGGAAGAAAAACAATAACCTCTCAAATTTAAGTACAATAACATTTATATATATAATAAAAGATCAGAAAAGTTGGGATCAATCGATCCCCGTGGCCGTGGTATAGAAATAGATACATGCTCCATAAAAACTTTAAGATCGAATCAAGCTATGCAGTCATGATGTCACAAACAGCGCTAGGATAATATGATAACTGTTTCGGAGTCGATTATAAAAGCAGAGAAATTTGCTGAACAGTTTAACATAGCTATATAAAAGTGTCATAAGAATGACTTGAAAAAGTTAAAGAAGGTCGTCATATTAATTATGACAAAAATAAATGGCGAAGCCCACGAAGTTGTTATGGATGTTATTTATGACAGGATTAATATTACGACCGAAATTTGAAGATAAGTTCCAGGCGACGTTTTTAATGCAGATGAAGCCGTAAAATTCTCAAGTAGGGAGGTCCGATAAAAAATAGAAGTTTAAAAGAAAGAATTGAGTTAGAGGAAAGCTCTCCAAAGAGCGCATCATGGCCATCACAGGGTAAAGGAAGCTGTTGCTAAAAGGGAAAACAAAAAATCCACATTTTTTTATGAACATTCACCACTCCCCGGTCACCTATAAAGCTAATAAATCAGTCCGGATGATATATAAGTTAACTTTTTAAAATAAGAAGAAGAAGGGATACAGAATTAAAGAATATAGAAAGAAGTATAGAAAAAGAGACGTAAAATTTTGTTTCTTGAATCTGTACATCTGCTCATCCTTATATCTTAAAAGATAAGAGTTTAAATTGTTTCTACCCAACATCACGTAATAGTATCATACAATCAGTGTGTGATGAAGTCTCAAGTCCCGCGTCACATTCACCGACTTCAGGTAATACAAAATCGTTTCATGCGCAAGGCCACCGGTGCGCCGTGGTTCTTGCGTAACGAAAATCTACACATAGATCTTGAGCTGCCGACCATAGCTCAGTACCTGAAGCAGGCTTCTCGCCGATATTTCGACTCTGCCGTCACACACCGAAACCCTTTGATTGTAAGTGCCGCCACTTACAATCCCATCGCGAATCACAGATTTACCCGCGTCCGTAGGAGACCGAGGCACGCCCTCGACGACCCTGACGACGCAACCACCAGGGCCCAAGCCCTTCATAAAACACAACACACAAACATTGCACCCTCATATCGCCCCCGCCGACGGCGAGGGCGTCGCAAACAAAGTTATTCGCGATACCGCCATGTCACTGGCCGGTTCTCTCCAGTCCATACAGATAGAAGCGTTGCTGGAGTTTCTTGCGCCACTTCTTCTCCAGCGCCCACGCATTCTGAAGTGGTGGTACAGGTAGTTAATAATAATAGTGATATTAATTAAGATAATCCTCTGTCAGAAGCAACTGACCGAGCCGAGGTTCGGCCCTCTTGGCCACCCTCGAGTCAGACGCTCTCGCGAAACAGGGTAACGGTCCAAGCCGAGGCTCCCTCTCGGAAGCCCTTGCGCTGGTTACCCATATATAGAGGTCTCGACTGAGAGCCATAAGCGCTCGGTCACCTCTCAACCCGGTGAAACTGTAAAAGCCCTGGGGCTAACAGCGGCCATCAGCCCGAGAAAAAAAAAAAAAAAAAAAGAAGTCTCAAGGATCGCTATAAGCGTAGATTACTTTTTTCATTTAACTACGATCATTGTACCACATTTCAATATATGAAAATAATAACAAAAGAGTTAAAAAGTCAATCAAAAATTTTGCAAAAAATGTCTGACAAAGATAATAAGATGTAATATTGTTATAAAATACAATAAATAGCATAATTAATTCTCTTACGTTTCTTTTGGCGCTGTTATCAGTTCATCGTCGTCTTCCACAGACGATTCGGGCGTTGGAGAATCGCGAAGCGCCTCATCGTCGGAACTTGACGTCTCTGGTGACGCCGTGTAGTTGAAATTACCTGGAAAAAACATGAAAGTAAAAACCACATTTATATGTTACTAAACAATTCCAGAGACAATTAATATTCTTCTAGCGTTAAAACTATTGTGGACTTCTTTTCAGGTCCATCGTCAGGAAAGGATAAAATTTATTTATCTTTTTATCTATACTTTATAACATCTTAAATTAGGGTTTACAAGGGATAAGTTAATTCCCAAATTAGTGAGTCAACCCTGACGGTGGTGGACGCAATATCAATCAATCAATCATTCAAATCAGCCCGTATCTCCCAGCTGCTGGGTATAGGCCTCCCTTTTTTCATGCCATTCAGTTCGATCTTGTGCTGCCCGAAACCACAGTGGCCTACCCACTGATCGGTGGCCCTGCCTTGGCCACCATTCGGTTACTACCCTGGTCGGTGGGACCGTCGTCTCTCCTAGCCAGGTGTCCTGCCCATTGCCATTTCAGTCTCATAATCCGCATACCCACGTCTTCGACTTTGGTTCTCTGGCGAAATTCGACGTTGGGTATGCGGTCCATCAGAGTGATTCCTAGCATAGCGCGCTTCATTGCTAGTTGTGCTACTTGAATTTTCTACAGATTTTGCTTTGTAAGCGTCCATGCTTCGGAGGCGTATGTCAAAATGGGCAGGACACACTGGTTATATACACCTTGATCTTGAGGCATTGTGGGAGTTTGGACTTGAAGACGTAGTCAAGTTTTCCAAAGGCAGCCCAGCCCAGCCGTATACGTCTTTTGATCTCAGCTACGTGAAGACTACTGTCAAAAGATAAACGATGTCTAAGATAGACGTAATCATTCACCAGTTCTACCTGGTTGTTGCCCACAATTATGATGGTATCCAACGCAAAGTTTGATTCGTCATGATCTTCGTCTTAGACATGTTCGTCCTGAGACCGACCCTCAGGGATGACGCTGCAAGCATAATTTGGAGATCTGAGACGTTTTCGGCAAACAGGACTAGATCGTACTCACCTCGTGCCGTATGGGCACGGGGTGAGTACAGCTCCCGGAGGATATCCACATATCGCTTGTCAATTTTGCAGCGATGGAGAGAATGGAACACAGCCCAGTGTTCGACACTGTCGAAAGCTTTTTCGTAATCTACGAAAGCGATACACAGGGGCCGGTTGTATTCTTTGCATTTCTCCATTAACTGCCTGACTGCTTGAATGTGGTCCAAAGTGTAGTATCCACTCCGGAATCTAGCTTGTTGTACGGGCTGAAATTCATCCAGGAGGCGCGTTAGCCTGTTGCACAGAACCTTGGTGAAAAGTTTGGAAACTTGAGAGAGTAGGCTGATAGGACGGTAATTTAATAACTTGGTCTTATCTTCCTTTTTGTGCAAAATTGTGACAATAGCATTCTTCCAGGAACGTGGCGTAGTTTATTGAACCAGTACCATGTTGAAGAGTTTAATGAGAACTTTCAGTACGGAAGGTCCACCTGCTTGGAGCATCTCCACGTATATACCATCTTCACCAGACGCTTTACTACGTTTCATTCTGGTCAAGGCCAACTCTACTTCTATCGCTATAATTGAAGGAATATCCTCCTCATCCAAGCGCTCTGTAGGTTTTGCTCTGACATCAGTAGCAATCAAAGCATCGTTGTCTCTCAATTCGGAAAGACTGGAGCTCTTTTTTTCTCCTAATGCCTCCTTATAATCTTTCCAGTAGCGCAGCGTAGTACGTTCCTGTATCTTTGTAATCCATTATAAAATAGTAGTTTTATTACGTAGGGACATATTGCTATTTTATTTATTAATGGGTGTAAACGACCGAGAACAAAGGCTGCCGTAAAATAAAATACGCTAAATTCCGTACACGGTTGATATGTCGAATGTGTCTTCGTAGTATGACGCCCCGGGGATTGGGCGATAAAATATTAGGTCATTACATATGGAATTGGAGTTTTGTCGAACTGGTGACTTTGATCTTAAATAATTTGGCGTTTGGTTAGGAATTCCAAAATTTTAGTGTATTTCAAAATTAGGCGTTTCGTGTTTCGAATTTAGTGATTGATTTGTTTTAGCGCCATTTTTTTTTTCTTTGACATTCTTCAGTTAAAAAAATGGAAATCTTAAAATATCGCGTTATGTATGAATATGAGTTCTAATGTGGCACCAGCGCTGCAGAAACAGCCCAAAGGATTAATTATGTGCATGGAAAAGCTACTGTAAAAGAAAACGCGGTACGTATTTTTTGGTTCCTACGTTTTCCTTTTGGAGATTTTCATCTCCAAAACCTGCGGGCGGCCGGCTGTCTAATTTGACAATGAAGAATTAAAGGTGATCGTGTATCTAGTGGTGGGTCCTTTGCCAACCACGTCAGTGTTAGCGGCAAGTGTGAGTGATAAAACAATTTTAATTCACTTGAAAACAAATTGGAAAAGCGAAAAAAACTCGAGATGGGTACCGCATGAATTGAGTGTAGCACACCAACAAACACGCATTGGGTGCAGCGTTACCTTACCCAACCGTCACAATAACGAGGGAATTTTGGATTGTATCATTACTTGTGATGAAAAATGGATACTGTATGACATTCGGAAATGATCATCACAGCACTAGTTTGTGTTTTGTGGACCAGTGCAGGTGTCGCACACAATCAATTCCGATGTAGCCCAAACCATTTTCAGATTTTATCGATTCTCGCTCTTAAAATTTTGTCAGCAATGGAATCAATGAACTACTTATAAAATGGCGAAAATGCATAGATAATGAAGTTACATACTTCGATTGACTAAATATATAATTTCAGCAAAAAACGTATTTACTTTTTCCATATAATACGCTAATTTCATATGTAAGGACCTAATAACTCAATACGAATAGATGCGGTGTTTTACGCCGAGAGAAGTACATGGCTGCACTCTTGATGGGGTTAATCTCGGTCATCCATTTCCGAAACCAGTTCCCTAAGGTGTTGGTGTCGGATTGGAAGCGCTTACGTATAGTAATTAGATCCAGACGCGTAGAGGCCGGTCATCGACTAAAAGAGCTAACTATACACCGCAAGTGCGCGGTATGACGTGAGTAACGGTAAGACGAACGGGATGAGCTTCGGAGCGCGTTCCCTTTACACTTACATTCGATTACGCAGAAAGTCTCGTATGATTAGTACAAGTCGATCTGGCACACCGAGCTTATAAAATTTGTATACGAGTCCGTTGTGCCAGACCTTGTTGAACGTTTTTGCCAAAATGAAAAATAGCGTAACCCTGGATGAAATCAAATGGATATGCTCCATGATGCGGTGCACCTGATGGATGCACGAGTGTTTGGCAGGAAATCCAAAATGCTCATGGGTGGGTATACCTCGAGACAGTATGAAGTCCCTGAGGCGTGCGAGGATGAACCTTTCGTACACCTTACCCAAGACTTTGAGAAGGCTTCACGTAGCCGTTAGGCTGTAGTTCGGTTGGATGTTTAGAGGGCTTGAGTATTACGGCTTCCTTCCAAGTGTTCGGGGAGGTGCTTTTGTACATGGCCGCGTTGTAGATTAACACCAGTAGCATAATGGAGTCCGGTAGAAGGTTTTTGGTGATGCCAGGAAATTTTCGCGGGCACAGATTTTTAATTACAGACTCAACTTCCGTGCTTGTGACTTTTTCTTTTATAGATTACGCCGCCCATTAACATCTGCAACACGGGGAGTTGACTATAGCAACGAAATACGAAGTGGTTCTTTATTTCTCCGATTGTGCTCGCTGTCAACTGCTCCGAGGTAAGCGACATCGATCGGTAGATTGCTCGGTGAGCATTGGAGCATTGGACTATGCTTCACAGGCTGCCGCGCAGCAGGGACCCATCTAACTCGCGTGTTCGAGTAGTTCTGAAGTCAGAGTGTGGGCGGTACATGAAGTACCTCGGCCTCATACTGGACAGTCCCTGGGGCTTCGAAGAACGTTTTAGAGCTTCGAGCTCCTAAACCCCGTTGGGTAGCGGGTGCTATGCACAGACTGCTGTTCAATTTCGGTGGATCAAGGGAAGAAGTCCGCCGCCTCTATACAGGGTCCGTACGATCGTACGACGTAGCCTTATCTGGGCGAAGAGGTTGGCCATCAACAATCCTGGCTCACTTTCCACCTCTGGACATACTGGCGGACATGGACGCCAGGGTGTATATCCGGATTCGCGTCCTACGCCGAAGCGGTGATAGCAAGCCGGAACAGGTGCTCGAAGGGTAAAAAGACAGGTACGATGTAACTCGTTCTTGACGTGGTGCGCTAGGATCACTAAGGAGCGGTATGCACGCCGCAATCGCGTCGTCGGAGCTATCCTGCCGATCTTCGAAGTCTGGATGCAGTGACGCGGAGGAAGGCTCACCGTACAGACTTACGCAGGTGATCACTCACAGATTTTCAGTGATTACCTTTGTAAGATCAGTCGTGAGGCGACGGCGAATTGTTTCCATTGTGTTGGCAACGACTGAAATTCCTCACTCGCTCGCCGCTTGCCAGGCATGGGAAGCCGAGCGACGGATCTTGGTTGATCACATCGGACGAATCCTTGTGTTTTTTAAAATTCGCGATGTTAGTATCGCGAGTAAGAAGTTTCAGAAACGTCTCTTGCACGAACAAAATTTAAGACTTCGTCACTCTGCTTTTTAATCAGTTCGTGTTGAAAAAGGAGTCGTTGAGGGGTCACTTTACTCTACCTGCTCTATCCTCGAGAGGTTACAGCAGGTTTTGAAGTTGAAAACCCGCTTCCTTGCAGCTGAGCGCTCTAGGGCGACGAACACCTAGTATGGTGTTTTATTGCATCCACTGTACATATGGTGGACGGAAAGGACTGCTATATCCTTGTTGTGAGACAGCGGGGGCTTGCTTTGAGGCAGCGGGGGCTTGATGTGAGGCAGCGAAGTTAGGCGTTGGAAGCGACTGGGGCTTTACGGCTTGAGGTTTGTTCAGATTGCTTTGGAATTTTTTACCTGTGGAACGTAAGTTGGTCAAACTATCTTCTTCCGCTTCTTCTCTACCAGATGAAATTTGCCAGCGTCACGGGGTCCTCAGATGACTGAGAAGAGTCGAACTACATAGATGAGCCCTAGAACGAGGATGCAGCCCTGGAGCAGGGCTGGAAAACGGCTCCTCTAGCCTAGCTAATAATTGTTACGTTAAATCCATTTTGAAACTAATCCTCTACGCGGAGAAATGGCCGCCGGTTGGATACAGGGGTGTGTTGCCTACTTCCCTCCCCACCGGGTATAGGCAGGGAGGATGGCCTAATTATGCGACATAGTGCGTCAGAAGTGCCAATCTTATTGTGTGCACTTTGGGTGTGTGGCTAAATAGGTAACCGCGGTCATAAGAGACTGCACTAGTTTCGTTGGCACCGTGAGGTATCCATTAGAACAACCACCCAGGTGAATTTCATAATTAATCTAGGAAACTATACTATACTATGTTACCGATCAAAAGAAAACCAACCGATAAAAATAGCTTAGTCTACTGTCGCGGCATGGCGCCAGACGAGACGCGACGAATGATTTGATAAGATTGGAGTAAGTTTTGGATGCCGTTTGAACGGTGTCGTTGAAAACGTACTAATACTAAGGAAGCCAACTTTCTGTTTGGCATTAAATTGGTATCGACTGGGGATAAAACACACAAGTATCACACAGTACTCAAGACGGAAAACAAGGAATAATAGGGCCATGCTGTCGTATGAGATTACTTACCAAGCGAGGCGCTAGTTGGTATAGCCGGCAAGGGGCGAGCTGGTGCCCTGGTGAGACTCTCCGCGCGAGGAGGAGGTGGAGGAGGCGCTTCCTCCTCCACATCTTCAGCCACCACAGAGTAGAAGCTTTCTTCCATTTTCTTCTCTTCCTTCTATAACAAGTTAATTTTTAAATATATTTTGTAGTGCATAAAGTGGCTGAATACTCTTGTCTACGTCTTGATGCATGCAAACGACTATCTAACTTTACGACAATCACCTAGTAAATGGATCTATGAATGAATGGATACTGACAAGTCGATAAAAGTAGGGCAGGATAATTCTTGGTAACATATGCGCGTTCCCATAGAGCCTATGGTTATTGTTAACTAATAATGGACTGCGATAATAATGCTATGACCTAATACTAGAAGAAAGACATCCGCAAGGGGGTATTTACGGTGTAGTTATCGATAGGCAGTCTGTTTGAACCTTATATAAGGAATATAAATTAATTATCTTTGGCGACACAAAGGATATTGTTATTGCGGATATTAATCATAATTTAAAATGCTTTTAATATTTAGCGGCGATGTCAACATTGTGACGAAACCTGCATTATAAAGAACTAAAATTATATAACAATATCACACCTTTTTTAAGTGGTGGTCACATAATTAAAGACACCTATTTAGCTACACACAACTTTATTAATCTTATAATCAATAGTAAAGATAAGTGTTTCCACTGCTTTAATTACTATTAATCATTACACTAACACCATATTAGTAAAATGAAGACAAAGACTTGTATTTATCAATAGTTAAATTTGTTTATATATAATAATAAATCACAAACAAATAAGCATATCATATCAGTCTTCAGGGATGTGCACGCACATGGACATGTCAACGCATGTGCATCATAAATCTTTGTCGAGCATGGATAAAGGTGTTTATAGGCGGCAGCCATTTCTTACTATCGGGTGAAATGAGTTTAATTTTAATATAAAAGGGGTGGCAATCTGGCGCATATATTTTCTTTCACCGTCCAGTTCATAGTAAATCGGCGCTTAAAATTGCAATTCACAAATTTATTGGTTCAGTGGTACCTGTTCGCTCGCGTACTATGAATTAAAAGCGAGCGACCACGGCTCCACGAAGGTGTACTTAATATTTAATAATGCTAATATCGAGAATGCTATAATGAGTTATAGCTCATATCGTGTCAGAAGAGGACCCCCCCCACCCCCCTACTACTAACTACTAAGGCTTGATAACAGGCAACTATAATTGGTTTGACCCACGTTTAAAAGTCAAATAATTACAAAATAGATTAAAACTTAAATAGAACTAATGGAAATATATAAGCGCTTCAAACACAAAAAGTATTCGCGCGTGCGGTCTTTTATTTATTTTCCATGAACATTTCAAGTATATTAAAATATCAATAGTATTTCGCTCCTAATTAGCATTATATAAATCTACTAACAATACAGCATTACACTCGTTCGAAAAGAGAAAAATACATAACACAGCAACATCGCACAGCAGTTAAATTTAGTAAGTATCCAATAATTACATATAAAACGGCACTTATCTATGATACGACAAGGGTCTGTTATTATGATATCAGCCTATAATTTAAAATTCAATTTACACAACTTGTATCAAACTTGTATCAAAGGGCACAAATTGTTTTAATGATTTTTAATTTTTCGTGGCTGTTCCCGGCCTGCGATGATTAAAAGCTTTTAAGTTTGAAACAATTTATTTTAGTGTTTCATATTTTGACTTTGATTTTATAATTGTAAAACTTATTTTATTTTTGTTAATCTACATATAAATATTTTAAGATAAAATCAGAGAACATATCAACGTTATAATTGTAAAATAAAACTTATACATGGTTCATGCGATATAACTTCAACCATGCCACTCCGTAACTTCACGTAAAAAACTCCTCGAGGGTTTACACGCGAAGGGGCGGTATTCTGAGATAGTATCCAAATTAAAGAAAGCGTAAGTACAAACGGAAACAGAGCTACAAGAGCAACGCGTACGACTACCGGCGGAAAGCAGCGATGAAAAGTGAGTTTGACTTGGCATCGGTCCTTATTAGCACGAGGCCAGGAGGACTCCGCCCGAAGATGGAACCAGTCACGGTACACACACCTCATAATATGACGACGGACATTGCATCGAAGATAACTCTTCAAACAGCACAGCATCCCGCGCATCCAACTCCATATGAATGAGCTATGCAAGCATGTTAACCTCTCATTGCCATCATGACCCTGGCGGCTGCGCTCTAGCAAGTAGAAGGAAAACAAGGGAACCGCCAAAATACGTACAAGAACTGCTACTATTCAATGGAAGCAAGAGTTTTCTAAATATTCACTTATTCATTATAAAAACTACAAAAGCCAGTGAAGCAGAGTGGTACGAATATACTACCAGAAAAAAGAGGACATTCCGAAATTTAACAAAATAGCGATATTATTGAACGAAGGAGAGGACAAGTACAACGCCAATACCGAAAGTATTATTAGATGATATCGAGGGAAAGAAAAATGTATTCAGAGTATAGAATACACATTCGCTGTAAATAATAAGCCATCGGAAGCACGTCCACAGTCAACCAAGACTACAAGTTGACAGGTTGCAAACTTTATATTGCTCTGCGTATAAACACAAGACAGGAAGTGGCAAAAATAATTGGAGGAAATGGATGCATTATGAAATACCACAAGCTGCTACATCATGGATCGGGTACGAGACCACCAGCCATAATAGGTAAATGAGCTTGCAACGAGATAGGTAAAGGTCACAACAGTAACAGATCGCACCGGTCATACTAAACTACTAAACTGCATCGACGCTTACACATTATGGGATGAAAAAAGCGCAAACACCGTAGAGGACGCATCAGTAGCGGATGTGATTGGAGCTGGTGAACCTCTCAAATGTCATCACTATGACATGACTAATATCCAATGGCAAGCGACAAATTTAAAACGCAAGGCTTATGAGAATACCAGTAGAGAAACGTTAAAAGTTAAACATTAAATGTCACAAATATTCAATTTAAAACAGACTCGATGAAAGTTCTAATTCAGTAATATAAAGAGTAAAAAAGTACACGAGTTTATTAAATATTGAATTGTGCTACAAAAAAATCTTGAAAATTAGGAATAAATTGACTTACCCATTCGGGATGAAATCTCTTTGCGGCTTCTATAATCGCCTGGTACGAAAATCGCAATTGATCCGGCGTCTGGATGAGACCCATGCGATCCTTTCGCATCTCCAGAAGAATTTGTTGAATGTTTACATTCTCGATGCCCTCCTTTTCTATCTGATAATAGAAAGTAAAACGTAACTAAGTTCAACATCTCTTATTAGTCTACATAGAATCGTATTTTGCCAACTATTCTAACAATATTAATACAAGGTAACATCTTTAGGTTCCTAAAAATATCACTGTGTTTGAAATTTATAATATTCCCAATCGCAATCGTTGCGTAGGCTTACTAGGGGATCATAGTTTAGATGAAACGACATAACGCAGGTCTGCTGAAGGTCGATGTATGCAGGTGGTTTAGGATCGTGCTTCACGGCAACCAGCAAAAACAGTAGGCATAATTTAGCAGTGGACTATAAATCCAATCGAAGAGTAGAAAGTAAATAATTTTTAGAAAGCGCAGTACCCATGATTGGGCATTCTACATAACATTATATGATTATATGTATATATGCATATTTTTTCATAATCTATATGCGCGTGCATTTGCAAAACACTTCCATAGCATTACGATAAACTGCGTTATTTGACTTACTATAACGAGGCAGGAATCGACCAAACAAAAAGTTCCAGAACGTCCTATTCCCGCGCTGCAGTGCACCACCGCCGGTCCAACGCTGGACTCCAATGCCCCCGACGTGCGAACTTTTTTCAGGAAGTCTAGAAACGCCACCGGCGAACTAGGCACCCCGAAGTCTGGCCAAGTGGTGTAGTGGAATTGTACCACTTCCCGGCTTTCACAGCTTTCCGTATCGAAAATTCTAAATTAAAAAAAAAAGTAATCACTACTTGATATTTCTAAATAAAATAATAACATTATTATCAATATTAGCAATTATTCGCTTAAGATTTTAAGAAAACGAATGGTGACTTAAGACCTTTTCACCAGACACAGCTGACCAGTCAATTGTGGTCTATAAACTCTTACATGTACCCTCACAAAGATTCAAAATACACACATTCTTTGTTACTCCTGCAGACTGAGATGGAATATCTTGTTACCAGTTTTTCGACCTACCCTGCCGGCCAAAAGATTAAGACCGCACATAAACAACAATTATCCATCAATTGTAATAAAATCCCATAGGATATATAAAAGAAATGCACATCTGCATATTCTATTGCTAGTATCGAATATTTAAAGAAGTCATTCTTTTGTTTACTTTCAAGTTATTGGACAATAACCATCTATTGTTTTCAAACACCGACAAACGCTGCGCTAGAGCCTATGAGTTATGGTTGAAGCATTATATTAAAAACAGTATATAAAAATGATTACTAATTGTACCGGAATTTAAATTGTCTCATTTACAGGAAATATTTACATTCCATTTCTGTTCATATATAATAAGTCTAAAATACTCTTCAGTAAAAATTTATGAAAGAAAAAAAACCTTTCTCCCACGATATTTTTTTAACTAGGGTGACTAAATAAGGCGGATTAAATACGTGCGTTGCACTGAAACAATTTGAAACATTTGTTTACATCAGTGCTATGCGACGCTTGAACATTTAGGTGTCAGAAAACTTTGCACCAGATGAGATTCCCAATACTTTAACCGAAGACCAAAACGCTTTCGCATGGACTGGTTTCCAAAAATGTTAGAAAAGTTCAACGTAGGTGACTCAAACGCTGTATTTGGGGTATACATCGTCACAGGTGATGAAATCTAGATATATTACTACGAACCCGAAACCAAAAGACAAACTGCTCAGTGGGTGTTTCCTTTTGAGGATCGGCCAACTAATGTAAAGGAAGGAAAAAACATGATTGCCTCATCAGTTGCCTCGGTCGGAAACGTCATTTGGCGACAGCTGTGCTGGAAGATGATTGGAGAGTTACTGCGGACTGGTATGTTAATTGTTGTTTACCTGTACTCCTTCACTACGACAACGCTTCAACGCACTCCGCAAAACGAACAATTGAATATTTAACTATGGCAGGTGTTAAGATAATGAGTCATCCGCCATATAATTCAGACCTGGCGACCTGCGTACTTACATATATTCCCAAGAACCAAAGATAAAGTTTAAGTATTCGCTTTACGAGGCCTGAAGGTGCGGTGAGTGCGTTCGAAAATGCCATAGAAGGGACCCGTAAGGAAGAATGGTCCCACTGCTTTTCTCAGTGGTTCCATCGAATGCAAAAATGTATACAGAGGAACGCAGACTACTTCGAAAAACAATAAAGGTATCGGTAACTTTCTACATTGAGCCATTCTAAAATCTTTCAGTGTGACCTAGGTATATTGAAGGTAACTATGCTCTGTCAATTTTAACTAGTGAGTAATTTTTTATAAAGAATTTTTGCATCATCCAAAGGCACCTTCTTTTTCAATACAAAGTCTAATTATGCCCAAAAATAATCAATAGAATGATTCTTGAATAAAATATTATGAAAGTATTAAGTCAAACTAAAGAAAAACAATCAAGAAATCCA
Source organism: Teinopalpus imperialis (assembly GCA_029286865.1). Lineage (NCBI taxonomy): Eukaryota > Metazoa > Arthropoda > Insecta > Lepidoptera > Papilionidae > Teinopalpus > Teinopalpus imperialis. The sequence continues at coordinate 4,903,274 of JAGSMU010000007.1, forward strand.
ATTAAAATCTACAATATGATATCTCTTGCGCTCATGTAATGTGTAATTGTTAAAAAATATTGACCACTTATGTAGGAGTTTTATATCTTGTTCGTAACGGAATAAGCTAGCAATGCATGCATATCGTTATGCAGTGCAGACATCAATATTACAACGGAATGCCTGGATTTCTGACAATCTATCTTTGTTGTTACTCCCGTTTCTAATTAAACTTTGTAATAAAATACAAACAGTGGGAATAGTAGACTATGCATTTTCCCTTTGATGGGTATGCAACCTAACCTTCATCAAATGCAACCTAAATTATATTTTAGGTTTAGTATGGTATTAACGATAAAGCGTCGAACTTTAAATTATTTGAAATATTATGGAGTGTACTCGTTAGGAAAGGTAGTTGATATTGGCGAAATAATATACTTTTTGTTACAAATTGAATATTTTGAAAATCCGACTCTAGCGTAATGCACAGGGAAGCAAAGACATTCAGTCTTTAAAAAATAACTGAGCCACAATAGTAAACAAATGTTATCTTATCCAAGAATACGACCCACAAACACGTTGTTATTACTAATAACCTTTTGTATCTATTTACAATAGGGATAATTAGAGATTTGTCAAAGGTTTTTTTTATTTACCTGACCTACCCTAATCAGTTAGTCGTCAACCGGTACACCTCTCCCTTATAATTAAACACAAACTAAGCCTAAAATTGAACACATTTATTAATGAAGTGGGTCAAGCGGTTGCCTATCAGAACTAGACCAGAGTCAGCGAGAAGTGGCTCGTGTGTTAAACATGAGCCAACCTGCTATATTTAGAGTTTACAGGCGACACCATGAGACTGGTAAATTTAACCGAAGAAGCGGACAAAAGAGGTGCACACGTGAAAGATTCATCGTCAGTACATCAGTCAGAAATCGCGCGCTCCTAGCGTTCAACTTCAACAGGAGCTCAGAGAGTGATACACCACGAGTCTACAGAAAACCTGGAGAGCGATTCAATACAAAATCGGAGCTTTAAGCCATACTCAATGAGAAATGAGATGACGTTTCTCAAAAATAGTGAAAAATCTTATCCGGTCTATAAAGAACCGATTAGAAGCTGTAATAAGAACCAGGGGGTTAAATATTAAATATTGTTTTTTTGTTATTCAATTTGATTGTTTTGTCTTTTTGTCTGTATTTTCATTAGAATTAATGTTTCCTTATTTTAGAGTTTAAATTGAATTTTGTATAAGTTTTCTATTAATAAAAAAAATAATTAATTGACATGAATGTGGGACACTCATTTAATTTAATAATTTTAAAGCTAAAACCTTCACCTTTAATTTAAAAAACCAAAAAATAATTAGGAGTAACTGGTTTTTTACGAGAATATTTCGATATACATATTTTCTCACGGGTGTATTATATGCATTGTAATAAACAGAATTTTGAATAAACATAAAGATAAAATAATAATAATAATAATTTATTTCACACCTTTTACATGAACAATCGTAATATAAAAATACCTGAACTATGATTAGTATATATGTAATCTCCCTAACGAAAATTACACTTGCGTGTTCTTGCATATTACACGATAAAAAATTTCTTACATGCGAATACGGGCATCATTAGAAGAAGCGCATCGATCGGGCGCATTGCAACGTTTATTTATACAGAACCTGCTTTTACTTGCTGTTTCGCATACACAAGTTCGCAACTTTTACGAAATAAAGACGACGTCTATAACCTAGCTGATATACGAAGGGAACCGCACGGGACCTGGGACACTTTATATATTATTATTTCGGTTCCAGATGGCTTTTCATAATAACGTCGTAGCGCGCTGCCAAGCTGAGTTGCCGATTAAAATAACATAGACAGAAGACGATAGAGCTATTAGTAAGACAGATCAATTTAAAATTATTGTCACATATTTATGTGGTAAACTTTTCTTTATTCAATTAATAAAAAAATAATACAGCTGTCGGTCGTTTTCATGCATTATTAACATTTTATATATTAATATTTAAATATTTTATTTAAAACGACTACGGAGTAACGTTGCATATTTTTCGCAACATCACAACGTATGCCCAGTTTGCTTAAGAATCATGATGATCATTATCGAAAATTATTTTTAAAAAATATGTACGTCATTAATTAAAAGTAGACTACGGATTCGAACTTCATAATTACGATTACATCCAAACACGGCGAGGCGAATTGTTTCTCACGACAGCTGGGGTCAGTATTTGTAGCACTGCATGTTGATATTCGGGTCTAGCGTTGAAAACGTCCCATATCTCTGAGAGCTGCGCCAGCGATTAGTAATTTAGCGAAGAGTTGTTTACTATAAAAATCATAAAAACCAACCCTATTAATCTCATATACGAGAGATAGATTCACATGTTTCTTCCATCGACCTTCTGCACACTGACCATCCAAATGTCGACGAGTAACATTCATCCCTGTGAAGACGATGGACACACTGTACGAAAATATTTCACTTTTAAATACAATTAAATCAACATTTTTACTTTTTTTTAGATTACGATGAAGCCAAATTGCAACATTACAAATGCCAACATCGCTACTGTACATAAACCTCGTGTTCCGGCGCTGCCGGATGATAGGGATGTATCCGGACCTCGCTCCGCATACATTCCCATCGACATGTGACGGACATCTTCTATAACGTGACACTCCGGGCAGTTTCGCGTAGTTGATCAGAGATTTGAACTTATTTGATGGAATAAGTCCGGAACGAAATCTTAACAGGCCTACCACGTTTCTTCTATTTATATATGGATAATCAAACCATGGGTAACAAGCAGGTCAACATTGGATGGATTAGTAACATATCCCTTTAAAAATTAAGCGCTCATTAAAATATTCGTGCCATAACTGCTTACATGTTACTTTGTCAGTTGCAAACAAGTACATATAATCCCGTCACTCATTCCTAGTCTCGCTGTTCGATCGGCCTTTTCGTTATCTATGATCTACTATCTATGTAAAATATCTCCTTATTTGATGCACAAAGATTATCGATGATATCTAAGATGCTCTAGGCTATCGGAACCCCTCTAATACTCGGGGGCAGTCAAGCCAAGTGCAGGAGGGCACTTCTAGAATCTGATAAGATAATAATTTTATTGTAATACAATGATGCATAGAACGATAGGCCTTCCGAAATTAAAATTAATTCACAGAGTATTATAAAAACATTAGCACCTATCGTAAATCTATCTGAGAGTCAATAAAAGCAGCTCCACATACAGATCTTTAGATCTATCGGCATAAGGATTATAATGCGCATCATATTTATTATTTAGTTACTCTATACATATATAACGAAGGTTAATCATAAGTATAATTAATAATCCCAATGGATTAAGTTAAGTAAAAAAAAAATAACAACAATTTTGTTTCAGAATGGTTAGGAAAGTTACAATACTCTTGCGTGTAAAATACTTCAATCGGTAATTTATTTCTCCTCCAGTATTCCTTGACATAAACTATTTAATTCTCCGAGAATATTTAACGTAATATTATCTATGCTTGATCTGGACCTTAGCTAAAATTTAGAAGGAAGGTATTTCCTACAGATGGACAATGTTGGAAGACAGACATCCGCTTATTACTCTCATCGCCTGATTTTGTGCTTTATCAAGTTTATATAAATTACTTTCTACACTAATATTATATATAAAGTCAAGTAATCTAATCTGCTCGAGTAGCATTTACCTCATTAGTTGCCTTCCTACGGCTAGCATAAATTACTAAATCGTCAGCGATATACATGTTTGATTCACGCTTTTACAAATATTAATAGTAGATGCACTAAATAACAATGGCCACCGGTTCCATTGGTTCCGCTAAACTGTTATTATTTATATTCCGCTAAATTATTTATCTCAATACATAAACATGGTAGGTGTAAAGATATCCAGAGATAATTACGTATAACGGAACCCACTCCATGGCTATTCGAAGTATACAAAAGACTTATCAAACACATTCATGCACATTGAATACAGTATTGAAGTCAATAAAACTACCCACGTATCCGTTGCTATAGACACTTTGTACGCATGAGAATAAACGTTTAATTATATATACATTAATATTTTTCTCCAAGTACCACTCTAATCTCCTTATAACGATTTTATGAAATATGTTGCATAGACAAGACAACAACGCGATAGGACTAATATTTGATACGGGACTAATGCCGGTAGTATTCGGTTTCTGGGCAGGAATTGTTTTAACATATTTTATCTTGGACACCTATTGTATAATGTTAGTAAAATTTTTTCGTCGCCATCTGGAAGGTTTTTAATCATAAAATATGATATATCATCTACGCTCGTGCAATATCAGTGTTTTATTGTTAGTTAGTTCCTGTATCGAAATCACTGATGATAAATGCACATTGTCACTTGTTCACTGCGAGAACCCGTCGCCTTTAAACTACAACTTTTGAGATATTCTGATTCCAGTAAAGTCTAGAAATACGATGTTTTTACGATTCTCAAAGAATTTAATGAGGAATTGAATAAAATCTTTATAGACAGACTGATAATCATCAGACATTGTAAAATTTATTATTTTTCTTTCTAAGCATGCTCCATATTTAATCCAATAAGCTTTTAAAATTACGATTTCTATATACTTTTGAGATGTAATAATTAGTAGAAATATTCGTTGTTATCTTAACCATTAAATGGTCGCTTCCCAGGCTCTCATTTAAGACTATCCAAATGAGATTTAAAACTATATCTACAGAAGCCAGGAACAGGTCAGGAGAAAATCTTTGTATTACACCGTTTACCAATTTCACTATTGAGCTCGAGCTAATCATTCAATGAAATGAGCACATTGTTTGAAATTGATTCGATTGTTTGATCACCTCTAAAATCCTTACTTTTTTTGGTGTTTGTGTGATGCTGTTGGTCCAGTGACCTTTACAGCTTTATCTAGGAGACTCACGAGCGAGAAGCTTGCTAAGGTTGAGTTGGGAGACATCGACGATGCTGGGAATACTGGCACGAGGACTGGTGCTGCAACTTTGCTGCGCTCCGACTCCTGTGGACGAAGAACGTCGACGACAACAGGGGAGGGCGATATACAATCCGAGGGCTCATAAGGAGGTTCGAACCTCGGCTCCCACCGCTATCGGAAAGGCAGGAATAATGGCAGTCTATCTTTTATTGATACAACAAAAGCTACACTCTAATCTTTTAGGGCGAATGTATTGTACATTCCTATGCAGCACATTTACATGTTTTGTATATAATTGTCGTCCATAATTGTTTAATGAGATTACAGCAAGGTTGGTCTGCAATACATTGCATAATAAACGCTTCCAATACACTTCCCCCATTAAAGCTTTTTATTTTGCCTGCCTAAGTGTTTTCCTCCTCAAATAACTTACATAATCATATTCAAAGACATATTCTTATCGAATAGCCTAATATACACCGAGAGCAATGTATCACTGGGTAGTAAGGAATCACATTTACCCTGGTGTCATATATGTATACATATCAAGCTAAAGAAGTCCCTTTAAAACATATCCTAATAGATTCACTCTTATCCCAGGGACCATTGAAAGAGTTCTTGCGTTTCAGTCTTTTTATCGCTATAAAGCGGTGTTTCATTCAAAAGTTACTAAGTTCTAAGTTAATATCTCTTATTACCCTATATGCTTTATTCATTTCTAAAGTTATCTGTTTTATAACTCTTGCAATGCGTTAGGATGTCAGCACTTTTCTCATCACTAAAATGAATAAGAGCTTCATTTGTATTTATTTATCTGATTTTAGTGACGTTAATATTATCCATTTTTAACATTTTTACAAATCCGAACTGTTCATAGGTTTTTCTATACAGGTCACACATACGTCATTTTTATCCTCCTGCATTGTTCATACTAAGTCATCATTCGTGTCTCGATTTCCTTTTGCAGGCCTTTGTATCTCCTTATCATTTTCAACCACTGTACTACATGTACCTTTGAATTATATTTTCGAAGCTACTTTTTATCTCACTCTCATTGTGTTTTATATTTGTGTTTGCCAATATAGGCATGAATAAAACACTAAAAACACACAACTCGTATACACACTAATATTAAATGACTTTTTCCACGACAGGTGACTTTTATCTTTAGATTCGTTGTAGTATATTACTACTAAATAGGTTTGCAAGGCTTTATGTAATTCAAACCAGTTTATTATTGTGAAAATAAAACAAATAAAAATACTTCTAATCGCTGGCAGTTTAGCATATATAGCTTTTAACGAACTAGCATAGTGATGAGTGAACACTTATAATCAAAAAGTAGCCTTTTAGAATAATTCACTAATTATTGTACCTACGTACCGCTAATAACATACGTTGTTCTACTGTCTTTCTGTTTTTTCTTGTAAAAAGAGGCAACAGTGTGAAGAGAATTTGGCTGTACTTAATACAGGTTACAGACAGACAGTTATGAACACAGAACTTAGTAAAAGTGAGACATATTAAGGGAGCTCGAGCAGGTGGTTAGTATTTCATGGTCGACAGAGTAAAATATCAATCAATTTTTATTGGCCATCAATTTATCTTTCAGAACCACGAAGTGACCAAAGGGGTTACACATCAGCAATTCTCTCTATTGACTGGTTTATATTGAAACCAGACAGTGTTGTGGACACACGACGAATGTACGTTTTTCACATATTTGAAGTTACAAAAGAGTCCAACATACCAAAAGGTTAACTGTGTAATAAATGCGGCCTAATGATACTTACATCCAACCTCAACCAAGATTCAAGTATCACATACATCGGCACCCTTGAGGACTTAGAAAACCTCGTTACATGTAGTTGGGTCCCCGAACCCCTACACACTCACCATACGAAACATACAGTATGCTGCTACTTCACGCAGGTAATCTGTGTGGGTGTGATCCTTCCCCACTCAAGCCGACCCATTCATATTACAGCTAGAAATTAGCAGCGTGGGTCTGTTATGTAGAAAATTCCATTTCTGCTTTATATTATATTACGATAGTTGTAATTGCTAATGATGTATACATAATAAAGTCCAATATTCACATTCTTAGGGGAGAAACGTAAAGAAATACTGTTTCTAACCAAATTGTCCGATGTGAACGTTACAATTTATGAATCATTGCTATGGTTTCTTTGCTCTTTTCTAATTCTGTTAATGCTACGACTGAAAAAGCTTAACGATGAAGTCGCAATGCGAATTATCACCGCGTGTTATATTACCGTGGCGCGATTCGATATGCTTTCGTGTTCATGTTTAGTGTATAATCTAACCGCAGTGCAAAAAAGAACTATAAATCGAGAAAAAATTATTTGACTCAGCGTTTGACCCCTGTCCTGATGACAGTTCATTAGGATCCGATCATTCCATCATACTGAGAATCACTCCGAGATTCCCACTATGTGGAAGTCATAAAACTGATGCAGATGTTATTGAGGAATTATTTTTTTATTTTTTTATTTCCATGGGATATTTGCAGTTATTTTTTTTAATATAAATTAAAAGATACTTAGTATTGACAGCATTTATACACAACTGATATATTAGTAGTAGTATAGGTCGCGGCACATAAGTCTAGCGGTGAACGAAACTTTTCTTTAGCTGCGCATGGGAGTACTGTCGCAGACGCAATTGTTCATTTCTAAAAAATTGATTACGAATAAAGTGTTTTTGTTTGTACTTTTTATATCTGAGCTAGTTCGTTTAAGCTAGTCATATAATAAATCATCATCATCATCTCACTAATATCATAAATGCGAAAGTTTGGATGCTTGTATGGATAAAATTTCGCACGGACATAGATTATAGTCTGGAAAACTACTTTATTTAGGCGAACGAAGTTGCGGGCGGAAGTTAGTAGAATGTTTTTTATTAATTACAAATGTACAGAATGTACATTGAAGCGTACCACTTTCCACAAAAATAAACGTGTGCCAATTTTTATTTAAAAAAGACTTGAAGGCGACTGTACACCACGAGTGGGCGGGTGTCGTATCGGTGCGCGGGGCAGAGTACGACTGGAGAGCCAATAAGTGCTTACGCATGGCCGCCCGCGTCCCCTTGACTCCCCGGGGCATCTTATTTTCGACTTCTGCGCATTAACGGTCAGCGCTAGACTCATTTGTTGCAACTTATACTTGGTGTTTGATGGACAGTGAAATTAATAAAATATGTAAAATAATTAAAATCTTTATATTTTTATATTTTGACAGTTTGAAATTAAAACCGATATATGTCTCGTCTGAAAGCCAGTAGCATACTGTATACCTCAGTCTCTGCTGCTAATTTTTAGAGTAGTTTCCTTTATTAAATTGTCTATTAAATTTTAAAAAATGAAATTATGACAGTTTTAACCACCCTAATACCATTCAGCCATCGGCACGTTTGTCACATTGGCTTAGGTGGGATATATCGAGCTCCACAGCACTGAAACCCGTCAAACATGACAATCGAGCGGTTTACTAGAAACCACTGAAAACTACCACTCTAAACCTGCTGGGTAATGAACTCAGATGCTCAACTCTAAGTGCAATGGATTGGACATATGAAATCGTATGATCCCAAATTCAGGGGGTTTACTAGTAGCCACTGAAGAGTGCACTATCCAACTTCTGGCTCCATGATTCGACCCTTGACACAATATAACAGACTCATTAATGATATAAGCCCAAACTCAAGTGGTTGTTCAGTGGCCACTGAATAGTTCCACTATTAACCCCCTGTCTCCATTATCATATCAGTTCCAAGATACCAAATTATAGCATAATCATCTAAACTATCATATATATAAATACCAGGTTTAATTTCAATACGACAGTAATAGTAGAAAGATAGGAAAATAAGTAGGTTATAATGATCTTCGAGGATTTGATTACATCGTTTATTACTTACAAGTGAAGTGCGAACAAAAGCGTATTAAAAATAAGTCAACTTTGAAAACAGTTGAATCAATCATACTATTCAGTCGTACTATTAACAAATTACTTTATTATTAAAAAAAATTGCAATGTGATGAAAAATGATAAACGTTGAAGATATAGTTTTTTATTTCTTTCAAGCAGAAGAAAAATCCAATATTGTTTCTCCATCAAAAAGAAGTCCTTTAAAAGTATAACGTTTTGTTCTGAGTATCGCCGTAATTAATAGACATCTGAGATAACACTTAGGTCATACTGAAAGTTTTTATATTTTGATAAATAAGACCAGGTATTATATTTATGACAAATTTATTGATTTTCGATGTAATATGCTCACTAATTACACTTGTTTGCGTTTATTTAACCACGCAGTGGATCTAGTCTTCAGTAGGGACGACTTCCATGCCTTCGTGGAACGCATTCACCGGGCTTGTAAATCGTAAGTCTCTGGAATTATCTTTAATTTTCGGAAATAAAAATAAGTTGCGAGGTCCAAGCTGTATGGCGGATGCGTCATCAGATCCACAATTGAGGTTCTTCAAATACTCATTCTTCTTCTCTTCATCTTAGGGGAATGTGCGGCAGAGTTATAGCGTGATCGGTGAAGGATGACGTTGCTACGAGGATATTTTTCGCGAACTTTTTCTAATACTTTGGGCAAGTGATTGTTTACGTACCAATCTACTATCATGACTAGATTGACTGTACTTTGGTTTTCAGACGACACTATAATGTAATTACTTGACTTGCCAAAAAAAGAAGCAACCATTTTCGTGTCTGTGCTCCGACTTTTCTTAACTTTCGTCGGCAAGTCTTCAATAGGAAAGACTCACTCTGCCACGTATATATACATTGCGGCTCAAAGCAGTACACCCAGGCTTCGTCACCTGTCACCATATTAAACACATACGATGACTGTCCTTCATTAAACTTTTTTAACATTTTACAATACCACCATGCTATCGTTTCTGGTTTTCCGTTAAATCATGTATGTATCTATCGAGTGCAAGGCTTCCAAACATGACTTCGCTCATTCCAATGCCTGTTAAATTACGAATTTCATTTTTTTTGTCAGTTAATCTGTAAATCAGTTGTCGTACAGTATCAATATTGGATTCGGTAACCGCATTTGCCGGCCGACTTTTAAGTAGATCGTCATGGAGATGAACAACGTGTAAATTTGCCAAATCACGAATGCACATAATTGCGACATGGAGATTCATCGCCAAATGCAAGATTAAGTCTCTGAAAATTCTTGTTGACTTAAGTCGTAGCGAAAATTGTAACAAATCATTGAGTAAAAATTTTCACGAGTTAAATTCATTGTAATAGCGACACATTTTTTTAGGACGCCACAATGAAAAATCAAATGAAAGTCTCGCAAATTTAAAAGCAATATGTTTCCAGGAAGTTCTATTTTAGATTTTTTAATTGTAAGTAGCGAGATCCAGAAACTTTAAGTGTACCCCACGTTCAACAGTTAGCTTGTTTAATATAGTTGTTTAATGTAGTTGTTGCCTGTTCGCCTATGTTATGGTCATAAAGTAAATAAAATGTTGCTTGGCGATAAGTCAGAATTATGATTTTATAATATCGTGAACTAGCAACAAGACCCGGTTTAGCCCTGAACATTTAGTAATATCACCATGAATACCCATTGGTGAAAACTATTACATATATGTTTATAGAATAAATAATTATAATAATTATATTATATATTGCAGTAACAATATATATATATATATATATATATATATATATATATATATATGTATACATAGATAAATATTATTCATTATTAGATACAGAAGATTCGATATTGCTTCGTCGTCACCATTATCTTGCATACCATATATACTTTTTTTATTGTTTCAATGTGGCGAGGTAAGTTTTAAGACATGTTACGCTGCTGATGTTTTCAAGTAATTTATTTTTTAGGATTCTCATAAATTTTTATTGCATTTAATTCGGAAAGACGAAACACTTCGTAACTCAAGTAAATTGTTTTATTTATTGTTTCATTTTCCATTTTAAACTCTTTTTTTCCTTTTTAAAAATATAGTGATAATCTCAGCAGTATATTTTACATTATAAATCAACTCCGCATTTCGGCTTCTGTACCTTCGTGTACGTGTAAATATGGTCTATCGGTGGTGACAATTTCCTCTTCAAAAATAATCTTGTAATCTATAGCGAATCTTGACGCTCCACCAATCCGTACCGTAACTTCCGAAACGTTTCTCGACAAGCATTAAAACCATTTTTTTGGCTAACACTGATTTCATTTTAACCAGATTTTTAATTTATTTTTGTGTAATGTGGTAATTATTTATTGTGCTCCGAATTACATCTGCTGTAAAACTATCAATTTCTATGTTTTTGTCGTAGGTGAGACAACATAACTTTTTCTATTAATACTAATATGACTTATATGCACGGTTCGCAGGCTAACACATCACCGGTGCGCTGTGAAATATTTCGCATGAGATAACTTACAGTCTGGTTCTTGAGTTGACAAATTATATCCATATACTCCTCTTTTGGAAAATGATAAACGCCGGATATCATACTTCGATCCTTAAACAAAAGAATACCGAAATTGTAGATGTAGAAGTAGGAAAGAAATAATGCGATTGGCGATGGATGGATTAAACTGTATGTCATAAAAATAGGTAGATAAACGAAAAACTAGGTAATTTTATACTTTATATTTACTATAAATGCAGGCTATAAGACGTTGTCGGCAAAGTTCAAAGAATTATTTCCCTATAAAAATTACAGCTATGAGAAAATGTACTTGAGCTTACTATATACGTTATTTATAAACGTATTTTTGCTATTAATAATAAACATGCGGCCTCAAATCAATATTTCACAACAGAAAATAATATTTTATTTAATAACGAAATATTACATACATTATGGAAAGATGTAAAAATGACAATAACTCACTCCCGACGACCTTTCGGCGTTATACATATTTCCACGCTGACGGTACTCATGTGGAGAATCTGGCGCCAACACAATTTACACAAGTAGTTCGGACCGCACCGCTGTCGTGTCTGAACAGTCTAGAGCTTACGCGCACTAAAACAATGTGCAAGACAACCGCCTTTGTGAGATAAAATATCTATCTATAACTTAAAGTGTAAAGTTAACATTTGTAATTATAAACTTATTTATTTCAATATTTTGGTTATTGATGTGCAACAAATTTTGAATACTCTCTTCATATGTTGCTAAGTGTATTTTTATTTTTAAACTTGGATTTTGCTTGTATTTTAAAGGATTATTGTAATTTATATTACCGTAAAAAAACAGGCGACTTCTGCGTCATACTCGACAGCTTGTTCGTGAAAACCTCTCTGTGATTCAGAAGTTGAGCTATATCTAAGGACCCCTCTCTGGAGAGAGAGATTGGGTGTGGTTAGTCACATGGATATGTGGTATGCGGTGTTATGCGGCAGGGAACAATACCAGACTGCGAGAGAGATGATTGAAGCCATAACAACGTACGGCTTCTCGCATGTGCGCGATGTCGTAGACGAATGGTCATTCCTGTTGTTGCTCATATCCCGCCTACAATTTGATTTCAAGAGAACATTTAAGCAAAAGTAATTGGAGGTTTGTGTCCCGAAAAGAAAACATCTGCTTGTTCGGATTCGGCTTGGAAAGGCTGTATTACGTCTTCTCGCCTGGTGATATTGGGAGGAATTGGAAGGAAGACCTCACGGTCCTTCATTTCGGGGCACGGCTGTCAAGGGAGAAGTTGAGGTTTGTTTTATACCATATAATAGAGGCTACATATTGAGGCCGGGGCGACTGTTTTAGATAATATATTGATCAAACACAAATATCTGAAATTGCGGTAAATTTAACAAGCCACTTGCCTCCGCCGACCCAGGGTGTTCTGTACCAGGTCAAATAGACCTGCTTATAGGTGCAGTTGTATTGGATTTGTCCGATGTAATTCGGGTTTTGCGGTGGTACCTACAATTTGAGTTTTAGCTTTTTTGGTCCTGTATTGCTTGATCATTCATTACACGACTTCTAAACTACATTCGCGAGAAATTAAATCGACTTCCTCGCCGACTCCTTATTTGAGTCACATAAAGTCAATTTTTAAAGTAATTTCACTTCTATTTTTCAGATAATAAGTTCAGCGGATATATGCAAAAATGGATTCAGTACTTTTTAAAATAATATGATCTGAATGGAGGTATTGAAAATACGCATGTATGGTTCCCACGAGTTACAATCGTCTTCAAAAGTCCATCGGTTATTCTTTTAATTCCCTTATCAGAAATTGACCTGAACACGGCTATGCAATTTGAAAACATTGTTTTCACCTAGTAGTAATGGCCAGAAGAAGCCGCTTTCTTGCCTTAGTCAGCGTAAAGTCCATTAAATTCTCAAATAATTTAAGATTTCAGCTCACATCGTATACCGAAGGTTCCAGGAGACTGGTCCCTTTCGTTGGAGACCAATCACCAGCAAGCGCATGAGCTTTTCTGAAAGGGACGATCGGTTTGTAGTGTCGACTTCATTGTGGAAATGTCACCTAACTGGCATCGGTATGCAGCAGGAACAAGAGGAGACAAGTTCCAGGTGTAATTATAATTGAAAGTCATAAAAGGTTTGCAGGAAGCTAACTTTACACCAAGACCTTCCACAGACCATACCCCACCGACAAATACGCCTTCAATTTTCCGGGAAGCTTTGAATTTTCACTCCTGGTGGAGGCCGAAAGTGATCTGACTGCAGAACGCTATATTAGAGGTATTCACCGGGACCATGTGTGGCACACTGGCCGTACCAATCCGCAATTCTTGGACGAATCTATTAAATAGATCGATATTCAGGTCGTGGACTGGCGTGGTCTCAGTATTGACATGAATTCAATTGAGCACTAGTGGAGGCCAGAAGTATACGGCACTTTCAAACATCGAGGAGCCAGCGCAACTAAAGGAATGGAACGGGATTCTCCACGACATTGAAAACAACTAATCAAGAATGATGTCATTAAAGCAAGAGGGGGTAATACTAAGTATTAATAATATAAACTTTATTTGTTTGAATTTTTTTTAATTTAATTTTAATTATATACATTACCTTATGTATATGTTTTGGGCTTGTATTTTTAGATTGCCTTATTTAAAAACATACTGAATGGATTGTCATTGTTAAGCTAAGAGATTAGGTTTTAGTAAAACACGAATTTTGTAATTATCTAGTTAGATAGAGGCTTCTATTGAAAAAAATTACTGAGTATGGGCACTGAGGGAGTGAGCAGATTTAGTTACTCGCGAATCTATTTGAAAATATCATGGTGAAAAAATGAATAATAAAATTATTATAAAGTCAGTGAAAAAAAAAAAACTTATAAAAAAAAGTAAAACATAAAAAGTACAAGTAAACTGGCAACAAATCAGTAAAAAAAGTAACTAAGAGTACTTAAAGTTCTCCTCTCCTCTTCTCAAATGTAGAAAACAATGAAAAAATTAAAAGATTCGTTAATTACTTTGTAAGGTAAATAATATACGAAACACATAAATATCACTCACCTGAACACCCTGGTGGAATAGTAATTGAAGTCCTCCTCGCTGATTTGTTCCACGACCAGCTTCACGTCACTAAGTACCATCTTGTGCTGGTCACCAATTCCATGTGGCCAATACCAGTGACACTTGATTTCATTTTTCTCTATAATCTTGTTCAGCATTAGTATTGTCCGGCTGTTCTGCTCCCATACCATCAGCCAAAAATGCCCTACAGTGGAGCCAAGAGGGCCTTGGGTCAGGATGTACTTCCGGTTTGCTCGATCCATCTAGACGCAACGTATCACTATTAATTATTGTATCAGCGTGGATATGTTTATGACATTGGTCATAAATATGTCATAATATAACTTACGTATTGACGTAAAGCTCTGGGTATAAAAACGATAAGGCATTTTCAATTTTGACGATAATGAAATAATTGTTTAGGATTAAAGCACAATTATATTCGAGAGGCCAAGGATCTAAAAATATAAATGAACGACTACGTTTGACATCAAAACGGAATGAGTAACATATAAACAGCCAATATAATATGCATATCAAGAATTATATTTAATATATTTAATGTTTTAAACATTAAGGATAAGAAATTTCAATGAAATAACATTAAAAGTAATCATATCAACAGCATCTATAATTTAATGTTTTAAACTTTAAGGATAATAGATTTCAATAAAATTACATTAAAAGTAATCATATCAATAGCATCTATAATTTAACGTTTTAAACTTTAAAGATAAGAGATTTCAATGAAATTATTTTAAAAGTAATCATATCAACAGCATCTATAAATTAATGTTTTAAACTTTAAGGATAAGAGATTTCAATAATATTACATTAAAAGTAATCATATCAACAGCATCTATAATTTAATGTTTTAAACTTTAAGGATAAGAGATTTCAATAATATTACATTAAAAGTAATCATATCAATAGCATCTATAATTTAATGTTTTAAACTTTAAGGATAAGAGATTTCAATAAAATTACATTAAAAGTAATCATATCAACAGCATCTATAATTTAATGTTTTAAACTTTAAGGATAATAGATTTCAATGAAATTACATTAAAAGTAATCATAACAATAGCATCTATAATTTCCGGGAAATTTCCCATATCCTAATCATGTTTTTAGAAGTGCCACATCAGTAGTCTAAGTTACATTGTAAGAATATAAATAAAAATCCACATTTTTATTGTATAAAAAGTGGTCACCTGCATATAAACTATAAATATACCAATGGACATTCACTGTCGTATTCGTTGAACTTTAATAAAACAAGAGAATTCAATTATTTTACAGTGGTAGAGCCACGTTGCAGCTAGTTTCTAGTTGCGGCATAAACTACCCGATCTCAGTCCTCAGGGTCGACAAAACATGTGCATCTTGAATCTTCATTGAGCCATTTATCACTTACCTTCAGGTTAACTGTGTCAACTCGTCTGATTATAAGATTATAAGATTTGTACGAATATAATACGATCAAAAATTATTTAATGAAACATTATCTATCTTAGGTAAAATACGTCAAAGCAACAAAATAAACGTATATATATTAGTTTACTTATATTCTGTATTTTCTGACACAAAAGCAATACATTTAATTAAGCTGGGAATTTATTTACAAGTCTTTTGATATTTTATTATAGACTGAATATTTCTTAATAATTATGATGCCGTTTTCGCCAATTCCATTCATATAAACGAACGCGGAAACCTACAATTTCGGATAGATAAATATTGTTCCTCGGCTGACCTGGCCAGGACTGTGATTTAGCAAGCTTGGTACTCTAACTACTACGTCGCGCGTATATCATAATAGACTCTATAGTACACAGCCGAACGAAATTAGGTTGCCTATTCAACGAGGTAAAAATGGCAAGACGCCGGAAAAGTACGATGTGTTGCGGTGTTACGCGATATCCATCCGTATGCAGTCCTGTACGAAACCTAACTGCAGAAAGGTATTTTCATATCCTCCAAAACTCTTCAACGCGGCCTTCTAATATGCTGTCACGATGGCGTTATCATGGCGGAATCTCTGAGGAACCTTATCGCCATGCTCATTGATCTCAATAATATCTCCCAACGGGTGGGTCTTAAGGTGAACATGGACAACACGAAGATCATGTCTAAACGTCACACCTACACCGGTTTTTTTTTTTTTTAATATTTAATAATAGGGGTTATAAATGAGCACACAGTTCACCTAACGGTAAGTGATAACTGCGTTCCATGACATCGACATCCATGCTCTACGAAGATTCAAGATAGCATGGATGGTAAGATAGACTGAAATACGAGTAGAATACCTCGCTACCGTACGAAACAAGGTAGTGTTACGTTGCTATATTACGCTGGTATTCTATCAGGACGTGGTCCTCCCCTAGTCGAATTAAATGAATCATATTTATAATGCAGCTAGAAACTAGGTGAAATATAAATGCAAAAGTGGCTCTACCACCCGATTTTGTTGGGAGAACTACGTTCGATGTTGTTGACGAGTATAAAATTTAGCTAGTTAGATCCAGAAGCCCCCGAAGGGTTCTCGCTTTGTCGTAGCGGGGGGGCTTAGTAACCGTGGTATGGAGTTAGCCACGGTGAAGCTAAGAGGAACCCAATCGGCCGGCCTAAGGCGAGCAAGAGCTGAGCTCGCCCCGGATGCGTGTGGGTGGGCTGCGGGGAGCGGATGGACGGACCGAGGCCGTCTTACGCACCATCCGCAGCCGAGGCGGAGTCGGGGGAATGGGGTCGCGGTGCGGGGACTGTCAATACCGGTACCGCGCATCGTCGCGATCCGAGACGGAGTCGCGAAGGGAGGGTAGTGTCCCTATCCTCCGCGACTCAAGCGGGGGTTGCACCGCTGATGCGGCCGTGGTAGGGCCGCGGGTTCAGTAGTTCAGGACCCTGCCATACGCGACAAAGGTGGAGCACCATGGGGTTTTAGTCAGTGCGAGTCCGACATAACCCATCCTTGCCCCCGCAGGGGTGGGTATGCGTAGGCATTTCCCCACGTAAAAAAAAAAGATCCAGAAGTCAAGAGACGGATCAAACTGAGCAGACTTCGTTAAATTGTCAAAAATCTTCGTGTCAATATTCCACAATGTTATACAAAGTCTTTAACCAGTGCGTGTTTCCAGTGAAGACTTATGGTACTAAGACATAATGCTACACCGCTGGACGTATGAGAAAGTTCAGTCACTCGATGAGAAGAGGACTATGCTTAGTGTTTCTCTTCGTGGCAGATTAAATAACGCACCTTATTATATCTAAAATTCATAATTAGTAATGGAGTTGTAAACAATAAATTCACTTGATTAGTTTGTAATCTGACTTCTAAAATTAATTTAGTTAAAGGCGGGTGATTCTTTTTTTACAGGCTGATAGCCTCTGTTAGCCCAAGGGCTTTTACAGTTTCACCGGGTTGACAGTTGACCGAGCGCTTATGTCGCTTAGTCGAGACCTCTGTTTATGGGTAAACTGCACAAGGGCTCCCGATAGGGAGCCTCAGCTGGGACCGTTACCCTGTTTCGAGAGAGCGTCTCGATGGTGCCCGAGAGGGCCGAACCTCGGCTCGGTCATTTGCTTCTTACAAAGGATTATCTAAATCAATATCGCTATTGTCATTAGCTATTTGTACCACCACTTCGAAATGCGTGGGCGCTGGAGAAGAAGTGGCGCAAGAAAGCCCAGCGACGCTTCTATCTATATGGAGAGAACCGGCCTGTGACATGGCGGTATCGCGAATAACCTTGTTTGCGACCTTGGTATGAGGGTGCAATGTACGTGTGTAATGTTTATGTTTCATGAACACTTCAATGAAGCTTGGGCCCTGGTGGTCGCGTCGTCGGGGTCGTCGAGGACGTTGCCTCGGTCTCCTTCGGACGTAGCTGAATCTGTGATTCGCGATAAGTGGCGGCACTTACAATTAAGGGGTTAGAGGGTGTGACGGCAGAGTCGAAATATTGGCAGGAAGCCTGCTTTAGGTACTGAGCTATGGCCCGCAGCCCAAGATCTATGTGTAGATTTTCGTTACGCAAAAACCACGGCGCACCGGTGGCTTTGCGCATGAAACGATTTTGTATTACATGAAGTCGGTGAATGTCACGCGGGGAGGCATGCGCAAAGACGGGACTTGGGTATGTCATTATGTGTCGGATGCACGCTTGGTATAGTGTAATTTTATAATAAATCGTATAAGTAATTCCGTGCAAAACGTTACGCTGTCTGAACAAAAAGTCACAAGACCCACAAGTTTACACAAGTGATAATTTGTTTAAACAAGACGCACCCAAGTTGCTTGATTGGACGCGGAGGTACTACCGCATGGCCACCACGGTCTCCCGATCTCAATCCTTTGGATTATTTTCTGTGGAGCTATTTTAAAGCAGATGCTCTAAAAGAAAATAACGCGAGGGCTCTAAGCTTAAAAATATTTTTTTTTAAATTTTATAAGAGCCAGGGGAGGGCATTTTGAGCGCTTGCTGTAATAAATAAATGCTTTTCTCTTAAGTATCTACAATTATTTTATTAGAATATATTAACTTATGATTAAAAATAATTTTTAATTCACTTTAAACCACAGAATTAATGGTTTCTGAAATCTGTACGAACAGAAGATATTTTTTTTAAATAAAGT
The DNA here is from genome assembly GCA_029286865.1 of Teinopalpus imperialis. Classification (NCBI taxonomy): domain Eukaryota; kingdom Metazoa; phylum Arthropoda; class Insecta; order Lepidoptera; family Papilionidae; genus Teinopalpus; species Teinopalpus imperialis. The sequence continues at coordinate 4,922,442 of JAGSMU010000007.1, forward strand.
TCCACAAGGTTACGATACATTCTTTTTAACCAGCTTTGATCAAATATCTCATTACATATTTTGTAATTTAGAATTTGGATAAATTTTAGCTTTTATTTTTATGTTCGTCATAATTATACATAATTTACATTTTAATTAAGTAGGCATACGTTTTTCTAAATATACACGCACCACATACACATTTATAAGTACATAAATATTTTTAGCATTTTGTTATTGTCCTTATTATTTTTTTCTTATTATTTTCGTTTTGTATAACAGTTTAGTTAAATATCATAAAGGCAACACTTGTATACTAACTGCACCACTATGACTGACACCATCGTTAATCTCTATATGTCTATGACAATATAAACCAGTGTAAGTAATTCATACGGTAGATAATTGACAAATTGTATACTTACTGGAAATAAATAAAGAAATAAAATAAATATTTTTGTTCTTATTCAGAAATTTTCAAAATAATATTAAATAATCATAGCTTCAAAATTATTAGACGTAGGACAATATAATTAGGTGTTTTCGCTAGATTATCACCCCCTCTATCGCCGAAATTCTGTTGGTCCACTACTTACGGGACGGGACATCTTGTATAAGCGGTTGAATCACGGCTACGGAGATATAGATTGAGATACGACGCGATAAACATCGGAGAAAATGAATTTCTAAAGGATGAAGGATTGAGGAAGAGGACGAAAGTGAATTATATTATAAATGATTCCTTATTAATAATAATTTGTTATTACGTTAAAGGCTATTTTCTATCCAACGCACCCTACTACAGCTCTTAATATTTGTGTTTAAAGTGGGATAGACCGAGATATGAACAAGATCACATTCTGGAGGAGAAACGTCGAGGCTACAAACGCGAGCAGCACGTGACGCCACTTGTCATCAAAGTTTTGAGGCCAACCGCACCATGAGTTCCAGTCTGTTACTGATGATGCAACGCATGTTCGAGGAACAAGCTTGCCGTCAATTTCGGCTATATGTTCGTCAATATTGCGAAACTTTAAACTATAATTTTATTGTCTTATATCTTTAAGTCTACATTACATTCATATAACTCCATTATTGAAAAAAAATATTGCAAGCTTTTTAATTTTGATGGACTTGTGATTAAAACATTGCAGATGAGGATAAGAACTCAACAACGTTAACAAAAAAAGATAAGTAGCTAGATCGTCAAAGCAATCGTATTTTTTACATCAAGACCTTTTCTGACTATTGTACAGGGGTTGATTTGATGCAATGTTATAGTTTTATAAGTTTCAAAATATTTTCTTTACCTGATTAAATAGAAGTTTCCATAAAACCGTATGTCATGGATTTGTTTGCTTATATTTAAAAGTGTTATATACAAACACCATATTATATCTTATTATCTCGATGAACTAATCTTACTTGATTTTTTGATTCTGTTAAAACATAAGTTATAATTAACAGTATTACCCCTACGGGTAAATGACTACAAAATCCTCGGACCAAAGCGCCTCAATTCAACTAAACGACCGGAACGAATAAGGCGACCTAAAGTGAGTTTGAAGTATCCATTGTAATTGTTGAGCATTTAAAAACCAATAAGAAAAAGTTTGTTTTAAAGATTTATGTCAGTTGGTTAGAGCTTCAATTTCGCGTTTTCATTTTCTAAGCCATAATTATAACATTACATCTAATGTAAAATTGAGATTAAATAGAAATAAACGACGCAGTATTAAATGTGAGAACTTAAAACCTTTATTCAGTGATGGTCACATAATTAAAGACACTTTTATTTTGCTACATACAACATTATTGATAGTATCATCAACAGTGAGGTTAAATATTAATTCTACTGCAATTACTATTACTCATTACACTAACGCCAAAATGAGAACAACAAAGACTTGTGTTTAGCAATAATTGAGACCTTATACGTTTTTTTAAAGAAATCACACACTTTTTTAATATGCTGCCCACCTAATTACAGTTTAATTTTTTATGTCATTAATTTACAATTTTAAAATAATAGGAAAATAGCGAATCACTTGCGGTGCTCTATGTAGTGGTATGGTGCATTCGTTACCATATACATATCAAGCCTTTCAAAATCAACAGAAACATACCTAGGTAACGGAAAAACAACCCCACGAGAAGACTGAAAAATGATATTCTTAGACAAAAAATAACCATAACCAACTTAACCATTTAGGATCAGAACGTAATATATCGGATCAGAGCTTATTCATTATATAGCGTTTGAAAGTATTTGGTGCAGGTGAGTCGAGAGGTGGTTCACAAGAACAATTAGAAAGCGATTATGTGAGGTTAACTTATTTGGAGGAATATGTCGTAAGGTACCACTTTTAAAGAAAGCAAATATTAAAGTTGATTAGTTTGCAAAAAAGTATAAACATTGAACTGAATGTGACGGGAAAAATGTACTATTTTTGGATGAAATAAAAATGTATATAATTAATTCTGACAGAAAACAATATGCGAGACATGCTTCGAATGAATAAATGGATCCATAATGTACTAACAAAACAGTCAAACAGTGAAGGAAGGAATATCCAAGTTTGAGGCTACTTTTCCGGACATGGTGTTAGACTTGTTAGGCCAATTGTAGGATGGATGGATAAATTGCAATTGGAAAGTTTTTTGGTGGTATGGACTTTCCAACTAAACAATGATCGTAAACACAAAGTAACAGTGGTTAGACTTTCTATGGAGCCGATCCGTAACGGTCTTAGATTGGCCCCTGTCCCAGTCACGACATCAAATCTATTGAATATTTGCGGTGCCATATGAAGAAAATGGTGGCAACAAAACGTACCACTAACGTTCATCAGCTTTATACGGCTTTTAAAGAAACATGGGAGCAAATTCCAATATCGACAAATTGAAACAACAAATTAATCTCTTCAATGCCAAAGAGATGTCGGCCTATTATTGCTGCTAAAGGACGTAAGTTTGACTTTAATTAGGTTGCCATATCTTTGTTCAATTCATACAGCTTGTTAAATTAAAATGTAGTTAATCCGAATAAAAATGTAGGATATCTCAACTTTATTGAAAATGTTTCTAATATTCTTCTCACAATGGCTACTCAATGATTTTAATATTGTTGATCTGTATATGATTTGATTTACGTTTCAATGATGTTTAATAATAAAAACTCGTTTTAATATTAATTGTTTTAATAACCAAAATGTTTATTTTAAGTTTCATGCACTATTTTGAATGACTTCATTTTCAACCATCCAAACCATGTCTTGATTTATATATAAACTTCGATAAATTATTGCGTTAAGTGTGTGCAAAGACGAGGTAAAATTATATGAAAGTTACGAACTATTGACAAACATTCATGACAAACTTGATTACAGCTCAATTCAAATACAAATCTTTTTATTTGGATTCCGCTTGGGTTTTCTTTATTATTTTACAATTATTAAGTAACCAATAGGGAGTCTCGTCGCATTACTTGGGCGAGGTGGACGTGTACCTAATCGTAATAAGGAACGTTGAGAAAAAAAGGGTTTCTTGCGTCCGCGTCGCGTTGTGAGGGTCGAGCAGGTAGTCCGTACGCGGAGCGCTGATTGGCCCGCTTATCGGACGATCTTTCATCTACACAAACAATTATGTGTTCTTGTGAACAAACATACCAATTGTGACGCACAGACACATATATGTGTAAACTGTGAAGGTAACCATATGGCATTGAGCGAACTTCTATGTCCAGCATTTTTAAAAGAAAAGAGAATAAGAGTAATCATGTACTGAATTTAACTGCACACATAGAAAAGCCGGAACTATATACGTTCCTCAATTTTCTATTGGTGAAAGAGAGAGGATTTATCAAGTTATGAGCATCCCAAAACCGCCAATAGTGAGACGGCCAGATCTTATATTTTCCAACTCTTTCTCACCTCTGTTAGAACTCGCTGAAAGTCAAAATGTAAATGACCCTTATGCGGATGTTTTAAAAACTCAATATAATAAAGATAAAGGCAATTTAAAGGACCCACCACAGCCAAAAAAGAGACGTGATGAAAGGACCAAAAAAAAGAACTCTTGCCATCGAAGCAATACATTTCAGAGACTGAAGCGAGACCCGAGACTTCTTCAGATTATAATAGACATGTGACAATGACTTTACAGAGTTATGTACTAGATTGAAAATAATTGTATTTATAGAACATTCAATGGAAGATAAAGTGTGAAGTGTTGTGCGTAATGGTTGATATTATTAGCAGTATGGAACGTCTCTGACTGGCCTATTCTATAATTAATTCTAGATTTATTTAATTGATATGGAAAATAAAATAGTCAATGTTAATATAATACAATGGAACTCAGAAAGCCTGAAACCTAAATTAGATACGTCTTGATAAATATATTAATACAGGAGAAGATTCACATTGCTTCCATATGCGAAACGTGGTTAGAACCCGGAAGTTAGTTACGTAAAGGTCAAAGATTATACTATTTATCGTAGCGATCAAATTGACTCGTATGGAGGCATAGCGGTTCTAGTACATCATTCGGTAAGATCTCAAAGATACGAGCGGCGTTCAATGTATTCTCGGTATCGGGGTGATGTGATGAGGGTAATTAAATTATCTCATTAGTTAAAGACACTCAGTAGTATAAATATAAAATTTCATTTAATTGTCACTATTAGTATTCAAGATTTCATTACGAAAATGCAACAACGATAATTGATACGACAATGTTGACAAAAACGAACATCGAGCTGTGATAAAATTCCTTACAAAACAAGGAAAGTCCCAAAAAGTTATTCACGAAGAAATGGTAGCTGTTTACCAAGATTATCTACCATTCTGAAGTGATCTAGTAAATTCAAACGGAGTAGAGAGAGTATTAAAGCCGACCCCCGTGAGCCGGTTAGTGTCACTACTGAAAAAAAACATCAAAATCGTTGAGAAACTTGTACTCGAAGATGCCCGTGTAAGAGTGAAAACATTAGCAGAAAGGACTAAGCTATCCGTGGGTACTATTCACGTTATTCTTCAAGATTGCAAGGTTGGTGCCGCGAATGCTCACAGCGCTTTAGAGACAAGTGCGAATTGAGTGTTGCAAGGAGTTTTTGGAGCTCTGTGGTGAAAATCTGCATAGTATTTTCGGCCGCATTGTTAACGGTAATGAAACGTGAACCCACGTTACCACTATGATCCTGAGAGCAAGCAAGAATCCATGCAGTGGCATAAAAAAGGAACAGACCCACCAAAGAAGTTTTAAGTCACCCCATCCGCCGGAAAACTCATGACCACAGTGTTTTGCTATTTGAAGTGAAACATGCTGATTGAGTACACAAAAAAGCTCAAAGTATTAGTGCCTAATCTTACACAAACACCCTACGTAATTTAAAGGAGGCAATAAAAGAAAAAAAACGTGGAAAATTGACCGCATATGTCTGTCTTGCTTCTTCACCACAACGCACCGGTTCATAAAGGGCGCATTGCTCAGGCTGCTGTGCATGATTGCGGATATGAAGAAATCAATCATCCACCCTACAACCCGGACCTAAATTACTTTCTGTTCAACCTCACGAAAGATTTTCGAGGTAAGCATTTTTCCGACGATGACGAGTTGGGGGCGGCAATTGATAAACATTTTTAGACAAGAAACAAAAATATTTTTAGAGGGTATTGAAAAGTTACTTTCCCGCTCAAATAAGAGTATTGAGGTGATGGTGATTTCAATATGGATAGTCCATTGAAGAAAAAAAATTATTCATAATTTTCTGCTTATTCTTCATGCCTACGCCCCTCGTACGAAATAAATAATATGAACCCTGGTATACCAGTATACCCTGGTGTATTGCACACCTTCAGTTAACCCTTCAAGATTGGGATATTCTTTTTTCTATGTTTAGGAAAAAATCATTAATAATAGGATATTTTAACGGACACAACCCTAACTGGTCCCGTAAACAGATAGCAGTAGTCAAATATACAATGCTTTGATAAATAATCATTTTGTGACCCTAAATGATAATACCTCAACCAGATTAAAACTGGTAAACGGAGTACTTCATCAACATTCACCAGGCATCTGAGACATGGCGTCTTCTAATATGGCTATTAAACTTAATTTTCAAGTTTTAAATGAAAAGATAGATAGTGATCATTGCCTTATTAAGATTTCTTCTGTTATTAAATCTTTATTCCCACCAATTCATAGAACAAATGTTATAAAAGCCGACTGGAAGTCATACTGAGAAACTCTTGAAGCATTATTCTATTTTTTTTTATTTCCAGATAATTTACAACAATCATATAACACTTTTTAAATTTTTCATATAACATTCCTTCTTATACTTCGAGCCCCGACCCTCATTATCTAAAGCAGCAGCAGAACGTCGTTTAGCTTTGACACGATTTAGATGCTACCACACACACCATAGAACTTCGATATTCTTAAAAGTCGAATTCATCACACACAAAACTTAATATGTAAAGCTTGTTTTTCTTTAAACCAATCATCTACTTCAAATGAACTTTGGCAAAAGATGAGGTAGGCAATGGGGTATAGTTTATATATTCCCTTAAAAATACATTGACAAACAACAAGCGGATACTGCATAGCTCTAAACCTCCAATTATGCTTCTCAATTAACTTTGGATAATTTAATGAAAAGTTAGATTTGAGGTTATTTTATTCAGAATTGGAAAATAGCATCCCAGTTAGAAATTCAACTCTGGGTAAGGACGGGGTTACTTACTCGATGATTAAAAATCTACCTTATAATGGAAAACAAATTTTACTACATTTACATAATTTTTTTTTTTAAAAGACGCGTTTTTAAATATGCGTCCAATCTCTCTAATGTTTCTGAAAAATTTTACATATAATCTTAAATAAGACTTTATTTGGTTTTGTGAGAAAAACAATTTGTTTCCATTTTCCACAACGGTCTTTAGGAAACACCTTACTGTTTATGACAACAGTGTAAAGTGTTTTTTTGATTAACATTATGAATGCATATAATAATGTTGACCTAACTTTGTTAGTGAAAGAGTTAGATCATATAGGAGTTATTAGTTAGTTATTATTATATATGGAAGAAACCTAAAAATTGTCTTAGATAACTCAGTAATTTTTAGAAGTGCAAGGAGATCTCCATTATTATTTAATATTGTAACCTTATATATGTTATACCTTAATGGAAGGATCCCAAAAATTACAATTAAGTAAAATTTATGATCTATTATTAGAAGTAGGAGATTTCCCCCAATAAAACCAAATTTTGTATATTAAAAAGATGCTTCAAGAGAGGAATACTGTATATACAGTTAAATTAATAATATGGTTTTAGTAGTTGATACAATAAAATATTTAGGACTATGGTTAGATCACTTACTTAGCATTATTAAAGGGGGTTTTAAAGTTTATATCATAGTCCTCAAAATTATCATAATTGCTGTAACATATTCACAGATGGATCTAAAAGCAAGTGCAATACAAGTGCTTCATTTTTGACCCACAACTTAATGTTAGTTGCAAACTTAGAATGGAAACTTAGGATGGAAAATATAAATATAATGCATGTTGAGTTAATTGCCATTTCGGAAGCGCTTTCATATATTGACTCTGTTGATTATAAGTTTGTTATAATTACCAATGCTAAAAAGGGTATTGCAGGATGTGGCTTGATGTATCTCGGATTTTCGAGGAACACCGATAGCCTATACTATTTTGAAATCATTACAAAAGGTGTCCAAAAGAAAGAAAACAGTAACAATACAATAGATTCCATAACACATTGGTATTATAGGAAACAAACGGGCTGATATCTTAACAACAGCCAACAATGCAGTATGCCATCGTTAAGTTCATTGTTGGCCAATTTATTTAATTGATTTAAAATATCTACCTTATCCAAAATCATACATATATTTAAGAAACACTAACCAAATTTGGAGTGAATATTTTGCCTCTCAAGGTCACTCACAAAAGAATTTGGTATAAAATGATTGTACCGGTTTTGTGCCAATTTGAAGACTCTAACATGAGAGGGTGTGAGGTTGTTATTGCTATCAGGCTTCAGTCTGGACGCATTCCATTGAATAGTTTCAGATGCTTAATAAGAAAGACCATGTCACCTAACCCAGTGTGACATAATTGAAGACGTGCATCACCTCATGGTGGAATGTGTTAAGAACAAGGCTGGGTGACATGAATTTATGAATAGATTTAATTTTAGCGGATTGAACATAGGTTTTTGTAATAGTATTCTAGCTACTCCATCTTCAAGCCAGGGAACTATACAGACTTGTTTAAAGTGGTGTAGATAAACATGTTTCATTGTGTAGATAAATTATTTTATACCTATGAGGGTGGTATTTTCCATGTGAAAAAAACCCTCACTAATAAATAAAATAAAAGGCAAACAAGAAAAATGTAACAATAATGCATGTGCTATTAATTAAATACAGTTATGCTTATTTCGCATTGTCTGATCTAATGGTGAATTCTCAAATAGGCAATTTGAACATGATGGTCAAGCTAAAAGAAATTAGATACTACTAACTTTATACATAACATTTGCCAGCTGTGAAGTTTGTTAATCTTAAGTTGAATTTTTTCCTTTTTGTCAATGTATTTTTTCTGAATTTATTGAATGTGACAGGAAATTGCTCACAAAAATGGAGTGACACAAGACAACTTACTCTAGATGATATACTTTTTATTTCAAAGTTAATATACTACATAATACATGTATACTTTGAAAGTTGATATCTCTTAGTTCCTTAATCATGTTGTTACAATTTATTATATTATCTAAAATAGTCTAAATATTTTGCAATATTTATATTTAAACAAGAAAATATGAAAATAAATAATATAGTGTTCTTTAATAAAATAATAATTAGTTAGCTTTAAATTTATTATTCATGTTAGGCTGTTACTACTATCTTTCTTTCTTTATTATAGTGCTAGCATAGAACAAATTTAGATCTTATTACATTTTGTGTTTCTTATTTACAATATTATCAAAATATTACTTATGAATGGAGACTACTTTTTGGCTTCCTTAATAAGTTTATAATTCTATGTATAAATTTACAATGAACAACAACTACAACAATTCATCAATGCAAGACAAGCTAGATGGGCTTTAGCTTGTCCTAGATTGATGCATTTAACTATCATTTATTTTTATAGTTTTATTATGACACATACATATGGACCTTTGAAATATTGTGAAGGTTATCATTAATAATCTTTATGGAAAAGATGATGAATATATTATATACTTTTTTCTTATTTGCAATACTTTCCTAACAAACCGACTATTCTTGTGATTATAATTAATTTAATTATAATTCAAATAAGGTTTAAAATTGAAAGTTGAAATGATATAATACCAAAAATGGAGAGCATCTCCTTGTTATTCTATGCCTATGACACATATTATTCAGAATATATTGCATATTCAAGAATGAATCTCATTCTAATTATTTGGTTATGATATTACAAACAAGATCTGCTAGGCTACTTTTTAATTTTTGTTATAAAAATAAAAGATGTTTTGCTACAGTTCTCTTTTTGACACTGTAATTAAATTTACAAATGGAATATTGATACACCAATGAATAAAGATTTAGGTATGTGTTAGATATCTGAAATTACTCAATATATAGATAGTAATAAAAATATTTAGAATACAATAAATTAATGAATAATGTAGTAAGTAAAACAAGGCCTCTTACCTTAACTAGGTTGGCATTAATATAATCCTTCTCACATCGCTTCAAAATGACCCGACTGTGATCATAAGGATTGACATCTCGATAGCGGTTTAGCTGTTTGTTCTGTGGTTTCTTTGCCTCCATACATGTATAGGGATATGATTGACATTCTCGCCCAATTTTCTAAAAAAAAATATCTTTAATGAGTTTAATTAAAATTGTTAGAAAAAAAAAGTTTTCTTGGTTACTTTATCTTATTAAACTTTTTTAACTTTATAAACCAATTTTGTTTTTCACTCTCTTAACTACTTTAACTTTATGTAAATTTAACAAGCATAGGAAACAACAAAATTGAACTTGTAAACTATTATCACTCATGTACCATTTAAATAATGAATCAACTAGCCCCTTAATTAATAATAGATACACTTTAAGAAATTGGAAAACATAAAAAAACTGATTGAATCATTTCAAAAATTGTTTTATTTAATGTTTATGAAACTGAACATAATGAGGAAATAAGGATATAACTAAAAATTAGAGGAAAGTGTTTACTGTAGATTCATTCATGCTCTGAGAAAAAGGGGATCTCTTGGGCATACGATGAAAGCTTGGGTTCATGTATCCACTGCATGTTTGGAACATGACTCCTGGCGTTTAGTCGTGCGTGGCATGTCCAACGTTAACCACCGCGTCACACCTACGCAAAACTCACCTGATAGACGACTGGCCACGCATTCCTATTCGCAATATCCATATACTCTGCCTCTACGCTGCTATAATTCATCTTTTCGTCGTTCATAATGAAACTATATCATTTCAGACTTGCACGAACAAAGTGTATTGGTATTTTGATGCAGCCGGATGCCGCTATACTCGCGGGTTACGCACTGGTCTTAATTGTTTACGCGGGAATTCAATACTGCATTTAAAAAAATATTATAATGACAAAGAAAACGGCTATACGGTTTAATACGCGTCGTATCAAGTTTTATAAATGGTAAAAACGGGTAATTCGTCGTACAGCCTTCCTATCTTAAATGAGTGCACCGCTAAGCATTGCCAACACAAAAACACTAAAAGTAGAATTGTTATAGTTGGTGAATTAATAAAAGAAGAAATATTTTTTTCCAAACTTAATTTTTTATAATTTTCATTTGAAAATAATGAATATTTAATATAAATAAATAGGTAATTTACCCCTCAATCTATCCTCAGACCATCGCTTCTACTGCATCTATGCAATTGCAATTAATACTTCTTACTTTTCTTCCCTGCTTTTTTTCTTTTCTAGAGTTAGTTATCATGAAATTATAAAAGCAGTTTTTGCCATAAAGGCCAGGGTAGCGGGTGGTGATGATTTAAGTAGGTACTATATAATAATAACAATCATATTGTTACTATTGTAGATAATCTTCCTTGACAATTTTTTATTAAGTGGAACAAACGAGCACACCGTTTACCTGGTGGTAAGTGATTCGTGCGGCCCATGATATCTATATTCATCCTTGATAATACAGATGCGTTGTCACCCTTGACGGTTGAAATGGAATACCTCGTCACCAGTAATAAATGTATCCGGATCCCTACACTCACCAGACGAAACAGCAGTACACAATAACCCAATCATTATATTGACTCTGATCAAATCTTTCACTTTGCAAACTTTTGTCGTTTTCTACCCAAAGTCCCAAATCCTATTTTACCCTAACATCTTCGGCCTATATCTAAGGTCGAAAATGCCTTTTCTGTCATAAATTCTGGAGTCCTATGAGCACAAACAAATCCCTGCTTATATTGAAACAATGCCTATCAGTCTGGTTTTGCAAGGTCACTAACGAGTTAGATGGTATGCATGAAAAAATATTAGTGGTGATGTTGATTCATTTCTCGAATGCTTTGAACACAATGGTTCATGATATCCTTATTAATATCCTATCCCTTTATATATATTTCTTCTTCCTAGTAGCTGCCTTCCGTGGGAGTGGTAAGAACCTGTTAGCGATCTTGACGATTCTTATATGTTTTGTATAAACGTGCTTAAATATAACTTCTTTAGAGTTTTTTTGCTGTTTATTATTATTCATTTTGTGATTTTTCTTTGATTTCAATTTCTATTTTTATATTTAGGGTTTTCCATTCTAAATTAAGATATATTATAAGAATAAATTAATAACTTACTGTCGCTTTGTCGCTAGAAAAGTAATTCTATTTTTTTTTTGCAATGTTTGATTTCTTAAGTGCGATACAACAATTTATTATTATTTTTTTCCGGTTGATGACCACTGTTACAGGCGGCGGGCTTTTACAGTTTCACTGCGATCGTGGATGCGGATCCATCGCAAACCACAGAGCTAGTGGTAGGCTTTGGTGTGAGTAACAAAACATTTTAGTTCACTTGAAATAAATTGGAAAAGCGAAAAAGCTCGAGAATTCGGCACCTCATAATATGAGTGAAGCATACCAACAAACACTTTAAGTGATGTCACAGTACTCAACCATCACAATAAGGGATTTTTTTTTAGTTACTTGGGATGAAAAATGGATACTGTACGACAATCGGGAACGCTCATCACAGTGCTTGAACCCAGAAAAACAAAAATCGGGCAAATCCTGTTCCAAGTCCAAATTGACTCAGAAAAAGGTGAGTATTAGGTGGACCATTTCTGGTTTTATACACTACAGCTACCTAAGATCTGGTCAGATGGTTACGGCAGATTTGTATTGTCAACAATTGCAAACCATTATGTAAAAGCTAGCCGTTAAATGCTGCTTTATGACAACACTAGACCCCATATTTCACGACAGACGGTCGCTAAATTAATGAAGCTGCGATTATCTGACGATTGACGAATGCCGACATATACCATATTTCTCGAACCTTGGTCCAACAGATTTTTTGGGAATTTAGACAATCTCTTGCAAGGAAAAAAAACCATTCCTATGAGGCAACTAAACCGCTTTCAATTTAATTCTCGCTCTCAACATTTTGTGAGCAATGGAATCAATGAACTACTTATAAAATTGCGATAATGCATATGATACATACTTCGATTGATTAAATACATAATTACATAAAATAAAAATAAATAGTTTCTTATATAACACGCTAATTTCATATGTAACTTTTATTTATGATCTGTTTGTATATGTGTATAATATCTATGGAAGAGTGCCAAGTGGAAGAAATGAAAATTTGACATCCTGTGCTCAAACTGTGTCTTAACGAGTTACACCGCTTTATAAAAGAGAATAAACTGTTTTGTGTGTTGTGAAATCGTTCATCGAGGTTGCTAAAATGGCTTCTCCGCGCACCCGACGTAAGTTAAATTCAGTGCGCACAGAAGATGAAAATCATGTAAGTAAAAAACCAAGACGTATAATGAATTAATTTGATTTTTTTGATATTTCATATGCTTAGCATTATATTCTTTGTTTCTTAGAAATGCTTCGAATGCGGCACTCTTAACCCTCAATGGGTATCAGTAACTTATGGAATATGGATTTGTTTGGAGTGTTCTGGCGTTCACCGTAGTCTTGGTGTTCATCTCTCTTTCGTCCGTTCTGTTACAATGGATAAGTGGAAAGATATCGAACTGGAAAAGATGATGGTATTGATTTTTAACATATTATTTTTACACCCTCATTTTACTTTAAGTTATGCTCTTATTTCTTGGACAACAGTGATAGAGCTACACTGCAGTTTGTTTTTAGCTGCAGAATGAATGGGTCAGCTCGACTGAGGTAGGACCACGCCCTCACAAACTACCAGCATAAAATAGCAGTATAATGCTGCTGTGTTAAGGCTGGTGAGTGCAGGGATCCCGAGACCTTTATTACTGGTGATGAGGTATTCCATCTCGGTCCTCAAGGGCAACAATGCATCCTCATTATGGTTCCTTCTCAAGGATGAATGTAGATGTCATCACAGCAGGAATCACTTGCCATCAGCTGACCTGTGTGTTTGTTACTCTCCATGTAATAAAAAAACTAAATATTTTATGTTTCAATGAACCTATATACATACTTGCAAAATATATTGATATGAAAATGTTTATTTAAAACTAGGTTGGAGGGAATGCTAAAGCTCGCTTGTTTTTTCAAAGTCAGCCAGACTACAAGCAGGATATGACAATACCTCAAAAGTATAATTCAAAGGCAGCAGCTATGTATCGTCAAAAGGTTTGAAATTTTTTGATTATTAAAAGTTTTAAAAAGGCTATATATAATCCTTTTTAAAGATTAGGCAGTAGAAAATTATATGACAATATTTATTAGTATACAGTACCTACATCCTATACAATCCTATAAATATCTACAACCATAAAGTCAAATGAACATTGGTAAACCCCACAAATGGTAATATTTTATTTTTATAAGTACCATCCATTCTTATCAAAGTATCAAGATGGAAATGCATTGTCATCCCCGTCTGTAATTATTTTCATATGTTACCTATAACTCATACACATTACCAACAATTACCAAATGAGGAATTAACTGTAACATATAAACATGAAATCAAATTTTGCATTTTGTTCTCTTACAATGTACTACATCCAGGAAGAGCTTAAAATAAGAAGTTATTACTCTTGAAAGTCATCATTAGAATCATTGTAATTGGGTCTTCAGTAAAATCTAATAGTGTTATTTGTTGTTATTCTGTTAAGGTACTTTCTTGGTTTGCCTAAAATTCTTTTCTTTTTTTATTCTTTATAATTTATTAATCTTATGATATTTCTTATGCTATTGAATTTCTGGAATCTACTTTATGATATCTACTATGGAAGATACTATATAATCGACTAAACAGAAAACTTCATATAATGAGAAAAGGTGCATAGATTGCACTATGTGCTCTAAAAGGAAACATGGATGGCAGAGGTCAAACAAGTGATTACTGTGATACTTGCCCAAGTAAACCCAGAATGCACTCAAAATTGTTTCCAAAGATCATATCATATCATAGTGAATTACAAAAATTAAAATTCACCCTTTATTTACAATAGGAAAATACACATTAATAAAATAAAAAAATCAAATGCATTGTAGGGATATGCAATGACATATACTTGAGAAACATGCAGAGTGCTAAATTTTAATAAACATGACATATTATGTTTATTAAATATGGTAATTTTTTTTTCCAACCAAGTATATCTAACAGTAACATTTAAAATATTTTAGATAACAGCTCTAGCAGAAGGACGTCCTTGGAGCCCTTCGGATTATAAACCTGAAAATGTTGAGAGATCATCAGATTGGAATCAGTCACGAGACTTCTATTCTTCAGAGGACAATGCTTTTCATGGCAGTGGTTCTGATACTAATATAAGCTACCAGTATGTATTTTAAGACTCACTATTATTAATGCTAGTTTTGTTATTTTGTTCAGTAAAATAATTGGTTTTTGTTTGTAGTAGTGAGTATGGACGTGGACGCTACACTGGATTTGGAAGTTCACAGAAACAATCTCAATCAACTCCTATGTCACCAATACACAGTGGAAATGAGGTGGTTGATAACACACTAGCATCATTGGCCTCGGTAATAATTCTATTAATTAAAATGATTTCATTTAAATAATGGGATTAATAGAATCTTAATAATCTTGACAACATTCTAGTTTTTTATTTTTGATGGCATGTCTTTGTCTGATATTATTTGACCTTGTCTGACACCTTCAGATATTTGTTGGTAATTGATTTCATGTTTAAACTTGAATTAATCAAATAGTATTCTGGAATGGAATTTATTATTATTCTACATTATTTAATGGTCTGTACTGTTTACTAGGTCTACCTACATCTATCATAGATTTTACTTTAGATCTGCAGCCTTTATTTAAAGCTTATTGATGAATCTTTTAATTAAATCTGCATCCAACAAGCAGTTACATGAAAGTATGATGATATTATAATTCTGTATCAGTGCTGTATAGCATTATTTCATTCTTTCTTTCCCTTATGGTAAAAGTATTGTAATCAAAGCAACAAAAGTGGTCAATACAATACTTATTTTCAATTGTTTTTATAAATAAAGATATTATGGTTTTGGACACAGGGTTGGTCTATTTTCACCTCTTCAGTGAGCAAGGCAGCACGTACTGCTACTGAAAATGCAGTTAAATATGGCGGAATTGCATCTCAAAAAGTTTCCGAAATGGCTACTACAGTCACAGAGAAGGTACTAATCATTTTTTACACATATCACAACTTTTTCAAGGGTAAAAACTAGTCAAACAAATGCAATCAATGACATTTTGTACATTTGCCATTGACAAAACCACCGACATGTTTGTTATACACTTTAATGGCCTAATAAACAAGAACTATGAAGTAGCTGAAGACTATGAATAAATATTTCTATAACAGTCACAAGAAATGATGTAGAGTACATCATTTAAAACAAATTTGGTTAGCTCACATATAGCTAATAAGAAAATCTATACTGTTTTATTTGTTACATGGAGTTTTATAAATATGCTGATAGGCGATTTTTTACACAATAACTATATGTAAACATATTATGCATATGAATTACTTTTTGCAAAATGGGTGGGTGCTAGTGATAATGTTTAGAGTTGGCATTGATTATTATTGTCAATATGTAAGTGTTTTGTTCTAAGTGAACAAGTTCTTAGTGAGCACTCCAATATACAACACTTATTGTATACATCACCTCTTACCGACTATTCTGCTCCCCAGGGGTCTTAAATGCTTCCCTAAATCTGTGCGTCTCAAAGACAAAGTCATCAACGCACCTGCAACATGCAGGTGCATGATCGGTCATTAAGAAAGGTGTGTGCTCTTTTCTTGAAGGTCACTAACACTAGTAGTGGTTAGGCTAGTATTACAAGTAGGGATGGTTTTGACCTTTCGACGCTCCTCTCGACAATTGCTATCCTACAACCTGGAACAGGCATTCGTCATCCCAATTCCCTAAAATCCAAAAAATTTTGAATTCTCTCATTATCATTAAATTTCAATTCTTCCTTTCCTCTCTTAAGTGCTGGAATCTGCCATCCTATTTCAGCTATAGCGGTCTCTGAGATCTCAACCAGATCTCTTTTTTAATCAAGTTTCTATAAATAAAATGTATGTTTTTGAAAAAAATTATGCATGCTCATAGTTTGTGTCGATTTGTTTCTTCCAAGTGTAATATTTTCAAATATTATTACCCTTAGCCTGCTGTTGTGTTGGTGTATACCAAAGGTTAGCTGCAAAAAAAATGCTAAGTAGCATTAAGTTCTGCACAAAGAGTGCACACTTTTTAGTGCAATGAAGAATTTATTAATTAATCCATCGGCAACGGCGTTAAGATCGTTTAGCGAGAAGCAGACCAATCTCTATGAGTAGCATCCAAAAAAAGACTATCACTGCATGCTACTCACCTATAGTGTTACACGTGTTAAGAGCCTGCTAACCGCAATGGGCACGTGGGCGCAATCTCCACGTCTAGAATCGTTATAGGCATATCTATTATGGTGACAGAATTTGTGAACCTTAAGCTCGCCATGTTTAGTACACTATTACTTATATTAATAAACATAGTAATATTAGAAGTGACATTAGACATCAAGGACCACATACCGATCACACTGGATGTGTGTTGAAGATATTTTCTGATATTTACTGTCTCGTTTTTTATTACATTAAGAGTAACAAAAGAGCACACAGTTCACCTGATGGTAAGGGATTACTGCTGCCCATGACATCTACATTCAGTCTCTACAAGGAATCGTAGTGCGTTGTCTCCATTGAGGAGTGAGATGGAGATACCTCGTACCCACCAGTAATAGAGGTATATAATGTAATAAAAAAATATATTGAGTTAACGGATGTTTAAATATTTATTTTAGGTGAACAATCGTGGTGGGTGGAGTTCCCTGGGTGGTACTAGCGAGATGCGCCGCGCCAGCATCTCTAGCACACATCACCAGTCCCAAAGCTATGGCGCTATGAAGAGTTCTACTTCAGAACCATATTCTAAGTGGTAATCAAAATTTCTATGTTATAAGTTACATAAATTATACATACATATAGAATATCAAATATACAATTATCGTTGTTCTTTATGTAATTCATCTACGCTTTTTAACAAGTCAACTTTGGGTTTTTTTGGTTCAGAGGCCGATGATTTGTTTGTTTTTTTTTTACGTAGGAATGAACAAACTCAGCCATGGAAGGATTCGGTAGCAGCTCGGAACAATTTAGATTCTCGTGATCTCTCACAAGTGGGCGTTTCCAGCCCACCCCCAGATGTAAAGAGTATCAATATCAAAAAAAAAAAAGACGACGACTCGTGGGATTGGCTCAATAATTAATTCTGAATTTGGTAAGAAATCAGCAATGCGTCACTTTAATTGTCAAAATTATATACATATACTATAATAATAACAGACAACAACAAATGCTAAAAGTAATAAGTAAATATATTATGGGTGTTTGTTTAATAAAACGATGCTGGCGACGGCTTGTGGGAGAATTAGCCGTAAAGAAAAAATCATATTTAATTTTATATTAATTATTCATTTTCTTTTCCCACAAGTAAAGTAACTTAAGTTGTTACAAACTCTCTCTCAAGGGGTGAATAAAACGTTTACAATTATATGTATATAAAAAGCAATTAAATCCAAATCTTGCTTCTTTTTAGATGTCGAACCGCGAAGAGCATTTAGCCGTATCGATCAGCTGCTGTGCATTTAGATTATAATTCTAAGTTAACTATGCGTGAATATTGTAATAGATCTTAAACTGCAAATTTAGTAGAGCGAGTGCAAAACCGCGTTTTCATAAGTTTTTATAGCATCATTGTTTTTCATTTATCATAGTACAATACAATAGTTGACAAGCTTTGTGAGTACATTTTATTCTTTGTTCCTAATTAAGTTAAATTTATACATAAAGCGAAATAACGAAATTACTATAGTAATAATATTTGTGTATTTCTTTTAATATTCAGTATTAAAAAATAAAAGTAATCCCCAAACATTTAAAAATAAAGATATATTAGCATCAGTATATTTAAAAGTTTATTTTTATTTATAATGCAAATAAAGGTCTCACTGTTTTTTATGTTATGGAATATTTATGAGATAGCTTAAAATGAATTTATAATAACTATATGTTTTTTTATAAGGAAGTCCCATTTAGCACTCCTAAAATTTTTTGTTAAATGTTTGCTTTTTTATAATAAAACGCCATGGACGATTAAAATAATTTCTGGCCTATTCACAAACTAGCCTACATGTTTTTTCACGTTGTTCGTCACTTTGTTTTGAACCACTATTGTGTCGGCCTAGCGCTTATACAGCCAAGAGTTTATAAATTATTAAGCTTAAGCTATGTAAAATATACTTTTATATTATTCAGTATATGTTAGAGGGACTTAACTGTGATCCCTCTATTATAGTTATATAAGTGTTTACTCATATCATATATATAAATGCATCATATCTTCTCGTCGAATATACCTCAATTCTTTAACACAATAGTCTTTAATGACCTACGGATCTGAGAGTACTGTTAGCCGTATGAGGAAGCTCAAAGTCCCTCAGCGAGCTATTATCTGTGTGGTCGAATAAATAACGTGAATATCGGCAGAAGAACTAAGCTAAGCCACATAGCTCCTAGAGTCGATAACCGATGGGAAAGAAAGTTTATCGACCCTCCATTAGATGGAATGCCGATCTATATATACATATATATATATATATATATACATATGTATATATGTATGTATATACATATATATATATGCATATATATAATATGTATCATATAATATCTATATTGTTAGTAAGATGGAGCTAATGGAACAACACCAACAAGTTATTTGGTCATTAATGTAATTAATTTGTGCCATGCATTAAATTAAACCGGAAATTAACTAACTAACAATAGAGGAATTATATGAGTATAGTAATATTACATATAGACTTTTTTAAGAAAAACTAGTCTACTACTCATACTATTTTAACAATGCATACATCTATTACAATAATTTAATAACATTTTCTATTGTACTATATGTTAAGAGGATAAATATAGCTTGTTTAGTGCTGCTCATTGCTATTGCATAAAATGAAAGTTATGGTTAAATTAAATTTAATACTATATATCTTAAGGTTATTTAAATGTGTCTGTTTACTTGGGAATAGTTACGTAGAAGGATTGCCATGGGCAACTTATTAGATAATTGTTAATAAAAACCTTACTATCGATGAAATAAAATTTTAAAATAACATGCAGATATTATTGACTGTAGTGAAATATAGTTTTTCAAGTGCTTATAACTTTTTAATGTTCTGCTATGTATTATATAAATATATCTCTGTCTATTTGTATTTCATTTTTGCATTCCATGTTGAATATTTTATTATATAGACAATCATTTAATTATAACAAAATATACCTGAAAATAGAATGAAATACTAAGCAAAATTTATGTATACGTAGTTAATTTACGGTCTTTGGCCATTATTATATAATTATAATATTTAAACATTACTGTGTAATTCTAATAGCTGTTCTTATTTTAAATTGTTAAGTACCTGTGTTCTGATCGGTGATTAAGCTATAGTTTTTAAAATATAAACATGTACAAGGCTAGGTCCAAGAGCCCGCGAAATTAAAAGATTCTAATTTAAATAAAGCTATAAAGTATTATTCTTTCTTTATTATTTTTCTTAATTTTCACAAAATTTATAACTTGTTACACCTTGAAATTTATTTCTCTCATAAAATAAAATAATTGTTTAAATAAATAGATGGGCAGGTTTAAGAGATAAGTAGGTGTAATGTGTGACAAATGCGGAATGCTGCAGACCCGCAGTGGTTGGCAGCGGGGTTCTTTTTATTTCAATAACCGTTGGTAAGTTCAGCTCATCCATACATTTATTTGATATATTCAAGACAGAACTTAAATAAAATTGTTAAATTATAGTTAAATAAACAAATACACACTTTAAAATTTCACATACAATAAAACTTTCTTGTATTCAATTTTTTATACTTCATACAAAGCGGCGGTGTATTTGTTATACATATGTATATTTTTACAGTTAGCCTCCTGTAATAATAGTAGATAATGAACATCTTTTCCATTCCGCGGATTTTTGGACCACTCGTTATATATTATTGTTTCATATTGTTTGTCATGTTTCTTGTTATGTTACATTTTATCTAGTATTATTTATGTACAAATTAAAATTAAAATTTACATGTAAAGTGTCTTTTGTATATTAATTTATGGCCTAAAATATGCATTCTGAAATATAATTATCGATTTTATCAAAACTAAAAACGAAACTATATTTCAATTAAACAAAACTAATGTTTATTTATTGGTATAGCAAGCCCTACTTAGTTACTGATGGCCAGAGGAGTAAAGACTAGCCTTATTTCTTTAGCCTTGTTACGACATTCGTTGGTACTGGGAAGAAAGGGATATAATTACTACGAGAACATAGTGCGTAACCAAGAGCAGATGTTTTTTCAAGAATTCTTGAACGAAATCATAGGCAATTGAAGATGATCCTATAAGAATATACCATTGTTTTTAAGTCCATCTCAGTCATTGTTAGGACTAGTTTCTGTTCGCCTACAATCGAAGAGTAAGTAAAACGTCGGTGTATTTAGCTGAAATGTTATTATTGTTTTAATTTAAAAATGCCCTGGGAGTTATCGAAAGTTTCACCAGCACGAATAATAACTTTGAAGTAGGTTACTCTACGAGAGAAATAGCGCACAGTCTTTGTCTCTCAAACCTACACATGGGTAACTTGGCTGATCGATCCCGTAGTGCGTTACATCAGACTGCTGACCTTCTGTGATCCAACAGTCAATGCCACTAAAATCAGATCACAGTTGCAAGCGGTCATCGGACGTTAAATTAGCACTCGAAGCCTTCGGAATTGCTGATACCAGTTTGGATTGCGACCAATGAGGTTTTGGAAAGAACATGGTCAACGCAAATTACAATGGGCGAGGTAGGCGTCAAAGTCAAGAACATGAGGACGAAGACATGTGGGAAAATTGCCTTTTTGTTGACGAAACTCGGATCAGTAGTCAGTCTGCAAGACTTGGAAACGTTGAGCAAGATGGCAAATTAGTGTCTTTTGTGGGTGGAATAATGGTTGGAGCTAGAACACCTTTGATTCCATACCAAGGCCCCGTTGACAACAAATTCGTGCAAAACGCCCGTTACCGACGGAATTGTAGACTGTTTAGGTTTATTACGGACACCGATTTGTGTTTGTCGATGATAATGCGCCAGTATATAGAGCTGAACGACAACACTGCTTTTCGAGACAACATTGAACTGTGTAAAAAGCCATACCATATAATCATAAAATATCTTGAGTTTTCTAAATGAAAATAAACTGTTTTTGATGTGTGTATGTATATCATATCAATAGACCCTATTTACTAGTATAATATATATAGTAAATAGTGTTATATCCATAGATCCACAAAGTGAATTTGCTGTGAATGAAAGTGAGACATTGGCTAAATCTATATAGATTCTTTTGATGTCTATGCAGCACTTACAGCTTCATCAAATGCAGGGCTAACTGTTTGGCTATATCTTAGATACTTTGTGGGTTTGGATGTTATTAAAACTTATCTATCAGTAGTCCGGAATTTACTTGACTGCTTTTATAAAAAGCTTTATGGCAATTGTCAAATAAATATGCAAAATGAGCTTTTTGCCATACCATGCCACAAAAGAAGCTGCCTTCCAACTTGAAAATACTTTAACAAACATATAAACAAAAATTTTGTACCTGTTTATAAGAACTACAAAAAGTTACAGCTCTATTCAAATACCTTTATGTTTGTATGAGTGGACAATATGTTATAGATAATATACTACTAGGTAATAAAACTATTTCTTTTAAATCAATATTGTTTATTATTTAATCCCATATCTACACTTAAATAAAGATTTTTTCAAATTAGATGCCAGCAGAAAACCAGCACTGCAAATATATTTATGACATATTTAGGCTAAGCTAGTGTCCTATTTTCTATTGCAGTTTATGCGACTAAAGATGACAAACTATATAGATCACCATAGTCATAACTGCACTCAAAATACCTACAAACATCCTCAACAAGGGAACAAGATGCATATGGATTCAAGATGCACCGTTGAAGTCATGTTTTCTCTAGTTCTTTAAACTCACTGTATATAACATATCAGTGATATTTTTACTATTCTGTGTGAGTGTGGCCAGTTCATATTTGTGGCAGCCCTACTGGGGAAGGGCCACTAGTAAAGTCATCCTGCTACAGAAATTAGCTGAAATTGTACTCTTGTTTTTATATTTTATAATTCTGTACTTCATAAACTGATCAAATTTTCTTTTTTTCAAGTGTTTGTGGTTCATTACATTCTTCCTCAGCCAAGGTAAAGGTATATATAATTTAGTACATCATTTTTATACTATGAATTTACTTTGATAGATTTGAGCAAAAATCCTTGAAATCTCAACTTATGTTATTTACAAAGATTTAAATTGATCATTATGGAATTACAAATACAGCCTACTTGATATGTGGTTCTAAAAATAATATGTTTAGATGTTAAATAAAAAAAAAATCTTGTAATTTGAAATTGTAATTATAAGATTACTTGAGAGAGTAATTTTAACTCTGGCTATCATATTAATCTATAAAATATAACGAACTAAAATTAAATAAAACAGTTATGTAGTCACAGTTTTTTATTTCTAAGGAATGTTTTATTAACATAGACAATTATAGATTATGAAGATAAATACAGTATAAAGTTATTGTTGATTATTTAATAATATTTCTGCTAAAGACAATGAAAATATATTATCCTTATTCTGACATTCTTACACCAAACTTGATTCTCAATTACTTAATAAGTACTATGAAACAATTCCCAAACCTTTTATGCCCACATATAAAAATATAAGTCTTGCCAGTGACTTAAGTATTGAACAATGGGACCACAAATAAATGACATCACAGGTATGTTATTTGAAAGGGAGGTAAGAACATTTTCTATTACCTTTTTAGAATAACCATTATACATAGGACTTCTCAGCAAGTAAAGAACTAGGCCTAATTTCCTACGGCTAATTTCGATTCTCTGTTCATGGGACAACTCTTTCATATGACGATTATAAAGATTGAAACTGACCAAGTCTAAACCTAATGCCACCAGCCACTGTTTCCAAGCCTTTGGTCCAAATACTCTCATAGCGGCAAGATGGATTATAGGTTTTAAAATGTGCAATAACTCAGCATGAACAATGTCATTAATTTCAATATTTGTATTCATTTTACCATCTTGAATTTTAACAGGTTGCCAGTCACGTAATGCCACAGGTGGTGCACCATCGATGCGTCGAATAATACGACCAGACCTCCTTAGAGTGAAAAATGCATTAGCATTATCATCAGATTCCTTGAATTTGCTTCTTTGTAGGGGAGGTATTGGGGGATGTTGAATTGGTAATTCTTTAAAACGGTATAAAAGAATTAGAGCAGAAGAACATTTAAATATTTGCAGAAAAGTAGCTACAGTCCACTTCGATCGATTACCCCATTTGTTTTTCACTGCAAGCTCTACAAATACTTCGCAATAATGAATGATTGTCAACCAAAGCTTAAGCTGTTCACGTAAGCCGTAATGCTGGAATCCACTGTCACAAGCATCTCTAATTAGCCGATCGTTAAAGATTGAAATGAGTTTAGAAAGTGAGTAAACAAGCTCAGAAACAATCGGTGACTTGTTTATTTTTCCTGCAATAAAATATGAAGACCAAGTAGCTACAGTCTCAACGTCGGTTACAATGCCTGGATTATTGATTACCCATCTTTTATATTGAGTAAATAAATTTCTTATAATATTTTCTTTATCCATATTATCCCGTCTTATCAAAACTAAATTTCTCACAAACACTATTTTCGTTATTTATATTACCATAAATAATTTAGAGACGTTAATAGTTTTCTAACAATAATACAAAACGTAAAGAAAAAATGATATTAGCCAAAGGAAGGACAATATAAAAATATTAATTGTTGGCTGGGAAGATGACGTTTATGTAAAGTACAGTATGCAAAAAAGCTTATTTTTAATTTTTTACGAAAAATAGTAAATACATAAAATTATGACTGTTTTTTTAAGTATAAAATACTAGTACTCTCGTCTAGTATTAAGATTCTCAATTCATCGCGATCCAGTGACAAAGGAATTTTGATAATTTGTATTTTGTATTATGATTACGTGTGTAAGGTCACATGTTAAATAAACTGAACAATTTACAAACATTTTAAACAAGGATAGTTTTATTATCATCAGTAATTAATTTCTTCTATTCCAGACATTACGTCACTAGCATTGTCATTTTCACTCTCTGAGCTATGTCTCCGAATAGTCAAATCACTTTCGTGTATTACTTGAAGTCGATCTTTTCCCCAGTACTCTTTCAAGTCTCTCGACATGGTTCACCTCTTTGTTCCAATCTGCAGCCGTTATTGATTTGATTATCAAATTTTCTATTTTTCTTTCCGACTGGTTTATATTTTTGTCTTCCACACTTCGTTTAATCAAATTTCAAATATATTCAAATGAATTTAAGTCACAACGGTAAAACTTCGTGACCATGTTCTCTCATCAATTCGTCCACAATATATTTTTTCCGTTTTATTTACTAGAATTAAATGATATAGTTCCGGTTTATCCAATTTTGCTTCAAAACTAAAAATAGTTTTGCATCTCACTTTTTAATGATAACATGCATGGTATTTTTTCTGACTGCGTTGATCGGTGTGACGTGTTATCAATTACAACTATATTGTTTAGAGGCAAGTGGGGTATTAACTTGGGCCGACGTCACCTAGCGGTATAACGTTCGTTTGGGAAAGTAGGAAAAGTTTGAGTCAAACGGGGACTTTTTATAAAATTTTGGAAGCGAATAGAGAGATAAAATACGTATTCAACATTCCTTTGTTACTGGATCGTGATGAATTGAGAAATTCTAATATATTATATTACTTAAAAAAACAGTCCTAATTTTAAGCATAAAATATAATTCGTAAAAAAAAAATATATATTTTGTTTGCACCCTGTACTTAACATAAACGTCATCTTCTAATGATGCTATTAATTTATCCCTAATGGGAAAGGCAAAAACTTTAGTCCATACAGCCAGGTCTTGTTCGTATGATGATTGGTCTGTAACCCGTCATCTTCTAAGCAAGGACAAGATGGTAATTGTCTATTTTCTTTCTCTGATGAGAACTTATATAAATTTACTATACTTGTGTACATATATCGAACTTTATTGCATGTATGATTAATGAAATTGCACAATATAACCTAGAATATGTATATTATTGAATAATAATAAAAGCTCCATGATGAACAGGGCTATCAAAAGATTTTTTATTATAATCAGCCCAATCCCAGAAATAATAGTATATTATCTTTCAGGAAGAATAGTAGAGAAAACACCAGTACAACAAAAATAATGATTAATGTTTATCTATCAATCATGTCACTTGAAATTATTCAATTTTTTGTGCATAAAGCATAGGTAGGTTTTCTTTTTATATATAATTGATTTATTCGTCAAGGGTAATGCGAGTAACGGTTCTAATGTTACTGATCCGCCGGAGTTTCGATTACGATTTCGATTTTATAACGCAGTGAATTTCACTTTATAAAATTAGTTTTGATTTTGTTTTGTATTATACAATAAGGCAGCCCAGATTACTTTTCAAGTTTCTGGCAAAAATCTCTGACATTGTTGTTGTTGCGTTTTTCTTTCTTCACTGGGATATTGATATATGTCAGTAAAATATTTTAAAGGCAATGGTCACAAGATTTTTAAAGCTTGTCTATAAACAATATATTATATAATATCATCATTGTTGTGTATGTTGCAAACATTCGCATCAATTGGGAATTAAATTGAGCTTCGAAGTACTGACAATATTCCTTTTAAAATATAATCTTAATAAGTTGTCAAACTAACCATTTAAAAAACAATATTTTTTTTTATTATCATTCAATAGCATAAATCATAAAATTATCTATAAATTCTTCTTAACTTAACATATTGTGTGTACGGTATGCGTGCTTTTTGTAATATATTCATTAAAATTTGACCTCAATTCATCTAGAGAAGCTTATTCGTAAGCAAACATAAATATTAACATCCTGGTTACAATATGGTATTAGGAATTATTGTTCACGGGTACATACCTAATATTTGAATCAATCTTTCTTTCGTAATTTTAACAAGTGTTTAGGACTACATCATTACCGATATTCTAAATTGTCGTTGGTTAAAGCATACTTGTCTATGGTCCACGCCATATTTTCAGTTCTTCAGGTCCGTCTGCTTCAGTCGTCTCAATTTGTGGTATACAAAGTATAGTCTGCATTAGCTTTGTTAAATTTTGGATCAATTAATTTTCAGATATCATTGTGTTATTAAAATATTCTTGAATATTTGACATTTAGTGTTTTGAGATTTTTCTCTGCCGAATATGGAAGGAAGTAAAGAAGAAAAAGATGCCGTTCGCATTGTCATCAAGGACGAAAACTCAGACATAGGTTCAATCTGGTATCATGATAAGAAAAAAGTATTTTGGGTAGGGAGCATGATGGACTGCTTGTCCACGGTAATGTCTTTGTTTGGACGGACGGATTTGAAGCATGACGAAGGTAAGACGGTTTCGGTTTCGTTGTATAAACATATATGTTGTTCAATATTCCCGGGACCGTAAATGCACAATTCCCGGGACGCATCCAAGGTCGATGCGCCACGCAGGTTTGCTGGGAAGCAGCTTGATTGATTTTCGATTAATTAGTATGCTACACCAATGTATTTCAGAATTAGCAAATACAATCTTTTATATTGCGTATATATGGGTTCACTTTCAAGAAGACTTCTTGTACATATAGACATACCATACTTTTAGGTTGGTGTAAATGCTTTACTTTTATTGGAGTACCATTCCAATAATTACTATTATTTTCCTTACCAATTTGATGGTTTATTTAAATTATGTATTTTAATTGCATAATTCAATTTTTAATAGGATTTTAATCAACTTTATGAAACTTGTGAAAAATAGAAAAGTAGAAAGTGCACTTAGGTAATATCTATTGTTTAGATAATGAATATGTTATCATTTATATGTGTTCTTTAATTAAAGGAAGGTGAATAAATAGATATTGTTTATTACTTTATGAACCCTTTTCCTAATATGAATTATTTATTTTAATGATTTTTTTAATTAGGCAAAACCTTACAAGTTTGATGATATATTTATTTACCAAATATGTATGAAAGTTTGGGATGCACTGCACGGGGTTGGAATGAGTGGTGCTGTTGTGGATGGGGGTGAGGTGGCAGGCAGCCTTGACCTTAACAGTAGGATGGGTGTCGGCCACTGAATATATAAAATTTAAATTTGGATTTGAATTATTAGTCTAGTGTTGATACAGATCTAGAATAATTATTGATTTCAAATTATACTACATTTATGTTTTATGATTTTAACAGAGATTATTTTTGGAATACAGAACTTATTTATTATTTGTATCATAAAGGATATCTTAAGGATTTAATTACTATTTAATACAACAACTTTAACATAAAATTTTAAACTATAGCTTTAATACTATAACTTCAAAATTAATAACTTTAAAAACTAATAGATTTAATTCCTAGTGCTTTGCTATTCATTCTTCTTCCAAAAAGGCCTTTTACATAAACCCTTTTATTGTTTTGCTTTTTTATTATAACATCATTACTGCTGATGATGTCAGCTGTTTAGCTGATATACTGCTGGTAGAGGAGGATATTCTGATGCTACAGAGCAAACTTGAGTAGTGGAGGTAAGCTCTAGAGCTTCTTGACTAGAAATGTTGGCAGAACAGACAACAAATACATGTTCTGCAATTTCTGTGTAGCCTCCTATAAGTCATTTCTGCAATACCATTGCGAAATTAATTATGATGTGAAAATATGAGTCAATGTAAAGGTTCATTGGCTGAAGTGGAGCAGGTCACTTCCACTTGTGACTGCCTTTTATCAGCTGTTGAAATTCTAGGGTAAGGTTTATAAAAAGGTTTTTTTGATCAGTAATACTGCGGCGCTGAATGTTGCACAGCACAGCAAAGGAGTCGAAAGGATAACTTCTTTACTCATCTAAAATGAGAATGTTGAGATTGATGTATGCTGTTATGAATGTAGAGAATGTAAAAGATGAAGAATGAATACTTTAAAGGAAGTTTAAAGTTGCACCTATGATGGGTAGTTGAAAAGTGACATACTGACATGGATTGGAAATTTGAGAGACAAAAATCGTATTATTAAGAGAATGGTCAATATTAATTTGGAGGGATGCAATTCAAGTGGAAGACCAAGAAAAAGGTGCATAGACTTAGTGACAAATGATACGAAAGTAATAGGAGTCTATTGCAATTAATGGAAAAAGGAGATGAATGAAAGGTCATGACATACTGCCCTGAAATTAGAAATAGGACCTGGTAAGGTTAATGATGTAGCATATGTGTAGGTAAGGCAAAATATAATATATATTACGAAATTATAATATTTTTAGATGAGCAATGGGAAGTATCATTTGATTCAATTTCGGATTTGGTCTACCTTGGATCAGGAGCCCAGGGAGTGGTCTTTGGAGGGAACCTACGAGGAGAGATGGTGGCTGTTAAGAAGCTGCGTGATAGGGCAGAGACAGATCTCAAGCATTTGCGAACATTAAACCATGAGAATATTGGTGTGTAATTTAATTATACTACACAATATATAACACATTAACAGCAGAACAATTAACAAAGATTGAACAATCCATTTAACACAGAAATCTGTTATTTAATTCAAATAAATTGTATAGTTTACTGTTACTTATTATAATTCACATAAATTCTTCCATTGCATTTTGAATCTATATATTTTAATTAACTAAGTATCTATATTTATTTAGGGACAGGATCTAGTTTCATAATGCATTATTTGTACAGTTCGCTTCCGTGGTGTCTGCAGCCAGCCTCCATATTTCTGCATTGTGATGGAATATTGCCAATATGGACCGCTATTTGAGTTCATGCACAGTGGGGTTTGTTTCACTCCAAAGCAGATTATGAGGTGGGCTAAAGAAATCGCGCAAGGCATGAGCTACTTACACAGCCACAAGATAATACACCGTGATTTGAAGAGTCCCAAGTAAGTTTGCTATGCGTAAATGTGTTCCAAATACACATTAGCTTTAGCTTTAATACTTGTAGTTATAATCGTAATGCTTTTTTGTATAGAATAGGTTACAGCCTCACCACCTGATGGTAAGTGATCACCGCTGCCCATGAACATTCGCAACACTAGAGGAGTCAAAGATGCGCTGCTGGCCTTAAGTTGTACCAGTACGGAAATGCCACTGGCGACAGTTGATTCCACAGAGAAGTTGTGCGTGGTAGAAGATTTCGCATAAACACACTGGTGGATTGCCAATTATCGAGATGATGAGAATTAAATTTTGAATTCTGCCGTGATGTAAGATGTTTAAACCCAGCGGCTGTAATTAATCCGAACGAAGTCCTCAGAATACTACCCATGGTAAATTCGGTAAAAAATGCATGGAGATACAACATTTCTTCGCAATGCCAGTGAATCAAGAGGATCGGAAAGTACCTGTTCATCAACGATTCGAGCCGTTCTTCGTTGAATGCAGTCAAATGGAACGTACTGAGGTGCCCTGGCCAAGAGATGAGAATAGTATTCCATGCTGGGCCGAAGTTGCACAATGCGCTGACACGAAATGCTGTCTTGCTCTATAAAGCACGCCATGATTTTTAGAGGCCAATTTGTCCTTACTCTCCACGTGGCCGAGGAATTGAACGTAGCTGAAATACGTCAACGCCAAGAATTCAGATACTAGCGGAAGTAACAAGGGAAGTGTTTTCAAAGTTAGAAGACGCGACAAAGGGTTCATTTTAGCCGTAAACTTGCGCAAACTTATGACATGACGCTATTCTGCAGAAACGACCAAACCAAGTGTGGGATCTGCCCCCAATGGGAACCATTGAGGATGAAACGAAGAGTTCCATCGCAAGTATCACATCGGAGACAGAATCGGTAAAAGCAGTGGGATTATCCAGTGAGAATCAAATCCTCCTCCATGGATAGGACCCAAAAAAAGACCGCATCCTTTCCCAGTCCGCAGACCTGTAGTCTCACTCACGATAACCTGCAAACCGCAACGGGCACCATACTTAGGATCAAACAATGGTGCGATGAGCCAAGAGGGGCATCGACAGAGACTAGATACTTGTCCGGACGAGAGGCACATGATATGATGACGATACGTAACATTTTATTCATAACGCTTGGCTACTGCTGTTTTGTTTAACTTGAGTTCCTTATAAATTATATTTTTACTGCAGTAACTTATTCGTGGTAATTCCGTGCGGTAAATCATCTCATTATTTTCAGCATTTTGATATCCGATAATTTAGTCGTGAAGGTGAGCGACTTTGGCACAAGTCGCGAATGGAACGACGTGAGCGCAATCATGAGCTTCACGGGTACTGTAGCCTGGATGGCTCCCGAAATGATTCGCCACGAGCCGTGCTCTGAGCGGGTTGATGTTTGGTCGTATGGCGTTGTGCTGTGGGAATTGCTCACGCAGGAGATCCCTTACAAGAATTTGGAAACACACGCTGTCATGTGGGGCGTTGGCACTGATACCCTCTCTCTGCCCATTCCGGCTTCTTGCCCGGATAGCCTCCAGCTGTTACTGACTCAATGCTGGAACCGTGTGCCACGCAACAGGCAAGTAATATTTAAATGATTCATTAACATTTTATCTTTATTTGTTTTTCATTATTGATTTTTTGTCTGCAGACCTCCATTCAAAATCATCTCGGCTCATTTGGAGATTGCAAGTGAGGAGCTGAACGCCATGCGCGTAGATTGCTTCAGCGCCGTTCAAGCCACCTGGCGTAAGGAAGTGCAGAGTGGCATGGAGAAGTTCTACGCTAGGTGATTATTACGTTAAAATTTTCATAATAATATATGCAACCTACAAAAAATATTTGTTATATATATAATATGGAACTACGGATTATATATTTTATTACGTATTATATATTTATGTACCCTATAGCTGAATACTTCGCCTGGCAGATATTCTTCGATTGTTTTGTAAGGCGGGTGGGTATCGGTGTTCTATAATCTTACAGTAGTTAATGGTTTATGGCCCCTCAGATAGTTTGAGGTATTTAATTTCGGCACAGTGCCACGGCCAACGCATCCCAAATATATCACGTAAAAGTTTGGAGATTTTGACAAATATAAGGCACAGCAGTTACGACATCAAAAATATACAACATTAAAAATAGTATTTGGAACTGATTTGTCAATAAACGGGGAAATGTGTGATATGTGTTTGCCAATAGAAAAATTAACATTGGATTGATTTTATAAACTTTACAGAACACTAGTTGATATGAATCTATAACATATGATATCTTTAGAGACAAAAATTTGTACTCGTATGAAGAATTAAATATATACATAAATTATAATTATTATATACGTAAAAACAGGAATATGTATAATTAATTGTATTTTATTTCCTCTAAATGTTAAAATTTTCAATTTAACCCGATGGTATATATTATACTATTACATTAACAAGAGAGTTTAATACTGTAGTCTTCAACAATTACCTTCATGATCCTTTCTTATCAAATATATAATTTTATGAAAAGACTTAGGATATAAAGATTTTGCGTGCATAATTAAAGAAATGTTTATTTTGTCGAATTTGTGGTTTCAAGTACGACAGTTTATTTTTTATTTTTAACAGTGAAGTATTTGTTTTTATTAAGTATTGACTAGATGGCATGACAAATATATTCATATAAAAGTTGACTAAATTTAAGTGTTAGACATACACTTAAATTTGATAAATCATTTTCTTTATTTTTTATTTTATTTATCTTGCGTATTTTTTTTTAAATCCTCCACTGCTCTCTTTGTTAGCAAAAGTAAAAAAAAATCGACCGGTACCTTGTAAATGGTAAATGTACACCAGGGTTACGTAGCCCCGATAGCGTAACACTTGGTCTTCTGTTATACGATATATATTGGATGTTTCTGCGAATGCTTCCGCAACTTTAAAATCGAACTGTTTTTTCATTTGATCAGGACCGAGCAGCCGCAAGTTCAGGACGTCGCATTACGACGTGAGGAAGAGAAGCAAGCTCGTCACATGTACGAGCAACAGCTGACGCGCGCTAACGAACTCTATATGGAGGTCTGCGCTGTTCGACTCCAACTGGAACAACGCGAGAACGCTGTCGTCGAGTAAGTTTTTTTTTCATTCGCCCTAATTACTTATGTTTAGTAGTATACATATACACACACACACACACACATATATATATTACGTTTCCTTTTCCCAACACTCGGCCTTATTTTAATTATATCTTTTCGTTAGCTATCTCGAACAATATTCTTGTATATGTAAAGTGTTTTACATTCAACAGGCGCGAGAAAGCTCTGAAGGGATGCCGTTGTGGAATACGTAAGAACTTTAAACAATACCAGCGCCAGGCTTCGTCATCGTCTGATGGCCTGAAGGCTCCGCTGCCATGCGTCCCGGCTTTCAACGATGCTCATCGCCGCCGCAAGAAGAAGCCGGAACAGAATGCCCCCCCCGCCCATGTGTTGGTTAACTTCATCGATACCAACACTAAGAGACCGCAGACGGTTACCCTCACCGTTACCGAATTCAGGGAATGCGAAGGCGACAAGGCCAAGGACAACAACAACATTGTGATCGCGAAGAACATGGTCATTGAGAAGAACGGCAACAATCTCGACACTGTTTGCAAAATTCAAAAGGCTGTCAACGACAACTACCTGACAGGCGTCTCTCAAATCTAAATGTCACGACTCAATATTATTCCAGCAGTAGAAGCACCACCCCATTTCCGATTTGTGTTGTTACAAGGACTTGTACTAGTCACTAAGAGTTAGTCTTTATTGTAATAGTGGCCTTCTTCTGAAATCACGGAAAACTTTCTTAGTATAATTAAAGCACAGCTCATGCACAAAAGCATCTTTACCGGATAGGTCACTATTTTTACTTTTAAATGCAAAGTTTAAAGTCTTGTCTCTATTTATATCACATGTGGTATCGGAATGGGGGTGTTAATTTAAATATACATTGAGATTATATAATCACATTGTCTATTTTATTGTTTGATTTGTTTGTGTAGGAAATAACGGAAAGTGAAGGATAAGTAAAAGTTAATGGCTATATGTAAACTTTTCTTCAATTTTTGCTGCCGTCTATTGCTGTTATGGCCAACTGATAATATCCACCAACCTTTCTTTACCTTCGTACCTTTTATGGTTTTTGTGTCTACTTATTGATTGAAAAATCTTTATTTCTATTTTTTTTTTGCTTCCTCTTCAACATGCAGATGGCCTATTAGGGCAGCTCATATTTGTATAACTGAAATTTCTAGTTGGAATCTCTTTCGATTATTATAATATAATGTGTTACTTATTGGTGTTGTATGTAGAAAAAATCAATAATTGGGCAGTTCTCTTGACATAACACAAAGGCTACATTAAAATAATGTTCTATAATCCTATAAAGTATTAATCATGTCATACAATTTAGCAGTAGTTAAATGTGAGTAATTTTATTCAAAATTCATTCCCAATATGATTAGATGGACATCATCAATTATATCTTTAGAAGTGTTATTCCGCAACCATATTGCATAGGTTAAATTGTTTGTTAATGTGCAGCACATTCTTCACAACTCTTACATCTTGATATGGTTATCAATTTATTAAAAACGCTATTTTGCTGGGATTAAATTTGACACACAATTTCATCCAATGAGTAGGGTAGAAGTTATATCAATATAAATATAATAAAATGACAAATTTCTTCAATTATATTGTAAGTCATTGTATGTCTCGTAATAATATGTTCCGATTTATTTCGATGCTTCATTACTTTAAGTTGACAATGATTTTAAAATATTTTTACAATTGCTCATTTTAATTGTCAATGACTATGAGGCAAATGCGTTGAAGGCGGACATGTAGCCACTATTCCCTTATAAGCAGGGAAATAAATGTAAGACATTAATTTCTAAATCTCAAATATTACTTACTGTTATTTTAAAGTGGAACACCTGGTTTTCTTACTTTTACATTATGCTGTTTATCGGTGTACCTTCACTGTTTGTTTACCAACACTCATAATTTGAACATTCAATAAGATAAAGCTTATATAATATGTGAATTTTATTTATTCTGTAAATGGTTTTAACTGGCTTAGAACTATTTAAGTTGATTTGTGATTTTAAATACTATTCTTATTTTATAATTATTAACTTATTATTTGAAATTAGGAATTGGAATTAACAAAGTAGAATGGATAAATGAAATAAATGATCAAGTTACTTGGTCATTTATTTTTCTCATTTTGAATATATATGAATCAATATTTTTCAATTTTGGATTGAGCATTTATATTCTATTTTTATATAGCTTGCTTGGAAACTAATGAAGTAAGGGTAGATAATATTAGAAAAATATTTTTATAGTACAATTTATTTTTAACATTTTGCTACTCTTGAATTAGATTAAGATATTAATAGCATATACTTTCCTTTTTGGAGTTAATTTTATAAGCAAGTCGTTTATATTTGGTTTGTGTGTGGCAATTCATGTTGAGAATTAATTTAGGAAATGTGTATTTGTAAAACTAAGTATTATATTTTAAACAGAAAAGAGGATCTCGGAAGAAAAGATTATCTCATAAGAATTTATAATTATTTAAACTTATATTTAAAAAAATATAAATTGCAAGACTTATATCCAATTATTTTGTATTTGCAATATATTATAAATTGTAATTGTAACTAAAATATTTTACATTCGATATTATTATTTGATTTTATAAAGTATTTTGTTTTGCTCAAACTAATGACTGAATCACATGGTTTACAAAAATTGATTTAGGATATAGTCTTTTTAACATTCCTTTTTTGTTATTAATGGATCTTATTTTAATTAATCGCGTGAGATAATCAAAGACCACTGTTCCTGTTCTATTGTATTATTTTTATGCTAATGTGAATTAAAATCTGAAGTTTTACCAATGATTAGTATAATTAGTTGTTTGAGACAATTCATACAATATTTATACACAAGTGCTGTTGACACACAAAATAAATATCTAGGTAATGCTGTATATTTATCAATTGGTACCTAAAAAATAACCTATAAATTAACTGCACCCTTTAAAAGTGCAAAAATTAAATTTAAAGATCCAGTACAACAATCATTAAAAAAGTTTTTTTAATGATTGTTAAAAGCTAAAACATATTTGTCCACAATGTTTTGATGCAATTGTTGTTGATAATTTACAATTATAGCTTGCTCATCACATAATTTGAAAAGCACATATAATTCAACAGTTCTGTGTTATTTGGTACTCAATAAAAGGCAGCATAGTAGATGGTGACAACCAAGAGTTTATTGCTCGCCAATATTTTTAAATACCTAATGATAACACAATAGACTGCACTTAGTTTAGGTTTTTGATGTATTTTTACTATTTCTAGTATAAATTCCACTTAGAGTAAAATTGTTAACGATATTTTAATTAACACTGTATTAATTATATAAAATTACTTAAAATTATTATTTATATTTTTTTAAATGTATGTAATATTAATATATATCTATTTTCTGTATATCATATCTTATTGTTCTGTAAATTATTATTCATGATTTTCATCTTCATTAGCATAGGTAAATCATGAGTAAGAACAAATTATATTATTATTAAACTAAAATAAAAGTAATAATCCGGAAAGAATTTTGTAGTTTGTAGT
Organism: Teinopalpus imperialis; assembly: GCA_029286865.1. Classification (NCBI taxonomy): domain Eukaryota; kingdom Metazoa; phylum Arthropoda; class Insecta; order Lepidoptera; family Papilionidae; genus Teinopalpus; species Teinopalpus imperialis. The sequence goes on from JAGSMU010000007.1 coordinate 4,959,095, forward strand.
CGCAATTAAATAATTATTGTGCGTTCATTATTACCAAGATTTTGTCTTTATGTCGTTTTCGGTTGACATCGACAGTTGAGATAATATAGTAATTTCGTTCCATTTTTGCTTTTATATTGCTCTAGACATGACTCTATATTTAAATGTATTGCATAATAATATAAGCAAACTATGTATTTCATTTTATTAGTTTACTGTGTCGGTGGTTTAACATTATATTTTATTTTTGTTTTAAGCCTAACGTGTGGTCTAGTCTCAAATGATTCTATCTAAATAAACGTACGTAGATTTAAATATTGTAGTTTTGAAAATGGTGTTATAAATAAATAAAAACCAAATTAGATTTTTTTATTTTATCCTATCTATATTTATATATAATAATACAACTATGGGTTTTAATATTACTGGTAAGTTACAACCCGGTAGCGGTATTTACTTAAATTTAAAATTGGTTTTCATGTAAAGAGAAACTAAGAATTATTGTTATGCATTGCCAATGGCACCCGGGTTTAGATTTGGCCAAGTAACTGAACTCTAACGAGAATTATGTTCTGACGCAAATATACGCAATGTAGAATATCAATTCGAAACATTCGATAAAATCTGCCTATAAACATCGAATATTGATTAAACACTGATACATGTTGGTTGTAAGGAATTTATACTTATCAGCTGTTTATAAAGGGAATGTAATGATATAGGCGAAATATTTGCATCATTTGAAATTCGCACCGCGCGTGTTACATTTTTTAGTATTATTTATAGAAAGTCTGCTTGCGGGAGTCGGCGCGCGCACACGGTGTGGCGCGCGCGGGCCGAGAGGACTGGAGCCCCATGGAGCCCCCATCGTTTGCTGCCAGCAGCCTCCTGACCGTCAGGGCTGCTCCTGGCAGTGACGCCGTACTTGTTCTCCCGCTACCAAATGGCACATCACCCTTTCACTTTGAATGGTATGTTCTATTTCTGGCCCCCACTTTCCCACACTCGTAAATTTTCACTTGCATCTGTTTTTTTAATATATGTGTTTGTTTAATATTGCCAAACTGTAATTAAGTTACAAGCAAAAGGTATTAACTGACTAAAAAACATCACGGATCGAAATCGAAATAGGCGATTTGAGACGTATGACTAAGTCGATTAAGTGCATAGTGATTGACGTATCTGCTAGAGTTCGCGTCGCGCCGGTAAGATTTGTTTGTTTTTCACATGTCGAAGTGTATAAATACAGACCAGGAAGCAGGTCAACGCAGACATTCGATACTTCGTCTGCCAAATAGGATAGTCATAAGCTGGGTTTAAGTCCCAGATAAAAAAATATTAGCTACATGCTTATAGATTTTGAGCAGTGACTGGGATATGTTGCTTAAATTAAAATAAAATTTTGTCAAGTGTGAGCTGAATTTGCATAGTTTTCTAATTTCTATATTCGTTTTCATTCTAATCAAGATTGTTGGAAGAACCATGTGAATATTGAACAAAAACTTTTTGATTATACTTTGAAATTTAAAAAAAAGTGTAACGGGCTTAAACTGATCTTTTGCGAATATTAGAAGAATTTGGTTTTCTATAAGTTTTAATAATAATAACAATATTATGGTTATTATTATTATCATCTCGAATAGAAACTGACAAAATTGTGCGAAGTATTCGCAGTGCGATTATTTGTGGTATGATATTTAAAACATTTGTCAGTTTTCTTGGTAGTTTATTAATTGGTACACATGTGGAACTTTGAATAAATTATAAGATTGTCATCATACCTCTCACAAAATATAAACTGCAATTGTTTCTATTATTTAACTCTCGTTTGATTATGGTTAGTCTTCAATTCTGTGCATTGTAATTAAATGATGCCTGTTGATTTTTAAAATTACGTTGATGAATTTAAGGATTATATTGACAGTTTAAGAAAACAAAATATAGCATTTGTTTTTGGATTGTAAGATTTAAGTTCGATATATTTTCTCAATTATTCTATATAAAGCTATTATTCTAATAGTAATAGTAATAATAATAGTACACGAACATAGTTTACCTCTCATCAAAAATAAATTTGAGGTTATCAAGAACGATCTTTACTGGCGTGCCATCTGGTGACGAAACAGTGAACAGGAGTGAATTAAACGACATCTATTGATCTTGCACAACTACGATATTCTCTGTAACTAGGTATTGATCGAATTGATTTATATTTTAATGTTATGTTGTAGAACGCTATTGCCTAAAATATTACTTCATATGAGAGCCTGATATTTAATGAGAAATCATATAACGTTAGTTCGGAAATATTGAATTAAAGTTTATGTCATGCCAACTTTTATATAGATTAAATGGTAATGTAACTATGGTAGAACAAGCTTGCTTGCATAATATTTAAATAATTAAATTATGTCTTCAATTTCTTCAAAAGCTGATGTTAAATCTATGCTAAGATGGAGTCCTCAATCATGCACACTTGTGTGTCGTCTTTCGCACTTTTGTTAATAGTAAAACAGATTCAAGAATTGTTTATAATTCAAACTACGTTAATCGAACATCTCTCACAGATCTCGTAATCCTGTAGCGTCACGCGGTAAACAAATAGGGGCGCTGGCGTCGCTTTTACAAAAATATCTTGTGGTGCTCGCAGTCCGCGCCTTGCCATCGCGAACTCGATTCGAAACGAGATGCGCTCCCGCCATGGGTAGCAATTGTTGTAAAGGCGACGCAGCTGGGAGAACGATCAAGTCGAGCTCCTCCATCTACAGCAGGTATTTGTGGCAGGCCATCGTCTTCGGCCAAGAGTTAAGCGGTGTGCCATGGGTGCTGCGCCCGCTTGCACCCTGTCCGTACGTAGAGTCTGTACCCGGTGCACGACTACATTCTTGTCGACACCTAGTGTCGTAATATTACCTATTAAATGTAGTCCCTATTATGCTAAACGCACTTAAACCTTAATGAATAATACGTTTCATCTCATTCAATCAAAAAAATAGCAGGTCGTTATGTGCTTTCCTTTAAAAATATATCATTTTTTATAAAAATAAGGGCATTTATTAGTTAGATAAATTTTTATTTTCTCTATTTGGCACTTTTTGTTATTAATTTTTATATTAGTTTAAAGTGACTTTTCAAATGGATTTCTGTATTAAAAAGCTCTATTGTTTGTATATTTCTTTATTAAATGTATGTGTGACAAGAGATATATTTTACTTACATATATTGTCTATAATTTTAGACTTTTTATGCTTTTTAAAAGTATTGCCGGGCCGCGTTCAGGAAGAACAGGAAGTGGAATATAAACTTTGTACCAAGCGTCAATTCAATTTAATTTATAGTTATGAAGAATTCTAAAATTAAAACGGCATGCATACTTTCTAGTTTGTATAACTAATGGGAGAAATTTACCTTTCTTAGTATTCTAATGATCATTTTTTAAGTTTTTGAATATATTAGTGAGTAGGTAGGATAAGGTGCGTACCTTATCATACGTGGTCTGTATCAGACCAACAGTATGTCAGTTTTAAACTGATTAAAAAATAATTTTATTTGATGTCATGCTTATTATTATACTGTAAATTTTTAAATTATTTATGTTCTTTAATTGTATATACTGTTTTGTTCAGTGCTTTAATTATTGGGCATTACGCACAATTAATGCAACAATGAAAGTTTTGGCACTGCGAAGTTGTTTTATTTTCATTATCGCCACATTGTATTATAGCTATTATTCCAATTGATTTGTATTTTTGTTTACTTCCGAAAGAATTCTAAACTTTATTTATTGTTGTCTACTGATATGGACAAAAATGATTTTTAATATATTTAGAATTGTATATTCAAATATTTCTTTTAGTAAATCATTAATCAGTAATTTAAAGTTTTATTAAAGATGCATTAAGACCTTTTATTTGTAACTAAGGCTCTGTTACGCTTATTAAATGTAAATAATAAGAAAATGGGGTTATTAACGTCTTCATGAAATTTATCAGTTTTTTGGCAATCATACAAACATTTTCTAAGTACATTAAAGAGGATGAGATAATCACATACGTTTTCGACGGCCTAAGGTTTATTTTTACTTTATCCTAAATTTCTTACAATCATTGGACATATTTTTTTGTATCACACGTGTTAAAAGTCATTAAAAATTGTTTATTAGTGTAACGTATATACCGTTTCTTTTTGATATTTTAATATTAGTTAGGACACAGCTTTCAGGTCTAAACCTTAGTTTGTTATTCTTTTACTTAATTGCGAATATTGAGAGTTGAAAGTCACAACATAATTTTTGTAATGTCGTATAATAAAAATCACCAAACAATATATTTACAATTGTTTTAATAATAGACATCGTCTTAACGTTACGTAAAGTTCTATTTTCGGTCGTGTGTTCCGGCGTAGACAAAACCTCGAGATCTTTATGAATTAACATCATAATATAAACTAAATTTTAAGCAATAACGTTGTATGATAATGATAACGTTGCACTATATTTAATGAAAAATATTTATTCATTACGAGTTATATTAAAATTGATAAAAACGCGTTACAATCATTATCACCATTATCTCAAATAATTCAATATTAACTTGTCTAAAATTAAACTTAGTTTTATTCATTGTGTAGTATTTGTGTAAGTATAAGAAATCATTATCCCTAATTACTATGCTCTGTACATGACCATATAATCAACAGTATTCATACAATCAGTATTTTAACGCTTAATAAATCCACTAATACTGGTATTTCTCAGATTTTCACGACACAATTTTGTTAGTGATGCTGTTTGCTATGAGGCATATTTCATGTAAATTAGGTTTAGTATTATTGATTGGCCGATTTCACGTGTCTTCAACACATTTTTATCTAATTTATATCTTGTAGTGTACTTGTATATGTAGGTTTCCTCACAACATATTCATTCACCGTGAGCTCGTGGTAAATCGCACTTAAAATTGCTATTAAATTTTTTATTGATGTCGTCTCTGTTAGATCGTGTATCGTGAAATCAAAGCGGACGCAGCTTCCATTCATATGAATAATTTCCATAAAGGGTCATGCGCATAAAAATTAAATAAAAAAGTTGAACACTATTATGAGAAACATGAGAACGGTCCAGTTTTTCTTAAGGACAATCTTGTTATTGGTGTATATTTAAAACAAGGATGGTTTAAAAAGTAACGTACATACATTTCGGCTATTGGCTGAGTTCGATTACATGTAATTTGGCGTTACTCCAGCCGGTTTTGCGTACCTTACGCAAGCGGCTGGCGGGTGCACGGTGCAGTCCTTACTTCTTTACATGGCATAGCATGCCACAATTATGAATTAGCTGAGGTTGGTTCATCCGGGGAAGGGTTCCATATTTATAGAATAGTACATAAACTGGCGTAAAATAGTATATAAATGCTTTAAAAATTAATGCTTTCAAATATTAATGTTTGGTGATCGGAAGATTTTCATTATAAATATTATACTTTCTACTTTTCTTAACTGCGAGCGTTGCACACAAACATTTCTGCAGTGTATAATGGCACTTTATGTAAAAATAAAATTATTTTTATATGTGGTGTGGCTCTGTCATTCTATAATTCAATTGGAATATTTTTAAATAGCTTAATGCATATCCCAAATGGTCTATTGTGATTATAGAAATTTAATCCGAGCGAAACTTAAATCCTATTTACTGGTAAATCACCAAGGATGCCCTGTTGAGGGTTAGACAATAATGATTGAATATTAGTATATAGCCTTACTTACATAGACATAAATAATTTATAAACATCTTACTTACATATACGTAAATAATTTATAAACATCTTACATACCTACATAATTATAATAAACCATATGTCATAATTAGGACAACTGTGCAGAACCCGAGTGGTTTCCGTGTTGTGTTACCGTTGTAATATATATACAAAATAAATAAATAAAAAAACAAAAGATCCATTTCTATGTAATCTTTATTCGCAAAAAAATTGGTAATAATTTTGTTTTTTTTTCATCGCCATAACGTGATAATTATTACAGATACTAGATATTATTATTACATAGACGTATTACAAGAAAATTTTCCCTATGAAATCCATAAATTGTCAAGTACAGTAAAATTATCCAAAGCACAAGTATTAAGGAACCCAACGCGATATCACTTACACTAATCGGTTCCAATATGTGTCAAAGAGTAATAAAATCTCTACATATTGACAAATTAACTGGTAAAATAAATATTTGTACAAAATTATGATGAAAATAAAATACAGCCTACTTAAATATTCAAAACTAACCATAATCGAGTAGTGAGTATTTACTCTATTGATAAATAGAGATATTTCTGATTATACAAATAAAAGTGGCGCTTGAATGTGATTAAATATTCTATGCGATGTATGCTCTTAAAAAGACGTGAATAGAAAATAATGGGCTAGCTTAATTTAAATATCCCTATCATATAAATCGACTAGTTCGTGTGAAATATATTTTGAGAATACTACACGGAATAATGTGGTCACAATTGGCTTAAAATAGTTTAGTGGATAAAATAAAATAAAAATATCCTTTTTGTTAGAATATATATATTATAATAGAATATATATTAATAGAAATATAAATAGAAACAAACTATAATCTTAGCTGACTGCATTTGTACTAGTCGCCTCTGCTGCGTAGGCCTTTTCTAAATCTTTCCAAATATCTCGTTCTCGTGCTACTCGCCTCCAACAAGATCCGCATTTCTGTTTAAAAATGTTTTTCCTTTTTTTTTTGATTTGATAAGTCTCGCTCCTTTTCTTACGTCTACTATTTTCGTTTCCTTTCTGATGGTATCGTTTCTAACCTTGTCTGATAGTCTTAGTCCGACCATACTTCTTTCCATTTTACTTTGGCTTATGGCTACTTTGTCTTCGTCTTTTCTTTTCATAGACGAAAAACGTATTCTTTAACAAAGGCACTATTATATATCCTATTGATGTCATCTGGTAATGATTAGAGGAAATCCCTGTTGTCGCTGATATTTTCTGTTTTTCTTTTGTTTTGTGTTAATGGCCGGGGGTTTTACAGTTTCATTGGATTGAGGGGTGACCGAGCGCTTATGGCGTTCAGTCTCTATTAGTGGGTAACCAGCACAAGGGCTCCTGAAAGGGGATAGCCTCGGCTTGGACCGTCACCCTATTTCGCGTGAACGTCCGACTCGAGGGTGCCAGAGAGGGCCAGATATTTTCTATTTTCTAAAATAAAAGAAAATTAATGAGAATTTAATAAACAAGAATGTTATGTTACGATGTTTGTTAATATTATAGGATTGAAATGAAAAATCTTTATTACACGTTTGTAATTTAAATATCGTCTTTTAAACGTCTGTATTTATTTCATTTTACAATTTGATTCCTCTCAACGGCGTGTATACAGTGGTGGTCACATAATAAAAGACACCTATTTAATAACGTACAACTTTATTGATAGTATTATCAATGGTGAAGATAAGTATTAATTCTACTTTAATTACACTTACGCCATATTATTCAAATTAAAACTTGTATTAGGTAATAGTGGAGACCTTATTCGAGATTTAAATAAATCACAAACTTTTTTATTATGCATTCTATTTTATTATGTTCGTCGTTACTTGTTTATTATGTTCTTAATTTAAAATTAAAAAAAAAACTAGCCCCATTTTTTTAATTTTTCGGGGCATTTTCTAGAAACGCGCCTGGAGCAAAAGCCAGCTTATCATTATTTCACAATTAATAATAATTTTGATAATCTTCAACGAGCTACTATGGGAAAAAACAAAAGATGCGATTTTTCTACAAGGCAACTTTAAGATCTAAAAATAAATAATCAAAAATATAAGTTAAGATAATATCCCTTGAGTGTTTAATTATGTGACCACCATTGTATATGCGAGTATTATAAAGCCCTTCTAAGCATAAGTTTTTTAAATAATACTCAGTGTATTGCAATCACGGGCATAGACCAATTTTTGGTTCAAATGAAAATACATATGTGATATCGGCACAAAGTCTAACTGTAACTCACTTACCATCAGGTGAACTGCTTGCTCGTTTGCCAACAATTGTAAAAAAAAAAAATCTATACTTAATTAGGTAAGGATTTCGCGCGCATTTAAATACATGCACGTGTTTTTTAAATATATCACTTTTGGCAATAAAATATGTATGATTACAATGTGCAACAATTTCGCTTACTTTGTAGTTCTGTAACCGTTGGTAAATACGAGCTCGCCCAGTTACGAGCAGGCGGTCTGTTGCTGCAGGTGGTTATTTGTGTAATAAATTATGAGCACTTCGTTTAAATTTCAACTGAAATTTATAAAATATACGAATAGGATATTAAATTTAAAGTCCAAATATATTGCATCTGCCCTTAGTTTATCAAGTTTTAGTCTCGTTTTTGGCTAAACATATTCTGAGCCGCTTCGTTTGATGAATTTTGTATATTCAAGTATTTTTGTAAGTACAAATGACCATGTGATAAAATTTTGATGATTAAATTCATTTAATTAGCATAAAGCTAATAAAATAACTTGTCGACGTTATTTTGAGCCAACCTGCATATCGCAACGTAAATAAACATTGAAATGCACCGAAAATTAGTTTAAAGATACACATGATCAACAGGCCGTTGTTTTGTGTGATGAATACATATGAGTATTTAGGATGTCTCCTCATTCCAAATGATTCGTATGTGTACAAACCCGAGTTTAGTTAATATGATTCTTCAAAGCAAATTGAATGGGAATTAGAAGAAATACACATTATTGTTTTAATTCAATTTTAATTGTGGTGATAAAAGTGTTTTGAGACAATGCAAAAAAATATATATATATATATTTGTGAGTCCTATTTGGTTCGGGGGAGTTCTTTTTTTTCCTTTTCTATTGTAGTCTTAAATAGTCGATTTACTGGAAAATTTTAACAAATGTTCAATAAATCGGGTACCTACTTATTTATAAGGGAATATTGACGACATTTAGTGAAGAAATGAAATAGTTTATTGATTAATATCTTAGTAGCGGCGGAGTACAAGGCGGAAACTATTTCTGTACATTATGACCGAAGGAGAGTTTATACGGCAACAATATTGAAAAAGTCAAATGTCAACTTCCCCGTCTATAACTAGGTATACCAGGTACAGAGGGGTAGGGAGGGCGATGTTTCGCGGTGTAAGTTATGATGACGTTGGATACACGCTGAAAGTTGGATGCACAAAGATGAAACTCTTTTGTATTTTGCATTGTCTTTATACATCAAATTGTCCTTGATTTCAAATACGTAAAAAAGTTTAAAAACAACACAATCATGTTAATTTAGTAAAACTTTGGCAGTACGACTTTTGTTCGATATATTGATACATTGATTAATTATTCCGTGGAGTATATATATTTTATAACTTAGGGAAAACAATAGTACGTAGTACGTTCCCGAGCTGGAACAAAGTAATTGGGCTACGTATTTGGCCGCGGCATTGGCGTCTCGTAACCAGATTATTTTTAGTTAAGAACTCCGGCTGACGGCGACGGTCTGCGAAAATATTGCATCGCGGTACGCAAGGTCATGGGTTCTCATTCAACATTTCTATCATATAATATTTAAAAGCAGTATAAAAATAATTATATATAGATTTTAGAATATGTTTGCCCGCGGTATAAATTATTGTTAGACTTTTGCATTCTTTCATTTTTCGACACTATCTAAACGCCCCAAAAGTTCACTACCTGGGCCAGATGATCATAAAAGAAAGCTGCTCAATAAGACGGTATTAAAAATTTTCGTTAACGTCATTGCTTTAGTCAAAACAAAATGTCTTGAAACCTGTGCTATTTGGAAACCGTAAATATATGTTATTCTTTCCTAGTTTGTATTTGGCAAAGAAATAGGCAACTCCAGTGTCAAATAGTTACGACGGAACCTATGGCGGTCCATGAGGCCCATCTCAACATCCACGTTCTCAATAAAGATATGAGTAGAAGGATACGGGTCTCTGTAGTCACCATATGAGTATTTTGTATAGTGAGTATAAATGTATATGCTGTTTTACTTTATTTTGTAAACACATGTAAATGCAATATTAAGTAAAATAAGCTATAAGTGCACAATGCTAAATGATATCGTTCATGGTGTATCTTACTCAATTAAAAAAAATATATATTTTATAAAGTTTATAAATAAATTCAAAACATTTTTTTAAATTTAGAGGTTATCGTTTTTGCTCAAACGATAAACTTTCCCTGAACTGAAAAACTACACAAATTATGCGCATTGTAAACAACACTCAAAGATTGAAGAGATTTTTAAATTATTTATATATTAATTACATATACTATTCATTCTTTGAGTATTAGCGAAATTTTTATTTTGTGCATTCTTTTAATTTAATTTTTTTAATAGAATGCAAAACATATAATATCTCAGAACATTTATATTTGCTCTACATCAACGATTATTTTATATATGAGTTTTTTTACATGCAAACGTCATATGTGACATCAGCCCTCAAGGGTCCCAGCGGAAATTCTTGATTTCTTATCATTAAGGATAGATGTCTAGGTACTGTAGTAATCACATGTTATCATGTGAACCATATCTTTGTTTATTATATAAATTATAAAAATATAGTTGATAAGGAAATGTAACTCTCGATCGTCACATAAATCAGACAAAATTTGTAATATTTAATAATTTATTTAATTTTTTTTAATTTGAATTGCATTATTATTTCATAAAATAATAAAGTAAAATTGCAATACTACTTTTTTAAAACGAGTTCCATTTCTCTGGGCCCTCGTCTCTCACTCCTCGAGGGCCACACGTCGGGCGGCTTACTAGGCCTCTGTATAACTTGAATTCGCCGGTGCACGGACTCACTGTACGAACTCCAGTTTCCTATTTATTGATTGCCATAAAACACTACGCACATTTGTTTTAATAGTGCCAGTCTTCAATTTCATTTTGGAAAGTAGTCGTGCCATAAAGGGCATTGATGATTAGGATTTAGGCAGTATGGTGTGATCTGCATTCTTTGATAAATCTTACATCATTTCACATCTTATTATCATATAGGTTTATATATATAAGTCTTAACATACAAATGTTTGCTTCAGTTACATCCGCATTATTACAAACACTCTTCTGTTTTAGTAGTTTTTACCAGCCATTTAAAATGTGTTATTGTGTATATCGTAATATCACATTGCGAAAATGTACGAGTGTACTTGAATAAACATACAATAACATACATAGCACGTCGTTGTTAAAAAAAATACAAGTTCCAAAGAAATAATGTAACTGTTTCTAAAAAATGTTTTCGCTTATTTTCAATCAGTAATATATCGAAATAGTCGTCGAAGTAACAGTGTATATAAATCAACAAAAAATATAATATATTCAAAGAAGCTGAGATTTACGAGTATACTTATATATTATAAGAAAGGCAGGTTTTTAAACGACATTTATTTTGATGTTGTTTTAGTAGCCTTTTACTTAGATGTGGGGTAATCCTCATGGACACCCCTATTGCGAAAGGGTTATGCCGGACTCCTACTGGCTGAAACCCCACGGTGTTCCTTGACGTCTTACATCGGGACAACGGGAATGCCTTTGCGCACTCCCGCATGCAGTCCCGACAGCGTCAGCCCGCTGCGGGCCTCTCCTTGTTGATAGGGTGGAGCTCTCCACTCTTTTTGCATATGTGTCCACCGCCTATGCCTCGGTTAGGAAGATTGAAGGAGGGCATGGTTCGGCACCCAGCTCTCTGGTCGCATATTGGGAGATCATTCAATCTTTCTCGTTCGCTATCCGCTGCCTCCTTCTGCAACATTACAAGCTGGGCTCCCTTCCAGCGTGTGCTACGTCATGCCTTCTTCGCAATCAGAATGGTGATGTATGGTTGTCGGTTCTCTTTGGGCTATACGGCACAGGTACTGCCTCGATGGCACCTCCACCAGCTGGAAGATGAGTGACCCATGCCTCTGAAACCATGCAGTCTTCAAGAATTGGATGTTGGCACGTGGACGACAGTCATTGCTCGGTTGCTCTGAGGAGAGACTAACCTCTCCTCACAACTACCGAGCAATGACTGTCGACCGTGGAACTTCCGTAATACCCACTCCCTTAGCGAGAGGCATTCTTCCTGGAGTTGAAGCTACAAGCGCCAGTGGTAAATAATCGCATAGAGCCCCGCTTCCAGATCCCAATGCATGGATCCCGCCAGTACACACATACCAGTGTTAGCCTCGTACCTCGACTGCCATCGTCTTCTGAGGTCTTCTCAGGAAGGTGACGGTTCTTTCAGTTTGGGCCGCTACCCAAATGGGTGTCCCCCAGGAACGACCAAACCATGTCCTGAAGTACCACATCGGAAACATAATCGGCAATAGTTTGCGATCATTGAAATAATCTACCCCCGGGGTGGTGCCCTGTAGACTCTGGGTAATTTTTTTGAGAAATCCGCTACCATGTTGTTACCGGGCGAAACGCAGTGGTTTATGACACATCTTCTTTACGCGGGTATTCTGTGAGGAAGGTGCACGGTAGGCCGGTCCGTGCATGCAACAAAAAAAGCTTATGTTTTGCTCTACCAGTCTTATTTACTCTGGATAAACAAACTCATTAATACTGCTCTCATTTATAATCGGTATAGGTATACATGGATGTTAGTCATGATTTTCTTAGAGCTCTTGTTAATCATGTGATCTACCCATTCTATGAATTCACATATTACAATTACAATTCAACATAATCGTCATTCATTCAATCTGTCATTCAGTCATTAAGCATATTAAGGTAAGGTAATGTTAGTTCCCACAGCGATTGTCCGGAAGGCGGGTGATTTATACCTTCGATATCCTTTCGAGTCGAAAAGATTGAAAACATCCTCCAATGCAGCGATGAAGAGTTTCCGAGGCATGACCTCGCATGTCTTGTTAGACGAAACCTATCTTATAAATACCCTTCGCAAATCCACTTATCATATAATTTATAAAGCACTGCTGGAGCGTCTGAAACACACTCAAAATTTCTTATTAATAGAAGGCTTTCTCATCATATGCCAGGCATAAAGACGGATTATACTCTACGGTCTTCCTTAAATCTACCGAAGAGTATGTACGTGTTCTATGGTACCGAAGCCTTTTCCGAATCCGGCTTGTATCGTCGTCTCCTGTCCGTAGACGTTACGTAGAACGTAATTATACATCATCTTAATTATTAAAAGTACCGGTTCTCCACCTGCTTTCAGCAGCTCGGCTATAATTCCGTTCTCCTCGGTGCATCGCCATTTGTAAGTTGGTCGAGAGCCATTCTAATCTCGCTCCGACTGACGTCCCGGATATTTTCGGAATAGTGTCAGGCTAGCGTTGCTTTGGGGTCGCGTTACTCACACATGCGTTTGGCTCCAATGATGATGCGGATAGCTGTTCATAGAACCTCTCAAGCACACTGAAATCTCTGGTCTAGCGGAAATGATGGCTCTACTTTCGGTCTTTAATTTATTTACTTATCCGATGCACAAACCTTTCTAAAAGACCTTGGTCTGTACTATCGTTTTCTCGGTCTGAGCTGAATTGTAGTTGTGTAATTTATGTAAAAATGGAGATCTGGCGATTATGGCGGCTTTAGACTGTCATGTCAGTTGAGGACTCCGATTGGGATAAAAGTGTGTTTGGAGAGGTCTTAGAAAACATAGCTCCAACTGCATGAACAGGTTCCCCGAGCTTGGCGTTAATATTATTCACCGTATCGCAATTGATTAAGTATTAAAAGTTCTGGTTATCTATTTAGGGTGATAAAATAGCACACATATCACCTGATGGTAAGTAATCTCCACGACTTATTGTATCCACTTCCATCCTCGAAACGTAATCATAAATAATTTGCAGCGTGGCAGAAACTGCATGAGAAGTGATTACGCAATTGGAGCTGTTATTTTTATATAGTTTTAGATAAGGCACAAGATAGTCGGAGAGTAGTCTTCATCAGACAAGAGTTATCCAGCTTACAGATTTTCATCTTTGTGATCACAGTAACCAAAATTAATAGTTGCAACTTCTTCGTTATGAATTCGATCTTTATTTTGGCGAAACTTTTGGAACTTATCCATTTATCCACTTACTACGGGGTTTATTTTAGGATAGAATTAATCATTTTCTATAAAGTCATCTAGCTGCTGCCCCTTTAGGTTTTCTTGCCCTATTATAAAGAGAGTGCCATAGGGTTCAAATGCCTAAACGATGTCTTTATTTTGTCATTATCATCTCTTTATACCCGAATGACTAAGTATATAATATGTAGTGTTTATAAGAAATATATTTAATATTGATTGAAACCGACAATATATTCTTAAAAGGAATTGCAAATAATTAATACAAAAAGTTTATGGATTCAATATTATTCTATTTTAGTGTTAATATTATTTATTTGAATGAAGCATATCTAGGGATTATAATTTATGTATGATCTATGACTATTATTTCTACTGTATATTTTTTCTTTATTGTTCTTATATTAAGATGGGTCATACAAGTATATTTAGTTATATGTAGATATACCTACGTGCAGTCCGTAACAAAATACTAATCAGTTTCATTCATCGAGAGATTTACATCATGCCTATTTAGAGTAACCATAAAACTGCGTAATGTAATCTGCCGTCTGATTTATCGTTACAGACTCATCACGGAGATGGATGTAGGTCAGCATATTCGGAAATAGGAGTGACTTTTTCCTAAAAGATTTCATATTAATTGCTTTTGCTATTTATATTTTATATTAACCGTTTTATTATTTATTAATTTTGAATTAATGGATTGTGGTTCAGTACTAGTTGAACTGCTGAAAGTCACGGAAAACATCTTTCGTTTATCGCGGTACTGTTTACAGTATTATAACGAAGAAATTCTATACATTTTGAAATTTTATAATAAAAATGGGAAAATGCGAAAGAAGTTGCGAAAAAAATTGTGACTTTTATGGATTTAACCCAGTGTCAGTAAGAGTAGCACAAAATTGGTTTAAGAGTTTTCACTCCTGTTACGGATAAAGTTGATGCCATTTTTGAAAAATTGGAGTAAGATCGGCGTATTAGTAGCTACGACATAGGCGATGAGCAAGAGGTTGACCACAGTGTGGACCGATTTGAAAAATCTGAATATACAAAAAAGCTCGATATTTGGGTGCCACACGAGCTCCTTGAAGGAAACCTAATGAATCGTGTACTCATTTGCGATTCTCAATTAAAATGTAATGAAACCGAACCGTTTTCTCTCTATAAGATGGTGCAGTGTGTATAGTGTGATTGGAAGTGCATCGTTCATGATAAACTTTTCCCACCGGGCAAAACTATCGATTCGGAACTCTACTGCTAAGAGCTGATGAGACTCAAGCAAGAAATAGAGAAAAACGGCCGTTACTGATTAACAGGAAGGGTGTGGTTTTTCATGAATCAAGAACACCCCAGACCACACACACCATTAGCCACTCCGGAAATATTGAGAGAGCTTGGTTGGGAAATATTAATGCATCCACCATATAGTCCTCACTCTCTAGTCTCTTTAGAATTCTTCACGTATATATATTTATTTAGAGATATTTATTTAGATTGATTTAGGGCATGTCCTGTATATCGACGATAAGCACCGAGCTTCAGGTCTTGTTTTATAATACTCGACAGAGTCCTAGCGGGAAACTTCATTTCTCACAATAAGATATTTTGCTTCCTAATGGGGTTTCGACGAATTCTGGCTTTAACAGCATTAACAGCTTTTGTAGTTCTAAAAGCACGCGGCCGCCTCGATCTTTTCTGTGGTGGGATCGGAAGTGTGGTTGTATCTGTTACGTAGTACGATATACGAACATACGGCTGATATCAGGATTTTGAAGTGTCACGAATATGACCGACGGCGTCATACCCACTTTGTGCAAGGCGATCACTGCAATCCTATTTTCTTTTTACACCCCATTCCATATTGTAATTTGATAATGAACACGAAAAAATATGTGAAATGGCGCAAAATCGAAAGAAGTTTTTAAAATAATATATAAAATAATAAAAAGTTTTTATGTAACAGTATTTTTGGCCAGACTAGTTATAATAATAGATATGCTTTATCGACCTCGGGATTTAGATAGAACGCCTTGTCATTGATAACTGGATATTCGTTTTCTTACACTCACCACACGAAACGCAGCATCTATTTGACGCTTATGGCGTGCGCGTGGGCTGCCGCTGTCGATTCGACCCATTCATGATCCAGCTGCAGAGTAACTTTACCGTATATAAAACTTATCTACTATAAATATTTCGAAAAATTGGAAAGTTACATAACTGTTTATTCATAAACAGGTATGTCCATGAATAAACAGTTATGTAACAGGTAATTTAATAATTACAATTAAGAATAAGAGTTATTATTCTTAATTGTAATTATTAAATTTACCGTGTATAAATTTTATCTCCTCTAAATATTGCACCAAAATCGCACAGGTACATAACTGTGTACTCGTAAACAGGTAACTCTTATTCTTAATTGTTATTATTAAATTTACCGTCTACAAATTTTATCTCCTCTAAATATTGCACCAAAATTGCACAGGTACATAACTGTGTACTCATAAACAGGTAACTCTTATTCATAATTGTTATTATTAAATTTACCGTCTATAAATTTTATCTCCTCTAAATATTGCACCAAAATTGCACAGGTACATAACTTGTATTCGTAAACAGGTTGCTCTTATTCTTATACGTTATTATTAAATTCACACTGTGTTCTAATTACGTGTGTTTGATAAACAACTCACACGTCACATGACGCATTTGCATTTGACAAGAGCATCTAGTGTCCACTGGAATTGTGACTTCGTTGCCAAAAACATGTCGGTATTAGGAGTTTGCAAAATATCTATTCTGTATGATATATACAAGACTTAATAAATCTATATCTATATGATAAGTGGTGGTAGCGGAGTCTTCAGCTAGGATTACAGAGGACACGCGATATACGTGGGTTTGATTGTGGCTTTTTAGCCTAGTGTAGAGATAGGACGTCCCCCTTTTTATATATAAAACTTTTTATATATAAGTTCATATCGTACGTTGATATCTCTGTATACCTCGATGAAACACATGACATAACCTTTATATTTCTTATATTTATCATAAATATTATGTTTTACGTAAGGTAAAATATAGCGGTAAAACATCTGTAGCCTAATGGTCTAAGGTATCGTCTACGATATTAAAGGACGTCGGTTCTAATTCGTCATTCGATTGTTGTCGAAAAAAAGAGACCAAATGGTACATATTTTTGAAGTTTCAGTAGCCTGCAACAATTAAGGTCATAGTTTAGAAACCGCTGTATGAACCATCTCCTAGCAAAAGCGCTTTAAGCTTAGCTCGAAGCTACTTGGTGTAGTTAACGGGAATGTTAGTAACATAGGCATTATTTCTAGATAATAAATTTTTTAATGTTTTAATGAAGTGAGCCCACTTCACCAAAATTTTGTACACATACTAGTATTTTGTTTGTATTATAAAATAATCAGTAATTTTATAAATGAAATCTTATATTATAAAATATTGCAAAATGGAATATAGTAGAAGGACAATGTAGAGGTTTATATTAAAACAATAGCAGTGAACGTAGGGTACTGTACCTCAGATTATCACTTTTTCCGTTTCAATTCTATCTCTGGAAACTTTGTTTACCCACATAAAATGCATTATCTAAAATATATATTGGTCATATTCTGTGGACGACAAAACTACATAATTATAACAAGCTTTATTATCAATAATATAATTAAGTTATAAATAAGCCATTACTATAAATTGACTATTTTCCAAAGCAGCTCGACGGGGTTACTAAGTTACCTATTTTCAATTTTTATGACGTGGGCTATGGCATCGTTAGAACATTTGTTTACATATTGTGTCTAGTTACAATAAGAACAGAGACTGACCTCGTTGAAACAGTATACGGCAGCTATTGTTTTCTTGTACGTTATCTTGCACTTACGCGCATTGAATTTATACAGTTTCCGGTCTTAACTATTTCTAAGGTTTTAGCGGAACAGGCTAGCTGTGTAGTTTATTGTACAAGTTATTCGAGAAAACTACTACGTAGGGACATAACTGTGTGCTACATTACGATTGTAAGTGCCGACCAAAGAATACGCTCAACAGAAATCGTCTAATTCAAGTAAGACGTTAGAAGATATAATAATGGCATTTCCATTCTCTTCACTCAACGTACTGTTATACCCTGAATCTTTAGGCAATAAGATAGGATTTTACGATGCTGAATCATCCAAGTGTCAAAAGTTTTTTAACATTCCGATATCTTAGTTCCCACCGCTTGAAGACGCTTCACACTCGGCCCATCCCTAACATGTAGCGCTTTATATCCGGAATATATGGCAAATGTTTCAAATACATATGCCAAAATTCTAAAATTGATTAAAAATCTTTTTTTAAAAAGACTGTTTTCAATTCCGTTATAACATTTTGGGGGTAGCTTAGGGAATCGTTATAATGGACCGTGGTATATCCCCGTTACCATGCTAAAAGAAAAAATGATTATATTATAAATATAGAGTGTGTTCGTGAACTTTTCAACAAGAATAGTAAAGTAACAAGTCAGACGCGACTGATCAGACTCATTCAAGATCTATAATTAGCATACAAGAAGCCCCCTAATAAATCAAGAAATCCCCGGTGCGACTAACTGAGGTAGCCATCACTTGCAGAGCGACTTTCTACGGAAGTGGCCAGCAGCTCGACATCGATTATTCCTGTCCCATTTCGGATCCCGGTTTGGACCCCAAAAAAAGAATGAACCAAAAATGGTATATTGGTGCTACTATCAGTTAAATATTGTATATGAAACTCTGAATTTGAACAGTATTTATTTGAATCTGAAGTCAGTACACAACAATCAGCCCCAAACTCATGGTCATTTTGAATCCTTTATAACCAATGGACAGGGTAACCAGTCCCAAACTCACGGTTACTTTAATTCTCTTACGACACATGGACCAAATAAAAAATGGATAGCGTATAACCACACCGCAGCCTAAAGCTTCTAAGCTAATCTTAATTCTTCCTGAACCTTAAAAAGAAAGTAATACATGTAAATTATCGGAGATAAGTACAAATACAAAATAGAAATACCGTATATAAAAATATAGCCATCTGTCTCTTCTGATCCTTTGTCTTTCCTTGTAGATACGGGTGCAAGTGTAAGACTCATTAAAAATCTGTTGACGAAACAATGACTGAAATCACTAATTGTAATATTAATATCAAAGGAATATTATACAAAATTAATAGTAACGCCAATGTGCATTCCCACTATCCCATCAAAATAGCTAAAAACAATAATCCCGAAAACTAGGAAACTGCTAACGATTCTCCTGGCAATATCCTCTTTCAGAATTTCTAAATGAAGAGCCTCCTCCAACATCCTCTCCAGAAACAAGTTATAATTATTAAACCTTTTCTAATTTTTTAAAGATTAATAAAACATTGACACCTAATGTAAAATGTGAATGTGAAATAACATAACGAAAGTATAATAAAAACTAAATATAAAAAATGTACATTGAGTCATTTGATAATCTGCAAAATCAATTTGAAATATTAAACAAAGAAAGAACTCTACATTCTTTCATATCATTAAAGCAATCAACAAAACATATTACTTACTGTTCACAAAAGTTTACTATTTCGACTCGCCTCAATAAGAAGATTTATTTAAAAATCTCAAAAGTTTGAAAAGGCGATCTTTTAATAAATTCCCTTATCGAAGATTCCTATAATAATATAGCAATAACAGATTTCAAAAACCCATTCGATACTCAATAATTTACGAAATTATGTAATATGATTCTGTTTCTCTTCCATAATTCTGGAATCACTATAGATATACATAAAAATACAATTATTTATCCATCGCCAAGTGAAACTATAATTATCCATAAGGAAAATCATGACTTACCTATCGCTGGACATAATGATTTAGCTGCATAATCAAAATAATCCAGGAAAGATACTCCGGGAAAAACATGCGAAATGATGGAGAGTACTATGTGAAGAAATGTACCGTGCTAAATGCACAAAGGCCTTAGAAAAACGTATAAAGCATTGATGCAAATTAATAATAATTTTACTAATTCCTTAGAACGTTAAGCTTAAGCGAAGCTTAAACTTTGACATCGTAGGTCCAGAAAGGTTCCGGATTCCGTAAACTGGCCCTGCGAAATTGAAATTCATACTAAACTTGCAGGACATTCTCACGAAAAATTTAATGATTTGATAAACCTGCTATCATCAAGCCTATTTCCACTTTTTTAAGATTGAAGATATACAAAATTCAAATCGTGTTAACTAAAAGCCATACCTGACATCCATGTGCGTTAATACATATATGTAAATAATATAGCGTTTTATATTGATAAGTCAATTAATGTATCTTAGAAGATTTGAATAATTGTAAGAAAATCCTCACCAATACTATATGTGTAGGTAAATGTCTAACTACTTACTGTACCAATCTTAATTGTGAATGACCATTAATAACCAAAACATTACCATTATTACGTAGATAATGTAATATTAATATTAATTTTTACTTAACATAATTACATTAATGGATGTACGTGTATTAATATTTAGCAAAAGCTACAGCAAAGCAGATGCATATGTATGTTCAATCCCAACCAACCGAATTATCTATCGAATGTGTGATCAAAACTGGAAGAAAATCTATTAGGAACAATTACGTCAAATCTACCTTCGATGTGCATTGGTAATGGTAAAAATAATGAACTGTTTAGTGCATCAATAGCTGAAATAAATATCGAGAGTATAAAATCAGATATTAATTCAATTAACGACGGTTGATGTGATATCGATAAAAATATTTTTTATCACTAAACATTTCTTTGAAGTTTTTAAATTTAAATTTAAATAAGCTTAAAGGCATCCATAACATATAATTACCATCCACCAATATATGTTTGAACAATAAGATTGGGGAAGGAATAAAAGCAGTGTCAAGGGCACGGGGCAAAACTTGATGTATGCCTGTACTACACGTACATCTTGGTGTACAAAACTTGCTTATATCACAGGAGTCGTGCGGGAGCGTCCTTGGACGACCGCTTCGTTGCGTCAGAGGAAGCGGGCAGCTTACGCTTGACCGTCTCCGCTGCTCGTACTGGCGACAGCGGCATCTACACCCTGCAAGTAAGTACCATTCATACCATATTACCAACATAAAAACTTTAAATGTAAATAGTGTAGAAAAAAAGTAATCGCCTCATTGGGAAAAAAAACTACACTCAAACGGGATGCCTAGTGCGTGCCTCCGACAAATGGCGGAATATTTCAAATGCAAAAAAGTTTATATCTCAATTTGCCAGACCCAAAAATTCAGACCGATGACGGGCAACAGCGTCGGAGGTACAAGGTGTGTGGTAACTTCGGTAGCCAGCCCTTTTGCCAGACGTGGCGACTATAGCAAATATACCTCCAGGATCTGGCTTTGGTAGCAGTCGGTCAGTTGTTGGACTGGTAAGGATACAGTAGTAAAATCAATTTCGAGTACATCACCCAACTTAGTTATCATGGCAGAATCGCTGAGGTACCTGAGAAGTAAGTTGAACACTGCTTGATGACATCAAATAGTGTTTCCCAACGGGTAGGCAGGATGAACATGAAAAAGACGAAGATCATGTCAAATGTCATGGACATTACACACACCTATACCGGTTGTGGTTGGGAGTTGTGGGGAACTTAGGGAAAATAGTCTGATTAAGTAAGGCCAACTTCGGCAGAGGTCAATCGACAGATCTAACTATAATTGACTGCGTTCGGTAACCTGCGACACATATTCTCATCCAACATCCCTAAATAAGTAAAACAAAAGTTTACTAGTGAGTGCTTTTTACCAGTGACGACTTACGGTACAAATATATGTTCCTTCACTGTTGGCCGTATGAGAGTTACTAGTCAGAGTTCCTCAGCGTGCAATGGAGTGGGCTATGATCGGTTTTCATCGCGTTATAGAATACGCAACGTTGATATTCGCAGTAGATCATAGTTCAAGCTAAAGTTTTAGAGTGACAACCTCGGACAGTCTCAGTATAGGACGACCCTAATTAGATAGCGACGACCTATTTAAGTTTGCGGGAAGTCGATGCACCAGGTGGCTCATGATCGTGTTTATGGCAATCTATAGGGGGGGGGGGGCAATGCTCAGCAGTGAGCTATGGGTAGGCAGTGATGTGATTTCCCCTATGTACATAACATTAGTTCAATTTGAAAGTCTATTAGTTCGTGTAATATTGAAAGAATAATCGTTACAGTCCATCAAATATAAGAAGTGTATATTGATAATTATCTTGTTTATACAAAAAACTAAGAAATAGGTACTAATAATATCCGTTTATTAAGAAATATCGATAACGGCTCTTTAGAGTTTATAATCGTTTCGTTTATTTGCAATAGATAAATACGAGTACAAATTACGTTTAACAATAAATTATCCTTTCCCGTACAAAACTAAACAACATGGAAAAGCTATATATTATAATAAATATTTAACGGTATCTTTATAATACTGGTGTGGACTATATTTGTACAGTAACTGTCTTTAATATGTGACTTTTTGTTTGGAATACCTACCGGGCTTTAGGGGAATACTTGTAGATGAGACAGTTTTGTTTCCAGGTCAAGGTAACATATATTTAATTTAAATTTGAATTTGATACAAAACTGTTTGCTACTCAGGCCAGCAATGCTGCCGGAAAGGACGCACGCCGCTTACGACTGGAAGTGTCCGCGGAGGAGACGCCAACAGGCGATGACCCTCCGACCTTCCTGCGGCGTCTACAGGATCTCACCGTCAAGGTCGGCACACGCACGCGCTTCCTCGTCGAAATCATCAGCCCCACTGAGTGCAAGGTAATTAAAACGTTGCAGCAAAACTTAGCTGAAGCATAAATGGGCCAGTTTATCGGTCCACACTTTACGTATATTTATACCTGAGGACTAAAAGGATTCGGATACATATCTAGGCAGTGCAGTGTTGCAGATGCTACAGGAGAATAAGCACGTATCTTACCCATAGTTCAATGAATAACAAAATAAATATATTAATTCATTGTTCTTCGCATTGAAATATACTCATCATGTCTTACTTTGTTAATAGAAACAATGATAAATTGAACACAGTACAAACTGTACTACAAATATTTTATTCTTATGAAACTAAAGATAAACAGTGATAACAGCAGCCTATTAACACCTCGATCCATCCTCAGGAATGATTAGAGATGCCCTTGCGTTATCACGTCTGAAGACTGCGATGCAATGCCTAGCTTTCTGCAACTAGGTCACACATCTTACATATTATATTAGTTTTAAAAGATATTTTTTTTTAAATTAATGACAGCGTTAGTTATACATTTTGTTTTAAAAACATGACATTCTTTTTACAAAGTCAGTCTTTTGTGTATTGATTAGATTTGTATTTTCGTTTACTTTACGTTTGAACATTTTTCGTCATAATAGATACTTTAAAAATTCGTGTAATTATGTAACATGAGTTCCATCGTGGCATCCACGCGGCACAAACGGTTACACAAAAGCGGCACGTAACATCAACAAAGTTCACGGAGAGAAGTTTACAAACGAACGCACAACCTGTTATTGGTTGGCCCGGTTCCGCTCTGGAAATTTTCATTTGAAAAATGAACCTCGTGGTCGTCCGGCCACTTTGGTCATCAATCGAAATTGTGGAAGCTGATGATACTCAATCTACAGCCGAGCTAGCAGCAGCTTTTGATGTTAACATCAAAACAATATTGGTCCATTTGCAACAAATTGGTAAGGTAAAAAAGCTTGATAGATGAGTACCCCACGAACTTAACGATCTCTAGCGCAACGTACGCGTTGAGACCTGCCTCACGCTGCTCAACAGGCACAGAAATGAAAGAATTTTGAACCGAAATGTTACGTGCGACGAAAACGAATTTTGAAAACGATTCTGTTCGACAATCGAAAGTTGTCGAACAGCATCGTTCAGAATCAGCAAGTTGGTTAGATCCAGGTTCAGCACTAAAGCAATACCCTAAACGAAAAATGGCAATAGAATGTTAATGGTCACTGTTTGGTGGTCTAGTGCCGGTGTGATTCATTACAGGTTTTTACCAAACAGCATGAGCATTACTGCAGATGTGTACTGTGAAGAACTGAAGACAATGATGGCAATCGCACAAAAAACACAACAGAAGAAAATCTGCAACCATCTTTGGTCAATCGGTTGTACCCGCTGCTGGTGCGTCCTGCTCCTACATGACCACGCGCGACCCCATACTGGATAACAGACAGTCTTCAAGCTGCAAGAGTTGGGGTTGGAAGCTCTCCCTCATCCACCGTACTTACTAGACCTAGCACCGACCGACTATTACTTTTTCCAAAATTTTGTCAACTTTTTAGCGGGAAAAAACATTAAATTCTCGAGAGGCAGTACAAAATACCTTTGAAGAGTGTGTAGCCCCCCGTCCAGCTGATTTTTAAAAGAAGGGCATCAATAAACTACCACCGCGTTGGCAAAGATGCATCGATTACATGGGTTTGAAAAAAAATTACTTTAACTTATTTCAACAAAACGGCAATTTCATAGGTAAAGACCTATTAAAATATAATACTTTTTATTCATATTTTAACAGTGATAAAATTACGCGGCAGTTTGATTCTAGCAGAACGAATGTGTCAGCTCGACCGGGGAAGGACCACGCCCTCACAGAATATCAGCTTGATATAGCAGCATAATACTGCTGTGTTTCGTCTGGTGAGTGTGGGGATCTGGAGATCTTTATTACTGGTGACGAGGCGTTTCATCTCAGTCCTTAAGGGCGACAACGCATCTGCATCATTCCTTGTCAAGGATGTTTAGGGCTGCCGGTGTCACTTACCATCGGGTGATGTCATTGTTAACAGAACCTACTGTTTTAGTTATTACGTTTTAATTATTTATTTTAGGTCTCATCTACACAGAAGGCGTTTTCTATCTACCTTCTTCCATCCTTTGAGCAATAGCTG
Source organism: Teinopalpus imperialis (assembly GCA_029286865.1). Taxonomy (NCBI): domain Eukaryota; kingdom Metazoa; phylum Arthropoda; class Insecta; order Lepidoptera; family Papilionidae; genus Teinopalpus; species Teinopalpus imperialis. The sequence continues at coordinate 4,984,205 of JAGSMU010000007.1, forward strand.
TAAAGCATTCGTAAGGGAATTAAAAAGTTTTAAAAATAAATCCGTTAGAACTCATTTAATTAGTTTTATTTAGTAAATGTTTTATTAAGACTGGCAAAAAATGAGATTAATATTTTTTATGTGATATTGATATAATCAGATATCATTTGTGCACGATTTGTTTGTAGTAAATTTTGGCACAAACAGTACAGTGTCGTACCCTTCGTTAAACTAGGTACATGGTTCTACATTACATGTATTGCACATATTAACGTGGCAGAGCCTCACCGCGGGTAAGCTGTAGGAATAGATTGATTCGACCAGGGTATGACCACACCTTCCGATACGCCAGAGTAAAATGGCAATTGGTTATAAGGGTTAACAATTCACTTGTATTATGTTTCTTTGTCGATAATGAATGATGGTTGGAATGAGGGTCGCAGAAATCACTTTATGTCGGATAAATTAATATTGTAAAAAAACAACCGTCAACGTCGTACGCATACATTCTTCTACTTTAAATGTTCGAGTCCGCTATCCTATTTATTATGTGTTATGAGTAACACTAAATAACCTCAAAAGTGTTTATGTTGTCAAAATATGGAAATTATGTCACAATGAGGGGTATTATTTTTAGTTGTTAATCAATATCAAATATATTAATTCATTGGCGTGAATAGTAGATGCTTTGTATTATTGTAAGATATTTAGAATTAAAGTACCACTTTTCAAGGTAGGACGGATAACGAAGCACACTTTCTTAATCTTCTTAAATTCATGTACAGGTTGGGCCAGGAAGTCCGTGGATATTAAAATATTACGAAAAAAAAACTAAAATTGGTACATAAACAATTTAATTCATAAATTAAAAAAAGATGTGATTCATATCGTTGCCAACACTCATCGAACTTTGTCTTTATATTAACAATACATTAAAATTGACAATTTGGGCAATAGCGGTTGGATTATTGCAGTAAAATCGACTTTTTACGTTGATAAAGAAATCTAATGGGGTCAGGTCTGCACTTCTGGGTGAACATGGAATATTATCCCTTCTGCGCGATATGACTTTTTCAGCAAATATCTCGTTGATTACAGCTAAGGAGTCATTACAAGAATGGTATGTGGCGCCATCACATTAAAACCACCTGGTACTGTTACAGACTCGCAGTTCTTGCAGCTTCAGTAAGAAAAAATCGCGAAACATGCTTGTGTACCGGTCGGAGTTTACGGTTACTGCTTCCTGAATCCTGAAAAAAAAAACGTTAACTTCATCAATAGCTTCTTGTGTTCTTATCGACCTTGGGCGTTCCGCAGGTTTTTGATTTAGCGTGGAACTGGTGGATTCAAACATCCTGACTCACTATCTAATGACACTGACTGGTACATTGATTTAAATCGTGTAATCTGAACTTTTTGCTAAATAAACATCGATGGATAGCGCAGGAATCACCATTTTTGTAATATTTTTTAACGCACATCGCACGTTGCGGGCTTTGACATTTTATGCTCCTTCGTGAATCTCTTTCAGATAACCTCTGTATAGAGAAAATCGGATTTAAAATGGCGTTTGAAAATTATAAAGTTTTTTTACAGGAGTTTACAATGAGTTTTTACAAGTTACACTACACCAGTACACCATAAGGGCCATGTGTTATTATTCCAAGAGAAGTTTAGGAAGACATTAATTTACGGGTAGTCACAAAGTCATAAATATGATAGAATATAAACCTAAACTTGATGGGGTCACTATTTATAGCCCTTAAGGTTTCATTAAGCATTTGATTACTAAGTTAACAATAGTTTACCCCAACATAGTTACATAAAGTTCAACCTAAAAAAAGCTGGTTACAATGTGTATACATCATAAATTAGCGGCGTACAAAAACAGCTTTGAGTTGAAATGTTTCGTGTAGTGTGTTATGGAAATTGTAAGTTAAAAGTTGCAACGTTATTTAGCATCAGACGAATCTATTCTTATTTGTCATATTATTTCCATTTAAAAAGACATCTTGACTTCTATCCATTGTAGGTGACGTGGTATCGCAATGAGCGACGTCTGATGGAAGCGGAGCGCGTGGCTCTAGTGAGAGATGGCAACTTCTGGTGCGCAGACCTGGCCACTGTCAGCGTGGATGACGCAGGCAGGTGGACTTGTACTGCTGAGAACGCAGGCGGTAGAGCCAGCTGCTCCGCGCACCTTAACGTGCTTGGTGAGTATTGCCCTACATTACGTATGCCATCTAGTGACAACTTAATAATGTATACATAATTTATTAACGGGCTCCCTGATTATAATATAACATTCCATTTCAAATTACAATAGGATGGAATATTAATAAATAATAATATTTTAATAAATATATTATTTAAAATTTATATTGATTAAATAAACTATCGTAGCATTTGCAACAGCAAAAGCATTGATAGTAGTAATATTGAATTCTACAAACAATTTAGATTCTTAGTTATAAATATTATATACCACAGTATAAATGTTCGTGGGTTTACTATAGAAAATGAAATAAACACGATACGATCAGTAAAATGTAAAATAATGGTTTGTCTCACTAAGTAATGTTGCGTATATAAGAATGTAAGATACACCATTTATGCGCCTTTTACAACTATTATTTACTTTTCAAAATTTAAATTCCTAACATCCACAGATTTACTAATTTTGGTATTTCTTCTGGCCTATTTCGATTCTAGCTATATTTATCACGTTACGATGACACGGGTCCGCCTCTGTATTGCTTTATTTACATAAATAAGATCGTTCCGTTTAATTTCGACCACCGCGGCATCTTCGAGCTTTTTCGGAATGGTTAGATATAATAGGTTTTACTTTAAAACATACTCCATAAACTATAATGTAACGGAACAGAAATTATGAGGCAAGTATATGAATGTAGGAGTAGCAACCATACACACCTCGGCCCTAGAAGCAACAATTTGTGTGTACCACATTACTACACTCGTAAGTAAAAAAATCGACTCACCGCGTACGTCTGCGGTCAAAATATTCTCGTAAAAAATCTGTTGCTCAGTTTTAGTTTTTGACTATATATATAAAAAATATATTTCTTACTTCTTCTGAAACTCTTCGAAATTTGTCTTAAACTTTAAAAGAAGGAAATATTCACTCTTAATAAAATACGGACAAAAAGACAAAACAATCATAAATTACATAATAAAAGACAAATTCAATATTTAGTGTTCTTCATAGACCGCATAAGATTTTTCACTGATTCTTGAGTAACGCTATCCCATTCTTCAGCGGGTGCAGCTTAAAGCTCCGATCGCGTAGCTGGCGCAGGATTTCTTGTCCAAACTTTTATTTTAAGGTCGTCCCAGAAATGCGCAATAGAAGTCCGCACTACGTGCTGGCAACTCCATGCACCCAATTTCGACCTTCTGGACAGGAATTGTCTTATTTTCAAATATATGTTATGCACAAAGTTTTCACCGATAAAGCCTGCGTAAGGAATAATATAATTGCCGTCAAACCTCAAAATCAGTCGCTAGTTTCGTTTAAAACCAATTAAAAAGGTTTTTGCCTCCATTGAAATGCTCACCCACACCATCCAGGTATCTCCTCCAAATGCCCCATTTTCACTTATGCAGCATTGGCCGAATCGCTCTCCAAGTCTTTTGTAGACTCGTCGTCTATCGCTGCCATGCAGACACTCTGCTTTCATCTGAGACGAGCTCCACCATTCGTCTGTCCAGTTCACGTGTTCTCTTACGAAACGTAGTCAGGCTGCTCGATGAGTTGGGTAGCCGGCATTTTAGGAGTCAGGTTAGAGAGAGCCCGATTTCTGTGCGACGTACTGACGTATATGTTCTCTCCAATATTTCGAAGCGGTCATCCTTCTCTGATGTGCACCTTCTTCTGCCGGATCCACTTCTTAGGTTAAAGCTACCATCCTCATGTTATCGCGGGTAAACTCTGGACACAGCACTCATGAGACTGGCTCATGTTTAACATACGAGCAACTTCTTGCTGACTCTTGCCTTGTTGCGGAAGCGGTTGCCCCTTGAGTCACTTATTCAAAAGACGGAGCCATTTTTAGGCAAAGTTTAAATTTAATAATATAGGATAAGGTTACGGGTTGCCGTTTGACGACTAACGGATAAGGGTAGGTCAGGTAATTGACCTTTTATAGGGCATGAGAACCTAATTAGCGTTACTGTATACAGGTGCAAAAATGGTGATTAGCAATAACAACGTGTTTTTGGTTCGTATTGTTGGATAAGATAACATTTGTTTACATTATTTAGAAGCTAAAACATTAAGCTTTAATAATTCAAAAAGAAAATTGTTATTCAGTGCCTTGTTCGTGTCTTGAAGACATTCAATTTCGTGCATGACGCTTAAGTCGATTATTTTGCTGAAAAGAATATTTTCAGCCGTATTAACCCAGGACCTAGGCCATTATTATTAAAATATGACATATTTATATCTTTCATAGTTTATTTGGTTTATGAATTATTTTACAGTACCGAAGGCGTACAAGCGACCGGAGTTTGTAGCAGAACTCCGCGCGCTGCTGACGGAGCAGGGCACGGTGTCGTTGGAATGCAAAGTGGTGGGGGTTCCAACGCCAGTGTTACGTTGGTTTAAGGTGATATAAATATATCCTCTATTCATCTTCTCTTAATTCCATATAGATAGCGTATTATCGCCCCCTTCTATTGTCGTCGACGTTCTTCGTCCACAGAGGTCGGAGTGTAGCGGTAGTGCAGCAACAGTCCTCGTGGCAGCATTGCCAGCATAAACGTGTCCCTCAGCGGGCCTCCCGCTTTCGTGTCTAAATAGATAAAGCTGTAGAGGTCTCACAACCAACAGCACAGCTATTACACAAAAAGCAAAAGTTTACTTAATGTTTTTACAACTTGCACATTTAGCTACCGTCATGTAAATTAAAATAATAGTTTCCCTGAAAATTGTCCCTAAGAATATATATGAGCTACATTCCTAAACCTAGTTCCCTTGGCTGTGTAAGTACTAGTCATGTAGTTTCTTTAACGCAGGCTGCCTATCAAGTTTCTATAGTTTACATATTCAAGAGCATATTTATAGGTTATCTAAGTTGTAAGACTTTTTTTGGTGTTATTTTAATTTATTAATTTACTTAGATTATTAAATTAAATATATTGTGTAAACGCGTAATGAAAAACACATAAAAAACCTTCATTGTTTTTTCTCTTATGTTACGGGTGGCGAAAACGGTTGTAATTTAGAGTAATTGTAGTGGTTCATATTGCCCATCTGCTCAATTTCAACTAGGGCGACATCTGGTGGTCTATACCAGATAACTTATATATACATACGGCAGATATGAGATACGACAACATTAGAAGAATATTCCATAAACAGCATTGTCAGTGACATGGAACTAGTGTAAGCACGCCCAGATGTAATGCATAATTTTTTTTTAATATGAGCTGGCTAGTGTCGTATTCCACGTTTTGGTAAATGACAAAAGGCTACGTGCCTTAGATGGTAATATTTGCTAAAGCTCATTATAAACTTACAGATAAAAAAAAAATAATAATAATTGTAAATTGTATTGTTTTTATAATACAATATTGCCCTGTGAGTAGCGTATCTGTTATAACTATTCTTGTATCGGGCATAGGAATTTTGGAAATACACCAAAAGTACCATACTAAATATGTTCTGTTCAATGTTTCGTCCACGGCGTTATCGGCTGGTTATTACCAGATGACATCAAGAGTGCTGTATATATTTCAAATAAAAAGATAAATTAAATCATTTTTTTTTGTTTTCGTAGATCTTGGTAGACACTTGAACACGTAAACAATTGATAAATATAGAACCCGATTACAAAAGGTAGAGACGGTGAGAAGAACTCACTTTCTTTTAAATTGCAAAACTAATTGTAATTATGGAATGCATGCTACGGTAATTGTCACCGGATTCCTACCAGATATGCGGATACACATATCATCCAGAACTCAGCAACGTTTTGTTAACATTTTACGCTGGTATTCTGTCTCTGTCGAATTTTCCAGTCGAGCTGACCAAATGTTGTTACAGATAGCAACCAGCTACACCTTGGCTCTATCAATTTTAATCTACCTTCTAATAAAATACATTTCTATTTACAGGATAGCCGCGAGATAAAAGCCGGTGATGTATTCGCCCTCACAGCGAATGCTGAAGACCCAACATCGCTCGGCACGTACACCTGTGAGGCGGTCAATTGTATGGGCCGGGCCTACTCCTCCTCAAAGGTACACGTCATCGGCCGCGGCACTAAAGATGGATCCCTACGACCGAGCACAGGGTAAGATGATTGAAGTTAACATTTATCTGTTATCACAAGGGCGACCAACGAGAACACAGTTATAAATACTTGACAATTAATAAAAATGTTGACACATGGTCTGCCCTGTGACTAAGAGCAATTGGGGAAACAGGTATCGATCGGGTCACGACCTGTGAAAGATAACTGGATGTCGATACTTGTTTAGAGGACTGTGATTCGTGAAAATCTGTAGGGCAGGACTTTATTTAGCAGTGATACAAGGTAGATAATGATTGTTTATTTGAGACACTTTGGTAGAGTAACGCTGCAGTTTATTTCTAGATGCGGCATGATTTCTAGGTTCGGCTCGATTGGGAAAGAGCCACACCGTCTCATAATACATGCGCAAAATATCAGTATAATCCCGCTGTGTTTCTACTGGTGAGTGTAAGAATCCAGAGACACAGTGTAAGAATCTGGTGACGAGGCATTCCATCTCACTCCTTGGGGGTGGGGCAACGCACCTGCTTTATAATTTCTTATCTAGTATGAATTTAGGTGTCATGAGCCACCATCATTTGCCATCAGGTAAAATGTGAGCTCGTTTGGTAACCTCAATTTCATAAAAGAAATACGTGGCTCGAACGGAAAATAATCGCGTTTTTACAAAATACCACCGGTCAGTAACGGTTTGGAGTTATCGTGGTTTTCACCAATTATTGGTGTCGAGACCTTTTATCTGTGCTCGTTTGTTGACGATGAGTTTATCTGTAAATTATCTAAACTCAAAACCACTTTTTACACCGACAACAGTAAAAAATTTATTGCAATTTTTTTTTCAAAAAATACTAGCAATGCTATTTAAATTACTAATATTCCGGTTAACCACTCCAACTAAGCTGAACATGCTAGTCCTAGGAGATAGATTGATTTAATTAGGTTTGTTTTATTTTCTTATAAACGTTAAACTTACCACCGGTCCAAAACATCGAGTCACGCCTTCGTCATGTGCACGGCACGTTTACATGTCTGTCTTCTTCCATGTAGTAAAAACTCAAACTCAAATGCAAAATGCTCTGTTCACTTCTGCACGCAGTTGCATTTTTGTGATGGCGACTTTAAATATCTTTATTTATTGTAAAGTTTTTGAGTTTTTATAGCCTCTTTAAAATAAAATTAAAATTGAATGAGAAGTTATACTACACTTCTTTCGCGCAGTGAAAAGGTAAATAGAATAAGAGAATCGATGAAACGTGTTAAATAAGATTGATTTAATTTATTTAGTATACTGGACAATTACTTGGAATGGTCCGGAGATACCTACTGGAATAATTATATATGATATTGCTGTATTTTATTGTTTCCTTAGGGGAGTATCACCAGAACCGCCGCCAATATTCACAAAGGAGCTTGGCGATCAGTGGGTTAAGATCTGCGAGCCTCTGACCCTGAGCTGCCACATCGTCGTGCCACCCTGGCCGCGGAGCGTCGTCTGGTACAATAAGGAGGGCAAAATTGAACCTAGTGAAAGGTAAGTTAGTGAAATAAAATAATTTTTACATCTCATCATTATCATCACGATTAGCCTGCCGATGTCCAATGACGAACATACCTGGTACACCTTAATTAATGAGCGCCACTTAGCCTGAACTACCGCTCCATATAAAGAAAATGTATCGTTTAAAATACCTATATAAATATGACGACTGAAAACTGATATTTCACTCAAATTTTAAGGCAATTTGTTGTTGATCTTAGTGAATCTTGTGACAGCTTTAGGTGTATAAGCAAATTGAGTGTAATTTCAGTCAGGTTAATTTTTTAAATAGTACTGCATTATTAAAAATAGACATGTAACAAATGTGGATTCGGGTTATATAGGAGACAGTTTGGTTTTTCAAAACAGGCCCACGTTTGGAGCACAGTATCGCCTGATATAGAGTGACGACATTGCCTGAGGTGATTAATATGTTAGCGTAGAAGGTGCCCGTTCACCCTTGCCTTGAATAATAAATAACTAGGCGTATCGGCCGGTTAATGTTTTAATAGAATATTGTTGTATGGTATATATTTATTTATTATTTAAGTTTATATTACATATTATATGTTTTATTATTTATGTATTTATGTGCATGGGTTTGTAAATAAATTTAGTTGTGTATTTTTTTGTGATTACACTATGTTTTTTTTCCGATAATATAATAATAATAATAATTTTATTTATTTACTATGACATAATTACTAGTTTGTGGTAACTCTTAAGCTTGTGTTAGTGTAAACTGTGTTACAAGCTACAGTGTCTTCCTAACCAATGTTACTAGTTACAAAGTATATATCTTTTAGTAACATAATTAATTAAAAAAAGAGCAATAGAGAAAAAACTAAATAAAATAAAAATGAAAAACAATCAAAATTGAAAACTATTGATATAAACTACAATATACAATATATAGGTATATATAAACCATATATAGGTAATATATATATATATATATATATTTGGTTTTGTAAGTGTGATCATATTATGTTTGTATCTTTTTGTTAATATGATTATTTCTGTGGACATTAATTAATTCTCCCTAGCCGAGACTAAACCACTTTTTACGGCAAATGGATATAGTATGCCTTTTAAAATAAAATAAAATATTGCATCAATAATTGTAACTGTATACCATACATATACTATAGTACGTACGTCATATTGTTGTTGTAATGTCGTGTTCCTCAATATGAATGAATTTTGACTTTATATAGTTCCACTAATTAGTTTGATAACTACACTTTTAAAAATAATTGGCTTAACAATTTTACAAATAATGTAAAATATTTGAATGGTTCTGTCAGGTACCACGTGATAGAGGACGGTGTAGGGGGCTATCTGGTGGAGGTTTGCAGTGCAGAATGGGAAGATGGGGGTGAATGGAAGTGCGTCGCCACCAGCGCGGCCGGACGTCTCGGCATCTCGACCTGCTGTGTCAACATGGACGGTACTTGATACTATTGAATCACGCCATAGCTATATTTTTAACGGACGCTGATGACGCATTTTTGAAGCACTTAAACTTTTTCTTTGATTAAGGTGTAATGTACATAATTAGCCGCTAATGGCTTAGGCCTTTTTTCTCCTTGGCCATGAATATTTTAATTTACGCACTGTCACTGGAGAATTTAGTCACTGTTAATTCCAACGATTACCAAAGCCATGGTAAAGTTTTGTCATTTAAAGCTATGTATACAATTTGTAGTTCAATGGGTTGAGATGTGGACCATCCGGAACCTTGTTCTCCAGTAAGGTTTTAGTTATTTCAGTCTTGTGACCAGAAGCAGAGTCCTACTGGAAAGTGTGCCACATTCAGTTATTACTCGAAAACAGTTTATTGATATACTTTGGTCGACGTTTTTACTGTTTTTTCGTAAAAGTTATGCTTTGTGTTTCCTTCTTAGGATACCCCCCCCCACCAGTCATTTTGCTTGTTGTAGAGCTGTACAATCGTAAAAAAACCTCATCTGTAATGAGGACATTTCTGCCTTATACCATATCGGAAAAGGAAGCGTTTTGATATCTTTCTCTTCAGTCCTGTATATCAGCAATAAGCACCAAGTTACAGATGTTTTTTTTTCTTAAATCGCAACGTGTCCTGCCAAATTTAGGATACAACTAATACATGCAATAAATAACAGTTGTTAGGTGAACTACTATATTTGAAATGTGAAAACCCCCCTTTTCAATGTTAAATATAAACTGTGTGTTAGCATAACGTTCCAGTTAAGTTAATGGTCTAATCTGAGCGTAAACCCATTTATTAGGCAGTGTACACAACAATTATATTGGAGCAAAGGTTTCTAATGTTCTTGTTATTGTTGCTTTATAATATTGATCCTATGTATGTTTATATTACAGTTAAAAGAGCAGTGTGGTGATATTTTTGGATGTAAAGAAAAGTGCTCCAAGTATGCAACGTTGAAGAGAGTTATCTTTGCGGTTATTTAAGATCACAACAGAAAGGAATATAATTTTTTTACTCCCTGGTTATATCAGCACTAATATAAAATTTTTCATTATAGTTTTGTATAAGGTTCAATTATGAATAATATTTTTGGTTCATATCTTTAAACTCTGTTCCATTCCTTTTTTTGTAGCAAGTAGTTTTACATTATCGTTTTCACATTTTTTTTGTTAACAGTACCAAAAAATTACCGCAAACCTCGGTTTATGGAGAACTTACAAGCTGTACTTACGGAGGAAGGATTAGTGTCGTTTGAATGCAAGGTTGTCGGCTTCCCCACACCAGTATTAAGCTGGTTTAAAGATGGCCAGGAATTGAAGCCAGGAGATGTATACCAGTTGACTGGCACCAACTCTTTAGGCTCATATTGCTGCCTAGCCAGAAATTGCATGGGACAAGCAAGTAGCTCTGCGGAGCTTACAGTAGAAGACATCCAGAATCAGCTTAATGAAGAAGAGAAGCTGCAGCTTTTTTCAAAAAATCAAGCGCCGAAGTTCCTCCAAGGATTAAAAAGTATCGAAGCGAAAATCGACGAGTCGTTCCGATTTGCAGTAAAAGGTACGTTGAAATAATTTTATAGTATCTACAGGTACATTCAAAAATAATTATTTCTTTTAAGTTTTAATTTAAAAAATCCTTTCACATTGTAATTTACATTTATATTATCAACATCAAAGAAAATAAATGAAACAAGTCCTGAAGTTGAAGTAATAATCAAAAACGATTAACTATATATAAAATTTAAAGAATGGTAGAAAAGTAGGTTAGTAGGTAGATAGTTACTGGATTTCAAGAGAACATTTAATTAATAGTAAAAATACTTAACCCATACATTTTACAGAACTTTTTATTACCCGTTTGGTGTTCTTTAATGTATCTGAAATAAGTTTACTTTTATTTCATTGGTCGTGGAAATTTCCATATTATAATATCTTTTGCTGCCTATTATGGAGTACTTGTAACGAATAATACTTAAATATGCAATTAACAATTGAGCTTCGGCGTGGTAGGAATTGAAATTAGTTTTTCGGATACTATTAAACTCGGCTACGGAGAATCTACGGCACATTTACAAAACACGTTATTTATTTTATGAATTTTATTAATATTTTTAAAATTAATTTCACGTAACGTTTGTTTTTATTTCAGTTGCTATCCCCCCTGAACCTTCGGTACTTTGGTACCGCGACGATCAGCCGGTAGATGATTCACCACGGTGTCACCATGGCAAACAAGAGAGGGGGGAATTCTTACTTGATATTCAGAATCTTGAATTTTTGGACCAAGCTGAGTGGAAGTGTGTAGCTATGAATGATTTTGGACATAGTGTTACGTCATGCTTTTTAAAGTTAATAATACCTCGTCACTATAAAAAGCCACGGTTCTTAGAGAACCTACAGGCGATTTTATCTGATGAAGGAGCTGTCAATTTAGAATGTAAAGTTATAGGTGTACCTCAACCTGTACTAAAATGGTACAAAGACGGGGAAGAACTTAAACCTGGTGATATTCACAGAATCATATCTGGTCAAGATGGTACATGCTGTCTGGGAACCTATACTTGTGAGGCGCAAAATTGCATGGGTATTGCAGCAAGTTCGGCTTCGCTACTTGGTTTTGATGATTCTATCAAAGCGAAAAATAAGAAAAAAGGCGATGAGCAAACATTACAAAGAAATCTTTCTCTTAGCACTATTCATGAAGAACGAACATCCCAAATGTATGATACACCTGTGGGAGATATAACACTAGACGATAAAGGGGAAATTTCATTTTCTTTTGATGGAAAGGAAGTATCTGTATCGTTATATGAGACTCCTGATTTAACAGAAGAAGAGGCACTACAGATTGTTGAAATGTATGCTGATCAACTTTCCGAAAATATTACGGAGCATAACGTTATTGAACTTCCCCCTTTAAGATTTGTGAAAGAAACATCTACGTCTGGTAATTTTTTAATGGAAGCCGTAATAATTGACGTTTCTCCTGAGTATTTTGCATCACCAGAAGAAGACCTAAGAACCGAAGCAGATATTGAAGATATTTCTATCGTTGATGAAAATGGAACTTATCAGCTTTCTTTAGATCAAGGTGTAAATAATGAAGACAAGATATCATTCTTGTCAGATGAAAAACCTGAGAATCTAATAAGAAAAAAATCTGATTCCCAAAAGAGTGGTGATGACTACTTTAGTTTGTCTCGTGAACATTCTTTATCTAATGAAAAAATGGATGATGATACTCAAATTATATCTGAAAGTGATTTACCAAGTTTCGCAAGTGCATACAGTTCCGGAAAACCAATAACTAAATCCGCTAAAACATCTCATGAAGGTTACCATGAAGCGTCAGAATTAAATAATAGCACTGAAATAAGCAAAGAAAAACGGGAGACAAATAGTAGCCACAGTTCTAAAAGAACCAGTTCAGGCAGCGAAAAATCCCTTGTAACAACCGGACAAGAATTATTAGAAAAACAGATGGGTGAAATACATTGCACAAGATCACTAGATAAATTAAAAGTGGAATTTACAAATATCAGGTCTAGTTTAAATATCATAATGATTGATATACAAAATTTAGAAAAAGATATTATTTCAAAATCTAAACTTATGTCTTCCATCGCTACAGCATCGAAAAGTTTAGAAATCATAAATAGTTTATTAACGCCGTTATCTGAAATTCAGAGTATAACTGATGCACTTATAGAATCCATTGTTGAAACTGATCATGTCAATAGTACTATGTTCAATAAAATGGCTCAAACTTTGAGATCGCTTCATCAGTCGCTTGTAATAATAGAAAAATGTATCGACGTTGGGAATGATAACAGAACTCTTGTAAAGAGAGCGTGTGTATCGCTAATAGATAAATGTGGTTACCAAATACAAGATTTAATGATTAAAATCAAGTTCATAATAACTAGCACTTGTATTACAATTGAAGATAAGGTATTATTTGATATTGATTCTATAATTAGTGAAGTGAAGAGTATTCTTAATTTCACAGCAGAAACTATTAAAACAAAGAATTTACTGAAAGAAGCATGTGAAATGAATGACGCTGAATTATCGTTTGAAGCAAAACATTTAACGGACACTAAAAAAGGTGTGTACGAATTAAAAAAGCCTCTCGTTGCGTTACTTAGTATTGTAGAAAATGCAGAAAATGAAAAATTTACAGACTTTGTAAATGTAAATAATAGCGCAGTTATACTGGCTGATATGGCAGCATCAATTCAGGATTTACAATCGGCATTAGAACAGATTGAGTTATTGTCAGTAAACGAAACTTCAACAACTTTAAATAAATACAACATAGAGATAATAGACAAAGTTATGAACCCCGTGTTGGAATTGAGAAATTCTTTTGAACATCTTTCTACAGAAAGTAAAAGTGCTGAAGATAATAGTGTACTAAAACAAAAATTGACATCGGTTAAAAGTAATCTCAATGATATATTTTTACTTTTAAATATTATTGAAAAGAATGTCGGTACTTTCGACGTTTTACAAAGTGATAATAAGTTGGAAGCACTTCAAAAAATGGCACAAATTTTAATAACATTTGAAAACAACTTAGCGAGATTGGAACCCATTCCTGACCTTAAGAAGCACATGAATTTATTTCATAAACAGATGACGAAAGCATTAGAAAATGTTATAGAAAGTAATGACGCAGAAAAATATTTTAATCTTATAGAAATTTGTGACGCCATTAAAAGAATTAATAATTTAATACACGATGTAGACCCGCAAAGCAAACTCTGCTTAGCCAGTATTGGTAATACCCTTAATATAATTAAGGGTTGTGTAGTCAAAAATATTTTTGATAAAGAATTAAATAAATTAATAATTGCCAACATTTCTGAACTACAAATCTGTGTTGGAGTATTGCTTAATCGAGTAGAAGATATAAGTGAGAGTTTTGATTCTGAATACCTTCATCAAATATTTGAACCTGTGCTCGAGGAAAATAAAGTTAAGGTTGTAATGGAGTACATAGATCGAACACTAGCAGCTATTGCTACGGTCACCTGTCTACAATCATCTGAAGACGGAAGAATGCTAATCTTGCCTGTATTAGAAAATATAAGCCCAGTTTTGGAAGAACTCAAATGTAATGTGGCTTCTTTAGGCTTAACCGGAATCGGACATGAAGAACATACTTCAGAGATTTCAGACGGATCCTCTCAAGTAGTGGCCACATTATCCAAACCACTTTGTGAACTTAATCGACATGTTTCAGTTCTTAATGAAATTTTGTTAGAAAACCCTCCAAGTATCAAAGAAAGTAATAAACAGATTGCTGTGTTTGCGCAACCACTTATAGAATTATGTAGAACTTTGGAAACTTTGCAACATGATATTATTTCACAAGTAGATGATGATTTAACGATTTATGACTTTAATATTACTATAGCGGACGCGGTGCAAAGTCTACACAGCGCTATTCTGATAATCCATGAAAACATTGAGTTGGAAATTCCTGAGGAAATATCTACTCTAGATGATATATCAGGCTTAAAAACCAATGCAGATACAATAGTTGAAAAAACTGATGTACAAGAATTTTTGGAATCAATGGTTGAAGTAAAACATACTTCTTTAACCGCCCAAGTATTGAAAGACTTGAATAAACATGTGATGGTGCTACAAAATCCACAGATAATGAATACGCTGGTATTACTATTACCACTTTGTTCCAATCCTAACGTAAAGTCATTAGAGGTCATCTTAGCCCATTTGCATTCAGAAATTGAAGAAACTTTACATCCTATTGTGGAAGAGAGTTCCAAAACAATCTATAATTTTATTAATGTATCTAAATTAGTTGCAATAGCAGAATCTATGCTTGAGCTTCAACAGTGTTTATCTGTACTTGATACTGCAAACATTCCAATTTTTGAAAATATTTTAGACATTTCATCGGACTCAATACATTCCGTTTTTCAAGCTATATCAGAACTTAAAAATTATTTGGAGAAATGCGTGAGAGTTATACTTCCAGCATTAGAAGTTGTTGATAAGACAATAGAGTTATCTAATAATATTGACATATTAAAACGTTCATGTGAATCATTCAGCAATTTAATAAGAGTAAGTAAATATAATTCAATATTTACAAAAAAAAATAATTCTTTGGACATGTTGATAAAAAATATATTTAAGGCTACCGATGTCAGCAATGGAATTGATGTCAAACAAATTAAAATATTCACTGAAGAGCTACATGAAAATATTTCAAATATTCAAGAAGACATTTTGTCATTTACAACGCAATCGGTAAAACAAATGGAACAAGAAGCTCATTTAATCCAAATTTTACATGACATTGAATCAACTATCACAATTTTAGGACAATATGATTTTATTAATTTATCACAAGGTTCAAATTTGTGTTCTAATTCTCTCCAACTTGCTATGGAATTTGAATTTGAACTTCTCTTTCATTTGGAGGATATATTTATAACTACTAAAAATGTTATACAAGATTGTGAAGTAATATCGGATGACATAATCGAAATAGAAAGTTTTATTAATACTTGTAATAACGAACTTATTATACTACGTTCCTTGGTAACAAAAAAACTAACTTACAAACGTGTGATAAGACTGTATGAAGAATTCCACTTCTTTCACAGTTTTATTAGTTTGTTTAGTGCCAATATGTCAAAGTTGAATATATCAGATGAAATTAAAATTTGTTTAATAAATTTTCTTAAAGATGCAAGTAACTTTTTGGAATGTACACGATTGTCTCTTTTAAAATTATTCGAATCACAAATTAAATTGATTTATACTATACCTTTGACAACCCTTATAAACAATTGCGAAGTTCTTAGTAACGCAACAATAACTAGAGGACACTCTGACATTGCAAAACTCGTACAAACATTTTTAAATGTAAAGGGAATTATTATACCTTCTTTTAACAATTTAGACTCTGTTATTATTAACGATCTTAAGTTTAATATATCAAACTGCGATATTAATGTCATGAAAAATGAAGCAATAGATGAATGGAATACTTTTGTGCTTAACGTTGAACAAATGTTTTCAACACAATCAATGAATGTTGGATGTAAACCACATTTCGAAGATATGATACACTGTATGCAGCAACATTGTGATTTTAAAAATGCCACTGGCCTAGCCAAACAATTAATACTACTTAAGTGTATGTCCGAATGTTCCGAAATATTGAAACAAATTACTTTTCGCAATAATGAATTTCAAGCAACGGACGTACAAAAAGGATCTTCATTGAAAATTGCTTTAAGAGCAATGTTCGTAAAACTTATAATTATTCATGACCAACTAAAGGAGATTCAAGAAAGTCAATTATCTGGAAAAGGCAATGTTTCTTTAAATATAACTTTTACAGAATCGTGTATTCAAACAATAATTGACATACAAAGTTATATAGTTTTTCAAATGCAAACCGGAGAATTTAAAATCACTGATGAAGATAAGGTTCTATTGTGTGAAATTGATCACGAAATTCAAGGTATTAAAAACACTTTACGTCCTTTAAATGACAAAAATATCGCAATACCTATTTCGTTTAAAAATTTATCGAGCTGTATAAATGAAATTGAGACATCAATGCCCAGAATTTGGTGTCCCGAAGGGTTAGAAAATGTTCAACTTCGAAATGGTAAGTTCGTCCAATATCTTAAAAATCTATTACTATATATATTATTATACTATATATATATATATATATACATATATATATATACTGCCTCTCGGGAATTTAATTTTTTTCCCGCTAAAAAGTTGTCCAAATTTTGGAAAAGTAATAGTCGGTGTGTGCAAGGTCTGGTGAGTACGGTGGATGAGGGAGAGCTACCAACCCCAACTCTTGCAGCCTGGAGACTCTGAAGGTCATTTTTTGTTTAGGGCATTGCTTTGGTGTTGAACCAGGGTCTAACCAACTTGCTGAGCGCTTTTGATTGGTGAACAGAATCCACTTTTCGTCGCACGTAACAATTCGGTTCAAAATTCTTTAGCTTCTGGGCCTATTGAGCAGCGCGAGGACGCAAATGGACCAATATTGTTTTGATGCTAACATCAAAAGATGCTTCTAGCTCGGCTGTAGATTGAATATCATCAGCTTCCACAATCGCCTTTGGGAAATCGGGCCATGCCCTCACAAAACATAAAACAGCAGTATAATGCTGTTTCGTTTGGTGAGAGTAGGGATCTTAGGACCCAAATACAGGCACTCAATGTGTGTCCTCAGGGGTGAGAACACATATTTGTTGGAGATGGATATAGATGTTATGGGCCGTAGTTATCACTTACCAGCAGTAAAATGGTGTTTTATTAATATGATAGAAAAACATACTTATAATAATGTCGTTTAAGGACTTTTAGTCTATCGGTGCGATCTTGAATGATAATTTCCGTAATGGGTTAACCAATTTGAATCAGATTCAGTGCCGTATAGACATCATCTTGTCATAACCATTTAAATCTGTCAATAAAAAATGATATCAAAATTTCAATATGCATCTCGAGTTATTTGTATGTTATTGTGTTATGTACATGTATGCGATGATGGAATGTCCAAAGTAAATAATAAAACTATAATTCTTCATTATATGTAAATGGACGCATACAAACGCATACAGTAAATATGTAAACCAATAACATATGAAAAATAATTAAACGTAGAATCGGACTAAGAAAAAAAGAAGAAATTATGAAAGATATTCTGACACATGCAACTAACAACATTGACTAATTATTGTTAATTTACAATCAAATGAGTAAAATATTAATGTTGCAGATGAAGGGGCCCCTGTAAATATAAGTAAGGACAAGATTAAAACTACCCGAGAGTTACCAAAAATGATTATAAGGATTGCAAAAATAGATTTCGGTATGCATTTTTTAAAATTTACTTTTTTTGTTATAAAAAGTCGGTGCTTTAAATCAATCAAACCACCTAATAAGTGGCGATGTAGTTATTAATGATACAATACACAAAAAACATTAATGTTTTAGGTCAACTTGTTCATTACATTGAAGAACTTTTATTGTCAGACTGTATCGATGTACTAAAAAAATTAGAGCAAATCTCCGATGTAATTAAAGCTGAAGAATGTCTCAAAATAGCAACAGAGCTAAAAGAAAATATTGCCTCTTTATATACAGCGTCAGGAAAAGAATTGTCAGAAATATCTCAAATACAGAATCTTAGGGATGATAACGCCTATTTAGTTTTAAAGCTTATACAAGCCCTTTCTGTCATTCAGATAGAAATTAATGATAAAGCTCAAAAGCTTTTATTACACTTTAAAGAAGCTGATTTACGACATGTTAATAACGTATTAACGAACTTATACTCAGATCTTAACAAACTAAATTCGTCTGTACCAGTAATTGAAGAAAAAACCCCCCTAATTCAACCGGATGATAGTCAGGTGAATGTAGCATCACCTTTTAACGTTGTAGCTGAAAGATTGTCAGACACTACTAAAAATGAAGAATTTGGTAAATAGTTTTTTCATATTTGTTTGATTAATATTTTTATTTGTAATTTGACATAAACAGTTTCTCATGTTCCAGGTAAGCTGGTAGATCATATTGAAGAATTTATATCTCAGGACTGCGCCGATGTTGTTAAGAAGCTAGCTCTCCTGTCAAATGTTCCAAATCCCGAGGAAGCTATAAGAGTAGCAACAGAACTAAAAGCAAATATTGCTGCTGTTATCACTCAATCAGAAAAGGAAGTACAGGAATTATCTCAAATAGAGGATCTTCATGGTCCTAATGCCACCTTAGGCTTGACACTTCAACAAGCTCTTTCTGTAATGCAGACGGAAATTAATGAAAATGCTGAAGAACTTTTAATACACTTCAAAGATGCTGATTTACGACATGTGAATAACGTATTAACGAACTTATGCTCAGATCTTAATGCATTAAATTCGTCTGTACCAGTAATTGAAGAACAAACCCCCCTAATTCAACCAGATGATATTCAGGTGAATAAAGCATCACCTTCTAACGTTGAAGCTGAAAGATTGTCAGACACTACTAAAAAGGAAGAATTTGGTAAATAGTTTTTTCATATTTGTTTGAATTGATAATTTTATTTGTAATTTGACATAAATAGTTTCTCATGTTTCAGGTAAGCTGGTAGATCATATTGAAGAATTTATATCTCAGGACTGCGCCGATGTTGTTAAGAAGCTAGCTCTCCTGTCAAATGTTCCAAATCCCGAGGAAGCTATAAGAGTAGCAACAGAACTAATAGCAAATATTGCTGCTGTTATCACTCAATCAGAAAAGGAAGTACAGGAATTATCTCAAATAGAGGATCTTCATGGTCCTAATGCCACCTTAGGCTTGACACTTCAACAAGCTCTTTCTGTAATGCAGACGGAAATTAATGAAAATGCTGAAGAACTTTTAATACACTTTAAAGATGCTGATTTACGACATGTGAATAACGTATTAACGAACTTATGCTCAGATCTTAATGCATTAAATTCGTCTGTACCAGTAATTGAAGAACAAACCCCCCTAATTCAACGAGATGATATTCAGGTGAATGTAGCATCACCTTCTAACGTTGTAGCTGAAAGATTGTCAGACACTACTAAAAATGAAGAATTTGGTAAATAGTTTTTCATATTTGTTTGAATTGATATTTTTATGTGTAATTTGACGTAAATAGTTTTTCATATTTGTTTGAATTGATATTTTTATTTGTAATTTGACATAAATAGTTTTTCATATTTGTTTGAATTGATAATTTTATTTGTAATTTGACATAAATAGTTTCTCATGTTTCAGGTAAGCTGGTTGATCATATTGAAGAATTTATATCTCAGGACTGCGCCGATGTTGTTAAGAAGCTAGCTCTCCTGTCAAATGTTCCAAATCCCGAGGAAGCTATAAGAGTAGCAACAGAACTAAAAGCAAATATTGCTGCTGTTATCACTCAATCAGAAAAGGAAGAACAGGAATTATCTCAAATAGAGGATCTACATGGTCCTAATGCAACTTTAGGCTTGACACTTCAACAAGCTCTTTCTGTAATGCAGACGGAAATTAATGAAAATGCTGAAGAACTTTTAATACACTTCAAAGATGCTGATTTACGACATGTGAATAACGTATTAACGAACTTGTGCTCAGATCTTAATGCATTAAATTCGTCTGTACCAGTAATTGAAGAACAAACCCCCCTAATTCAACGAGATGATATTCAGGTGAATGTAGCATCACCTTCTAACGTTGTAGCTGAAAGATTGTCAGACACTACTAAAAATGAAGAATTTGGTAAATAGTTTTTTCATATTTGTTTGAATTGATATTTTTATTTGTAATTTGACATAAATAGTTTCTCATGTTTCAGGTAAGCTGGTTGATCATATTGAAGAATTTATATCTCAGGACTGCGCCGATGTTGTTAAGAAGCTAGCTCTCCTGTCAAATGTTCCAAATCCCGAGGAAGCTATAAGAGTAGCAACAGAACTAAAAGCAAATATTGCTGCTGTTATCACTCAATCAGAAAAGGAAGAACAGGAATTATCTCAAATAGAGGATCTACATGGTCCTAATGCAACTTTAGGCTTGACACTTCAACAAGCTCTTTCTGTAATGCAGACGGAAATTAATGAAAATGCTGAAGAACTTTTAATACACTTCAAAGATGCTGATTTACGACATGTGAATAACGTATTAACGAACTTGTGCTCAGATCTTAATGCATTAAATTCGTCTGTACCAGTAATTGAAGAACAAACCCCCCTAATTCAACGAGATGATATTCAGGTGAATGTAGCATCACCTTCTAACGTTGTAGCTGAAAGATTGTCAGACACTACTAAAAATGAAGAATTTGGTAAATAGTTTTTTCATATTTGTTAGAATTGATATTTTTATTTGTAATTTGACATAAATAGTTTCTCATGTTTCAGGTAAGCTGGTTGATCATATTGAAGAATTTATATCTCAGGACTGCGCCGATGTTGTTAAGAAGCTAGCTCTCCTGTCAAATGTTCCAAATCCCGAGGAAGCTATAAGAGTAGCAACAGAACTAAAAGCAAATATTGCTGCTGTTATCACTCAATCAGAAAAGAAAGTACAGGAATTATCTCAAATAGAGGATATTCATGGTCCTAATGCCACCTTAAGCTTGACACTTAAACAAGCTCTTTCTGTAATGCAGACGGAAATTAATGAACATGCTCAAGAACTTTTAATACACTTTAACGATGTTGATTTACGAAATGTGAATAACGTATTAACGAACTTATGCTCAGATCTTAATGCACTAAATTCGTCTGTACCAGTAATTGAAGAACAAACCCCCCTAATTCAACCGGATGATAGTCAGGTGAATAAAGCATCACCTTCTACCGTTGTAGCTGAAAGATTGTCAGACACTAATAAAAATGAAGAATTTGGTAAATAGTTTTTTCATATTTGTTTGAGTTGATATTTTTATTTGTAATTTGACATAAATAGTTTCTCATGTTTCAGGTAAGCTGGTAGATCATATTGAAGAATTTATATCTCAGGACTGCGCCGATGTTGTTAAGAAGCTAGCTTTCCTGTCAAATGTTCCAAATCCCGAGGAAGCTATAAGAGTAGCAACAGAACTAAAAGCAAATATTGCTGCTGTTATCACTCAATCAGAAAACGAAGTACAGGAATTATCTCAAATAGAGGATATTCATGGTCCTAATGCCACCTTAAGCTTGACACTTCAACAAGCTCTTTCTGTAATGCAGACGGAAATTAATGAACATGCTCAAGAACTTTTAATACACTTTAACGATGTTGATTTACGAAATGTGAATAACGTATTAACGAACTTATGCTCAGATCTTAATGCACTAAATTCGTCTGTACCAGTAATTGAAGAACAAACGCCCCTAATTCAATCAGATGATATTCAGTTGAATGTAACATCACCTTCTAAAGTTGTAGCTGAAAGATTGTCAGACACTACTAAAAATGAAGAATTTGGTAAATAGTTTTTTCATATTTGTTTGAATTGATATTTTTATGTGTAATTTGACGTAAATAGTTTCTCATGTTTCAGGTAAGCTGGTTGATCATATTGAAGAATTTATATCTCAGGACTGCGCCGATGTTGTAAAGAAGCTAGCTCTCCTGTCAAATGTCCCAAATCCCGAGGAAGCTATAAGAGTAGCAACAGAACTAAAAGCAAATATTGCTGCTGTTATCACTCAATCAGAAAAGGAAGTACAGGAATTATCTCAAATAGAGGATCTTCATGGTCCTAATGCCACCTTAGGCTTGACACTTCAACAAGCTCTTTCTGTAATGCAGACGGAAATTAATGAAAATGCTGAAGAACTTTTAATACACTTCAAAGATGCTGATTTACGACATGTGAATAACGTATTAACGAACTTATGCTTAGATCTAAATGCACTAAATTCGTCAGTACCAGTAATTGCAGAACAAACGCCCGTAATTCAACCAGATGATATTCAGGTGAATGTAGCATCACCTTCTAACGTTGTAGCTGAAAGATTGTCAGACACTACTAAAAATGAAGAATTTGGTAAATAGTTTTTTCATATTTGTTTGAATTGATAATTTTATTTGTAATTTGACATAAATAGTTTCTCATGTTTCAGGTAAGCTGGTTGATCATATTGAAGAATTTATATCTCAGGACTGCGCCGATGTTGTTAAGAAGCTAGCTCTCCTGTCAAATGTTCCAAATCGAGGAAGCTATAAGGTAGCAACAGAACTAAAAGCAAATATTGCTGCTGTTATCACTCAATCAGAAAAGGAAGAACAGGAATTATCTCAAATAGAGGATCTACATGGTCCTAATGCAACTTTAGGCTTGACACTTCAACAAGCTCTTTCTGTAATGCAGACGGAAATTAATGAAAATGCTGAAGAACTTTTAATACACTTCAAGATGCTGATTTACGACATGTGAATAACGTATTAACGAACTTATGCTCAGATCTTAATGCATTAAATCTGTCTGTACCAGTAATTGAAGAACAAACGCCCTAATTCAATCAGATGATATTCAGGTGAATAAAGCATCACCTTCTAACGTTGTAGCTGAAGATTGTCAGACACTACTAAAAGGAAGAATTTGGTAAATAGTTTTTCATATTTGTTTGATTGATATTTTTATTTGTAATTTGACATAAATAGTTTCATGTTTCAGGTAAGCTGGTAGATCATATTGAAGAATTTATATCTCAGAACTGCGCCGATGTTGTTAAAGCTAGCTCTCCTGTCAAATGTTCCAAATCCTGAGGAAGCTATAAGGTAGCAACAGAACTAAAAGCAAATATTGCTGCTGTTATCACTCAATCAGAAAAGGAAGAACAGGAATTATCTCAAATAGAGGATCTACATGGTCCTAATGCAACTTTAGGCTTGACACTTCAACAAGCTCTTTCTGTAATGCAGACGGAAATTAATGAAAATGCTGAAGAACTTTTAATACACTTCAAAGATGCTGATTTACGACATGTGAATAACGTATTAACGAACTTGTGCTCAGATCTTAATGCATTAAATTCGTCTGTACCAGTAATTGAAGAACAAACCCCCCTAATTCAACCAGATGATATTCAGGTGAATAAAGCATCACCTTCTAACGTTGAAGCTGAAAGATTGTCAGACACTACTAAAAAGGAAGAATTTGGTAAATAGTTTTTTCATATTTGTTTGAATTGATATTTTTATTTGTAATTTGACATAAATAGTTTCTCATGTTTCAGGTAAGCTGGTAGATCATATTGAAGAATTTATATCTCAGGACTGCGCCGATGTTGTTAAGAAGCTAGCTCTCCTGTCAAATGTTCCAAATCCCGAGGAAGCTATAAGAGTAGCAACAGAACTAAAAGCAAATATTGCTGCTGTTATCACTCAATCAGAAAAGGAAGTACAGGAATTATCTCAAATAGAGGATATTCATGGTCCTAATGCCTCCTTAGGCTTGACACTTCAACAAGCTCTTTCTGTAATGCAGACGGAAATTAATGAAAATGCTGAAGAACTTTTAATACACTTCAAAGATGCTGATTTACGACATGTGAATAACGTATTAACGAACTTATGCTCAGATCTTAATGCACTAAATTCGTCTGTACCAGTAATTGAAGAACAAACTCCCCTAATTCAACCAGATGATAGTCAGGTGAATGTAGCATCGCCTTCTAACGGTGTAGCTGAAAGATTGTCAGACACTACTAAAAAGGAAGAATTTGGTAAAAAGTTTTTTCATATTTGTTTGATTGATATTTTTATGTGTAATTTGACATAAATAGTTTCTCATGTTTCAGGTAAGCTGGTTGATCATATTGAAGAATTTATATCTCAGAACTGCGCCGATGTTGTAAAGAAACTAGCTCTCCTGTCAAATGTTCCAAATCCCGAGGAAGCTATAAGAGTAGCAACAGAACTAAAAGCAAATATTGCTGCTGTTATCACTCAATCAGAAAAGGAAGTACAGGAATTATCTCAAATAGAGGATATTTATGGTCCTAATGCAACTTTAGGCTTGACACTTCGACAAGCTCTTTCTGTAATGCAGACGGAAATTAATGAAAATGCTGAAGAACTTTTAATACACTTCAAAGATGCTGATTTACGACATGTGAATAACGTATTAACGAACTTATGCTCAGATCTTAATGCACTAAATTCGTCTGTACCAGTAATTGCAGAACAAACGCCCCTAATTCAACCAGATGATAGTCAGGTGAATGTAGCATCGCCTTCTAACGTTGTAGCTGAAAGATTGTCAGACACTACTAAAAATGAAGAATTTGGTAAATAGTTTTTTTCATATTTGTTTGATTGATATATTTAATTGTAATTTGACATAAATAGTTTCTCATGTTTCAGGTAAGCTGGTTGATCATATTGAAGAATTTATATCTCAGGACTGCGCCGATGTTGTTAAGAAGCTAGCTCTCCTGTCAAATGTTCCAAATCCCGAGGAAGCTATAAGAGTAGCAACAGAACTAAAAGCAAATATTGCTGCTGTTATCACTCAATCAGAAAATAATAACGAAGAAATATGTACTAAAGATAATTTTATTCCCGGAATGGTGAATATTCAAGGTATGTTATCTGGTAATTCTAGGTAATCGTTTTGAAATATCAAAGTTAGAAAATTATATGTATTATCTTTATATAATGGTACAAGTTCACTGATTCAGTTTAGTAGAAAAATTAATCAACACATGACTGAAATGTGACAATTTACATAAGCAATGTTCTGTTACTGAAGCAAATTACTTAGTTATTTATTCATCTTGCGGTTTATTACAAAAATATTATTCAAACGCACTGTGAGTAGCAATAACTATAGCGAATTGACCCCAGCGACGTCTATTTCAACAAATCAGAATGTCACAATGCGACATACCCGTCCGCTATAACGTCACGCCGGCGGTCCGTAATGGGCCTCGCTGTACCGAAATGAACATATTGGTCAAACAACGACTGAAAAACATAATGGTTTTTCTTTTGCAATATTGCAGCTACATTCACGCTTCTTAGATATATATTGAAGTTAGTCACAATTTAGGATAAATATTTCAAGCATTTAGTCGATAAGCAAAATTCATGTCTTGTCAGAAAAAGTAATAGCCTTTTCAAAATTATATGAAACTGCTCACAAAGATATAAGACAGATATACATACGTTGAGAAGAAAATTTTAAAAAATATGATTTTAATTATTTAACATACACATACAATAAATTATTCTAAAAGTTAGTACATCTTTTTATTTTAATATCATATTTGGTATATTTTATGAGTCTATGGAAATTAATAAAATCTAAATTTAATAAAGAATAGATTCTCTCGTGACAGAATTGTAAAGTCATAATAGATTTTGTTGAACATAAAACATTTTTATTTTAGACGGCGGGAAACAAGACAACCTAATGCACCGACTGAAATCATTGTTACAAGAAGTCTTCAATAATATTGACATTTTGGCAACTATTAAAAGTGATGATGACATTGAAAATTTACAAAATCTCTTAGATGAAATTCAAGCAGTTATCATTGAATTAAAACGGAATTACGATGGATCTGTAAATGATACTATCAATGAAACTCTTCAAGATTTAGAGTGCAGTGTGAGAACTGTTCAACTTCAGGTAAACGAAGATAGTCCTCCGCAACTACTCAGGGATGCTTGCGGTACTTTGCAGTTATTAGTTACTAACATGTGTGAAATACACGAAGTTCAAGTAATAACCACTACGACACTTGAAGGGCAGTCAGAAAATATTATACAAACCTGTGCGAAAGACGCTGAGAAGACTGTCAATTTGTTAGATTCAGTATTAAATATGAAAACTTCTGATCAAATCGAATTTAATACTCTTCGTGTATATGTAGACGATCTAAAGCTTGTCATCAAATCATTAATAATAAATTTACAAGAACATAGTGATATTTTAATCGAAAAAGGTTTTGAAGTTATGCAAAACCTGGATCAGGTGGAGGATAGAGTCTTCGCCTTGGAAAAAGCTGTTGATCTGTATAAAAATTTAAATGCTACACACCGAGATAGTATCGTTACTTCGGTTCATTCTATTTATGGGATTATATCAAATACAAGAAGTGCAATTGCAAGTCTTCAAAAACAATATATGTTTGAAAATTACGGAAGATCGTCAGAACTTGTTTTAACTGCATTGAAAAATGTTTCATTTATGGTTAAAAAAGGCAGTGAAAAATGGAAAAAGTTAGCTAAATCGTTACGCAAAGTTTTAAACCATTTTGAAGACATTAAATTTTATATAAATTTTGATAAAACCGCGAGACTACCTAGTGATGCGTCATTTACAAAAATAATTTTACTTGATCTTAAAACTGTAATCAAAGAATTAATTTCAGACAGTGAAAGCTTGTTTAATCCAGATATATTGACTTTTACAAAATGCATGATTGAATGTCTTGAAGCTAATCTTCTTAAAATAGAAAGTAAATCAAACGTAGAAGTCAAAGACAAAATACCAATTTTTAAAAATGTTGCACAACAAATATGCACGTTAACAAATTCTATTAAAAATCATTTAGAAACAAATGACAATAGTAATAGCGTAGACCAAGGTTCTAAGGAACAATTGAAAAGTGTTGAAAATTTTATATTAAACATTGAAGATGACACTTCTTTGACAGATATAGATAACCAAAAACTATCTCACTCTCTATCAAACAATACCATAGATAAAGAGAATGCTCATAACATATCCAGAGAAATCAACAGCAATATCACGGAACCTGAGACAAACATTTCTGAAAGTCGAATGAGCACAAAAAAAAATACACAATTGATGGCTAATATTGAAAAAATATGTATGCCCACCTTTGCCTTAGAATTTTTTTCCGCCATAATGACAGAAAACAACCAAGGTTCTATATTAAATTTAGAAGAATTTAAACATCCCGAAGTCTCATTATCGGAAACTATAAATACTGGAGTTTTGTATGAGGCTCAAGTTAATGAAGCTTTAATTCAACATCTGGAAGATGATTTACAATTATTTCAAATTATCCCACAAAATGAATTAGATGGCTTAAATGAGCCGAGAACTGTCACCGAATTCAATGAAACGCACCAAATTATACAAGAAAATAATGAAAGTAATACAAGTGACGTCAATAAACAAAGTCCTAAAAATGGTACTAAAGCTATATCTGAAAAGATTTTAGAAAAATTGATAGCAAGCTCGGAACATAGTGCGGACAATAATAATATAGACTACCACACGACAGTGCAAAGTGAATTAATGGCTCCTCGCACAGATTCTCAATTACATCAAGAGTGTTTTAAATCAGATAAAGACATAGCTTTACAAATATTTGAAAGTAAAGGTATCTGTAATGAAACCCCGATGGATGTTACATCATGCATTACAAAAGATGAATCACTTGTGGTTTCATCCGAGCAACCTAATTATCTAACAGATTTACCAAATGATAATCATCATATTAGTAACGAGAGTCAAGAAAAGAAAAATTCTTTGTTAGAAACATTCCAAGAGGCTACGGTTCAGGACATTGAACATTTAGAGGAAATAGTTAAAAATATAGATAAAGAAAATGATAAAGAAAGTAAGATCGACGAAACAAAGTCATCTGCGAAATACGAACAGCAGTATATTGAGGAGCAAATTAGTGAATTTGATTCTGAGAGAAGGAAGAATAATGAAATTGAAAATACAACCGAAAAATCTCTTGAACGGAAAAAAGAAAAGTTAATTGCCGATAATCTTCCAGGAACAAGGGAAAATGAAATAAGGAAACATGAGGAATATTCAGCCGAACAGAAAATTTTAAAAAATGCTTATGTTTTAGAAGCAGATGCGCTAGAAGAAATAAAAGTTCGGGAAACGAAACAGAAGGTAGAAGACAACATTGGTCATGTACATGACGAATCTCATAAAAATAATTTGAAAACAGAATTAAGAACTATACAAACCGAAATATCAATCTCGAATTTCACCGAT
Source organism: Teinopalpus imperialis (assembly GCA_029286865.1). NCBI lineage: Eukaryota > Metazoa > Arthropoda > Insecta > Lepidoptera > Papilionidae > Teinopalpus > Teinopalpus imperialis. Next base: position 5,012,982 of record JAGSMU010000007.1, read on the forward strand.
GGTGAAATTTTCATAGATAAAGAAAATAACAAAAACAAACTAAGTAAAGTTCAATCGCTTACTGATAATACAGATATTAATAATAAATTAATAGATATCAGTGGCACAACTTCAGAAAAAAATATTATAAAAAAAGAACGTCCGAATTTTGATGAAACAAATGGTAAAACTAGAGAACAGATTATTAATGCAGAAAAACAATTAAAAACTAACGATAAGAAAATCCTACAAAAAGAGTGTGAAAGACATAATGAAATAGGAAAATTACAAGCTAAGCAAGATAATAACGATGTAATAGAATATTTAAATAAAACAGACAAAAAAATAGACCTCAATGTTCTAAGTACATCAGTCGAAAATATTAGACAACAAAATGATAACACGAACACCCGTGAGCAGGATGAAAAATTTTCTACAATTGAAATAAGCAAAATTAATGATTTTGCAGCTGAAAAAGAAAAATCTAAACGTAAGGAAAACGAAACCGTCTTTAAAAAACAGGCAACGGACTCACTAGGCACTAAAGGGATTGAAAATGATGCTAAGGAACTATTTAATAACGAGCAAAGAAAGGAGATTACAAAGAAATTGGCTGAACAACAAAAACTTGAACAAAAGGAAGAAGTCAATTATTCTTTTGATGAAGAAAAATCTAAGTTGGATGTATCGAAAATAAAATCTAAGAATAAAAAATATGTGCAAGCATTGGAAAGACAGGCAAAAAACCAGAATGATATTGAAGAAGACTTGACTTATAAAGATGCATTACAAAGTATGGAAAAGTCATCAGGTGAAAAGATAGAAGACTGCATAATATTTGAAAAGGAAAATGGTAAAAATTGTGCTGTGATCAAAGAAAAGTCTTGCAGTAGTGAAGACATTGATGTGAAAACATTTGAAACTAATGAATTGAAAACACGTCAAGACAATCTTTTAAATGTAAACGAAATAAGACTAATTGAGTTAGATGATTGTAAACAAAGATATACAGATATTTCTTCTAGAAAGGGAGAAATCTCAAATGCAGGTACGGTAAACAGGAATAAAAATAGGCCAATGTTTGTTGATCGGGCTAAGAACGATTACGAAAACGAGTTTTTAAAACCACCGGGGTATATTGAAAGAACATTTAACAGTGAATACCCTATTTCAAAAGTGGATATAGGACAAAGCTGTTCGTTTTATAAAGCTCAAACTCTCGTACATAATAAACAATATAAGCCATTGATATCACCGTACTCTGACAATAATGAGCGAATCGAAAGAAAATTAGATGTTAGACTTCCAAAAGTCTTAAGCGATTATCGAAATGTTTCATCAGATAAGCGGTCTAATATTTCACGTGATATTAATAGAAAACCAGTTTTTTCTACTTATCTTACTGATAGAACCGCCGTAGAAGCCTCAAGAGTTAAACTTACTTGTAGTGTTTTAACCTCAAAGGAACCAAAAATTGTTTGGTATAAGAATGGTACACCACTTGACAACAAATTAAAATATAGAACTAAGTTCTTAGATGGCTTGCTGACCATGGAGGTGCTTAATGCAGTTCCGAGTGATTCAGCTGAATATAGTTGCACGGTGGAAACGGAAAGTGGTTCAGTAAGTACTTCAGCAAATTTAAAGGTCTATCCTAGTTTTGAAGCATCTCCTATACCTCCGACTTTTACGCGTTCAATAAGAGGTATGTAACCATTAAAAAAATAATGATATCAATTTTAAGAATTTTGTTAAATTAATATTTTATTTCAGATACATACCATTTAGCTGAAAACGAATTAGTGCTAGAATGCCGTATACGGGGACAACCACTTCCAACTATTACTTGGCAAAAAGACGATAAATCTGTAGAATCGAATGAGCGTTATCAAGCGTATTATTTAGCGGACGGAGTTTGTAGACTAGCTATTAGTAATCCCACCATTGAAGACAGTGGAAAATACACTTGTCAAGCTGAAAATTCTATGTGGTCCGATCAGATTAGTCATATTGTTACTTTTACGGGTATAATGTTTTTATATTTTTTATCACTTATATAATAATAAAATTTCAATATACCTAAAGTTTATATATATTTTATGGTGACAGGTAAAGAAGGTTGTTTTGGTCCCTATCTGTCTTCCGTAGATAGATCTCGACTTAAACATCAAATATTGGAAACGCGTCGACCTCATTTCACTAATGTACTCACCGACTACAAGGTTGCCAGGGGGGGAACAATTGGCTTGCAAGTTGAAATCAATGGATCACCATTAAGAGTAGAATGGCTGCGTGAAGGGCGTTCTATTAGTGACATTTATAGAAAAGCTCAAACGTTTGTGGATCATGGTTTATACACCTTAGCATTACCGGATGTGACTGAAAAAGAATCTGGTATATACACATGTAGAGCTTGGAGTAGCCATGGTAATGTCGATATGAATGCAGCTATAACAGTCATTCAACCAAATGATATCGACGGTAAGCCTGCTGTTATAGTCGGGCGGCCTCAGAAAGACCTAATCATTTCGGTTGGTGAAGATTTAAATATATCTTTCAGAGTACAAGGAGAACCCAAGCCCAAGGGTTAGTATTTTCAAGTTTTATTTGGTATTTTTTCTTGAAAATGTTCTCAATGTTCTAATATTATATTATTGTTTATTATTCAGTGACTTTCATGAAAGGTATTCGTGACATTACTAATAGTCAAAGAGTTTGTAAAATGACATCAGATGATTACGTGAAGTTCACATTAAAGAGATCTGTTGTATCAGATGCAGGGACCTATTGCATTCTTGCTAAAAACGCGTATGGTTGTGACAGAGCTTTTATTACTGTTGTGGTAGGTATGATATAAATATATACATGTGCGTTAATTTTTAAAAGTCATTTGGTCTTTGTGTGAACATCCATTATGTCTCTTGTAGATAAGACAGCGCGCTTCATCAGAAAATTTAATATCAGATTGGATTTATCCCATCGATGATTCGGTGATAGCCATTGCAGAACGCAGGAATAAATGTAAGTTTATTTACCCAATATTTTTTTAATATCAACCACATACTAATATTTATAATTAATTAGTTTGATGTATATTTTTAAATTATGTTTATAACTTTACTTTTAGTCTATGTAATAGTGTTGTGTAATCCAGCATGGGCAAACCATAGAATGTCAAATGAACTGCTTTCGATCGGTCACTTAAATGGAAATTATGTATCAACAATGTATACTTGTTAGTGTGCATATATTGTGACAGTCAACTCTTAACTAAAATTGTATATTTCATACTTTTGTACTCCAGATAGATATTTTTGTTGATTATTTACTCATAAAAGAACAGCTTACAGAGCCTAGTTAAACAAACTCGACAATAACTGACACCATAATGCTCCCAACAACAAACACTGTAGGTGTGCAGCTGGTTCGTGATCTCCGATTAACGGCCCTGGTCCTAGATAAATTAATTTTGAGGTGTAAAAACACTTTAGTAATTTCCGCCAATTCACAAAAACAAATGACAAGTAAATGCAATATATCACATAAGATAACCAAAGAGTTCTATAATCGAAATTTAAAAGAAGTTTTCATTGCCAATGTCGATGATGTACTGGCAAGTTCTAAAAACTTTCAGTGCCAACCACGTAGGTTGTATAATTGCAATAAATTAATTAATTTCATACTCGTGGATGTTTTTAATAAATATCAATCTCCACAAAAAATAACATCCTTTTTACGAGTGGAAATTCATTAAAGGCCGTCCTCGAGCACATATTCAAATATAGTATAGTCAGATAATGGAAGTCGGTTTATCCATACAACTATTGAATACCCAAGTAATTGGCACTGACTTTGAAAATTAATTAACTGTTTAATAAATGTTGAATACATGTAGAAACGACGTGACACGACTTTAGCAGCATCTGCCCTCCCTAGTTTCTGAACAGTCGGAACTTTATCTTCACAAATAGATTATAAATTATAGCCAGTGGTATGTTACTAAGAACATCGAATTCTTCTTCTTCTGCCTCGCGATTTCGGCGGCCTACTACCAGGGTCCACTTCGGTCCGCCAACTGAGTCTTCCACTTTGCCCGGTCTTCGGCATCCTCTTTCGTGAGATTGTTCTCCACTATATCCGCTTTCACAATGTCCAGCCAGCGTTTCTTGAGCCTACCGCGGGATCTTGGGCCTTGTACAATGAGTTCTAGGCATCTATTTCCTACGTAGTTAGAAGGTCTGCGGCTTATGTGGCCATACCATCGGAGACGACTTTCTTGCAGCTTGTCTGCTATGTCACGGACTCAAAGGCTGTCATGGATGTGTTCGTTTCTTATACAATCTGGACATGTCTTCCTAGAACTGATCACGCTTCGCTGCCAAAAATACAATAAAATTGGTCGGATGATGCACCGACTTTTTTTTTTTTTTTTTGACTTTAGCTTCACCGGTATTCTGCGATCGCAAGGGACACCGATTACTTCTCGCCATTTGCCCATACCACGCTTATCCGTGCTTGGACATAGTGATCTATTGACCCGAACTCATGTAGCACAGATCCTAGGCATTTAAAATTGCTGGTCTTTGCAACGCATTCGTTACCTACTTTTATGGGTTCGGAGTCTGTGCAACTACACGCCATGTACTCAGTCTTCACAACGTTTAGTTTCAGACCACCGTTTTCTAGCGCACCATTCCATTGGTTCACCTTTTGCTCCAGTTACTTCTTGTCCTCATCTGTTAGCGCAATGTCATCGGCATACATCATCAGCCACATCTAGCACCACACTGAACAAGAAGGGACTCAGAGCCGAGCCCTGGTGAACACCAACCGTGATCGGCAATGGACAAGTATCGCCAACGGCAGTCCTCACCACAGACACCGAATTGTGGTACATGTTTCGAATAGTGTCAATATAGGCTTATGGCACGTTCTTCGCCTTCAAGGCCCACCAGATCACCTCACGCGGTACGCTGTCATAGGCTTTTTGCAGGTCAAGAAAAGCCATATATAAAGGCCTTTTTCTGTGGCAAGGACATCGAATTATAAAGAAATACATGGGAACGTTCGGGTCCTGGCCCTTAGTCATTTGCCTAATAATTTGCTTAGTAATTTGTCATGCGCCTCTAATATTTTTAGTACATACTTAGGATCAATATCTATTTTGTGAACATGAAAATATCTAAAAGATATTAAATGATATTATAAATTCCCCATAACAATAAACTTATCAATGGAATGGCATCTCACAATATGATAAAGTTTCTCTGAAATGTTGTTTAGCTGAGTAATACGAATAACCTTGGCTTTGAGCACATAAATAAATACTACATATGTGGAACATTTTAAGCGTACCGGTATCAAACAACCCATGTTGGGTACCGGTACGCTTAAGTTTAATGGAGACTCCAAGACCTTCTGAAGAAGTGCGTTAAACGAAATATCTGCAATTGAAAAGCTGGTGGTCTTTTATAGTTTTATCCATATTGCCACATTCCTCTTAAATACGTTGAACTTACTGCGCAGTGCCCGAACATCCTAATTGTAAAATTTAACCATAAAAAATAAAAATATCAAATTTACCAATAAAATTATATTAAAAAAATAATTAAATTACAAACAGTAAAAAATATTTCGTTAAAAATTAAATTAAAAAAATACTGTTCAAAAATTGTGCAGAGGGTACGATATTATTTTGATATCTTGCTAAAGCTCAAGTACCAAATAATGGTCATAACATGGGCGCAGTATACAATGCCTATTTCTAATGCATCTACAATATAAACATATTATATTTTATGATAATATAAGATGGAAAATAGATTTTATCGAGTAGCAACTTATGGTATTTTTATTAAAGTAAATATTAAATTGCTGCAGGGTTATACATACTCGTAATTGTAAGTGATAATTTAAACAAAGTAAGCTACTCATTAATCAATATTTTGATTACATTATTTTTCCATTTCATATATTTATTTTTATTTTATTTATTTATTTATTTTCACCACAACTAAAATACATAGAATAATTTTTACATAATAATATATACACATTCATTATAATTCTTCTTTTATATGTATTATTAAATAGGATATAATAATAATGAAAAACATTTTTATGGTTAACGCCAACAAAAGTAATAGTTGTTATGTTTTTTCAGTAGATTGTTATTGCACTGAATACTTCTTATATTTTTACGATTATCTATTTAAAAGAAATATACCAAGTGCACAGTATCACTTGGCAATATATCAAGTGCTATTAAGGGCACTACCGTGTGTAAATTAGATTTATTTGCAGCTGCACCAAAGTGCATCCCGGGTGAGCCGAGCATAGTAGACGGTGGAAATAATTGGATTTCTCTCGCGTGGCCAAAGGTTGAACCAGAAAGTGGAGCTCCAGTACTAGCATACAAAGTTGAGAGTTGGTTATTAGGAAAGGAAGGAGGAGCACGTTGGATAGAACTTGGCATAACTCCACTGAACTCTTTTGATGCTTTTAACCTCAAACAAGGCGAAGAATATCATTTTAGAGTAACGCCTAGAAATAGGTACGGCTGGGGAGAGTTTGTCCAAACCTCAACGCCAGTCGGCGTCGGCTTAGCAGGAGATAGACCCGAGTTTATTGAAATTCTACCCGGACAATTGAAAGTGTTAGTTGGAGAAACTGCTTCTTTAAAATGCAGTTTTAAGGGCAAGCCACTCCCAGAAATTGTATGGACGAAGAATGGACACGAAATTGACGAAGAAGATAGTCGATTAAAGACCTCTTTAAGTGAAAACAATAGTTGTTTAATGATTATTGACGTACGAATAGAAGATGAAGCTAGGTATAGCTGTGAAGCTACAAATGTTCACGGAAGAGCATCTACTTACGCGAGGGTAGCGGTTGTTACTGACCGACTACTTTGGGAAGCAGATGCTAAACTTAAGAGGTAATTTTATATCTAATTTTTCTCGTAGTAGTGACCTAGTTATTTTAAATATAAATGAATATAGATATAAACTCTTACGTCTTTTATTCATAGAGTAGACAGAAATAGTATTCACTGTACTCTCATTCCTTTTTAAGTCCGGTTAACTTACAGGTTAGCTGCATAGGAGCCGGTTAAATATATCATCGTTTATTAGTAAATGTTAGAAAGAGATCTTTTCCGTACCTTTTACGTACTACTACTTCTATTAGTTCATTTGTTCAACAACCTTTGTCGATTTTGGCATCCCGGTCCTTAGCTGTACCGTTTGCAATTGGGTTACTGAAAATACACTCAGTTATTTGGCTACTTCGTCTTGCTCGCGGCATGTAGATCATTCAATAGACCTACATTCCGCGTACAAATACGATACGGAAACAAAAAACCATAGCCCAAGGACAAACAATTAGATAATCAAACAGTAGGTTATTGCATTGATCTATATAATAACGTACTGTATGAGTTTTGAAACCCCATTTTTTTTTGATACAGTCTTAGTCTTTAGACAGTCACACAACTGATAAATATAGATGTTGGATTTGATCCCTGGATGGACGTTGTAGGATGAAAAGTATATACATTATGACAGTAGTGTTTTCGGTTATGAGTAAAGAAATCCGGATTCCCAATCACTGCTAAAGCGGCATCGAAGTTCGAAGGTGACAACGAGCCTTCGCTCATAGTCAAAATTGAATTTGGCGCCTGTGGCCCGAGGTGAACATATAGTGACTGAGCTCGTATATTACCTTTATTTCTACAACATGAATCAACAATATATTGTGTATAATAATATATGTATGTATATATAATAATTATTAATTACAAAACTTTACATTTCACTTGTAGAGAGAGGTCAGCAAATGTAGATGAGGAGTGTCCACCGCAGTTCACGATGCGCCTGCGCGACCGGCGCGTGCAGGCTACCTATCCGGTGCGCTTGACGTGTCAAATCATTGGCAGGCCCTCGCCAACTGTCAGCTGGTTTAAAAATGGGCACGAAATCAGCAATAACAGTAAGTGTTGTATGATTTTTTATTACTTTCAACAAAAATGTGTTTTCTTCGGCAGAATAATGTTGGGGGTTAATATGTTTATATAATATAATTGTATAGTAGAATTATAAGTATTAGGCTCATATATACCTAGCTGCCCAACCACAATTTTATGAAGATATGCCCTAAAATTATTTTTAGGACTTTTTTTCGAAAGTTCTTGACTATATGGGAGTTTATGTCCTTAAAAATATAGTGAAACTATCTAAAACTTGAGCTAAGTTGTACAGATCACTGTTTGGTGATGTTTTCAATCATTTTTGATGATTTTACTATACAATGTTCTTGGACTAAATACTATTAATAATTACAATACAAAATAAATACATCTAAGTAAAGCGATTTAGTAAGCTTTATGATGTCTTCTTGTATAGTTCATTCCTATTCATCCGCATTTTATTATTTTAGCTGCGGCACTGTATAACATTGAATATAGAATTATGGATAACGAAATCTGATTCACCATTTTAGCTGGTTCCAAAGGTGTGCCGTGTGATTCAAATTGGGACCTTTAGCTAGCAAGGGTATAACCTGAATCGCGACCTCATGAAAGTAATTAATGATTATGCTATCCAAGCTTTTGAATTCTTCTCCAATATACCCAGCATTATATGAACTTCTAGAATATCTGTTATGTAATTTTCGCCATTAACATTATGATTCCAAAAGAACACCAGGACGATCCACCATCTGTCAAAGATATACCACCCCAAAACATTGTATACAATGAGTCTAGTGTTGTCTATTTCGTATAACAGTATTTCGACCGTCCAAACTTATTCGGTCTTCAACGCTAGACGATATTGTCTCCGACTTTCTACCCTATCAATATCAAAGATTGAAGGTAGGAAAGATTCAACCGACTTTTGTGAACATCTAGTTGATTTTGCGGCTCGAAACAACATTCAATTTTTATCAAAAATCTTTTGGCAACTTTTATTATGATGATTATGTTTTAACATTGACACAGCCATTGACAGGCAGTGCTATGATTCTAGCTGCGGCATAAATTGGCCGGCTCGACCGGGGGAAGGACTACGCCCGCACAGAATACCAGCGCAAAAGATAGGACAACACATTACGATAAAGTTGCCTGTTGAGCGTAGGGATCCGGAAACCTTTATCACGTGGCATTTTATTGACGTCCTATGTTATGAAAAATATCACCAAATGTGTTTGTAATTTCATTCAGCCCGCCACACAAAATCGCAAGATGAGCTCTTTTATACGCTGGAGATAGCTCCGACTCGGCTGGAAGATGGCGGCGTCTACGAAGTTATGGCACGGAACAACAGTGGCGCGATCAGTTGTCACTGCAATCTGGTTGTGGATAAGGGAATTAGGGCCTACGTCGCACCGGAGTTCTGTTGTGGACTAGAGCCGCTGTATCAGCTGAAAATCGGTAAGTTAGTTAAGGTAACCATAATACATTTATACTTTTATCCCATCTACTTTCATGTTTAAAGAGTATCTTATTTCATATTAATAGGGGTGTGATAAATACCATCCTAATTCATATTGAAAGTTCACTTTCATTGTGTCAGTTGAAGGTGCATGAAATGCGGGTGAAAGACTACAGAAATGATGAATGGATTTTGTGATGATATGACTGCAGCAAAAGTGGGTTTTTTAATTGATTCATAAAAGGATTTAATGAAAGGACATTTCATTCAACCCGGGCTGGGTTAAGAATGAGACTTGGTAAGGGTATACATGTTTTACCAGTCTATATAGATATCAGTATATGTAGTTATATAGTGACTATATATATTATTCATATTTATATAAAGTCATAAATAGTTAGCATAGTATAAAAGTAGTAGCATGTAATAAATACTTATAAAATTTTTAAGGTGAGGAACTGAGAATATCGGCGGTGGTTGAAGCGTACCCTTCTGTAGGGGTAACCTGGTACCGGGACGGAATCCGACTTCGTCCCAGCCGTCGAGCGATTATGACGTTAGACAGGGACGGTGAGATAGAATTAGCGGTGGCTTCCGTTACAAAACGGGATGCAGGCATTTACACTTGCACTGCGTCTAATGAGGTCGGCAAAGCGTCTACTTCGGGGAAGGTTGAAGTGTTAGGGGATAGCGTTGAAGAGAGGAGGCTCTTGCTGCCGACGGTTATATGTTCAGACGTAACGTGAGTTGTACATGTTTTATTATCATATTTTGCAATTCAAGAAGTTTAGTTTAAGCTGTTATTTTGAACCCTAGAGCAATTTATCTGACTTTTGAAGATGTATATAAATATGTAACAAAAGTATGATATCATTACTAACACCGGTAGTATAGAACCGCACTCCACCTAAGGCTAGGATAGTGTACGTTGCTTGTCGAATAATGGATTCGAGCTTAAGACTTTTAATTTCCCCTAGTAGGTTATTGATAGTTTCTTCAATAATTAAGTATATTAGCAATAAAAATATTGTCTAAAAAATAATTAGGTATATGAAAGACAATAGTTTTGATTGTATAAGATTTTTAATGTTTTTTTTTATTTTACTTTATATATGAGACTTTACTTTATATTTACATACTGTACTGTACAGTTTACCCATATATATGTACTCTTACAGATGTTTGAGGGAACCTACTTTTATAAGAAAACCAAGATCAAGCGAAGCGCGAGAAGGAGATACTGTTATTATAGAATGTGAGGTGATTGGCGAGCCCAAGCCTGACGTCTACTGGCTTAGAGACTTTTTACGAGTAAATATTATGAATCATTACTAATTTTTATTAAATTTGTACAATAAATAAAATTTATTGTACATATTTAATAAGAGAAACATCGTAATTTATAAATGTATATCATTTATCGTATGGTGAGTGTAGAAATAGAGAATAGTAGAGATAACTAGTCTAGCCATAAATACTGTTACATAAAAACTTTTTTTTCAACTTTTTTTTATTTTGAATTTGGAATACGTATACACACAATATTATTTTAAAACTTCTTTCGATTTTGCGCCATTTCACATATTTTTTCGTGTTCATTATCAAATTACAATATGGAATGGAGTGTTAAAGAAAATCGGATTGCAGTGATCGCCTTGCACAAAGTGGGTATGGAGCCGTCGGTCATCTTCCAGACACTTCAAAAGCTTAGTATCAGCCGTATGTTCATTGTACTATCAACAGATACAACAAAACTTCCTCTTTCGAAGACCAGAAAAGATCCAGGCGGCCGCGTGCTGTTAGAACTACAAAGGCTGTTAATGCCAGAATTCGTTGAAACCCCATTAGGAAGCAAAACATCTTATCAAGACAAGACCTGAAAACAGAAAAACAAGACCTGAAGCTCGGTGCTTATCGTCGATATATAGGATATGCCCTAAATCAATCTTTACAATTAAAGAGAGTGGATCGATCAAAACGCCTTCTGTCGCGATACGCAGGTGAAAGGCACAGAAATATCCTCTTTACCGGTGGAAAAAAAATTACGATTGAAGAACACTACAATAAGCAAAATGAAAAGTGGTAGATCACAGTTCTACAGAAGCTGCTCAAGTGGTCGGAAAGGTACAACCTAGTCATCATCCTGCGTCAGTGATGGGTTGGTGGGGCGTGTCTTAAGTGACAAAACTACATTTCTGTGAAAAAGGAGTGAAAATTTCAGCAAAGTGTTTCAAAATACAGTCTTGGATCATGTTAAGCAACCTCTCAGCAATGCACTTTTTAAAAATTAACCGTGGACTTTCCAGCAGGACTCTGCACCTGGTCACAAGGTACGAACTACCCAAGCCTGGCTTGAAACCAACGTTCCGGACTTTATAAGAAGACTGACCCTCATCTAGCCCAGACCTCAACCCTTTAGAATTCAAATTATGGCCAGTTTAAGAGGACATGGTCTGCTCTAAACGGCACGGTGACATTAAGTCTCTTAAAAACACTTTGGAGCAAACAGTGGCAAAACTTCCCTTGAAAACAGTGCGTAAATCCATAGATTCGTGGCCAAACAGCCTGTATAAAAGCCTGTATAAATTTTAATAATATTCCAATATAAATATTTCGCGTAAAGCGCACAGTGGTGGATTGCCACCATCGAGATAATATATAAGTACCAGGCCAGGTCGAGATAATCGCAAAAGGGCGACTACTAAAGAACAGATTTTTCTATACTTTCCCATAGACTGGCTCTGATAATTAACGGAATAACGATCTGTAATTTCTAATAAAGAAAATATACAAAAATAACAGAACTGGTCCAAGCGTGCTGATACAAGAAATAGTAACCTGTAAGAGATCTATTTTATTCATGACTACCTACTCATGACTGGTCGAAACCTAGTGACAATAATCTAAATGATTGGGTTGGATTAGTGGCTTCAATAGCTAAAAGCTGAAAAAAAGCTGGTCTGCAAAAAAAAACAAAGCTTGGCAACACAAGCGACAAAGATATGCTACAAGTATTAAATTTGCTTGGCTTGGCTTGTTATATCTAGTCAATCTGAACAACTCTACCTAAATATAGAGAAATAAAGACTAAGTTTGGTTTGAATTAGTAACCTCGACCGTGGCAGGATCGCTTTTTAACAAACTTCGATAACCAAATTACAATATGCAACTATACCGTCTGGCCCGTGCACCCTCATACCGACCCCGCCGGCGGCGAGGATGTGGCAAATAAGGATATCGCGATACCGCCAAGTCACTGGCCGGTTTTCACCAGACAATAATGATAGAAGCGTTGCTGGAGTTTCTTGCGCCACTTCTTCTCCAGCACCCACGCATTTCGAAGTGGTGGTGCAAATGGCTAATAATAATAGTGATATTAATTTAGACAATCCTTAGTCAGAAGCAACTGACCGAGCTGAAGTTCGGATCTCTAGGGCACCATCGGCCCGAAAAAAAAACCGTCTGCTCGAATATTAAATATATCACTCTACATAATGTATAAGGTACTGTTATTAATATTTTAGCCGGATTACTACCGCGACGCATCTCACTTCAAGCGGGTGGGCGCAGGCCCCGAGTATCGGTTCGAGATCCCCCACGCGAAACTGGACTACACGGGGGCATATTCAGTTGTCGCCAAAAATGTGTATGGCGAGGCCAAAGCGGTTATATCTCTGCAGATCTTGGCTAAAGGTGAGTTCAAATAATGTATTACCAGTATTATGCTGGAGAAGTTTCGTATGATAAATGGAGAGTTCGAGAGATTACGAGACTTCGAGAGTTTATTTATTCATAACTTACCTCCTGTTTGTTGGCCAGGGCCTAACAATGAAACTAGCAAAAGGGTTTTCCCAATACCGAACTTTCGTACAGGTTGATGCAAGAGTTTTATCACCTTAACTGTGTACACTTTGCCATTTTTACCTGCTTTGCCTTAATATAACTGCTGTAAAAGTTGAGTATCTCTTCGTGTCTATTTTCGTACTCATCGTGCGGTAGGGGATTAACAAAGCTTGCCACCGTTATTGTATTGGTCATAGAATCGACCAGCATCTAAGGATATAAGGTGTCTAGCGCTAGGGTCACCATTTGAATGACATGTGGTGATTCCCGAAAGTAACTTAAAAGTATAAGTTACAAGAGTCTCATGTCCAGGTTGTAAAGGCTAGACTTTATACAAGTATGTCCTTTGTATGGGACTTTATCTGATACAATTTATATATATATATATATATATATATTACTTAATACTGTTTATTTTATTTCTTAATGTATAAAAATATTGTTACAGATCCAAGTTTACCAGAGGAAACACACAACGTCCGATATGGGTAAATATTTTTTTGGATTATTCAGATGACCTTAAAAAACACTTGCGAAGTAACCTTTATCAGCTCAATTGCTGAATATGAGTCACCTAGAGTGTACAATGAAGCATAACATCACATGTTAATTAATTAAAGTTACCTTTAATATATATTTTTTGTTTATATTTCAAACACGCTACTCTTAAAGTTGGAAATTAGTGCTAACTGCTCAGCAGATGTTATATTAAATTAAATATAGTTTTATGTAGAAATAATTCTAACTAAACTAAAATTTAGTTAATCCGTAATTAAGGAATTTAGGAAAATCAGATATTTAGTTCCCACATAATATATAAATGTCTTATTTTTTGTCATTGGGAATTAATTATACATTGGGAATTAATTAAACATAATGCTGCTGTTTTTCATCTGGTGAATGTAGGGATCCGGAGTTCTTTGATACTGGTGACGAGGCATTCCATCTCAGTCCTCAGGGGACAACGCATTTGCATAATGATTCCTTGTCAACGATGAATGTAGATGTCATGGGCCGCAGGAATCACTTTCTATCAGGTGAACTGTGTGCTCGTTTGTTACTCTCAATGAGATAAAAAACAATAATACACAAATTATATATTTTTCTAGACGTGTGGAAGTGATCCCTCGATTCGAAAAGGAACTAACCGACCTATTGTCACACGACGGTGACGCTGTGGAGTTTGAGTGCCGAGTGACGGGCAACCCGGAGCCTGACATCAAGTGGTATCACTACACAGAGGTACAGTTACACCAACATATATGGTCCATATGTAATGTCGCACATAGTGCTTCGAAGACAGGAGAAATCGCAGATACATTTCATTGGTAATTTTTAGTCACTTACAGGCGTTTAGCACGATGAAACATCCGTGCCCAAGCCGTTTCGGGACACAATAGCAATATTTCTCGAATAAATCATTTTTAGGCCGTTTCAGACCCAGTTACACCGCTTCTGTCTCTAGAACATACCAAAAGGTGTATGAGAAGGACAGCCTATACGTGTGAACGAGAGAGATGAAATTTTTAAATCGAATAGTATAACAAGTACTTTTATCCAACTAATCTTTCAGGTTTATGTACTATCATATATACGACTGGGTGGCGAAGTGGAATTTGGAAATAATGCGTGATTGATTCAATCAAGGGTAAAATTTTCATGTGAGGACCAAAATTTTTGTATCATTAATATTTTCAGGTCTAGGTATGTTGTATTCATATTCCCGTGTACACACACTACATGTATACCTTTCCGCGATCTTATTGCACATGCATTCAGACATGTGAATACCTCTGTGTTTGCGCGAATTCTTTGATGTAGTATAATAAAGAACAGAAGTAGCCACGAACTTCTTTATAGCCGCAGCATTCACACACACATTCATATGTCCTCGTGACCAGGGAATGACCACGCTATCCAATTCACCAGCAATAGCAACATAATCTAGAATCAAGTAGTCAAGTTATTTCAGTCTACAAGATCATAGAAACAAGGAGATATGTTATGTGGGCAGGCCAATCGTCGCTTCAATATGTTCAAAATGCACATACAATGTGATTATCGACAATTTTGACACCATTTTCAGTAAACATTTGCAAAAATAAAAGTGAAATTGTCGGTATCGGTAAGTAAATTATTAAATAGCTGCAGATAGTGCGTCAACGGGTTTGCATAGTTTCGTCGTGGCTTACATTTTGACTTTGCGCTTCCGACTACCACCTTTGACCGCGTCGACCCTGAACTTCAGGTGAAATTGTCAAGCACTTATTATAGCAATTATTTAAAAAATAAATGTTACCACAGATAATTCGCGAGTGTGCCGATTTCGAAATGTCGTTCGAGGAGGGCACGGTGCGGCTGAAGATCAAGCAGGTGACGGCTGATGATGAGGGCATGTACACCTGCGAAGCCTACAACTGCCTTGGCAAGGCACGCTCCATCGCTTGTCTAATCGTATACCGTGAGTTTATGTCTCTGTTGTCTATAATTCTGGTTTGAAATCAAATCGGATTTTTTTTTAATACATATTAGACTAGGCCTATACTATATATATTTAATGTGCAATGAAATGCATACTGAGACTACCATAAAAAATTCTCTACAATATATATTCTCTCTGATATATGTGCGATAATATTTTCAAGGAGTCCAAACCATAGAAAATCGTTTCATTTACAAGATAGAAATCCGAAGACTTTTACTACTGGTAACGAGGCTGTATTGCCTCTTAGGTGTGAACGTATTATATTTTCTTATCAAAATGTATGTGTCATGAGTTGCAGAAATCATATACCATCAAGAGAACTCGGTGCACATTCGTCTATCAATACAATAAAATATGTCTGCTTAATGCATACACTTTTGTTACTGCGGAATTTGTTATAAGATGAACATTGTTATAAGGCTCAAGATTATCAACTTTGTCATCATTAATTTTGCTCGATATGTATTGCAGCGGCAGGCGAGCCGAACACTGTCCATCAGCGGCTGCGTCGTCCGCCCGCGCTTGTCTCCGCTGCCTCAACGCCTCGCTCCACGCCCGCCCGCTCACTCTCTCGCACCAGGACACCTGGTACACTGCTTTAATCTAAACATTTATTAAACATCATATCAAAATCGTCAATTGATCATCTGCACATTTTACTTGCTTATGAAGGACGAGTGTGCGAGTATATGTCATTCGATGCAGCAATTACTTAACGTCAGGTGAGGAATGTATGCTAGTTTATCACCATATGTGATAACCATGTGAAAAATACGAATAAATTACTTTAAAACAGAAAAATAGTGTCGCCAATTACCAATAAGGGTTAAAGCTTATTCTCCATATTATAAATTCTGTCTATATTACACATTTGTCTGTTTCAGCGCCCTCGGTCCTTTTTACCTTTACAACGAGACTTTAATCTATTTAAAATTAGGATGTGACACAGCCTCGTTCGTTGATAATGGATTTCTGACACCCGTTACAGCCTTTCATAAACTAAAGCAGCATGAAGTCCATGACTCCCTATGAGTTATTTTATTCTTCTTCTTGTTCCTGTATGTCCCCTCTCCCCCTTCTGGAGCTGGACGACACGTCAACGCATGCGACGTCGGGCATCCTCTCAAGCGAACACACACGCGAACCTTCTGCGCTACTCATGCCATCTATGCGCGAACACTCGTGAGTGTCGCAAAGTTCACCTACGAGCTAACAAGATCCTCTTAGTAAGCCGGTCCATGCATACTCCCACAAAAGGTGGCGAACATCCTCTTCACTCGTGCCGCACCCGCTCATACTGCAGTCATAGTAAGTGTCTGCGAGACTTGCTGGTTTGGTATGACCCATGATGCTTTGAGACGCTATGTCCTGGAAATACCGATATAGTTCGCGTCCTTTTGGTATCATTCTTTCATCTAGTCTGCCATTCGCTAATCACGTCAGCCCAAACACCGTGTTTCCATCTGCTCAGCTCATCCCTGGGCTCCGTCTAAAGCGCGATCCGAACCCATCCTACCCGCACGGATAACGGGAGGAGATATACGGTCCACAGGGAGGAGGTTTATTTGTTTTTTTGAAAAACGAGTACTTATATCACATTTTGTGGTTTAATTTTAAAGGTCCCGACATGAGAAACCTATGCAGCCCTGCCCGCGAAGTCGCCCCAAAATTCTACACATATCCGTTCAACAAAGTGGCTGAAGAGGGTGATACCGTTGTTTTCCAATGCGCAGTCAAAGGCTTGCCAGCTCCCTGGGCGACGTGGGATAAAGATGGTCTCATCCTCACGCCCTCTTCACGGATAACGATCAAAGAAAAAGACGAGATTCTTAGAATTTTGGAAATAGAGGAAGTTAACAGCGAAGACGTCGGACTGTATAGGGTTACCTTGGAAAATGATTACGGCCGAGCGGAGGCGTCTGCTAGACTCGAAGTCATATCTCAGAGGGGGAAATTCTACGGCAGATCTTACAGTGCGTCTCCGAGGAAGTCTCTGCCTTATAGGAAGAGTAGATACTCCCTTCCGAGAGAAGACTGACGAACCTGTATTGAAAGTGTTTGCAGCCACACTATATTCATTACGTAAGTAAATATCTTAGTATTTGGCGGAAGCGAATTGGGTACCCAATACACTGCTTAGTGCCTTGCGAGTATTTTTTTTTCAAGCGTTGGCTACTTTCCAGTATTAACACGCGTTAGTATTTTAAATGTGATCTATATAAAAATCATGTTCTTTTTATGTAGGTTGTGTAATAATTAAATTGATTGATTGTATGTTCCTTTCAGGGTGTAATTAAAAATGGCAGCCAAGCGTGAGGACTATTATATGATTTTTTCTTTTATTTATTGCATTTTATTTATGTTACAATCATATAAAAATATATGGCACCTCTACGATAAGCGTTGGAAATATTATTACAATTTTTTTTTATTATCATCGCAAGATATATAAGAAAAGTGGTTAAAAAAACAATTTTGCAAATACATACAACAATAGTTTGATATCCAAACACATGGAAATATTTCTTAGTATTAAAGTTATCAACAAATTAAATATTTTTTTTATTAGACAGATTCCAATGTGAAGTTATGTTTTGTTTAAGTAATATTATAAGAAGTGAAGTGTTTCGGTGCAAAAATTACATCGTTTTCTTAATAAAACAAAATACGTAACCCTTATTAATTATATTTATATAATTATATTGATTTAAAATGAATTTAGATTTTTAACATTTGTGATAAGTGTAACTTGTAGTTAGAGAAACGCACCGGCACGTTAGCAGTGTTCTATTATTTTTCTTTAATCGTACAAATTAACAATTTTATGTATAAATACACGCGAAAATGTTCTCGCTGAATTAGATAATCCAAAGTAAATAGCGCACATTTTCGGGTTATGCAAAATACATTTTAATTAAAAGTTTCTAATTGTTTCATTGCTTATCCTAATTTTTAAAGGAAAAATAAATTATGTCAAATGTGTGATAGATGGTATCGGCGGTTTGATTCGCACTATATTGAAGCATCATAGTTCTTTAAAAAATATATTAGCAGTGTTATTAACAATACTAACATTTCGGTTAACCGCACCAATTAAGCTTAAATGCTGGTTCTAGAAGATGGTTTACGACAGGTCGAATGGCAGATTCGAAGCTACAAACTTAAGTTACCCATATCGTACCCTAAATCACTATGCCATTGACGCTTCAAAGTATTGGTCTTCTGTGTCTAAGTCTTGGTGTGTTGTGTGTATGCCCTGGTTAATACACATGCATTGGAGCCTTTTGCCGATTTTCAATAAAATCTTTTATATCGGACTAAGAAAGTTTACGAATGAATGATTCTGTATCTTACGTAATTGATATCATTAACTATACTCAAATTATATTGCCGACGATGAGGAACTAGAACCGGAAATGTATTTATTATAGCCCCCTTGATGTTCTGGCTACCAGAGGAAAGAAAAGTGTGTGATATTTTATCATTGTAAAATCAAACGTAAGACTGAGCTTACCAAACATAAGCTTTTTTTTCATAGTGCTGTTTACACAGAAAAGCAACGTAGGTTCAAAGTGGTTTGTCTTTTTTATTTGATATACCCGTACTTAATAATAAATATTTCATTCAAATATGATATTATGTGGTTATCAAACACAGCAATTTCCGAAGCTCGTGATCTATTTATTTATTTACATTTTAAGTGCCTGCTGTACATGTTACTAATCTTTACATTTTGATTGCTCGTGTACATGAGACATCATTTAATAACTTATAACAGAAAGACAATTGCAACATTGATTTGAAACAGCTTTGAGCTTTTATATTGTAACACTTAAAAATTGCAAACTATGCGTACTCTAAAAAATATATATAGTTCATTTAAACATCTAGCATATTTTGTTCTCTTCGCATCACGTAAAAAATTGTCGTGATCTTTTAAATGGACGTGATCTGAAAATCATCAATTATTTTAATTGTACAAACACAAACAACAAAGTATATCATTGTATGTAAATTTGCTTATATGTCGGTTAACCGTGTGACGTAACCTTTATGAACTAATCAGAGTATTATAATAATAATATATAGACATAGTTTCAGTTTCCTTCTTATATTTCAAAGCAAATCGCAAAATCACTTGATAATCTAGGATTTTGATATCGTAATATATATACGAAAATAAATAAAAATAATGAAATAACTTGTAGGGCGATTACCTCTAGCTCCATATCGTTTTAAAACACCGCTACAATGCGTTAACGTGTGTAGTGGTGTGAGACGTTCAGTGGACGTGCGAACGAGCTTTCTCAAAAGTGGAATATTGTGTCCAGCATAGAAGATGACGCTTCAGCAGAAATCTTTACAGTGGTAGAGCTACACTGCAGTTGGTTTCTAGCTGCAGAATGAATGGGTCAGCTCGACCGGGGTAGGACCACGCCCTCACAGAATACCAGCGTGAAATGGCAGCATAATGCTGCTGTGTTTCGTCTGGTGAGTGTAGGGATCCGGAGACCTTTATTACTGGTGACGAGGCTCTCTTATTACTCCATTATGATTCCTTGTCAAGAATGAATGTCACAAAAATTACTTACGATCAGGTGTACTAATAAAAATAGCAGAACTCTTACATCAGAGCTGGTATTCTTAATAATATTGTAGTTAAATAAAAAAGAAATACAGTCATAGAAAAGATTACAAAGGCATATAAACAATCTAACTAATGCACTAACAATTTTAATTAATTAACAATACTAAGAATGGTTATTATTGTTCTCATATTTTTGTTTACCTTAACTCGTTTAGGTATATTTTGTAAAAGAAATGAGTTGCATATCCCATATGAATATTCCACCATTTGCCGGCGACTCATACTTTTCTGATTTAGGATACAGGCGATAAGAGACGACATGAAACAAAATTAATGCATAAAAAGATAATTGCAGTAATATTTCTACCACTATTATAATATTAAAATCAATTGTAATACCAATATTAATGGTAATAGGTTTAAATTGTGATTTAAAATTATTAAATATTTGCATGCCACTGACCTCCACTATCAGTATTCACTGATGATTCAGGGACTTTGTTTCCTTTTTGACTTATGGCCACTGTTAGCCCGAGGGGTTAGCATCGAGTTTAAAACACGAATACGGTCTACAAAGTCCTTTAGCCAGATCGGAGTTTTCTCTGAACGCAACCTTATAATAGTTGTATGTTCAGATATTTGCTGACTGTTCATGTCAAGATTTACCAGCGAACGGTATTACTCGGGTTGATCTGTTATAGGATCTGTTGATTAAAGTATTGATTTATGATGGCGACTAGAACGTTCACCTTCTTTAATAGTGTGTTGTTTACTTTATCCCTATTATATTAAGTGGTAAACATAGGACTTCAATGAAAATATATCTACTACATTTGTCTTTTGAAAGCAAAGGACGTAGAAGATAAAATGTAAGTAATAGGGTCTCAAGTTACACGTATCGGAAACATAAGTCAATCGTTTCAAATTTAAATCTTCAGAAGCAATATGCAACATGTCATTGCAATGTTACTATGCGTATCTAAAATCTATGAGCTCGATCTGTTTGGAATGAGGATTCAAACAAACGATTTTCTCTGGCTTAATAACGCAGCGAAGTCATCGTTGCGTGAAGGTACGCGAACGCTTCGCAAATCTGACGCACGTCCACTTCTTTGATGTGGTCTTCTTTGAAGATTTTGTAGAGCAGTTACCTAACCCACAAACTGAAATTGTCAGTTTATTTTAAGTCAAAACGCCTCAAATTAAATAGCTTGCTTAGACCTACCGACTTGAATAAATTAATAAGCTAATTTAATTACTGGTAAATTGATTACTGTATAACGGCTGCCTGGTGTATTGGTTACATGTTCGACTCCCAGGCGAGGAACAATATTTGTACACAATAAATTTTTTGTGTATATATTGCAGTATTGTGTGTGTATATAGGTCCCGTGGCAGAATATCCGAGATATTCTCCGATTTATGTACATATTACATCAAAATACGCGGGGGCTGAATACGGTGAATATTATAAATTCTGTGCACGGTATTTGCATTACATTGGAATTTGGAATAGGGAAGGAAACGACAAGTGAGTGTTTCATTGTTTGCGCGAACGCTTACGGTACGGGACTATAATAAATATTGCGTATTCAGTGTCATCTGGTAACTAGCAGATAGTTTGGTAGTCGAAGGAGGAATTCATCATCAATAAATTGATAAACTTGTAGAATTTGTTAATAGTTAAATAATACCACATATATCGGCATTATATGAAATTAATATCTGTGAGATTTTTTTAAAAGTTAAATGTAAGTAATAATAATTATAGGCAGTTATTTATCACACGTTTATGTGAATATTTATTTAATACCATATTATGGGATAACGTCTGAAGTGTTTGCCATTAAAGTTTTATTTAATCCTATTTGAATTGATAACTCAAATAGGATTAAATATTTTTTTTCTAACTTTACTTTTTTTGAAACTGAAATGATTATCTATAATGCTATTATCTATAAGCACTTGAAGCGATCTATGTCTGAAAGAAGACTACTGTTGGTGACCCAGTGGTTAGAGTACCTGACTTTTTTTATGGCTGATGGTTAGGCTGTTAGCCTGAGAGCTTAATACAGTTTCAGCGAGTTGAACGGCCGAGCGCTTAGCAGCCAAGGCCTCTTTTTATGCACGATGGTTGCCGAGAGGGAGCCTCGGCTTGGACCGTTACCCTGGCCCCCGAGAGAGCCAAACGTCGGCTCGATCAGTTGTTTCTAACGGATTAAAGTACCTGGCTACTAACTTTGTTAATTACTGAGTTTGTATTTGGTCACTTGCATACTTGAGTGTGAAACTCCGATTTTAAGGCACATGCATAGGAATGGGATGACAAAGTAAGGCCTTTATTACTTACTGTGAATTATTTTCTTATTCAAAAATTTATTTATGGCACATAACCATAATTTTGGTTGAAATCTACTTCAAGAAGATACACTCATTAAATTAATTTCAAGTACATGTCAAACCGTCGGATTTCATTTATATACATAAACTTATACTTAGCTTTAAGGAAATAAAATTCTTACAAGACCTTTTTAAGGAAATCTAATTTGGCAAATGTAGCGTGCTCGTCTCTTTAGTTTACCTTCTTATTTTCCAACAAAACAATTATCCAAAACACACAGCAACAGTGGTTAACGACTTTTGACGGTTCCAATCAGTAACGGTTTTAGATACGCCCCCATCGCAAGGCGATGTCGGGCTATTGTAACTGCTATGGAACATACGATAAAATACTGATAACTATATATACGAATACATAATGTTTTTAAAAATGTCTAAGTTTAATTAAAATAAACTGCATTTTAATATTTATTACAATTATTTTTTCTTTGTTCAATTCATACAGCTTGAAATATAGTTAAACCGAATAAAAACGTCTTTTAATTTTTTTTTTGAGATAAATATTACAATAATTTTATTGAAAATATTTGTAATATTTATCTCAAAATGCCTACACAAATGATGATAGTTGCAAGATCCTATTATATTAAAAATACTAAATAAATAACCAAAAATCTCAATTAACATAAAATCCTTTCAGTGTCTTTAATTAGGTGACCACTGTCCACCACTGTACATAACTCTAATGTTATACTTCATATTCATTATAATTATAATTGGACGCACGATTGTAGTAATTAGACTCCCGGGCGGCTGAGTCGCGGGTTCTGGGTTCGATTCCCAGCCGAGGAACTATACTTATTCAGCACAAATTGTTGAATCTGGGGTCTGGGTGTGTTGCATATATGCCCCGTATCCCTGACGCTGCATCCTTCCAACAATCTTATTACATTTTACACTTATCTGGCAATAACGAGAAGATATCGTCGTACTCTAAAACGGCCAGAAAGTCATTTCAAAGACAAAAAGACATTTAAAACTCTGCGTATTACTCTGAGCTCCTGTTGGACTTGAACGACAGAGAGGATCCCATTTCTGAGCTAAGTACTGACGACGACTCGGTCATCTCTCTCTGAGGCGCACCTTCCTCTGCCGGATCCGCTTCTTCGGTTACCAGCTACTAAGTTACTAAGCTACCAGCCTTCTGGTATCGCCAGTAAACTCTGGACAAAGCACACTGGCTCATGTTTTACACGCGAGCCACTACTCGCTGACTCTAGCCTTGTTCCGATAGGGCAACCGCTTGAGCCACTTATTTAATAGATGTGTCCATTTTTAGGCTTAGTTTGTGTTTAATAATAAAGGATAAGTGTCCCGAACGACGTTTGACGACTAACTAACAAGGGTAGGTGAGGTAAATGACCGTTTTTAGGGCATGTCAACGTCCGACAACTATCGTATTCTTGGAAAATACACATTTGCTAACATTATTTAGAAGGCAAAACATACAGCTTTAATAATTTAAAAAGAAAATTACAATTCAGGGCTCAGTTATTTTTTAAAGACATTCAATTTCGTGCGATTCAATTCAATTCTTTTGAGTCGATTGTTTTGCTTACGATTGTAGGTTGCCTAATTTGTAGTACATTAACGTAGCTTGAAATATCCATAGCTTTAATTTAGTCCCATTAAATGTTTGAACTTTAAACACTTTAAGCATGGGAAGACGATTGAGGCACTAAAAAAACATTCCTGCAATACTTTAATATTTTTGCTAATATAAAAGAAAACCTTTTCATTACAACTGTTCGAGATTTTAGATGACCAACTTGATTTGTTGATGCTTTGGTGGGTTCTATAGATTTATCATAGACTTTTACTGAGTCACAGAATTTATCACATTCTTTCAGCGTTCTCGAATCTTAATATTGTTTTAGAAAATTTACTTTGCATGATCTTTGAGCTTAGTAAAAATGTATGGACAAGTCAATGAAAGTTAATTGAAAGTTAATGAAAGTTTACCAGGTGCTATATTTAAACTACACGTAACTACGCGTAGTGTAAATAAGAGTCATAGATTCAAATAACTATACTAACATACTATATTATTAATATAGTATAGTTATTTTAATATAATAAAATAACTATATTCCGCATCCGGTTTTGATTAAAATCTACTAAACATATAATAATATCTTGTATTACTCATATCTGTAACCTAAGTTTTGACACAGGCCTTTTCCCAGACATATTCAAAATTGCGTTGATCTCGCCTATTTACAAATACGGAGACAAGATCAGCGTCACCAACTACAACCCTATTTCTTTTCTGCCCGCTATATGGAAAATATTAGAACGCTTACTAATAATAATTTAAAATATATTTTAAATTATATTTAGTTAAAAAAAAAAAATCGGAAAAGCAATTTGGTTTCATAAATGGAAAATTTTCAGAAGATGCTGTACTAATAGAATTTGTTATCCAAATATTTGATAAAAATAAGAAATGCATAGGAATATTCTTGGAGCTTGCAAAGACGTTTGACACTGTCTCCGTCCCGATTCTACTTATCAAAATGGAAAGGATGGGTTTTAGAGACACATCCTTAAAGTTATATCACAGTTACCTATCACACGAGACAAGAACGTACCCAATTGACTAGTATATCTAATATGACTGATATCACTAATTGCAACAGCGGATCGCCTTCTGCCAGTCGACGCGAAAGCGCGATTGCTTCACGCAGTGCTGTGATTAACCGCTCAGATTAATAATAAATATAATATCAGCATAATAAGCCGAGCCAGCTCACAAGCACTTCCGCCGAAGCAACCGTAAAAACTTGTAAGGTTCCTAACACGTCCGCGCGACAGAAAGGAAGGAGTCGAAGTTGAAAAACAATAAGAATAAGTAATGACATTACCGCTTATATATTATAAATGTAAAAAGTCCTCACAAGTTATTTAATATTTTTTTAAGTACGAGGATGCAGAAAGTTTATTAAAAATAAATAAGTAAATTTTACGAGGGATGTGAATGTAATGTTTTTAAAGACAACTAACAAATATATGTATATATCTATATGACCATCTTTATTTACATATATACCATAAACACATTTTTCTTGTAAATTTAAGTGAACTAGACTAGTTATAATATGTGTACGATATTAAACTAAAATAATTCACTACTACCTCTCTTGGGATATAATATATTTTTATTATAAATTATACTTCATGCCCTGTAACATAGGTAGGACCTAGCACGGCTGCTAAAGAAAAACATAATTGGTTGGTTTGTTTGGTTGGTTGTAATTGTAAATCAAATAAAAATTACTACAAACTTGTACTAATGTCATTAAAAAAATGTCATGTACTAATCTCACTAATAAAGATTATTTATTTATATATCGATACTATTTGATTAAGTATCACATTTCCTAGTTTACTTTATACACACAAATACGCAATTGTCAACAAGATGGCGATATGTCGCGTGATTAAAAGTTCCAAGAGAATATATATTTATGATAAATATAAGAATTTAGCTTATTATACAAAAGTTATAGTTCCCTTGGAAAGTAGTAAAAACAATTTAAAAAAAAAGACTACGTATATAGTCTTTTTTTTTAAACTCAGATTTCACACACACATACACACCTTATAACATAAATTTTAGTTATAGCCATACTATCCACTATTCTGTTATATATTTTTTCTAATTATTTTAATTCACATAACTCCTATACTTTGTAACTAGCAACATTAATTCAGAAATTTGCATTATCAGACGCTTCAAAGTTACTAAAACCTGATATACAAATAATTATTATTATTATCATAAATATATAGGAGTATTCTATAAAGAATCAAATCTATTTCCGACTCGACTGGTGGTTCACCAGACGCTAGGACTTGTTTCGTAGGCAAGATGTTCCTGATCTTTCTTTAGTATCACTTTACACGCAGGTTCCGGGTTATCGTATTAGCTTTCTGCTTTTGCTACTTCGTTAAAAAAGAATAACCAATATGTGGTCATCAATCGTTCCCGAAAACGGCGGACCGACCAACGTAACCGACGCGCACACACACCAACATTACACAATCCATACATGAAAATTCAGACACATCACACCGCACTCGCCGGCGAGCGCGACATCGTCTTCCTCGCACAGCGGCTTACACGCGAATTCCTCGTGTTCTAGGCCGCTTCTAAAAATCGACCTGTCCTCCCTTTAGATAGCGATCCGACTCGAGGTTTCGTACCTCCTTATGAGGGGCCCTCGGATCGTAGTATCGCCCTCCTCCGTTGCCGTCGACGTTCTACGTCCACAGGGGCCGGAGTGCAGCGGTTGTGCAGCAGCAGTCACCGCGCCAGCTTCGCAGCACTGTCGTGGTCTCCCTACTCAGCGTGCCTACCGCTGGCGAGTCTAATTCGATAAAGCTGTAAAGGTCTCTGGACCAACAGCAATACTCAGACACAAAAAAAAACGTTCCCGAAAAGGCAATGTCCATACAAACAAACCGCAATGCATTTTACCACGCCGCAAAAATTTTGAATCTATTTACATAGTGTAATACTATATTAGACTCCGTCTTGACTACACCGAAACGCAAGTGCTGAGCACTTACTCCTGGTGGTCTCTTTTCATAATCCAATGTAATACGATATAATAAGATCGGGGTAAAAGATTGGCTGAAGTGTTACATAACGACAACGACTTATATAATAATGAACCCAGCTATTGGTTACATTAAAAACACAATTAAAAAATATATTAATTTTCACTATAGGTGACCATATTGAAAGCGATCTCCATTGCCGGCACTAATTATGCGTTTTGTTAAATTGTGAATAAATTGTTGATAAGACATATACTGGTGATGGATTAATAAAAAAGGCAAGCAGCATGTATGAGATATCAAAAAAAGAATAACGACTTGTCGGACAATACACAGTATCCGACTACGTTTCAAGACTATAATTATTTTACAACCACGTGATGTAGATTACGTGGCTGTTACGTCAAAAAAGTAAAAAATAAACTTCTCATATCATAATAAAATGTAATAATTCGTTATAATCAGCCTAAACCAACCTCTAGATAGACAGTAGCCATTCAAAAGTTGGAGGTATTTTTTCGAAATGCCTGACAGGGCCGTGCCTTGTAGCGTAGTGGCATAATAGTATGAGCATCTGGTTGTTGAGCCACCGGTTCGATTCTTGTCGCCGGTCGGGATTTATGATCATACATACGTAGTATACAAGATTTTAGAGCTTTCGTATGTTCATCTCTTGCACACATAATAAGAGATAAGAGACGCCATCACATAGCAAGTAATATAATTAAATTAATCTTTAATATAAAAAAAACTAATATTCAATAGGCCTTCTCAATAAACAGCGTATGCATATGTATACGCTATTTATTGCTTGATTGCTTTGCTTTTGACAACAAACGTAGGCGTATATAGAAAAAACATTAAATGTACATGTACACCAAATGTGTACCAATATTAGTATGGTCATAGTAATAATAGCTTGCTTGATATTAGGACCGTGGCTTAAGCGAATATATAATACGTAAATATCGCTTTCAGAATAAATATTTTTACTTACTATATTTAACTTTTCCATTCTATTCGACTCTGATGTGTTAGCCGTCCGACAATATTCAAACATTTTCCATAGCAAACTTTTCTTTTCTGTGTAGATTTTAGTTCTAGCTCATTATTAAAATATGAAGAAGGTACGCTAAGCACGTTTGAGCGAGTTCTATTCACTAAGACGGACATCTGATTGATTGATGAGTCAGTTAACAAATCCCACCATTACAGGCTCCAGTCGCTTGATGAGTAAATGAAATTCACCGCGATTATATATAACCTGAAAGGCAATACAAATCTCCAATTCATATATTTCAAAGCAATTTACATCGACGACTACAGATAAATAGTTGGTTTCATTAGTATAGCTGTGCTGACAAATTACTACAGTTTTGTGTATTACGTAAAAAATATATAAACGCCAAGTATATAGTAAATAATGTTACATAGACAGGTTGAAGAAGTCTTGGCATTATTTCCTGAAATCCCATTTTCAGGACATCTTGCACATTCCAGAAGATGTATGAGAATGACATCCTACATGTGAGAAAGATTAAAAACAAGTATATTCGATTAACTCTGCAACATTCCAGAATAGGTAGGCGTAGAATGGCTATATGCGCGAAAGAGAGAGAGGATTGTAATCGATCATGTCTCTGGAATATTCCATAAATGAGAGAGAAGCATGGCTACACAAAAAGAGATACGAAAGAGATGGTCGTGTTCGACTACCGGAACTTTTCCGATTATGTGTACAAAAACTGTGCGACTGAAGGTGAGGGACAATCCCGAAATTGCCTTACCCAGCCGAGGTACGGCCCTCGAGTCAGTTACACACGCACAGGGTAACGGCTCAAGCCGAGGTTCCCTCTTCGGGGCTCTTGTCCTGGTTACCCATAATAAAGGTTTAGGCTGTGTGGCCTAAGCGGAAAAGGGATGAGGATTGGTTGTCATTTAAAATAATCATCCTAGAGTCGTGAGTAATAGTAATAGACAATTGTTTTTGTACTATAGAAAATGTACGGTGAGTGAACTACTTAGTTCTATTTCGAGCTTTATTCTTTCCCCTGTGCCTAGTATTGAACTAATCATATGTCGCTTTACGGAAACATTTTGATACGCATTGGGATTCATGTAAAGAACTCCATCATTATTATTAAAAAATCTGATAGGCACTACGTATAAAGCTGTCTTATAAAGTTGTCTAATTATATCTGTACACACAATAGTATACAATAGCAGGAGGTGTAGAAATGACCATTATCACTCATAGGGATTAAATATATAATATAGGATATATGCAGTGAATAAATGTATGTATATATTATATGACATAAAGGTTACTCACAAAAAGGAAATCTTTTTTAAAAACAGTTTTTATAATTTGTACATGCTTATATAATTCGTAAAATTTTATCGTATACTGTCTTATCAACAACCAACTAGTATTCAATAAACTTTTGTACTCCCTCTAGTACATTGAAAATTTCTTGTTTCTTTGAAATGTTCTCTATTTCTTTATCCAAAGTCTGGGATCGGGCGATTCATTGTCACTGTCATTTCTTTCAGTACACGTCACAAAACTCTATGTGATAATGTCATCGCAAATTCTCCGCCGGTAGCCTGGTTGTCGTCAATTTGTACGAAATCCTCAAAGCTTGGCGTTAACACATCACCAGTACATTCGAGACAAACAAGCGTGGCCCATTCCTATTGCTAGGTCCAGCTTCAACTTCTTTCATTCTCTTCATCCTCTGGTAGAAATTCTTGTTTATCTGTGCTGATAGAAAATCCGGCTATATTTTAGAATTTCCTGGCTAGAAGTACATAGATATCATGTAGTCATGATTTGTTTGTTTCGAGGCATTTAAGAGTATGTTGAAAAACTTTTATCTTTACTATAGAAAAAGTAAAAATGCTGTTCAGGCCAGAAAGAAAATGTGTACGTACGTGTAATACATCTCGTATTGACAGTACACCAGTGCTAGAACTGGTTTGCAAATTTTTTTTTATCTTTTACCGGATAACACAACAATTAATTCGGAAGTCTACTGTTATCAGCTGAACAAACAGAATGATGCACTTCAACAGAAAAGGCCAGAAATATTCAACAGGTGTAGTGTTCCACCAAGATAATGCGAGGCCTCATACAAGTTTGATCATTCACCACATTATGCATTTAGAGCTTGAATGAGATACACTGCAATACCCATCATATTTTCCAGATCTAGCACCTTCGGATCACTATTATATATGCCGGTCACTGCAAACTTTTTTAAATGATGTGGTCAAAAATCACCTGGATCAGTTTTTTGAACGAGCAAAAACTTTATGAGCGTAGAATCATGCTACTGCTAGAAAGATGTCAAAAGGTATTGGGACAGAATGGCCAATATAGAGAAATTTCACAAAAACAACGAAATTACTTTCCGAACAATCCTAATCATAAACGTACACCCTCTTTGGAAATTATTTTTAAAGTGAAAGGCATCGTAATTACTTTCTCTGTTGCGGATACCTATTGAAAGAAATATTATATGCTGTTGGAGAAAGTGTAAAGAACAGGTAATATATTGCGCGGAATGGTGTTCAAAGCCGTAGTAATGTTTTTGCTCATATGAGCCAATTGTTCGTAAAAGCAAATAATCTTCTAGCTTCTTCGATACCACAGTAAATGGAACTTTCTTTTTTAATTCTTTCAAATTCAATGAGGGTATGGGCTTTTTTGCAACGCAATCACCTTTTCCATTTTTCTCGGACATCTTATACGTTCTCATCCTCGTGATTTTCAACGTTTACTTCAGATTCATCTAGCTTATTTAGATTGATTGGCTTCCGCAAATCGGCTTTAGCTGATGGATTGGAAAAATTGTAATGGTCAAATAGGTAAGTCATGATAAGCTGCAGGCGATGACGACGGGCGAAAAATAACAGTAAGTTATTTACATGTTAGACTTCTCTCTACCGATAAGCTATAGTTATATCACGACATATTTTAACATTGACTGGTTTGACTATATGAAATGAACTTTAAAAAACATATGTGACAGTAATAATTTGAGTTTTGAAATTTACGTGATAAAATTGTAGTGAAAAAATAAATATTTATATAAAAATAATAGTAATTCTTTTTTAAATTAAAAGTACTCTTACAAGATGGAAGTCTTATGCCGCATTTCGACCACATTCGAAAACATTAAAAACACTATAAAGAACAAAAACTCTTCTGAACGTCTAGTAAACCTGAGAAAAGATATACAGGTATTGAATACGGAACTTGTTACATTTGGTAAACAGAATCACGATCAATATGTAAGATCCCTTTCAATGGAAGGATATATAACATTTCTTTCTGTAAAACTCATGCCGATATCTTTATCCGATAAAAAAAATGTTTTACAAGAATCTTTCGAAAAACTAAAACCGTTCGCAGCCAGGGAGGAATGTCTTTTTATCCTGTTGAGAATACAAAATCTTTTATGTTATTTCCTTATTCAACTGGATGAAATAACGACGGCTAAAGATATTCTTGAAAACATGGAGGGCCTTTATGAGCAAATCAGCAAAGCACAGTCTGATAATTTTTATGATGCTGAAAACTTATTTACAACTGAACCACTAGTTAAAATCAAGAAAGTGAACCCTGAAAAAATTGATAAAGTTATTACAAATAACGTTCAAATGCAAGCTTTTCTCTATAACAAGTTAAATATGCCCGAAAAATATATTCTCTATAACCACACGGCTCTCCGACGGCAATTGGAAATGAAAGACGGTACGCCTCAAGACTGGGCCTCGAGAACTGCTAGACTTGGAAATTATTTCACATACCTCAGCCAGCTTGGAAACGCTCGCCATCATCTATCTGCAGCTTACCATGTCTTACGTACTTGTCACGATAATTGCAAACTTATACCAGAAGAGTTTGTTCTGCAGAAAACGGATTTCGAAATGCATTTCTTAGAACTTAGCCACCACTGGGTCAAATACGGCTTAACTCTCTTTAAATTGTCGAAAAAAAAGATTTTAAATCGTTATTTTTCAAATCAAACAGCTAAAGCTGATTTGTGGAAGTCACTCAATCTAAACAAGCTAGATGAAACTGTAGTAAACGTTGAAAATTATGAGGATGAGAACATAAAAGACGTTGGCCCCGAGAAAAACGGAAAAGGCGATTGCGTTACAGACAAGCTTTATACATTTCCCTCATTGAATTTGAAAGAATTGGAAAACAGAGTTCCAGTTGAGGTGGTCAGTGGCATCGAAGAAGCTAGACGATTATTTGCTTTTACGCATAAATGGCTGATGCGAGCAAAACATTACTACGACTTTGAAAACCACTCTGCGCAATATATTACCTGTTCTTTACAATTAGCTGAACTATACGAGCACTTGGCATTCTTCGAGAAAAATATTGATAATCAGTATAATATCCAAAAACGACGTTCTGACGTATTAGAAACACTTAATTCTCTTTTGAAGAACTGCGACAGTGTTATATCCGTTCAGATCGACGTTATCAAGGAACTCTCTCAAGTTCAATTGGAACTTATGGCTTTAAATCTGCAGAAATTATGGCGCGAAGAATCGCAAACAAACATGCTCAACTTGGATGCAGATGCAGACTACATAATAAACTCCTTAGATTCGGAATCTAGTAAGACTTTGACCGAAAAAAATTTAAATACATCTAGCAAAAACATGTTCCTACGTAAAATGGAAGCAGCGACTTTAATTAATGGCAAATTATTTCGATTAAGCGGCCAGCTTGATGTGAAAACACCGTCCCAACTTAGTTTCGCCACCGACATATTGAAGAATTGATTAGACTTCCGTTTCTTTACTTTTCCGTGAATCAATGTTGCAAAATCGAATGTATGGATATATATTTGGATTTGAAATAAAACACGACTTGCAATATAGCTTTTTATTTTAAAAATGCACACAGTGTGCACTACGATAGTGCAAACTCTCTCTATATTAACAATAAATGTAACAAAATGCCCCCTCATTTCCAGCAGTCCTGTTTAAATTATCATTTTGTTAAACAATGTTTTCCATAGACACGAGTAGTAACGATTAACTGATATTTTTACCGGGTATTTTGTTTTTTGAGAATTATAAACGAGAAATTCTTAATATTATATAACTAAGAACTCTATAAACATCATTTAGTTTTTAAACTGAATAAATAAAACTAATAAAACTGAAATTGTTGTCCTTATCAAAAACAAACAATTTGCTTTTCAGCAGGACTTTTGGTAACAAAGGCTAAAAGGTAAATTGATATAAAAACAAAAATTTAATTTAATTTCCTTTGAAATGACTACACAAATAAAAACAATTCTAATTCGGGGTAAATCATTATTTTTAAATGAAAACTTTATTACTCTTAACAATATGCCGCACTAAAGGCACTTTTACATTTCCTGATTAAGAAAATAGTTAAAGCACCCATGTGTTTTATTAAGCGGTATTATTTTAAAATCTTTTATGCAGTCAAATTAGTTTATTTGCATTGTTAAACAAACTTCCTATGTTAGCCCTAATGACCTTTACACAAAGACATAATTTGATTTAATAATCTGAAAGGCGAATTTGACATGGGAACATACATTTGTGAGTAATAATAAATCCTGTAATAATATAAAGGCACTTTTTTGTATTTTCTGATATTCTTCATCGATATCAAGAATATATCGATATATACTGTATCTGTTTCCCTGTGTATAGGACCTTAGGACCCGATAAAAGTACTTTGCTACAATACACGTACTGCTTAATAACCTTCAATAATTAAGCTAAAACCACGTCTTAAAACTTTGTTCAGAACACAATACACAAAGAGATATAGATTATAAACTTAATAAAGTAAAAGAAAATATACACAATATAAGAAAATACATTATAAATATGAAGTTTTCATTAATGGGGTAATGTAAATGAATAATAAATTTTTATTATTTTATTTTTGAAAACGTTCTTGTTCTCTCTTATCTTTTTCAAAATAAAATGTTCAAGAAAATTCTATGCATATTGTGTAGGTATTATCTATATATTTAAAATGATTGCGTGTACACCTGACAATTAGTATAACCAAATATTATGTATATCTTATTTTTTACTATTCATTTTAAACAAATCTTTTGTAAAATTAAAAATACATTCCGAGACGTGTGATTTAACATAAATGTTACAATAAATTATTATCCTTGGACAATTTATCATACACTTATTACTACAAATAACGTGATGACAGAAGAAAAAATAGTTGTATTTTTAGAAATTAGGTCAATCGTACAATATTAAACGTATAACTAGTTCCATATTATTGCTTATATTAACAACATTTATATTTCACATCGAAATAGCAAAAATAGTTTATATCATCATTTTATTTCCTGAAAAATGTATCTATATAAAATATTAACATGACCATAACCTAACAGTTTCATATTAACAGTAATGAAAAATTTAAACGCTATTGTACGTTATTGTTGAAACCCGGCTTTTTTAAAATTTATATAATTAATTTACTCTCATAGTCTAAACAATAAATATTTGGATTACTTATTATATATCAGATAGCGTATAATACATTACATATTGTGTAATTTACTAGCCAAACACTCGGATGAATCTTTAACTACACAATCAATGTTCTGAAGGGACTTCCACGTCTTAGTCTATGGTTTATTTTCCAACAAAGGTGTTTTGTAGACATAAAATAGTCCAATAAATCTTAGGATCACAGATTTTTTTATTCTTAATAAACAATCCGGCATTAGTATAGTACTTAATTTGTTTTCTAACAATTTCAATAATTTTCTTAGAATAGTGATTTTTTTTAATTTGTAATAATATTGTATATTTAATAAATATGATATACTACAATATATTTAGAGGTTAGTAATTCACACCAAGCATTCAAGTGCCTCATATTAAACTCATAGATGGCAGCACTTAATAAATATTAAGGACGAAATTCATTGGTGCAACCAACCCATATAAACAATCAAAATGACATGATGATGATATTAATTTATCCCTAATGGGAAAGGCAAAGGACTTTAGTCCATACAGCCAGGTCTTGTTCGTATGATGTTTGGTCTGAAACTCTGTATAATGACAATAGCTATTCACTGTTTATATGTGACTGTTTATATGATGTTACTGTGTATTTTTTATACAATATGTTTGGTGTAAAGATTTATACGAAACATACATAACTTACTAATTAATAAGTTCATATTTCAGGCAGCCCTTTTTTCTTGTGCGTCATTAACGATTTACAAAAGGTTGCAATTTTTTTTAATGTATAATTACGTAATCCTAAGTTTTTTTAGTCACACATAAGGTTATTTTGGTGGTTTTAAATAAATCCAACTTGTAATTCAAAACGTCATCGGATTTTGAACATGGGCACTTCAATGTATGGATGGCACGTTTATATCTCGTAATGAAACGTTTAATATATTTTCGTTTACTTTTGTAATTTGGTTATTCAGCAATTAGATAATAAGAAAATAAATACAAACTAGTAAGTATGCTGTGATAGGTGTAGCTGTCAGTAATTCTTTGATATCCTAACTTTAAATTAAAGTTACAGTTAGTTACATTAGAAAAAATCACATAAATAACAGTATTTGTTAACTAGCGAAAACCCGACGTGACCGATCCACATAACAGATATAGATAAAAATATTATTAGTAAACAAATCTCCTTTTCAGAACCTATTTGTATAAATATTGTTAAGATCTCTAGTCTAATTAAATTAAAAGAAAACGAGTATAGATCAAAAACATACACAATTGAAGAAAGATGAAATTGAACTTGAAGTTGTGTTCCATTTAATTATCGAAGTAACAGAAAGAAAATTACCTTATTCTTTTATTGACTAGCACATTATCATAGCCATGTCGAGTTGCCGCTGTCTTTACATAACATTTGGGTAAAAATCTATATTTGTCTAGCTACTATTAAATTCCATCCAGCATTTTTTTAAGACTAGGTTTGAAACGAAACTACCAAAATTAGCAGATTTATTTTAAAACGATAGTAAATACATTTATAGTGAATTTTATTAGGTTTATGCTAAAAACACTTTATACAAAATTTTAAAATGTTCAAATAGAAAAATATTTAAATACATTTAATATCATTCACATAAAAATTTTGACATAAAATAAATACTTTACTTTAAAAATACTTTATGTTGGCCCATGTTTCGTTGACGTAATTTTTTTTTATGTTTACTTTTTTATATTTTTGTATTAAAATAAAGTAGTTGAAAGCTGTCGCAATATTTTGAACATTTAAAACAAAAAAAAACATTTTTATCTGGCGCTAAAACGTCACAAGCTTCCTTTCATACCCAAGAAATATGGAATGTATATGAATATGAAATAAGAGATGTAAAAAAGAAATAAAACTGTATCCATTTAATAACACATAATTGTGTACTCTAGTTATTTTTTTAAAAAAAGAAAAAGGCTTTGGTTGAGCAAGCATCACTCAAAAATCGCAAGTGCAACTAGGAGTACCGTGAACTAATATTATTTCTAAAAGTAATGTACTAGCCGCGCGCAGAGATAGAGAGTTTGCCTGACTCCCTCTCCCAATCCACTTTCAGCGAGACGTTCCGGGCTCGTCTGGTCTGTACGGTTAGAAATGCATTCGTGTCCTTCCTTACGTGTGCAACGTCTATTAATTTATTGTTTACGCTCGGAAATAATTTTTGTTTTTAACATGTATCATGTTTTTGGACTGGGGGGTACAGGTAAAATTCGCGCGTTCGCTGTCTTCACCCACATCAGAAATGATGATAAAATTAATTCAATTGGCGCGTTCTCAAAGTCACTCGTTCACACCTTTATTTATATTATAAATAAAGTTGTGAACGGGGGGTGGAACTTATGTTAGGTGACTGATAAAAAAATCACCATATCTGTTTACAACCAAAAATAAAAACCATGTATTGTGTTGAATATTTTCGAATACTCTATTAATGAATTTCAACATGATACACGATTTTTATTTTTGTTTGTGAACTGAAATGTATTTTTTATTTTATTAGTTACCACTATCTTCGTATATTGTTATTTTTGCTTGTTAATATAATGGGTAAAGGACTGTCGCGGTAGAGAACGTGATATTATTTCAAAATTTCTTACGTTTTAAGAGAAATGTAACATGCATTTTTTGTAAACCACACTAACGAACAACGCGTGAAACATGACGTCATCGGCAAACTTGCGCGCTATTAGTATATAAATATGCAATAAGTATATCATTGTTATAATATTATGCACTTGGAAGTTAAAAAAATATGTATTATTAAACAAATTTCAAGTTCTTTCAGACAATGGAATGATTGAACATAAAAATTGGCTACCCACTCCCAATAAAAATACGTATATATATAGAGAAACGTTATAAATCTTTCCGTTTTTTTTATTTTACATTAATCTATAAAATGCTTATTTACTTAAAAAATTATTTCTGTAACGATTTTACCTTACGTCTATGTCTATATTTGTAAATAAATATTGATGTATGCTATTTGTATTTCTCTTGTAAATATTTATAAATGTAAATACTCTGATATTGATTTAAACAAATTTATCACTGCCAGTTTAAACGCTGACTCGTATGAAATTTTGTTTGTAACCTACGTGAAGATTATTGCAATCGTAGAAGCATTCCACAAAAAGGGTAATAGCCATAGAAAGTGCTAGATTAACAAGATAGTATACAGACATAGAAAATTTAAGAGCAAATATTTCGTTACTTATCGGTGCTACATGTTGCTAGGTGTTTACCTCCCATCTCGTCTTTGAAGTACCTCATGTAAAATGATGTTTGCATCCAAGTCGCTGTCTTCACTTACTCCACTGTGCCATTTTTGTTCTTCGAGTAGAGGCTTATTGTGTTCCCCAACTTGCTTCGGTGTCCTTGTCTTACCTATTTTATCGAAGTCCTCGGATTTAAGAGCCCTCACTGTACTAGTGACCGCCTTTATAACTAGCAACTTGTGAACGATATGACCGATAATACCCATCAAACATAGTGCAAGTCCGACTACATTAATGGGGCTCAGTAGATCGCCGCTTACCTCCACTGCCAATATTAGGATACACATTTCCTGAAACAATTATTGTCTTTGAAAATTTTATATTTATTACAGATATTTTGCGCAGCTACTTAACGTAATTGCTTAAACGTGGTAGGCGATACGGTTAAAAATAATCTGTAACACGAATAGTCATCTAAATAGCAGTGTACAATTGTATGTTGACTGTAATCCATGCAAACCTGACCAAATATAAAGGTAACGAGATATTCTATCTAAATACTCAAAGGTTACTTCGAAATCGATGGAATCGAATGGTGAGTCAAGCAAAACAAGGAGTATTCTCTCTTAATCTTGAAGGCTTGTTCTGTATCATAATGTTTTACGGAGGAGGAACACATCTACAGACGGAACTTCCAAATAACAGGCAGTTAAGGTAAAAGTTAACTGCGAATAATATATGACAGTTAGAATTCCAAAATTGCTGTCAGGTGAAAAAAAGCCCTCTCAGGCACACTCGAGTAACAGGGTAACGGTCCAAACCGAGGCTCTCCTATCGGGAGGCCTTGTGTTGGTTACCCAATCGGCTGAGCGCCATAAGCGTTCGGTCACCTTTCGACCCGGTGAAACTGTAAAAGCCCTCGGGCTAACTAACAGCTGCCATTAGCCCGAAAAATGAAATTGCGGATCGAAAAGAAAATCCTAAACAATAAATTATTTTTTTATTTAAAAAAATATTTAGAATACATTGAGTATTGTACATTTAAGAATAATAATTTAAAGCAAAACTAAAAATCAAATATATACATGACAGCACAAACACGTCGTACACCAACGAGTCAACTTTGTGCAAACTTTTGCACCACATATATATATAACTAAAGAACTTGTTATTAGTTAATATAATCTCGTAACTAGGCAATCTAAGAAGCAAGTGAATCGTTACGTGTGGCTACGACGATCAATATGAATTATAGTCATGACGACTTTGCAAATACGTTTAGTATACATAGACTGGTTGGAATATGTTTAGGGTTAGTAAAGGATTTAAAGGATTGTAAAATATAATGTATACCTTAAATATACCGGCGATGGATAATGTTAGACTAGAAGTGTAGGTCACGACGAGGAATTCACTAATCTCCATAGCAAAGGCTATAGTGGCACCCACAGACACTTTGAGAGCAGTAGGCGCTAACTGCTCCTGCGGTAGCGCTCGCAGGTAGTCGTAGCAGGCGGACCCTAGAAGCGTAAACATGATTTTAATGTATTTTTTTAAACAACATGTGTTATATTTAATTTATAATGTCAACAGTGGTAGGGGGCACGGTGCATGCCGGCAGCGAGATATTTTCCAGGTGTGATGAAGTGAGTGACTGGAATGGGTGTGGAGTATTGAGGGCGCGAATATATGTCCACCTTGAATCATTGTCTATATGGTGCTGACCATCATCTAAACTGTCACTGTTTGCTCTTTAGTTTCCCCTTAGTTTCATAAAAAATAACTGCGATAAGCTAGTTGCTCGCGAAGATACTCTCAAGATAGCGGTTGCAAGTTCCATATCTGCTAGCATTTAGTTATTAATTTGTCTTTATCGGGCTCTTGTGTTAAATTAACACAGACTCACTTTAATGGCCGGTATCCGAAAGGATAAATCGTCAAAATGTGAAGCTACTACGGAAGGTAATTCCTTGTAAAAGTCGAATTATGGATGATATTTTGCGTTACAAAATTAATGCCCCGCAGAATCAATAGAATACCAAGTAGACACTATCATTCATATACATATATACGTGTGGCTTTCTGGATTGTGGTAGTTTAATTACTTTGAAAATCCGAACATACAATAAATTGGTCTTAAAGATTCGTAAGACGTCACCTGCAAATAGGTTGAAGTTGACTTTTGAAGCATACTAGGCGTTATAAGTTAATTTTATTTCGTGTGTTAATACAACCGTCTTTGTTTACAATGTACAAGTCAGTATTTGTATAAAAATGTACAAAATCTTCTTTAGTTTTACGAAATGTATGTTTGTGACATATGGGACTTCTCTCCTGGTCAAAAGTGAATAGCGCTTGCAATAGTGTGTCATTGTTTTATTTTTATTGCATTAGAGAAATGGTGTAATAAAATAATTTCATTCATTGACTGAATTCTTATTTTGAATTAAAAAGTTACTTGCCGTTCGAAATAGGGAAAATAAATACTTGCATACTAGCCGAGGGTTATTTTAATAAGAACAGTATTTGGGGGCGGAGAAGTGAATGAGGAGTAAATTTTATAATTATTATATTATATACACAGTCGTGAGCAAAAATATCGACTCACGCTGTACGTTTGATCTGTTGCTGAGATTTATCTTTTGACTCGATGAGCTGGGGTCAACTTAGGGCCAGTAGTATGTATAGTAGTGTATAATTACGAGGCAATTTCTTTTATCATTGGCCATTGCCATCCTTGCGAACACAAAAGGTGTCTTCGTATCAGATTTTCATGATACAATCATTCCCTAAACTTAAGGCATATTTTACAGATTGTTTTGTTTTTAAAACTTTATTCTAAATAGTAAAATAATAGGACCTACGATTCTCCTTATAAGAAGTTTGCTAATATGAAAGACAAAGTTAACCTATATACGCATTCTGTGGACGAAGTCATTTTAATTTCATTTATGACGTAAATACAAAAACGTTCTTTTATTATTTCATGAATTTCTTTAATATACCATCAAATTGATTGTTTTGATGGGGTCAAAACAAAACACTATTATCAGTCATTAGTGAAGAGACAAATGTTTAGTATATTCAAGTGTTCACTTATATTTCTGATAAGAATCAGTACGTGTCAATTACACGCAAGGTAAAATACTTTTTAATTGCTTTTTAATGCTCGTGTTGATAGAGTATAGTCATGATGCCATTAAATTTAACGGAAAATAGGTCTGTAACGATACTTGCTTATAAATTATTTAAACTCAAATATTCAGTTTAAAAATTAAACCTTTTTAATAATTCATCCATTCATTTAAT
The DNA here is from genome assembly GCA_029286865.1 of Teinopalpus imperialis. Classification (NCBI taxonomy): domain Eukaryota; kingdom Metazoa; phylum Arthropoda; class Insecta; order Lepidoptera; family Papilionidae; genus Teinopalpus; species Teinopalpus imperialis. Next base: position 5,054,359 of record JAGSMU010000007.1, read on the forward strand.
ATAAAAACAACAGCATGAACAGGCTTAAACGAAAAGACCACAACTTCGTAGGACATTAGGTTAAAATGGCAGTTTAGGGTGTTCCGTTTGGTAAGTGAAAGAAATCGGACACGCTATTTTTAATAAGGAGGACTTTTATCATAATCTAGAGGCGAGTGCGGTACCTGAATGTTGATTCGTTATCTTGTACGAAAGTTGTGCACCCCATGGCGGGGTACATCAACAGTTGAACATCACCCTAATCTCACAAATAAAATCAAACATTATTTTAAAATGTTATAAATATGTCATAAAATATAAAATAACAGAGGACATTACCATTCTGCGATTCTGAATATATTTGTCATAGTGTGCAATGTGTTCATTTGTCACCATTAACACGTAAGAAATATTATCTTATAGGCCAATTTTGTTTTGTGGCTTAGATATTTTCACTAGCAAGGCGCTATTAGATATTTTAATGTACACGCCATACACATAAATATATTGACAACTTGACTAGAGTATCTAGAAGTTTTGTATGTAACAAATTGGTAGTTATCGGTTTGAATGTTTGTTCCGTGTCCTTGAAACCATCTGAGCATAGAATCCTATTTTATTGCACATGCATAACATAGGACCATGGAAGGGATGAGTAGATATCTATGTGTTTGAGCGAATTTTTAACCAAAAGATGAAAAACAATATCACGCGCTCAAGTATTATCTATGTAATATAAATTGTCTTTTATTTCAATCGATTTTAACGCTTATCCACTGATTAGTGTCACTACACTATGCTGAACTATATCTGTGGTCATAGATCAGACAATGATAAGTACATTTTTGCTCAGTATGACTTATTAATATAGGTATAATCGCCAAAAAATGCTGAATTGAAATGAAAACGTGAACTTTTAATCTACTATTATTTTCAAAAAATAAATCTGAGGAACAGATTTTTTACGAGAATATTTTGAACTCAAGTGCTTTTTTGCTCACGAGTGTATATTCTTATTACTATTATTCTATCCATATTATTATATTAGCTAAACACTTAAATTATAAGCATTGGTTTTTTTACTCTACTTGAGGAAGTATGTCGTACAGCATGAGATATATTTTTCTATATAGGTAAAGAAATTTATTAATTTGTTCCTATGCCAATGTAATAACTAAGCAGATTAGTATTTTGACTGGAGACTAAATGTGCAGAAAATAAAATATCAACAAACAAGTTGTAACGAGGGTACGATCGCGAACGCAGTTTACAGGTATGAATATATACGTTGTTAGATAATTGTAACTCTGTTATTACAGCTAACCATAACAAGTAACATGAAATATATACTATTGCAAAATGACTTAACCATATAAAGTCAGATGAATACGATCGACAGCATGCGTGGTTCTTAGAAACTTCAATATGCAAAAGGCTTCAAAGTGAATTAATATTTTACTATACTAATATAATAACACATAATTATATTAACCCAGTATATTAACCCTAAATGGTGGACTGTGAGTAGGAAAAAAAGCTCTACTTTAGATATTTTTCCCTACTCACAAAAATAAAAAAAGAGGAATTGATGCTTTACGTCAATTCGAGATAGATAGTAAACTATGTTGGACGAATAAGTAAAATGAATATTGATTCAGACATATGGCAGCATTTAGCATATATGTATGACATTTACAGCTTATATACCTACGATAACAAAAAAGTTTTTTACTACAATTTTGCAAACAATATAATTGTTACCAAACGTAGCCGCAGCCGTTTACGCAAGCGAAATAAAGAATAGAGTGCCGCAATTGGACAAAAACTTGAAAAGGAATTTATAAGGCATTTCGAAGGGTGGAATAAAAACATTTGCAAATATAGTAGAGGGCGCATTAGGGATACCCTAGGAGTCTACAGGACAGCACGAATATTGAAGAAAATTGGTGGTATGGATTAATCTATTATACAGATATTGTGAAGAGAACGTTGAAAAAAATATAGTTAAAACTTTGAGACTATGACATAAATGCACGATATATATTTTTACACCACCACTCTTTCAATGAATCTTCGGCATCAATATGTGAGAAATTCCTAAACACGAGCGCCCTTACATTGCGCAAACATGTGTCAAATAGTTTAAAGCCATTATGTTTCGTATGGTGAGTTTAGGGATCAAATGATTAATTACTGGTATCTCAATCCTCAAGGGTTGAGTTCACAACGCATGTGCACTTCGAATCATTGTCAAGGACGGAAGAAGGTGTTCAAAGATCTCAGTAACCACCTACCGTCTGGTAAACTGTATGATCTATTTTCATATTAAGTACAATAAAAAATGGTCATTAGAGAAAAAACTGCGGCTAAATATGTTTGAGTAATATGTATATAATTTATAAAGGAAATAACATTTTATGACACTTGATCAAAATACCAACATTAAACCACTATCCAGGAAATAGCTTTTTTTTACTGATTCTTACGAAATAGCAGGAGTTTTATTTAGTAATCGCTAATGAAATAAAATATAACGTAATTAGAAAAATAACGCATCATAGCTTACCTTCGAACATGATGGTAAAGGGCAGCAGTGACAGGAACATCCAAGGTTGAACGTGAAAAACCATGTCCACAGGGTTGTGAAGGCCAAGTTTGGACTTCTGCATAAGAAGTTGGGCAAAGGACCAACGCAAACCGGCCGCAAACGACGCCAGTAGGAGGAAATAGAAACCGAGAAGATTGAACTGCGTCGCCTTGTAGGTGAACATAATCAAGCCAGCGGCGATCATAAGAACTATCCCAACCAACGACCATGACTGTAAAAATATAATTTATTAATTCTCTTTGCATAGCACCGTTAACTTTATTTTAAAAATTTGTCTTTAACTACATAAAAAAGGTTATTTTTACCTTGACTTAAATAAATATGCAAAAAAAAGAGCTTCAATATTTTCAAAATATGGAATTAGATATAAATAAACTAAATTGTAACATTTTTTCCATGTATCTAGACTCGAATCTGGTAGGGTGGCCCTTAATTACAAATAATTAATTAAGGGCTTAATCAAAATACTTAAAAAGAAAATCCATTATCATTAAAATATTTTAATTAGTTCAGACAAAAAAGACAAAAAGACAAAAAAAAAAGAAAAAAGAACATGTGGCAATAAAATTTTACAAAGAAGCAATTATTAAAACGTATGTCTTTAATCTGTAATTATGACGAATTTACAAAGCAAACGGTTCGCGTTATAGGACCGCGTACATGTTTATCTATAAATAATCAATTTCGTCGTAAAACCCCGGCTAAGCGATAACACAATTCCTGGCCTATATTTCGTTTATTTTGCAAAATAGAATTTGTCAGCTTATTAGATGTCGCAAACACAAACAATTATTAATAACATTCATATTTAAACTTCCCTATTAATTAATAACTCAATATCACTATTGTTAATTAGAATAGAACACAATAAATTAAAATGGATGTCAGATAACTATGGATATCATAATAATTTCGATATCTTACAGTTATTGCAGTGATATATTAGCGGCCTCGGGTTCTTAGCAATAATAGAGCTACAAGTCAATGATAACATTAGAGCGGAACTCATTAATAATATAAGTATTACCTATTCGATTACGGTAGTTCCACGCTGCAGTTTGTTTCTAGTTACGGCGTTAATGGGTCAGCTCGACTACGGAAGGACCACGCCCTCACCGAATACCAGCATAAAATAGCTGACTGGTGTATTCCGTCTCGTGAGTATAAAGATCCGAAGACCCTTATTACCAGAGACGAGGCATTCCATCTTAGTCCTCAAGGTTGGCAACGAATCTTCATTATAATTCCGTACAGAGCATGAAAGTGTTTACATGATCAAGTATTACATACCATAAAGCGAACTGTGTGCTTGTTTTGAGTTCCACTATAATATAAAAAAAAGAAATGAAACCCTGACTGCGTACACGTCAGGTAGCGTGTAAAATTGCCGTTCATATAAATAAACAATATACACTGCAGGCCAAAAATTTAAGATCACCTTAATTAAAGTAAGAAAATAAAGTAAAACTCCAATAAAATATTAAATGTTTAATTAACCTGTTTCATCATCTAATAGAACATTGATTGACAAACAATATACTATAAAAGCGTAAAGAAATTTTAACAGTCCATGGAAAAAGCCTATATAGTTAGCTAAATTGATTTTTATCTAAAATTCTCCTTTACATTTTATGACTTCTTTCACAAGTCTCGGCATACGGGCCATCAATTTGTTAATGATATCTTGTGATATATTGTTCCAAATTTCGAATAAAGCATTCCACATTTCTTCTCGCGAGAATAGGCCACGATTACGGACGTTTCTATCAAGCTCTTCCCACAAAAGTTCAATGGGATTGAGATCCGGGCTCTAAGGAGGCCAAACCATGTTTTTTAACACCCCCTTGTGCCTTTTTCTAACTTCTAAATATCCACTCCATAATTTTGAGTTATGCTTTGGATCATTATTTTGTTGGAAAATTAATCCATCTCCAATTAATCGCAACCCGGAAGAAACGGCATTTTGTTCTAAAATGTTATTGTACTGTTCCTTTTTCAAAATTCCTTTAATTTTAATCAAATCATCAGTCCCTTGGCTAGAGAAGGAACCCCAGACCATAATTGAGCCACCACCATGCTTGATTGTTGGGACTACACAATCTAACATCATCTTTACTTGGGAACTGCGTCGAACGTAAATTCTACGTTTTGAACCGAATAGTTCAAACTTGGATTCATCGGTCCAAAGCACTTTTTTAAAATCTTTTTTAGTCCAATCTCGATGGGAAGAGCCCACTGCATCCGTTTTTTCTTGTTTTGCGGCCTTAGCAGAGGTTTTCGAACGGCAACGCGACCATACAACTTCAGTCGCCGTTTTACTGTAGTCAATGATAAAGGTTTAACTCGGGTTTTGTTTATTTCAACGCAAATTTCTGGTGCTGTTAAGCGTCTATTTCTTATAATATCTAATCTAAATATCTTCACTAGACGTGGTAGCTCTCGACCTTCCCGAGCGTTTACGATCTTGAAAACTGCCTGTCTCCCTGTATCGAGTTATTGTGCCATGAACACAAGTCTTCAATAACTTCAGTTATGAAGCAATCTCACATTTGTTTTACGTATTTGCCTTCATTACGTAAAACAACGATGACAGAACGCACTTCACTGCTAATTTCTCAAGCTTTTCCCATTTTACGTCTTCACTGTAGAAACCACAAGTTTAGACTAATTGAGATTGTTAGTGAACAAACCCAAGTAATCCCGGGTAATAATAAGTCAGAAACAGGTGTTTTCAGGAGCTAAATAATCCTAATTATTGACCAATACGTAACAAAAGCAAAGTAATTAGTAATGAGGACATTATAAAAATATTATTACGACTCTACCACCTGGCTCTAGCGCAGCGTTTGCCGGTGTTTGAAAACAATAGATGTATTTTGATAATCCGTCAGAAGCAACTGATCGACCCGAGGTTCGACCCTCTCGGGAGCGCTTATGCTGGTTACCCACTAATAAAGGTCTCGGTTGAGCGCAATAAGCGCTCGGTCACCTTTCAACTCGGTGAAGCTGTAAAAGCCCTCGGGTTAAACGTGGCCATCGGACCGAAAAAAAAAAACAACGAGATCGGTGGAAGTGATGCATGGATGATAAGATCAGATGCATTTTCAAACACACGGGACATACACGTAACTCACACAGAACAAAATACCAAGAACGATTATCATACACAAATATTGTTCTTCGACAAGGAATCGAACCCAAGATCCGCGACGCAATAGGAAAGTACTCTAACCACTACGCCACGAAGCAAGCTGCAGTACGGCTCCAGCACTATTAAAACTTTACATACGCTAACATTTAGATCTAAAGTCACAAGAAAATAATATTAACAATGTTATTCTGAATTTTGAAAGAAACTAATATATACATATATTTGAATTTTATAAAATGAAAAAAACTTTGAACCTATAACTTATCTAAAGCAGTCCAAGAATATAATTTTATTATTTATTTGAATTTTATTGCATTTATTTTACGCGAACTACCAGCTTTTACTCATTTATTTACTTTAGCTTTTATTCATTTATTTATTATGGCAGTAGTTCCGGTTACCTACGACAGTGACCATAAGTACTTCAAAGCACTCGAAATGTAAGGAATAAAAAGTTAAAATAAACACGGTATTATCCGTGAACTTAGTTGTTTTTTCCATTTGTAGTATTCCGCGCAAATATAAGAGACTTTCATTATTAGAAAAACAAAGTTATGATTGTGTGATTTTCTTGTTAAACAGTAACAGTCTACTGGTGAATATAAAATCGTACACTTGTTTGCATACAGATTTCATTTTAACAATAAATAAGGATTATCAATTAAAAAAAACACATATATATACACATGCATACATACATACATATATATATATATATATTTGTTTTAGAATTAGTTTAGTGTGTTATACACTAATAGTTTTAATATATAGCATAATAAAAAAATTCAAAGCCAACTTACCTTTTTTTCTAGCCCAAGGAATATAGCGAATCCAAGAATGAAGATAATAGTTGTCGATTTAGTCATTGTGTAGAGGGATATTGTAACAAGTTCAAGGCCCCAGTTAGAAAACCCTACATCAATACCACTTGCGAAGCCGGTGGGACCAACTGATCTCAAACATGTCATAAATGAGAGCACCAGCTGAGGTGTCCCTGTGATGTAGTGCAAAATTGTCCTCACTACCACTGACAGTATCCATTTGATTATCAAGTGATACATCACCACGGTGAGCGGGTAACGAAAGTCCTAAAAAAATATATAAATGTGATGAATATACAAAAAGGTCTAAAAGCCTAGAAGGCTTAAAGAATATGATTTGGAAATAGGAAAGTAAAAAAACCTAGTAAATAACTAAAGCATGTGGTACATATATAATTTGAAGAAATGATAAAATATTTATTTTCTTTAACCACAAATGAAGTATAATTAATTACACCCATATTTTTTTGCTGAATAAATTTATTTTTTCTTTCTACCACTTGATTTTGTGATTTATTTCTCCTTCATCTATTAATACTTCTGCGAGTGAGAGGTCTAATGTCAGTTTTCACCAACCATACCTTATTCATCAAGTAAGATCCAATTTCGTATCCAACGCCCGAACACCGGAAATGTGCACGATTGCACTAATGTCACGATAATATTGGAATTAGTGCGCGCACGATGCATTCATTATAGAGGCACACAGTTTACGCATGATGGCTTAAAAATTATCAACTCATACTTGCGAATACCTGAGGCGCTGCAAAATTGCGGAAGCCCTATAACGTTCTGAAAACACTGGTATATTGATCTATGTGTGTGTCCTGTAGAAAGATCAGGACTCTATAAAGCAATATGCTTTAAAAAGTGTGACCTTAACTTGTATCGCACAGCGTGAAAACCTACGGACCAATATATTGCAATAGACAACCAGTGATCTTCGCTCCCGCTCTATGTCAATGGTATCTTTCCAGTGATCAGTGACCCAGCTGCTCAAGTATCTAAATTTCGCAAGTATGTCCAAGAACCACAGAATCAGCCGCCTCGGTACTGCATTTGCTACATGCCTAAAAATAATTTATTCACGCATTTTTGTGCCCGAGGGCCTAAAATACACCAATATCGCGGGCAACCACCTCTAGGTACCAATCGATGGACTCAACAACACGTAATCTACATAACTAACACATATTATTGTACATAACTCATGTTATTGAAATAACTCGCCAATACGACGTCCAATATTGACACTGCTAAGATTAGCAATCAGTAGGTCCTGTATATAATAAATGTGAACTGAAAATATGCTTGGATATGTGTTACTCAATCAAGTAAAAAAAGATTTTAATGAAAATTAGCACACAGTTTATAAGTTGTAAGATAGGTTAATACATAGTCTTCTCTTTATCATGGTAAATCAGATGAATTTACGAACAGTCGTTCAATTTATGTTAAAACACCATCTGGCCGAGATTCATAGACATAGGATAGAGTCCTAGAGAGAAATGAAAAATGTGTAGGAAGACATTGTATGATTTATTATATTTCGCCAGTAGGTGTAAGTTGTCATCACGGGCAGATGCTAGTTCATTTATAAGCTAAAGACACAAGGTAAGGTCATTGCCGCTTGTCTCACTCCGCACTGCAACCCACATCTTCCGAGAGTGAGTTTGTCCATTTTACGTGACTTTTTTGATGACAGAAAATTTTGTTTGGCAAAATACTGTCCAATTCCTATGGAACAGACTGTCCTATAGTTCAATATGTTTGAGGAGTTACCTGTTTTGCTTTTCATAATAGGCACAACAATTGTTTTAAGGTACGTTATAATGACTAAGACAAATCCTGGGTAAGTGTAATCCTATAAGTTAGCCGTGACCAATGAGTTAATTATTATTAGATATTAAACAAAAACAAAATGTATTAATTTACGCCTTCGTGAATAGATTTCAAGTTTTTTGGAAAGTTTATTCCAAAATCGAATGTTTCAAACAGCTGTAAACTGCCAAATGACTGTCAATGAATTCCATTTTGCGTTTTTAGTGTAATTATTTTCGTTTTTAATTACTTATAACTACACAATGACCGAGAAAGTTATACACAGTCAACATGTTAAGTAGAAGGAGAAATACACGTTTGAAAAATACATAGAGCATAAGAATACCATATTCAACAAAAGATCAAATAAACAAATTATGCAAATGAGCTTAATGCTATTACATCTATTGACTGGAATTTTACGATATTATTGTTGTGTTGGTAATCTAATTTACAATGTGATTATATCTATTGTTTTTGTTTCCTCCTAAGATCAAAGAAACATTTCCAATGGTATGGGAGAAACTCAAATTGGAGAAAAATATATTATACCACACTTATGCAAACTGGCAATGGATAATCTATGGTAAAGATGGACATGGTACTAGAATAGGACTACAATATAGTAGGCCAAAGCTGTTTTGGTATTGGGTGTGTAGGTCATCATTGACGGTCCACAAAAGTAATTTATAAGTAGAAATATGACAAGACAATATAGACTCGGTCAATGAGAAACTAAATGTTTAGAAAAAATATTGACCTCTTAAACCCTAGGCAAAAGATGTAATAGAATAGATATTGTACCCTTCTAAACTATAAAAAATATTATAATTAGGAATATTAGTATTAGGAGAGCTAGCTACAATTATATTTAACCCACAAGCAAAAGTTCATACATAGTGAAATATCTGCTGTGTGATTTTTAATCAACTTTAGAAATATATCAGAATGTAAAATATTAATGTCAAGATTATCCATCAAATTTACTGAAAGAAATTTTGTTTTACATTTCTATTTTTTAAGAAAATGTGATAAGTAAAGTCTGAAGGTGTGGAATACACTATGTTCTGGTTAACAGATGATAAGTAAAAAAACAACATTAAAAATTATAATACATGAATGCTCCTGAGGAAAGACCTTGGAAATACAAAATCACTTTTAGGCAAAATGATATTAATATGGACTAAAAAATAGGAATAGTTACTAGAAAAGTATTAAAATAATTATTGCAACTTCTATACATTTACAAAATTCTTCTAATTTATGATATTAATATATGAATTTCAAAACAATTAGTAACTAGGCTACTTTGAAAACCATAAACTGGATCATTGGTGGTCACTAGTAAATAAATCTGTCCCGCTTGTATCAATTCTTCTAAATTAGTATTTGATCCATTATTTTTAGGCTCAGTTTCACCTCTAAACCACTAAAATTGTGCAAAATGTAACATGCCAGTATAACATTGATATTATTTTTTAATTTCAGTCTTACAAGCCAGTGTGTATCAAATCATCTAATATGGACACCATATTGCTATTCCACCACCATTCCACCATTCTGATCTTCATATGGGCTAAATTATATTTTTGTACGCCTTTTGTACGAGAGTTAATTATAGAAGCAAAAGACTCCAAAACAATATAAAATTTACAGTTATGATCTTCATATTAAAAATTAAGATTATTTTTATGAAACTTATAATATTAACAGTATTTCTTGTTTCCAGCAGGTGGAGGAGCACTACAAAGAAAAATAAATTAAACAATTGTATACTTAACCTATCTATTAAATATAAATTCATATTTGACTAAGAATATATATTATTTACCTTCAAGGGATTATCACTGTCTCCTAATAAATAGGATCCTCTGAAATCTCCTCTCTCAAATATTGCAAACCATTTGCTATTCTCATGACTTGATACTGGCCACTATATCCATTGTTAATAAGTTTGGAGAACTAATAGTTTGATAATAAATGAACATAACATAATAGAATAGTTCAGCATCTTGTACAGAGATAATAGTGGTTTCAAAAGATTATGTTAAAAGATATTTAATTCTTGATGTTATGTGTTCTCAATGATCAATATTATATTTAATTCTAGCTGTAAGTACCTACTGACTAGGTGATTATATTTTTTGTGTACAATCTACATAACATAGCGGAGTTAGCGGAATATGGAATCATATAAAATTCAGATTTCAATAAAAATTTCTCTTGCTCCTTATATATGATGTAAGGTTACAATAGCCTCGGAGACCCCTTTTATAATATGGTTTCATGTACCCTAATGCCTCTTTTTGTAAGCTACTGTCTGCAAGTATCTTACAGTGGCAAAGAAACATGGGGCACCCAGTAACTGTTAGATAGATAGCACAGATTTATTTCTGTAAGGGAAAAGTAATATCATTACAGTATTTACTGAAATAATAATAATATATGAATAATTATAACCTAACTAACTATATGAATAATTCATATATTACTCACCTGACATCACAATATTACAAAACTTGTTCAACTTTTTGTAATAAAAGAACACTATCCATGATAACCTATATCTTGTAATATGGTTTTTGTCATCACATTTTGTAAACAAGTCTGTTCTTACATGGTAAGGTAAATTCACGGCCTAGTAAATAATCTATAATAAGCTATAAGCTAATGTTTAATAACATTTTAATAGCAGCAATATTTTCCAAAACATTACTTAATTTGCCTTTCATTTCAGCAGTACAAAATGCATATTGTGTCAATCTATTACTTTGTTAGTATTCAGATTGAGAACAAACATTCCAAGTCCCTAAAGCTTGCCAGAAACGAAATTGTCAAACTTAACTTAGCTTTCAAAATAGAGACTGTTTTAAAATTTATTACACGAGTCATATATTTGTACACAGGAAATTCACTACCATAAATAACAAACTTCCCAGTATAGTAAATCACTCATAAAATTCTGTAACATATAGGCTGGAGAAACACAAGTCTGTATAACTTTTCAGATAAGAGTAAAGAACAATGTGGAGACTTTATTCTTAAGGTATTGCATAATGTCTACAGCTACTTGAATTAACAGTTGCAGTGCATTTACATGGCACTGACATATGTTTCAATGCTACTTTTCTGTTTATATTTTCCTCAATTGTAATAAATTGTTATTCTTAATGATTGCCGATAGCACTGATACAGTTATTATAATTTGCAACACTGATATAAAATATGTTCAATTGTAATGAGAAACATCAAAAAAGAAATCTGTGCTAAGATTTCATGTGGTAGTCTATACAGTGATAGACATTCAGTACCTTGTTTAGAAAACAGCTCTATAGTAGGCTCTGTGTATAGTGTATTTAAAATTTAAGTGATTAAATATTTTTAAGACATAAAAAAGAAGATTCCTATATATCTTAAAAGCATAGAAATGTTTTGTTGTTGAAAAAGTTGAACACGGAAATCGCATTTGGCTTTTAAAATTTTCAACTTGAAATTTTATGTTTTTAATATTATTTACTTAAAAGAAAATATTATCCAAAATAGGAATACTAGTAAAATAGCTAAATTATTGAATAAAAAATATTGTCTAACTTAAATAAGTAATAGCAAATTGGACTAAATAATTTTACAAAACGGTATATATCTAATTGACAAAACTTATTTTATTGTTGTTTAGTGCAGTTCATTGGCGTGAAATAAAGGAGAAAAATATTATAAATCTTAAAAACATACCTTTAAGAGCCATCTTTGATAAAAAGTTAGCCCAATGGACAGAGAAAAGTATAATAAAATGAGCCCTAGTGATAAAAGACTTTTCTGAATACAGGTATCGGACAATTTTCCTTTTGGTTTACTTGTAAATACTTCTTCATCGGCATCCGATTTTGAAGGCAGCTGTTCGTATTTTGCGCCTTGCTTGGCGGTGGTGAGGCGGCCTACCATGATTTTAATACCCACTTAGTTGCATATCAGCTACAAAATAAAACAAAAATATCTATTTGAGTAATGTTATACATATATATTGATGTAAAATTATAATATAAACATTTTACCGTGATTGGTTGATGATGATATTAATTTATCCCTAATGGGAAAGGCAAAGGACTTTAGTCCATACAGCCAGGTCTTGTTCGTATGATGGTTGGTCTGAAACTTATAGCGTGATTGGTGAGACATGTATTAAGCAGTAGGTTCAGGCAGTGTTGCCAGTCGTTTAGGACAAGCGATCGTTCGACGAGTAATTAAAAAAGTCTTATTCCTGGAGGGCATTAAAATAAAAAACGTTTCTAAAAAACTTTTACTATAATATTATATATATAATAATTACAAGTCTAATTCTTAAGAATTTTTATTATTATTCCATTACTTTGAATTACAATAAATTACCATATCCATATATTGTTATTCTAATTATATTAATTTTCCAGAGAGTGTTATACTCATTTCTTAATATTATCTCGTGTTGGTTACAAACTCAAAATATGCACATAATTCATATGCTTGTTTTGTCAGTAAGCGACATTCAAAACTTTGTTACTGAGGCTATTTCGAATCTTCATAAAGCTTATCATTTGCGGATCTGAAGTATCGCATAGCCATATCTAAGCAATAACAATTTTCATATAATAGTTAGAACTGTTCGAGGGCTCCTCTAGAGTATGCATATGAAGAATGAGAGGTGCAAGTATGCGTAATATTTGAATACTTTTGATTTTGAAAGGAGTATATTAAGTAAGACCACATTATGAATTTTAATATTTTATTCATTTCTATATGTATCAGCTGAATATGTATTTTTGTTTCAATTTTCGTTGGAACAGACCAGTGTAAGTCTTGAGTGGTATTAGGGTTAGCACGCACACGTAGTGGGAGGAATCGATTTGCGTCCGTATACCATAAAATTGGTGAAAAAAAAAATTACGACTTGTCATTTTCCCAGTTAGCTCTGACTGGTTGCTTTGAATATGTTTCAGTGGCAGCTTTCCAGTGATACACTCAACAGGATCACCAAGATTCACAACTATTATATGCATAAGTATCTTATTAAATTAAATGTAAATAGCCTCTTTATACTCCTTTTCATATATGATAAGTACTTTTTTTCACTTCATATTCGTTTTGTCCAAATAAAAAAAATGGTCTTGAGGAATCCCTATAAGAATCTTTCACAACACTTTGGTAACGAAAAAATAACTGGCAGGAATAATAATCGGTGAATATTGATATTTCATGCAGTTAAAAGTCATATCATATTCATAAATGTCATATAGTATTTGCTAAGTTTTCTTTCGATAGACATAATTAGACCATTATTTTTATGCAGCTCAAAACCCTTAATAATTTCTCATCAAATAATTAGAATGTTGAACAAACATAACTGAACTCTGAAACGATATATTTTAATACATGTGTCAGCATTTTCCAACGTTTCTTTTTAATGTAATTTTATATAAATTGAGTTCACCCGTTAGATACTTTCTTATAAAAGAAAAAATACGCCAGTAGTTAAGTTCAATACATTTCATGAATGTAGTGTATGTGTGTCTTCTAATATATATATTTATATATATATATATATATATATTAGAAGATTAGGGCTATCGACCCATAAGCCTACTCAAAGCCTTGGGTAAGGTGTATGAAAGGCTCCTTCTAGTCCGCCACAAAAACTTCATGCTATCCCGAGGGCTACCCATCTATAAGTAATTCAGTTTTCGCACCCAACACACACACAAGAACATTCACAGCAAATTCAGTCGGGGCTACTAAACCGGGGGGCTTTTCCTCGACATAGCGAAAGCGGTCGAGAAGGTCTGGCACATCGGGCTCATATACAAACTTTATGGGCTCGGTGTGCCAGATCGACTCGTACTCATCATATAAGACTTTCTCCGCAATCGAGCCTTCAGATATTGCGTCGAGTGAACGCGTTACTAGGTTCACCACATTTGAGTCGGAGGTTCACAAGGCTCCGTCCTAGGTCCCATTTTCTACACTCTTCTCTATACACCAATGGTTTCGGAAATCGAGGATCGACGTTAACCCCACCAAAAGTGCAGCCATCTCCTTCTCTCGAAGAACCAAAACACCGCATCGCCCAACTCTGAAAAAAGGCAGTCAAATACTTAGGCGTCCCTTTAGATGAAAGACTCGCCTTCGGTCCGTACATCAACCGCGTACGGATTCGAGCAGCGTTCACTCTAGGTCGTTTGCACCTGTACCGTATGTCCCTACGTAATAAAATCATACTTTACAAAGCGTGCATCCGACCCATAATGACATACGCAAGCCCCGCCTTTCTCTCGCGCCGCGGCTTTTACGTAATGAAAATCTACACATAGATTTTGAGCTCCCGACCATAGCTCAGCACCTGAAGCAAACTTCGCGTGGAATCTTTGACTCTGCCGTCGCTGATTGTAAGTACCGCCACTTTCAATACCATCACGAACCACAGCTAACCCGCGTCTGAAGGGAAGGAGACCAAGGCACGCCCTCGACGACTCCGACGACGCGACCACCAGTGCCCAAGCCCTTCATAAAACACTACACCATTACATCGCCCCCGCCGACGGCGTGGGCGCCGCAAACAAAATTATTCGTGGTACCGTCATGTCACAGGCCGGTTCTCACCAGTCAACACTGATAGAAACGTCGCTGGAGTTTATTGCGCTACTTCTCCAGAGTTTAAGCATTCCGAAGTGGTGGTACAGATAGCTAATATTAATCTAGATAATCCGTAGTCAGAAGCAACTGACCGAGCCGAGGTTCGGCCCTCTCGGACACTCTAGAGTCAGTCGCTCTCGCGTAACAGGGTAACGGTCCAAGCTCCCTCTCAAGAGCCCTTGCTGGTTACCCACTAATAAAGGTTTTGTCTGAGCGCCATTGGCGTTCGCTCAGATACTATCAGATTTTGCACTGAAGTTTTATAACCATAGCATATTGAAAAATTTCTTATCATTGCTGTCACTTTTCAACCCGGTGAAACTTTATAAGCCCTCGGGATAACAGCGGCCATCGACCCGAAAATAAAAGACTCCTGTTGTCAAATCACAGATTGTTTATTACGTGATCTGGCCGCTGTCTAGAATGAATTGAGAATTTCACATTGTTTCTAAATCGATTCATTTTTTAATGAATCGATACAATAAATTCATAGATCGTATACACTTAAATCGATCTCCATAAAAATCGTATGGTAATGCATCCCTATAACAAAACAGTGAAAGCCTTATTTTATTAGTAAACTATTAAATTATTTACTATAGAAAACATGGAGTCGAAAGGATATACCTCGTTATTTGCTTTAGTTGATAACCATCTTTCTGATACTAGTTTGAAAGAAAGTGTTTCCGATGAGAAAGCAAATAAGTCGACGTCGATACCTATTTCTTGTACAAAGGGTCACACAATGGAAGTGTTTCAGTGTCATGTTTGTTTTCTCCTAATTCACGGCTTCCAATACCATCCTTAAGAGTGAACAATAGCCCTATAACAGGTGTACTAGCAGAACAAGTTGCTAACATGCTTAAAGCGAAGGAAAAAAAACAGGAGGTAGAAATTCAAGAGATGGAGGCCAAGATGAATAAAACGATAGAGGATGATCAAGATAGTTTTATCGATCTGATGAAAGCTTTACAAACTCCTTCCAAACAGTCTCACCAACCAAGTACCAAAAGTAGGTCAATTGAGTCCCTTTTCAGCCATGATTTCACTAAATTTGAAAAACTGCAAAAAAACATTAACCTGAGGCCACTTTTACCTTGTATGATGAACATATCTTCCATAATACAACAAAAAATATGTAAAGCTAAATGCTCTTCCTTTGGCAAAGTTATGATGTCAAGACAAATGCCAGTGGCGGCACCATATATTAAAGAAAAAATTGAGTCAAGCATAATGGTTTTTAATTTTGCTGCAAAATCACCATGTGATTTGATAAGACAAAACTTACTCAGAAACCAACATCATGCAATAAATACAGTGTCAGCATAATTTTACATTATTAATATGTAATTGATTGTAAAATTTATATGAAAGAGACTTTGTTTTGTTGATTTACATGGTAACATATTTGTGGACAACAAAAATCACTGAAAGTCAATTAGTATAATTCAAGAAGAACAACCAAAAGTTTTGGAATAAGTTGGTTTGGGGATTATTGGCAATAATAATACAATATATATGGTTCACTAGGTTTATCATAAGGTTTTCAAATTTATTAATTATATTTACTTCTTTGTCTTTTTTAATTATTTAGAAAAAAATAATAGTAGCATTAAATAGTGAATGAGCGATGTAATTATAGTTTTTTTTGTGAGTTGTTATTTTGGATTGGCGATACTGCAAATGGTCTGAAAATAAAACAAAATATTATTAGTATAACTTCCTAATGGCTAATTAATTACAATAATTATACAAGTCTGTTGTAAGGTTTGGGGAATTATATACTAACAAATGATAAGTTATGCTGATACCTAAAACAAATATTTTTATTGTGGATGATGGACTACCTTGTTACCAGTAATTAGGTTCCCAGATATCAACATCAACACCATACAAAAGACAGTTTTGCTGCTATTCTATGATTTCAATCGTTTTCCAGTTGAGGCAACATATTCATACTGCAGATCAAAACTAGGTGATGTGTGACTTGACTTTACCACTAAAACAAATACTAAAGGAAGAACAAATATTAAAATTATTAAAATTTTTAATGTTAAAGGTTGATCATAGTCCTTTATTGATCTGAATGAGTTTATTTTTATTAGATTGAGAGTATTAACAAACAAGTGCACAGTTCACCTGATGCCAAGTGATTCACGGCCCATGACATCTAGGTTCAACCTTGACAAGGAATCATAATGCTGATGCATTATTACCCTTGAGGACTGAGATGGTATGCTTTGTCACTAGTAATAAAGGTCTCCAGATCCCTACACTCACTAGACGAAACAGCAACATTATGCTATTTTATGCTGGTATCCTGTGAGGGAACAGTCCTACCCAGGTCGAGCTGACCCATTCATTCTGCAGCTAGAAACAAACTGCAATGTAATTCCTAAATACCACTGTACTCTTATTAATATTATTCGAACATAACTCTCTAAACATTTAGAGCATTTCCTATAGGCATATCCTCCTATCAATATCTTTCATTAGCCCAAAATTAAAAGTTTGCAAATCCCATAGATATAGTTTATAAAGTCATACTCCAGTAAAAACAACTTTCATGTATGTTTTATACTAGTTTTCAATGTTCATAAAACTGTTTACAGTATTAATAAATCTGATCATTCAATCAAATGATGAATTTGCATATATATAACAGCTTACACCTAGTCAGGTCATACATTCTGTCACAAACAATTCTATAAATTGTACTTCTCAGGTTTGTCTAAAATATATATATGAAAACAAAAGTCAAAATAAAAAGTTATTAATGTTATTGAAATTGCCCTCTGTGATTTTGAATACAAACCCTGAACCTCCAAGGCCAGTTGTTGATTACAGCATGTACAACAACCATTTGTATATTGGCCACTGCTTTGTTTCATGTCATCATCAGTGATGCTTTGGAAGAGTTCCAAGTCTAGTATGGCAGATATATTAGCAGAGGCTTTCTCCTCCAAATACTGCCATATTTTGTTATCCAACAGGCTGGAGAAGGGCCATTCGTCATGCATGATGAGATCAATTCCATGGGCGAACAGCCAGTTTTGCATGCTTGCTGGCTCTTTGGGCAGGTCTTGTTCGAATACCCAGTGTCGACTTTCGAAAATTGTGTACGAATGAGGTTCTAAAACATTAGTAGGGACAGTATTTTGATACACATGTTTTCGCACATTTTTCACAGGAAGAAAACACGTCAGTTAGGGTTGAATATAAGACTCTAAGACAAACCATGAAGGATAATGCCCACGGATCCTCGGGGGACACTTTTCTTCACTTCTATGTACTACACTATCAATTTGTTTCTAAACTTTTTTCAACATTAATAATATTTTCTTTTGATAAAAACGCGCGAAAGAACTTATTCATAATTAATCTAAACATCATAAGCCTGTATACGAAATTTATTAAATAAGAATATGAGAACTTATGACGCGCCTAGGTGTATTAAGGTCCATGTAAACTTAAATTATTGATGAATATTGTGTAGTATTCACGTCCCACTGCTGCATATAGCCCTCTTCATTGTGCAGTTGCAGCTACCTAGCTCGTCTACAAACCGGTTCCTGCAGATTAGCTACCTTTTTTTTATTCATCATAAAAGTTACAACACCGATCACTATTTTCTAACGACAACGAAAATTAGGTCAATTCAGTCCCGACGGCTAAAATAACACAAGTAGTGTAGAAATAAAATTTTACATCTTGATTTTAAATTTGTTGCTTGATTATTTCGGATTAAAAAAGATTCAGTAAAAATGAAGCTTGATAATAAATTATCTGTGGGTCCGTAAAGTCATAGTAGTAATAATCTGTATAATATTTATGGTGGCTAGTATGAGAAATTAAAAGTAACAATTTTATTTTATTTAACTAATATTACCTTCATATCAATAACTATAAAAATGAAAATATTGCGAATCAGTTGCCGTTTATGTTTGTCGAATAGTGATTACAATGTGTCTCTGTACCGCAGTCTGTCTCGAAGAACCAGTATGATCCATAAAATACACGTGTTTAAATCTTGTTATTAATAAATGAGATTTACTAGACAAAATTCCTTTAAGTAAGTTGATGGAATCGAAAATTGTTATTATTTTATTTCATCTATAAATATACAGTGGTGGGCGTATAATTAGAAACACTACCAACGGTCCTTGACATTATGTAAGATACTTCACCGCAATTATTTTTATTTTTATTTTGAAATTAAACAATAAATAGGACAACAATATCTTCAACGATTTATCATTTATTAGAAAAACAATATAAATCCCATTACACAACTGCAGTTTCAATATTACATTACGGACAAACATTTAAATCAGTTGTAAGGTATGATTGTTCATACCTTAAAATTGATTAAAATGGCAACTAATTAGAAACATCAACAAAAAAGTATAAAAAACAATATTTAATTTAAGAATTGGTAATTAGTATTGTTATTTTAAAAATAGCTACTATCCACAGCCTACCAATAGTAATAATTAATATTTAGTGGCGTATCCTTTATTTTCAATAACAGCACTGCAACGACGTGGCATTGATTCAATCAATTTCATACATTTTTCTAGGGGGATAGAATTCCATGCTTTAACAAATGCTTCATATAGTTTGTTTTGACTGGTGTTACTGGTGTTTGAGACTTTCTTTTTAACAATATACCAGAGATTTTCTATCGGGTTTAAATAAGGGCTATTTGCTGACCAGTCTAAAACGGATATACGCTGTTCGGCCGTAAACACGTAACATTTGGCCGTATGTTTAGGGTCTGAAAGATCCAGGTTGCAGGCAAATGATCATCCGAGTAGGGAATCATTGTGTGCTCATATGTATATTTCATTGTATATTCATAGTGAAAGTTTAATGATAGCATATGAGCCAATGTTAGCGTAATTTGAAATGTAAATAATAATAATAATAGAAATTAGAGAAGAGTAGGTGTAGAGAAGTAGAGTATCGAGATATAACATCGAAATAGCAATTCTTTTTTAATATTTTAATACAGAAAACTTTACCACCCAGAGACGAGGTCTAAAGAGGACTAGAGCACATCAGAAGAATGCGCATCACCATCTCTTCACTGCATTCGCCATTTCTCTCTTCATAAACTCCACTCATTCTTTTCACTCCACTATCTTGTAGGCTCATTTATCATATCATATGCCAAAGCAAACTCATGAATAGATCACCTCGCATGATCGGTTGTACGAGATCCAAGCCATTTGGTGAGCGTTAAAGTCGCCAAGTATTACGATCTCTGCTGATGGGATTTGTTGTTGAACGCAGTCTGTAGCTATTTGGAGGTGGTCGATTAGTCAGTGTCGGTATTACCGATGGTAATACCGACACTGGGACTTATAAAGGCACGTATAGACGCGGGAATGGTCATCGCTGTCTAGGCGCACCCATAGGATCGACAGGTCCTTTCTTCTTCCGTCCGACCTTCAAGACTTCCGAGGCGTAGAGAACAGATATCATCTCTGACGTATACATACTCTACGGCCCGTGGTACATACGAGTGTTCCAATTTATACCCCGGATGAGGTATGAGGTGTGTCATGTCCAATGAAAAATATATCGATGTATTATCAAAATATTGTTTTCAGGTTTATTCTTCCAAATGGCACGTAGTTAGTAGTCATGCAACTTTTAAGACGAAGTTATAGTATCCTGGAAGACGCTGTAGAGTCGAGCTTAGCTGAATTTATGGAACAGCATAACCCGGCTTAACAGTGTATTATAAGATACAATAGTATTACATTTCTTCTAATCCGCTGCTTGAAATAGTTATGAAAATTTTTAATTTTAGTTTATATTTAGATATCCCAATACAAAGATGGAAAATGAAGTATTACTCTCGTGTTAATAAATTGTAAATAATATATATACTACTGTAAGAGTAAGGTTGTCTCAGATGTTATGCAAGCCGAACACGCTTATTACCTCAAGGTTGCCTAACAAAATAGCAATTGGTTGTATGGTCATCAACGTCAGACCCGAATAGCCAGTATTAAAAAAAAATAAGGATAATGTAAATTATAATATGGTATTTGTGACCATGAACAAAATAATAAAGAACAATGAAGTATTTATAAAATAATAGTAGAAAATATATAAAACTGTTTTTAAGATTATTAATTTTCTCTAAGCAGTTCAGTTCAGATCTTCAGATGGTGTAAGTAGTTCTCGAATACTCGAATTGTCCGAGCTTAGCTGAAGAAATACAGGTATGCTCGGTAAATTAGAGCACCCGCGAAAACTATAAAGCATTTCTTCTGAAACTCCAGGCTGGAACAATTCATTATAGCTAATATTTTCTAATGGCCTCAATGAAAATTTACTAAGATTTTGATTGTATTGGAAATTTACAGTTAAAAATAAAAAAATCTGTATTCATTTTTTTTGATGTAATGTAGAATTTTTTCATACGAAGTATGAGTAATTTCAAAAATTCTTAAATATCGTATTAGGCCGAGCGAGATTATACTACACTAGATTTTCTATGAAACTGAAGGAGTGAATCCTTTTAAAATACTAGAAGTTATAAATAATTATAAATATTAATATTTTTTATATCAAGGTATAGAAATACATTATATAATGTATTCTGTAAATCAGAAATACTCTGTTCTGAAGACAATAATTTATTAAAATGACTTTTACTCTAGCTTAGGTTTGTATTTATTTTTTTATTTCGTTACAAAATATAATCTACATGAGTAAAGTAAAAACCTATGCTGTTGTTTTAAATATGTCAAATGATTATGCAAATAAATGCGTTCCAGTCATCTCAGAGTGAAGTCAGTCAGGGTAACGTGTGTTCATTGATGGCCTAGCTTATGAACTTTGCAACTAGATTTATATATTAAGTTTTCCTCCCCAATAGGTAAATTCCTCCTATGTAAATTGTCAAATAAATAAAAAATATAAACCGCAGTTTTAACAAATAATAATAAAATAACAACAACTATGTAAAATCTTGTACACAATAGTTGGTATTAACTTGGAATCATAATCTAAGTCAAAAAATTAAGACACTAATACTATAATATAATCTATTCAATCTTATAATATAATATGAAAGTGAGTGCAGATGAGACTAGTATTCTTCACTGTTCAAATAAAACAAATGTGAATCTATGAATGGCATGTTTGTTATACAAGAAACTAAATGAATAAATAATTAAACTATTGTATTCAAATTATATAATGTAATTTACATATTATATAGACATATTTATATATAAATTAATAATAAATAGCCGTCACAAGGTTTTTTATGTTCTAAGGAGCTCTGATATTTGAAATTTTTCTTTCCGACGCAAATAACTTCAAAATTGTGTTTTAATTTACAAAGACATAATTATTACGACTTTGTTTTATTATTAAATAAATAAATAAAGAAAGACCATATTAACATCTATGAATACTCCCATGAACCAATTCGTTTGTGCATCGATTCTATCAGAATTAAATTAAAGACACTTGTGTCTTACAGACAAAATCTTTATAGATAAAACATAACATGCACCATTGTAAAAAACCCCAGATCCATTCACCATACTATAAACATGTCAGTATTTACTTATAATTATACTTATCTGATTGTAGTAAGACTGAAGAAGCCAAATACTTCTCTACCTAAACTATAATTAAATTATAAGCTTTAGTAGTGGATTTAGTGTTTGACCCTTTTAGGGGTTATTTATTTATTTATTCCCCAATTATAAACACTTTAATTTTTTAAAAAGGGTGCGATGGGCAGACTTGATGCCTTTTGGCATTCTCTACCTCTACCCTTGAGATGGAGAAACATTGACTGTAGGTGCCAATAACAAAATAATCCTAAATATTAACAAATTATACGTAATATACTTAACGTATAAAAATAAATAAAATACTTTAAACAATAAATATCATAAATTATCATAATAAATACATAAATATATTTATTATATAGACCTTAAATATATAATAAGAATATATAATATAAAGAAATGGATATAAATAATGAAATAGTAAATTCAAATGATATCCCATGTGTAATACTCACGAACATTTAAAATTATTTGTATTAGGAGCTCGCTTAATGTCATCAGGCAGGACGTTCCAGAGTTGTATAGCCTGAACAGTAAAAGGAGAATTAAATAAACCAGTGTTGTGCTGTGTCATACGAATCTAGAGATATATAGAGAATTAGGCAAAAAGCTGAAGATCGTCAGCATACAGATGGTACGAACAATCAATAACAGAGGCAATAGAGTTTATATACATAGTAATAGGATAATAACATAATAGGAAACAGTATACCACCTTGCGGCACTCTATTAACAATGTAAGCCTATTCAGAAAAGCTTAAAAATTATAAATTATCAATGGTACACGTACGGAGAGAGAAAAAAATTAAAATACAATAGAAGCGGTTAACTACTTAACTTGAATAGTTTAACAGGCACTAATTGCAGAACTAGATAGAATAAACTAATAACAAAATAACAAGACTCATGGTCGTGGTACAAAAGTAACGATAATTAATATTAAACACAGTGATTATAGTAAAAAAAAATATTTATATTTCTACATAGTCTCCTAACAAGTCAATGCATTTAGTCCATCTTTTAACTCAATCCAGTATTACCTTAGAAAAAAAAGTCTTTGTCTTGACCTTGCAACATGTAAGCACCTCCAATCTGCGGCCAACACCTTAGGATTTCGGAAAAGGAGGATCGAGGTTAACCCGACCAAAAGTGCAGCTATGTATGTACTTCTCTCGGCGCAACAAAACGCCGCATCTCCCAACCATAGAGCTATTTGATCGTCCAATCCCCTGGAAAAAGACAGTCAAATACTTAGGCGTCACATTAGATAAAAGACTCACTTCGGACTACTGTCCGCATATCAACCGCCTCTGGAATCGGGCAGCGTTCACCCTAGGTCTTTAGGCACGCGTTACTAAATAAAAAAAAAGAAAAATGTACACTTATAACAATAATAAAACTACACTTTACAAAGCATGCATCCGTCCCATAAATACATACGCAATCTTTCTAATGCATGCATTTGGGCATCCCCGCGTCTTATTCACTACAGGTTATCCAAAATTGCTTCATGCGCAAGGCCACCGGTGCGCCGTAGTTCTTGCGTAATTAAAATCTACACATAGATCTTGAGCTCCCGACCATAGCTCAGTACTTGAAGCAGGCTTCCCGACAATACTTGGACTCTGCTGTCACACACCAAAACCCGCTGATTGTGAGTCACTCTACAATCCCATCTCGAATATCCTCCACGTCCGAAGAAGACCGAGGCACACCCTAGACGACGCCGACGTCGCAACCATCAGGGCTCAAGACCACACTGTACTCCAACAATGGTCAACAGCCCCCGATGACGGCGAGGGCAAACAAAATGACACTTTGAATTTCTTCATTGTCGGAGAAGAGGCTCGTTTCCAAGTAATTGATGAGTTATCAGAGTATTTTCTAGTGTTTATAATTTTTTTATATTGTATTAGGAAGACAAACGAGCAAAAAATTCATTTGATGGTATTCTTGCGGCTCATGATACGCCCATTCCATTCTCGATAAATCAATCTAATTCTCTCAATCAATTTAATTGCTTCCTTCAAAGTCTTTCTTCGAGTCCTTCCTTGAAGTCTGAAATTATTGTAATTACGAGAACTAATATTTTGATATTAAACCACATTAACTTTGTCATGAAATGTAAAATATATTATCAAAATATTGTTTTCAGGTTTATTCTTCCAAAAGGCACGTAGTTAGTAGTCATGCATCTTTTCAGACGAAGTTATAGTATCCTGGAAGACGCTGTAGAGTCGAGCTTAGCTGAATTTATGGAACAGCATAACCCGGCTTAACAGTGTATTATAAGATACAATAGTATTACATTTCTTCTAATCCGCTGCTTGAAATAGTGATGTATATTTTCAATTTTAGTTTATATTTAGATATCACAATACAATACACAATGGAAAATATAAAGAAAATAAGGTATTACTCTCGTGTTAATTTTTTTAAAAATAATGTACTACTGTAAGAGTAATGTTGTCTCAGATGTTATGCATTATAAGATACAATAGTATTACATTTCTTCTAATCCGCTGCTTGAAATAGTGATGAATATTTTCAATTTTAGTTTATATTTAGATATCACAATACAATACACAATGGAAAATATAAAGAAAATAAGGTATTACTCTCGTTTTAATTTTTTTTTAAATAATATACTACTGTAAGAGTAATGTTGTCTCAGATGTTATGCATTATAAGATACAATAGTATTACATTTCTTCTAATCCGCTGCTTGAAATAGTGATGAATATTTTCAATTTTAGTTTATATTTAGATATCACAATACAATACACAATGGAAAATATAAAGAAAATAAGGTATTACTCTCGTTTTAATTTTTTTAAATAATATACTACTGTAGAGTAATGTTGTCTCAGATGTTATGCATTATAAGATACAATAGTATTACATTTCTTCTAATCCGCTGCTTGAAATAGTGATGAATATTTTCAATTTTAGTTTATATTTAGATATCACAATACAATACACAATGGAAAATAAAAAGAAAATAAGGTATTACTCTCGTGTTAATTTTTTTAAAATAATATACTACTGTAAGAGTAATGTTGTCTCAGATGTTATGTAAACTGAATACTCTTATTACCTCAAGTTAGGCTAGAACTGAATGAGTAATTAAATTTGACTTATGTTTTAATTTTATTAATAAGGTGATCTGATATATACGGTGATATTTCATATTTTCATATTTTCCAACGTAATTAACCAAGTAATATTAATTATTTTCTCTAAGCAGTTCAGTTCAGATTTTCAGAGGGTGTAAGTAGTTCTCGAATACTCGAATTGTACCGAGCTTAGCTGAAGATATACAGGCATGCTCAGTAAATTAGAGCACCCGCGAAAACTATAAAGCATTTCTTCTAAAACTCCAGCCTGGAACAATTCATTATAGCTAATATTTCCTAATGGCGTAAATGATTTTAACTAAGATTGTGATTATATTAGATATTTGCAAAAAATCTAGGTTCAAATTTTTAATACAGAATGACTCGTACCCTAGCTTAGGTTAGAATTTAGTTTAATATTTCGTTACAAAATATTAAGATGTCTACATAAGTAAAGTCGAAAAAAGTTTGCTGTTGTTTAAAATATGTCAAAGGACTGAGCAAACATATTCAGATTTTCCGTCATCTCACGAGTGAAGTCATTCGGTGTAAGATGTTCATTGATGGCCTAGCTTATAAATCGTGTGCCTACATTTCTTTACGTACTAAGTTTTCCTCCTCAATTTCCTAAGTAAATCGTCAAATAAAAAATAAAAACAACAGTTTTAACAAATAATAAGTAGATGTGATTAATATTGTTCCCTGTTCAATTAAATGTCACTGTTTTAATAGAAGTTACACGTGAATCCAATAATGTTGTTTGTTCTTGCTATAGATGAAATGCTGGCGATTTTCAAATAACTAAATAAATAAATAGTTAAACTTTTATTTTCAAATTAACTAAATCATTAAAATGGTATAAGTTTTGGATATCAACAATGACAGTGTGCTTTGAATATGAACTGCGAAGGGAGCATGAACCGATATGTGAAATAATCTCTACGATAAATCTGCTTAACAAAGGAAAATTGTATTAACAGCAAGTGTATGGAACTGTAATATCGTAATCTGTCAGAGAGATATAGAATCCGATTATTAATTAGTCAATCGCAAATTACAATTAGCATTTTTTACAAGGTTGCCGCTAAACGAGAATATGGAAAATATTACAATAGTATCGTGGACTCTGCCTCGATAGTTTTCTAGGAGTCATTATGTACTCTAAATGCTTGTATGGCTAAGTTTTTTTTTTCGGGTTGATGGCCGCTGATAGACCGAGGACTTTTACAGTTTCACTGGGTTGAGAGGTGACCGAGTTCTTATGGTGCTCAATTGAGACCTCTGTTAGTGGATAAACAGCACAAGGGCTCCCGAGAGGGAGCCTCGGCTTGGACCGTTACCCTGTTTCCCGAGAGCGTCTGACTCGAGGGTGCCCGAGAAAGCTGAACCTCAGCTCGGTCAATTACTTCTGACAAAGGATTATCTAAATAACATCACTATTATTATTAGCTATCTATACCACCACTTCGGAATGCGTGGGCGCTGGAGAAGAAGCGGCGCAAGAAACTCCAGCGACGCTTCTATCATTATTGTCTAGTGAAAACCAGACTGTGAGATGGGCCAGTGACGGGGGCGGTATGAGGGTGTAAAGAAAGTTGTATGGCTAAGTGTCCGAAACATTGTATATGGAGTTGCCACGTAATTAATACATCAACGCTGACAGTACATCAGAAAATATAGTAAGTATTAAAAACCAAATTACTTTAAAAGTGTAATAATAGAATACTAATTATAAAATTTGGAACCGAAATAGGGGCTGTCACTAACTAACTGAGCTCCACGAACTACCCGCCGGCACACAAAGATAGCAACACCTTTGTGGTGCCTCGGTAGGATGTGGACTGTTCTGGTAGTTCTTTGTTGTCAGTGAAGATAAAATAGGAACGCATCCTGTTGAAGAGATCCTGAATCAATATGATAACAGGCGTTACAAGCGTTAAAAATTGACACAAACTGTTTAACCAATGGCAAAGGTGTAAAAAGGTCCGGCGTCGATTTCACAATCACTATAGAGTTCGCGCGTGCTTTTTCGGCTTTCACCCAATAGGCCTCGAGTTCCCAAAAGCTTTTGCGACCTCATGCTGACAGACTAGTGAAGGCAAGTCAGAGACACCCACGCGGAGTGTTGAGTGTGGGGGCACCTAGAGGTACTTCGGGACCGTGGTGTCGCTACTCACCAACAGCTTGCCAAAGCTGCCCTGCGGTATACTATCTTTATAATCTTGTGAGATATAAAATAAAAATACTACAGATATAATCAGGCAATGAATAGTTTACTATGGATGATAGGTCTCACCAAAGTTAAAAGGACATTTTTTAATAACATATATACATATTTGGTTGGTATATTTAGAATGGTATCGAATTATATATTATTTCCTTAATCACGATTATCAAATGGTTCATATAGACATACCGTCTGCACGAATAGACAATTAAATAACAATTAACAATAGACATGTTTTTATTATTAATTAAGTTATACACTCTATACACAACAAAGTAGTTAATAAATAAATAAAATATATATTGTATATTTTACTTACAATAAATATTAATTACGGTTTTACAATAGTATCCCACAAATTTTAAATATATACATACGACAATAATATACCCTGATGTAAATATAATATAATATTATCTTTTTAACTCCTAAGAACCTTTTTATAATACATGTTTTTTACTAGCAAACGTCCAAAGGCATACACATTACACAAACCGGCATGTGACATAAGGACTTTTATGCGATTGCAGTTCAGCACTAATCCTATAAAGAAAACCAAATAAATAAATTAAATTGTATTGAGATATAGTACTACAACAATTGAAAAATATGAATCACAATATGGTTATAACCCGGGTACGTAAAACATAAGGTGCTGCAATTAAAACTTTCGGTTCAATTCATCGTTTCATGATCCACTTAAAATATAGAATACAGTGTGAAAGTCTTAAATAGAATTAGACACAGTGTTGACGCATGTTGAATAGTAACGAAATAAAAGGAATAGCACTTCATACTGCTCTGTTCAGTACATTACAGGTACTCGGGGAAACCAAACAATCTTCTGTAACAATTAATCCCTGTCAAAAATTGGTTTTTCGAAGTTTAAATTATAAGCAAAATATTTATATAAAGTTGACAGCACTCAACTGTCTACTTACTTCTACAGAAGTTTTAGAAATGTTAAAACAGTCCAAATACTAATTTTAGTGAAGTTCGACTACTTTCCTTTAAAGTTCCTTTGCTTTAAAATTATAAATAAAAGTAGATCAAACGTTACTCGAATATTGCGATGCCTTCTTAGCACGCACAAAACTTAATTTGGGTCTACATTAAATTAATGTAATAATTGAGAATTACATTCAGATATTAAAAATAATTGAACCTTTATATTCCAATTCTTTTTCTTCTCTTCTGTTGTATAGTATACAACTATACAGTACTAGTAATACTTAGTAGTAACCTTATAACACCCTAAATACCGAAATTAGCTCAGCAAGAATAGTTCCTTTGACGAATAAGAAGTATCACGGATACATAGCATCTATTTATAAAAGTACATCTGGAAATATTCAATTTAGTATTTCGCAGTTAGCATTTTTTTTCTTATATTGACTTCCTTGTATGGTTAAGTTAAATGTCAGCTTTCTCTTATGATGTTTAAGTAAACTCGAAACAACCTACGTACCGAATTTAGCTTCCAAACTGCTGAATTCGGTAGATTGGATGATCCGCGAATACAATTATGGCTTTCTTGAAATCCCCAACCTGTAAAAACTGTACTTCTTCACCATTTCATTCTTGTCATCTTCATCTCAATTGATCATTTCAACTTCCACTATTTTAAAAGAGCACTAGCCGGTCAGTGACCACCAGTACGGCATCCGTCGGGACGTTCAACTCTTGACCGTCTGCTTTACTTGACTCGTCGATAAACGCAAGCTTTCAAGACCAAGGGAGATGTCTTGGCAGTTAGTCTGGATCTAGCGAAGGTCTTCGATGGTGTTTTTTATAAGCTTCCATCAAATTGGCTTTCCAAGAAAAAATGCAAGTGGGTCACCAGATAACTCACGATCCATAGAGGTGAACAAACCAGTGAACGGTAGTGTCCACGGCAGTGATTTTGTTCCTATCAAGGTTGCTTTCTAAGTGTTTCGTATCAATTACATGTTGCAAATTAATAACATTAATTGCCTTCTCGGGCACATGGCAACATTTTTCGGAGTAAACTTGTGATTTTAGCGTCGACCAATTTAATCCTACGAAGACAAAGGTACCCGACTCCTTCCATTTAACCACATTCAACGAAGAGCGTCTTCAATCGTCGACGATCAGGTACTGTCTTTTATTATTTACAAAATTAATTATAAAAAATTTAAGTATTGTATTCATTTTATAAGACAACCAGACAACCACTGTACGAACTTTTCCCCCTAACCCTTGATTATTTAGACCCCTGTCGTGGGCTCCCGCCTGGTTTGTTTTTATTAAGTGTATTCAGTTATTTTATTCTATAGTATATAACCCATTTCATTTATTTTATCATTTTTCATTTTTTTTTGACTAATTAAGTTTATTTACTGCCTGGTTAACGAGGGAAAAATAAATATCATAATAAGGAGAAATAAAGATCTTCTCGTAAAACACATACGCCGCCGCATGTTAATATAGAAAGCTCAAACAATGTCTCGACTTATATTTTTACCCGAAACTAAGAATTATTTATTGCAATATGAGACTAGTAAGCTGAGGCGGTAATGGGCCGGTCATATATTTAGAACTGATAACCGATGGGGAAGAATTGTTCGCGAGTAGCAACCTCCTATTCGCCATTGCAGTGTAGGAGGATCCACCAATAGGTAGAGTGAGGACCAAAGTGTCAAGACCTAATCTGCGCGAAGTCGATGGATGCAGGTGACTCAGCATCATATCGAATCCATCATTATCTACGTAACATAAACTAGTCAAAGTAAAACAATGTTATCATACCAATTGTACTGTCAACATTTGGAGGTAATGCCTTCGCCAACAATTGGCATAATCTTAAAGTAGTGATGATTTTTTGTCTCATCCCCGTGTATACAGAATAATTAAGAAAACTATCAAATAATAAAAATAATTAACCAGTAAGTAAACAGCTTAAATAGGCATTTTAAAGGAATATATTAAATTATATTTGTAATCTATTTAATTATTATCACCACCTACATTCAAACCTAAATTTAACCCTAGGTTTTCTTATTTCCTGCCTTGAAGAGTCAGTAACCTCGTTTATGCCGATATACCGAATTTAGTTGAGTTAGACTTTTACAACTTCGTTCACCATATAGGTCGTAACGCGGAAACAACTATGTAGTCTTCTTGGTATCTTTCTCATAATTTCCTGACGCTTGCACAAACCGGAGTTAAAATTATTATTTAAAATTAATATTGATATATGAATTATTATTAATTCATTACTATTTAATTTCTATTACATCACTATACCCTAAAGAGGATTAACTAAAGTAAAAATGGCTATCAGATCGATCTAACTAAATATCTATTAATAAGCATTAAAAAACCAATAGCTTTTGACAAGATTAGGTTTTTCATATCTGCCCAACTTAACTAATAGACACTCTATTTTCAACTGTCCGAAATTAGATAATCCTTCTACTATAAAATATCTTGGATGAGAAATTAAGTTTTGTGCCGCTATAATCAACTATTGTTAGGGAGATGTTTGAAAACGAAGACGAGTTTACGGATAAACTCGTCTTCGTTTTCAAATATTTGAGACATATTGTGGAACCTAATATACTGAAAACGGTCTGTTATGTACGTGTGTCAATCATTACAAAATTATTGTTTATCTAGCTGGCATCATAAAATCAACTTAATATATATTGAATGTTGTGCGCGCAAGAGCAGTTTTAAAAATGTGTACATTTAAGTCTTTTCGGAATCCTACAAAAGATCTCTATGAATACTTTTCATCCTGCAAATTATACTTACAACATTTGTTTATCTCCAAGACCACAGGCCAGCCTCTAAATTGCTGCGTCATTGGAATGATGCTGTTGCTTATAGATTAGGGATTCCTTTTTCCATTGGATCTGAGCGAATACCTATCGGTCAGGCCTATTGAAAAGGAATACATACCTATTGCCATTACCCTACTTCTCCATAATAATGGAATCCATTGTGAGCTGCCAACTCAGTTACTTAGAGATGTACCAATTGGTTAGTGACCGCCGGCGTCTTATATCGAGATCGCTCATCTTTCTCAGGCGACCTTCAGGTCTACTTTATTTATCGATGGGAACAAGCAGTCAAGGTCAAGGAGAGGCCTTATCGATTGGCATGTTTCAAATACCATCATATTTACATAATAAGCTAAGCTGGCCACCAAAGCTAGGTTGTAATAGGTTAAAATTTCGTGCTCATCTCTTTATCTTATCACGGTAAAGTTTGATCCAAACCCGAGCCCGAAAAAGCTCCAAACGTATGCTTTAGTATAATCTAATCTATGGCAATTACTTGTTTTAATTACCGTTTCTAACATGACTGATATATTTTCTATTCATTTATTCGTATATGCAGTTTATTATACGGGCCTGGGCAGAATATCAGCGGGCATAATATTTTTTACACTTATATTTTGTTATTACGTTTGTATATTTAAATTTAAAGAAAATTAAATATTACTATTATATCGATTAAATAATTTTAATTTGAGGCAGATTGGAGGCGTTTACAAATAGCGTCTATTACCCGTAGGGCCTCTACGTGTACCATACGCTGTGTCATCGGCGAATAGGGCTAGCTGTACACCGCGAGCGCGCGGTATGTCGTTGATGTAGTGTGTATAAAATAGGACCTAGGACGGAGCTTTGTGGTACTCAGGCGCAAATGGGATGAACCTCGGAACACGTTCCCTCGACGCGGTAACGAAAGGTTCAATTTAGGAGAAAGTCTCGTATGATAAGTACGAGTCGATCTGGCACAACGAGCTCTATTGGTATATGTGCTTCGTGATGCGGTGCACTTGATGTGTGCATGAGTGTTGGGTGCGAAACCCGAACTGCTCATTGATTGGCTCTAGGGACAGCATCGAGTCATTTAGGACTCCCATATACCTCACTCAAGACTGTGAGAAGGCTTATGGGCCGATAGACTAATGGATCGGTTGGGTGTTTCGCGGGCTTGAGAATCGCTATGACATCGGATACCTTCTAGGTATTCGGGAAGGTGCCTTTGGAAATAGCCGCGTTGTAGATTATCACCAGTAGGTGTAAAATGCATGGGTGTAACAAGGTGATGAAACACCTATCCAGAGGTGTTTCATCACCTTGTTGGTGATGAGGTCGGGACCGGGAGCCTCGCGTGGTCGCAAGTTATTAATTATGGACTCAACTTCAGTACATTTGAGTAACGGAATCGCTAGGTGGTTTCTTAGTCCTACGGTCGGCCTCGCTATCAACCATTGCAAGGTTATCGGCGTCGATCGGTAGGGTGGCCGGTGAGCATTGCCAGCCAGACATTCGGATTTCTCTTCGTCTAAGAAGGCGGACGGGACGCGCTATGGGAGGCATTGTTTGAGCGGTGCCCCCTTTTAGGGATTTGGGAAGTGGCGAGAAGGCGAGATGGGAAGGATCGATTTTGGAGACGTGATTATCTCACCAATCGTTCCAGTACTAAGCCATGCGTGATCGGACTTCACGCTGAAGGGTACGTAGCACCAGCCAGTTACTTTCAGTAGGATATAAGTCGTGGGTACGAGTCGCCGCTGTAGGTTCTTTATATCGTTTGTCATGGTCCATCGGTGGTCATCCACCGAGGGCACCTGCCTCGAGCAATCCTCGACGACGGTCTAGATGTGCCTAGTGAGGGCATGAACTGCTAGGTTTGTGTCGTTGACTGAAGATATGGTCCTAGGAATAGCATCTATGTGGCTTCCCTCAAGTCGTTCCTGAGTCGGTGCCAGTCTACTATGGTTTTGGTGGAGTTGAGGTTGGGGCGGAGGGCTCTAACCGAAAAAGAACGGGACGATGATTGGAAGCGAGCTCGTGGAATACCTCTATCCCTTGGAAGACGAGAGGGCAATATCAAGCACATCCGGTGCGTGACCCAATGTTTATGGAAAATGGGTAGGCGTAGTAGACGCTACGACGTCAAAGTCAAGTGCGTCGCTTAGCGAGTCTAAAGCAAACCTCCGGGGGTATTTTTATCTGTATTTCATGCTTGCTATGAAATCTCCTGCAAAAATGACTGAGTTGCCAAGGGAAAGGAGCGCCATGAAGTCGCGTGGCAATCATTGTGCGTCACGTCTGCAAGGCAGATAGACGTAGGCGATTGTGATGGAGGCGTGGCCAGTTATGGCTAGCTGACAGACCGAGGCTTCTAGGAAGCTGAGGGTTGGCGTGTCGACGGGCGCGCAGTGCAAACACTTTATAGTAGATGAGAGTTCCGCCATTAGCGGCGGAAGTTCTGTCATTCTTATAATGTTATAATTCGCAATGTTTGCGAGTGTGTTGTTTGAGAGATGTCTCTTGCACTAGGAGCACGTCGACTTGGTATTCAAGAATGAAATTTAAGATTTCATCGCGTTGATTTTTTTAACCGTTTGCGTTAAAAAAGGCGACGTTAAGGGAGCGCGGTGTTGCTCTGCCGTTGTAAAGGCGGATGTGGCTGACACTATATGTTGGTAGCGCATTGTGACGAAATCCTGACTTCGGACTAGCCGTTGGAAAATCCTAAAATCCACTAGGTCGAGGTCGCTTTCGTTAACTGGCCGACCAGCTGATGGAGGAGGCTGCTCAACACGTTGAACGACGATCGCTACGCTGATAGGCATTTGCCATGCGGGGCGTAGAGCCCAGACGGGGGCGAAAAGGCGCGAGAGCGGCGGACTGGTTGGCGGCTTTGGGCGCGTTTTTTAGTGCCGGGCACTTCGGCTTGGGGGCCTTTGGGCAGCCAAGGTAATTGGCTGTGTGTCCCTCTGTGTTGCACAGGACATACGTGCGGCCAGAAGGGCCTTGTCCTTGGGTCTCTGAGAATCGGTGGTACCGTGGTCACCCAGGCACTTAACGCATCGGTGTTTGCCGAAGCAATGTCAACCTAAATGGCTATATAACTGGCTAATTGTTGGCATTATGCCGTATTTGTTGGAAGTTTTTGAGTAAAATTAAAGAAGAGCAACCTTTGTACCTGTACCTTTGTAAGACCTTTGTACGACACATGTTTAAGTTGATCACATTTTGAATTTCATTAAACCCTTCGTTGACAGTACAATAAACAATTTAGTTTGAACAAACTTTATTCTGTAATACTATATCGCGATAAATGTATACTTATTGTAGACTTACATATACGTTATCAGTTAGCATATATATTACACTTGTGGTAAGGCCGTAGCGTTATCAATTAATGTATACCTCTGAGCAAATTTTTGATGATCTACTTCACTGTGCATGTGTAATTGATTGATGCTAGGTGTAGATATGAACCCGTGATATGTTGAATGGATTTTTCGTGCTATATATTTTTATATATGATTACAATTTTTATAAGATTTTAAATATTTGTTATTTGATCTTATAAAGCATTTTTTAAATGTTTCCGCTAATTAATTATTATTATGTCGGTATGATCATTCATCTCAAGCTTAACCTGCTAAATTTAAAATACGTGGGTTCAACCTAAGTGCGACTTAACTTTTAAGATAGTGACATGGTATATACAGGGTTTTTATAACTTTGTATCTCAATGAAAACAAAAAACTTTCAAAAAGAATATGTTATATATTTACTATGACAGATTTTTGTAAAAAAAATTAAAAACCCATTATTTAAAACTTTTTTTAAAATCAATGATTTTTTCCGAATACCGGGCTGCTAGTCGGTCTTCTATAAAAAAATATTTTTGTGCAAACTATTCTATAATCCGGTGTCTTGTATGGATTTCCTCAGATCGTAATAGTACTGTATGTTCACTTTTTTACATATGGCTGCAATATAATAAATCACTTTGTTATATATTATTATATATATAGTGGCAAACAAGCAAGCAACTCCCCTGATGGTAAGTGATCACCACTGACCATCCGCAACACTAGAGGAGTCACAGATGCATATCGACTTTTAATTAAGGTACAGGCTCTTTTCTTGAAAGTCCATACGGTTTATCGGTTCAGAAAGTATGTGTGGCAGAAAAACTGCGCATAATTGTGCGCGCAGTTGTATATTGCCAACCATCGAGAGGATGAGGATGAAATGCTGAATTCTGTCGCGATATACGTTGTTTAAACTCATCGGCTGGTATTAATCCGTACAACTATTCAGAACACTCCCTAAGATAAATACGGTAAAAAGCTTTAGGATGCAAAATCTCTTCGCAATACCAGTGAATCAAGACGATTGCAAAGTAACTGGTCAAAGTTTCGGACCACTCTTAATTGAATGCAGTCAAATGGAAGGAGCTGGTACTGGGGTGCGCGGCTCAGATATATTAATAGTATTCAATGTGAGGCCAAACTTGCGCCTTGTTAAGTTAAGCACACGGTGGGCTGTCTCGAAGTATTGTCTTGCTCTAAATCTCGGCCTCAGACTCAAGTTTATTCCGGTACTTGAGGAGGTGCCTCCAAGAAATATTGGACCGGACAGTGTGAAACGCATCGCCTATGCTGTCATCTGCAATGATTGTTTTTAACTTGGAAGAAGAAACAAGGTAAAAAATAATACATACTAGAATATATATAAATTTTCCAATTTATGTGTATAACATTTAAAATTTTGTAAATCTGATTAGGCGAAGCGAATCACTTTCCTACTAATATATATATCTTAATGTTATAATCTCAGTGATGATCTGCGTGAGGGACGTCCTTCAACAGCGACATCTGAAGATAGCATCAGTGCTGTGCGACGCACGATAGGGGAAGATAAGCGAATGACCTACCAGCAGATGCGGGCAAGCTTAGGTATGAGTCAAGTACAAAAAATATACACAAACATTTAGGGCTTAAGATTTGCGCCAGAAGCACATGGACTGGTGTCGCGAAATGTTAGCAAAGTTCAACGGAGGTCACTCAAATGCTGTATTTGACATTGTCACAGGTGATGAAAGCTGGATATATTGCTACGAACCCGAAGGTCCTGCAACTTTCATTTATACTCAAGAACCAAAAATAAACTTCGAGGTATTCCTAAAGATGCGATGAGTGCTTTCGAAAATGCCACAGAAGAGACCCCTAAGGAAGAATGGGCTCATTGATTTTCTCAGTAGTTCCATCGAATGCGATGAAGTATAGAGAGGAACGGAGTCTTCTTCGAAAAACAATAAAAGTACCGGCAACTTTCTACATTGAGCCGTTTTTTAATTTCTAAAAATTTTCAGAATGACCTAGGCATACTCAGATTTTCCTATTTTATGAAATATACATTGAAACATAGTTCCGTAAAGAATGGAAACGCTCTTTTACGTGTTGAGCTATTTTTGTGTAATAGTCTGTAGGCAACCGCGGTTGATATCATCTGCCGTACTCGATACACCGTCAATTGACACCACTCAATAACTTAAAATGTAGTAAGATCTTCAATCTACTCTTTAACCCCAGGTTTTTGATCTTGAAAGTTATATTATGAATGTTCTACATGATCCGATAATTTTTTTTGTCTTGAAAAATCAGTAACCTCGTTCATTCCGATATACCGAATTTAGTCAAGTTCTATTTTAACAACTCCATCCGGCATATCAGTAGTAACGCGGAAACATCTTAGTAGTCTTCTTTGTATTGTCGCTTTACTCTCATAATATTCTTGTACACACCTGTGTTTATTATTTTGCTGTTTTATTATATGTTGTTATATATATATATATATATGGATCCAAGTTGCGTCCATCGTTACGAATCGCTTTATGTCACCGTAACATCTCCAAACGGCGCTTGGAATCATCGATTCATTATTGTTTTTGATGTTGTCACACGCGGCACGAACTTCGAAAACACCTTTCTCATAGACAAATGTTCATGCTAAATAAAGCACGTTTAAATTCAGCAAACCAGTCAATAATGGTAGATTTTCCTGCAACAGAGTGCGGATAACACTTATCAAGCCACGCTTTCGTTTCAACTGTGTTTGATCCCATCAAACAGCAATGTTTTATCAACACACGAAATTATTGTTTTTCCATTATTTTCAAATTAAATATAATTGTTTCAATAATATCACCGTAACTTTGAACAAAACATAGTATCATCATAAAATCTTTAGCTACTTTCTGAAGTTAAGACTATAGTAATATAAAATAATATTAAATGTTTAGCTTAAAAGGACGCACTGCAATTTCTTAAGTTATAATTTATACATTTTATAAAAATGTTGATGAACATCATCTTTAAAATGTATTATTTAAAAGGAGGTTAGCTAAGTAGCAATAATTTTCTTGCAATAACACTACTAATACGTAATAATATGTAAGTGGACTTAAAACACTGTTAAAATCTTAGGATATCCATATTAGACACCAGGCTATATAATTATGTGAATCAAAAGAAAATCTCTTATATTGATGATTAGCGCTGCCTATATCAGTTATTTGCAGAAATTTTTGAATATTCCTCAATCAAATTTAGAACTTTTAATAAATATAAATATATATATATATATATATATATATGTAGGTATGTCTATATATAGCACATATATATGTAATTTATAGGATTTTATTTAGGAAAATTGTAAGATTAATCATCGGCAATTTACGATTATCTCTAAAATGCAGCCTAAATGCACCATTTTTTAAACGAAAACTTAGTAGATGCTTCTCTGATGAAATGGAGCTCAAGTAATATAGTCGGAATTTACGGAGAGAAGTGCTTTAGCGACAGATATTGGAATTTTTCCTTAGGGTATAATTTTTTATGCCGTGAAAATAATGTCGCTATTGTAGAAATGTCACTATGGCTGAGATTTATAAAGAGTACTTGAACTTTGCTCAGGCTTTGCATTTGAAATCTTTAATACTTTCTTTTCACTTAGTTTTAGAGAATCTTAAAATATTACTAGGAGCATGTACAGTATTCGGTATGTCAAGGATTTTGGTAACTTTGGCTATGCTAAGCATAAGCTGAGCATATGACTATATGCTCATCTTATGCTTAGCTATTTACTATTTCATTGCCTACTTAACTCGTAAGCTAAGACGAAGCAAAGTCTAGGTGCGCTTTATAAATTTCAGCCTATGTTCTTTCTTCCATATGTAACAGACAATTAGCTAATAGTCTAGTAATGATATATTAAAATTATATTATCACATTTTCATTTCATTTGTGCCTGATCAAACTTTGTCTGTCTCTTTTCAAAATTTAATGATGTTAAATTTTGATCCATGTTCAGCAGTAGCGGGACAATGGATAGGCTAGATGTGACGATGATGATGTAATTTAGGTTTTGGTTATTTTTATACTACTGCTATCTATAAACAGGATTATACGATGTTATTACTCGTTGCTAGTCATGATTATGACATTGATATATCTCTAGAAGTTGTCTAGCGAAGAATTAACGAAATCCACGATTCGTTGTATTGGACGATTTTATCATTATCTGACGCTGATTCCGTAAATTAGAAGTTACAGCTTGTTGTATCTTTCTAACATTACATTACACTGTTCTCATTTTGTTGTAAAAAGTAATTAAGATATAATATGTAGTATACCGTATACCACAGTAACTTTTCTCAGTTCCATCGGAATAATTCGGGTTTGGTATATTGAATAACAAATATTGAGTAACAAATATTCCTACTTTATTATGTATCTTAAAAACGTATAATTCTTGCAATATTTAATTCTGAATCAAATATTGAGAGAACTATATTTTTATGCTAG
Organism: Teinopalpus imperialis; assembly: GCA_029286865.1. Lineage (NCBI taxonomy): Eukaryota > Metazoa > Arthropoda > Insecta > Lepidoptera > Papilionidae > Teinopalpus > Teinopalpus imperialis. The sequence continues at coordinate 5,094,008 of JAGSMU010000007.1, forward strand.
ATAATAAATATCAATGGAATATATGATCCATGTAATGTAGAATGTTAAAACTTTATCTGACTAATAGGAAACAATACTGTTATGTGATTATTCTATTTTATTGGCGTAGTGGTCAGAGTATATATCGTTTCTGAATCTGAGCCGTGAGCCTTGGGTTCAATTCAGAGCCGATGAACATATTTTGTAACAAAAATTGAAAATTCAAATGAAAAATCTACTTGTGTTACAGTAAACCACCTTTACTAATGCCGTGTGATTGGTATATATTGTTCTTTTTTATGAAATTAGGATGACAAGCGAGAATAAAGTTTTATAGGGTTGTAAATGATACCCGCGGTGCATTAAACCTTCGTCTACCTTCATTTCCGAAACGGAATGAAAATACAGACAGCGTTGTTGTCTGTTGTTGACTGATATACGATGTGTCTAGTTTTCTTGTAAAGTTACGAGTATTCCAGTTTTTTCCGATTGTTGTTTTTTTAGCAGCCAACGTTCGATTCTCGAATTTAGCTATTACATAAGTGTTATAAAATAAGTTCGCTAGAAGTAGCGTTATATTGTTATAACCCGCAAGAGTTATCTTGTGGCCTGAGCGGAATGCGCGCTCCCCTCCCTACCCCCGCCTTCTTACCGCTCTCGCCATCGATTATTCCCGTAGAACAAGCCATCAAGCGAGCATGTATGGCTACCGGGTATTTAAAGGCTACTTTGATGCGAATCAAACAGGAAGCTATACGAGAGTATAACACGAGTCTTGAAAAGAAGAGCACACGAACAGGAACTAATCATTCAATTAGTATACGAGAGTGATTCAGATTTTGACAGCTACTGTACAGACAATGATAGTCACATCGACTGCGAATTATCTGGAATATAATCTCAATAACTAGTAAATAGTTTTAGTATGTAAAAATAACTTTTAAATTTTCTGCTTGTATAATTGTTGTGTATAATGTTGTAATTATATTACTATAATTAATTATATACAACACTATTATAAGACCAATACAATTAATCATTCGAAGAAGTCGACAAATAGACGATATGTTTTGTGAGTCAGTACCCCGCTCTTACGTCATCCGAGCGAAGTCTCAAGTTAACTCTTGCGGGTAGTATATGGCATATCACGGAGGTTTCGAACATTCATGCCCATAAACCGCAGAAGCAGCTTTAATAAAAACTTCATAACACCAACGGGAAATCAAGGATATATCTTTAACTCCCCCCCCCTTGCCCCCTCACGTATAAACTAAAATCACAATCTAGTCTTTAAATTACCTTAATAGCCCTTGGACGGAAGAAGGACCACGTCCTCATAGAAAATAAGGGTGAAATATCTATATGTTTCATATGAATGTTGGTATCCAGGTCAATTACGTCCGAGTCAATTACGGGTAACGAGGCATTCCATCCACTGTAATGGAATGCTCCTCAAGGGTCACAATCTATGTGCATATTAAACCTCTATAGAAGAGGTCATAGGTATCTGTCATCACTTAGCGTCAGAAAAGCTCTGGGCAAAATAATATAAAAAGTTATATTACTTTACACTCTACCATTGACTCGGTGAACCCTAGAGCTGTTGATGAAAATATTATATCGGAATTTAATCTTTAACATAGTATGTAATAAGAGTATTAACAATTCTATCTCCGGGGCAAATCCTTTGGGTTTCGGTTTTTAGCTCGTTGCCGGCACTTTGGCTGGTCGCAGGTCAGTGCTATCAGGAATACATAACAAAATATGAATATAAGGAGTACAACAAAACACAGGACCTTTACAATATTTTAATATATTTTATAAATCTTACCTTTTTCAAACGGCAATGATTTTTTCCGCAGCATGCTATTATAATGAACATCTTATCGTTAATTATAATAATTATTAATATTGCATTTTTTTGGTGTAAATTCTACAAGAAAATTTCTACAAAAGAATTTCGATCGAGAGAAAAAGGAGCGTTTTTTGCGAACTTGTATATTACGAACATGTTATGACTCTTTTTCTGCGTATATTTTACCTGTAAATGCCGGGGCAACTTAGCAATGGTTAATATATTTTTTTGATAATATATAATTAAATTACGATATCCAATTCTAGAATATTTCACATATATTCTAAACATAATATATTAGAAACTTATAGAAAGTTTCAATTTATAAATAAAATTATTTTTTGGTGGCAAGACACTTTAGAGCTAAAAGGCCGTTATTGGTTCCAAAGTGGAAAAGTAGTTATTTAAATTGGTAGGTATGAAATGGGAGCTAATACCTCATGTTTTGCTAATTTAGATATAAAGTAGTGACTCATTACCGAAATATTCAAATTAAAACATTGGACACATTCACAAATTGCCTTGGATATAATATATATATATGCATTGTAGCAAATAGTGACGTTTTTGTAAACTTTTTCAGCTTACGGTTTTAATTTGGTTTAAAATTATTTAAACGTATTAATATGTGTGCAAAATGTATCATCAGTTTCTTAACTCTTTTTAGAATATCTTAGCTCGGTAGATAAATTCTTTAATAGTATTAAAAGGCGTAGTTTTTGAGGTAATCTATAAAAATAAAAAAATAATGATGTTTGTTTGTGAGCGTATCGCTGAACGGCTGGACTGATTTGTTTATTTTTTTTAATGTTGTTTAATGCCTGCTGCATAAGGTTTTAATGGTTAGGGAAATCGGAGAAGTTGCCCAAAAAATTGACAAATTGGGGAAACACTGTAAGTTTCTTTTTCTGTGTTATTTTTGTATGAAGTCAAGACCATAACTCACGATTCGAACGAAGAACATCTTCACAAATTTACTAAATAATATGTATGTTTAAAGGAAATAGTATCATAGAGTAAAAGATTTTCTGATAATATATCTTCTTGTGGTAATAAGTCTTATAGCTAAAATTCACACGAACAAATATTATCTTTAAAGTAAATTATAAGAGATCAATGTTTGGATAAGTTTCATTATTAAAACATTCTAGTTTTAGTTATAAGCAATAACTGCTGGTTGCCTAATTATCACCTCGACGAACTTATATATCATCCACGATAGTAACATAGAAACTATGTAGGTACGAAAGTAGATTTACATGCAGGTATATTTTCTTAGTAAAAACGACTCTAACTAATGAACTAACCTGCAGACTGCTTCGCCTAACGTCCCGCTATCTGGCTGTATTTGCTTGGTGAAGCAGCCACTCGTCGAGACTAAAAGAAAAAAAGAACTATAAAGATCCCTCTATCCGAACGAGGAATACACAGAGAATGCGACTTTACAAGCTATTTAAGCCCATGAGTATGACATGTACATGAAAAATATTTACTAAGATAGATAGACACTATTGTTTTGATACTACTAAATAAAGGTGATAACCATAGGTAAACTAAATAAAGACTATAAAAAAGTATAGAAAAAGTCTGATTTCTATACTGTAATATATATCATGATAAACCCATTCGGTTTAAAACGTACACAGTGAGAATACAAATCTTGAAAAGCATGATAAAACCAAAGTTTATAATATGTTTTTAACGTAATATATGTCATATTTTGTTTTTTATTTTTTGTACTCTTAAGTCATATTTGGATGTTGTAAGTAATATTAAAGCCATTGAATGAGAATGCAGATGGTCGAGTGTTTTAAACTTGTCCTCCGAGCGTGGTTTGTGGCGAAATTTACACTACTTTGTTTATAATATTAGAAAAATGTAATTTGCCTAAAAATGTCATTGATTATCCTAAAAAGAAGTTGATATAAAAACAAAAAGACTTGTCATACTTATCACAAAATGCACAGATCAAATGCAATAGGTTAAAAAACTTGCTATAGTCGAACATTACCCATAAGTTGAGTGCCAACTGCTTAGCACCCGTTGAGGTTGTCTACACGGTTCAATTTATCGTAAGCACTTACACTACAGCTGTTAACGAAATAACATGTTTCGCGAATATATATATTATATATATAAAATATAATACGAAACAATGACAAGATAAACAATCAGATGTAAAAATAATAAAGCCCTTTAATATACATAACTTGAAATGAAAAAAAATACAATAACGCCATGCAGTTTTGGCATACCAGTCGGGACATAGCAGATAAACACTGAATAAACTAAAATAATTAATTTGTTGGTACAGTGAGAATCACCGTGCACGTTGAGGGAGGCACATGTAACATAGTTTGAAATATTAAGTAATTGGTTTGTAAAAGAAGCAGAGGTTATTTTTTACGTCCATAGTAATGTATATTTATACATTGACAAATTAATTTCACCAAGTCATCGATGCACCTTTTTAACGCTTTAATAAGAATCATTACTGATCTTACAATTCGATTCGACACTTACATTATATTTCAATGATAGATATCTCTAGATCATCGTGAAAAGTAGTTCATTTTCAGCAATGGGCAAATTGGTAACAGAGATTTTTTTAATATTAATTTAAAATAATTAATTTTTTTTCTTACAGCTGGCTAGCAGAAACTATATTAACACTTCTTATGTTATTTTAAAAGTTAAATGATGAATTAAGAATTTATTTGAAACCTTTGTGCATCCTAGCTATAGCTTACCAATTTTTATTAACGACAAATCAAATATTGCATCTCTCTCTCTTTCTCTGTGCAGTTGCTGTTGAACATATCAAGCATTATCGAGGTGACAACTTATTTGAAAAACATGATCATCACTGTGCCGGATAAATATCACAGAGATAACAGTTAGAAAATTGCTGATGCGATCAGATACTTAAATCTTAATAATTATGTATAACACATCAAACTTCGATTATTTTCAATCTTTTTTTAAAAAAAAATAACTTTGTTTCCTGAAATTACTTGTAACATTAATAAACACATAAAACTTAAAACTACAGTATATTTAAAAATTTATTAACTATGAAATAGATAATTTTAAGTAGTATGAGTCCCTATTGAGACTTAAATGCATGTTAGTTTTTGACATGAATTTTATCAGGAATTTTATTCCGTGTACATTGCATTTGCCGACAGACTACAATCTTCTTATTTAATAAGAACAAAAAAAACAAAAATCCCAACTGCATTAAAGGAGTAGGAAAAGTTATCAGTTCTGTAGGTGTCAGGTGACTAATAAAATATATATATAAAAACAAAGTATTTCGGAATCATCTGCCGTGAGCACTATGACATTCATATTTAAATAATGCTTGAACGATATATGTCTTAACCTTTGACTAAATACCGTCTCACCGCCGCATTTTATCTCCATTTTATTATATTTCCATTTTTCTGTTCTCATCTGGCCCATCACAACGAATTTAGTGATAAATCAATAAGTCCATCCAGCAGTTTGAGTGCAACGAGAGAATAAGCAATCCCACAGATATGCGTCGACGCAGTCATCGTGTGGATTTTAAATATCCAATTGAGTCAACGTCCTATATATACATTATAAAAAAATATTTCAGCACCATTCGGTACTGCTACTGTCACTACTAAAAGAAATAACGAAACCTATCCTACATGACCAACAGTCTACCGAGATACAATTTAGATGAAGTAATAATTTATTGCACAATATATGATTATGATTGATTATTTTCTCTTTTAATAGTCTAACCCGCATAATCACATCATTTTTTATTCAAAATAATAAAACTATAGAAATAGGTAAATAATAAAAAATAAAGACTCAATAGAATTTATTACTTGAAGAAAAGGTTTAACAAAAATAAAAGTAAAGGACTGTTTTGCTCCCCGTCTTTTCTAAACCCATACATGTTTTTGTTGCAATGATGGTAAAACAATAAAATATTATGCAATACTCGATTCCAGACTGATATAAAAACTTATATTATATAAATATTTGTCGTCGTCTAATCTAAAATCTTAATCTATTATGTTATACATAATAATAAAATATATTCAGAGTAATCACATATATATAAAATAAATACAATAGGACATCAAAAAGCTTGAAACAAAATAGGTACATGCAATAAGGAAATAAAAAAAGTAACTACTTCAAATATATTAAAATTCATCTAAAATAACTTATTCTTGGAAGCAATCTTAGAGCAGATATTACAAAACAAAAAATATATAACTTAAAAGGCTTATCTTGCACATCTACATGCAATTTAAACTGAATGTAAGACAGTAACTCATAATTTTTTGGTTTACTTGAAATTATTGGTTTATATAAAGAGTTGGTTTGTAGAAAATTTCAAAATCCACAAAGTGTACGGTTAAATTACAATAAACATTCCTTAACGAATAATATATTTCAAAAAATATACTTAAATATACAGTTAAGGTTGATAGTGGCGGCCTAGAAACTGTTGTGGCTCGTGGAGTTTTCTTGTGGCTTGATAAACGTCGCGTTCCTTGTCAGGATACTTTGTTGGCAGGTTTGGAGAATGAAGATTCACTTTTGCCGCGTACCTGAAAAGAAGACTAATTACTTAATTGGAAAAATGTTTAATTTATTACTAGGGGGTAATCCTTAAAAAGGGACTATTTCATGAAACGAAGGTTTATGAAATGGTGCCTGCCTCAACAAATTCTCACGTTAACCTGTGTCACATGTCACATCGTCTACAAAGATTCAAGATGCGCACGCGTTGTCACCCCTTAAGACTGAGATGGAATGCCTCAGATTCTGGTCAGCTGAACTAATGAAGATACTGGATCTTTCCTTTGGTTCCTAGACTAAACCTAAACACAGCACTGTTATGCTGATATTTTGTGAGGGCGTGGTCTACTCGGGACACTAGCTGCAGAGTGGCACTACCACTGTTAGATATTGGAATGAAAAAAAAAGTTTATAATGATCTCTTTCGCCTAGAGATACCCACCTATTTCCTCAATATGGAATCAAGTGATCGCCACTCCTATGGGTGTTTAGCATGGCGATTATGGGCATATCCTCCAACATGGCAAGCTTAAACGAATGATCCTTGATAACGGAAACGGTAGGAGGGCGTGAGCCCTTCCATATAGATTCTCGGACTCGTTGTAAGAGGACTTAGTAGCGGTGGCTTCGTCACCCTCGGCAAGGCTAAGAGCCACCTCTCGCAGAGGACGGTGCGAGGGGTCGTTGTCCCTGCCCTCCGGCAGCCGATGTGAAGTCGTGGGGGGAGAGAAATTTTGGTAATAAGTAGCCGCAACCCTTATCCTCTGCGCCTCTAAGGCGGTTGTAATGCTGACAGTGCTTTGGTGGAACTGGGATTGCCAGTGCAGTGCTCGCTTTCCTTTTCTGGTGGCCTCTGGGCGACGGGCTCGGGGGTCCGTTGCCCATTTCCGGAAGAGAGGCAGTATAGGTAGGCGCGATACTGTTTCTGTGTGCCATGCCTGTAGAGGTGGAAGAGGTGGGTGTTCTCCCCCAAGGGAAACGCACAGGCGACCAAGGATCGGAAGGATAAGGGTGCCGTGGGATTACTTGTAAACAAAGCCCACTAACAACTTTGAAAAAGTTTCTAGTGTAGTTGATGGACCAAACTGGACGACGCGGCGGTAGAAATGATTAAAGACGTATCAAAGCCCTTGAACTTTTCACGAAGGTTCATTGCAACATTATCTAAAGGTTACTAGTACTACTTCTCGAACTTCATATGTGCTCGAAATATTTTTCTATTATATATTTGTTTTTGTACATGCGGGTTTCCCCTCGATGTTTACTTTCACCGTACAACACGTGGTAAATAAGCAGTTAAAATTTCACCTAACAATTGCATTGGTCCGTCACCGGGGATAAATCTCAGTTCTTACCGTGTTTCATGATGAAATATGAAAGAGCGCTTAGACACTGAGCTACCACAGCCCGCACTGAGTTATCACAGCTCACGGATGGATTTGTTCATTATAAATTACAAAAAACTATAATGGCACTATGGTATATCCATTCTACGGAAGAAACCGGAAAGAACCGGCCACTTCTCAACCCGGTGAAACTGTATAAGTCCTCAGGCTAAAGGGGATGTACTGTCGTGATGTACGATGTTTAAACTCATCAGCTGGAATTAATCCGAACCACTCCTCAGAACATTCTCAATTAAATATTCGGAAAAAATGCAAAAAGATGCAACATCTCTTCGCAACGCCAGTGAATCAAGCCGATCGGAAAGTACTAAATGCGGTCAAATGGAAGAAGCTTGTACTGGGGTGCCCCGGCCCAGAGATATGAACAATATTCCATGTGAGCCCGAAACTCTGCTTTATAAAGTTGCAGACAGTGGGCCGACATCATATACTGTCTCGCTCTATTAAGTATGTACTTCCAGTGTTTTAGAAGTCAATTTGGCCTAACCCTCCAAGCGACCGCGGAACTGAACGCCGCTCGATATGTCAACGCCAAGAATTACGATATATTTGTCCCGGCACTCATTACCGTTTCCTCAAGGAATATAGGCGCGACTAGTGTATAACGCATCCCATGTGCTGTTTTCCGCAGAGCAATGAATGTTATTAATTTGCAACATGTCATTGATATGCAGAAGAAACAAGGTAGGAGATATAGGCGGCACACAGCCTTGTGGAACACTAGTATTCACTGGTTTGGAGTCGGAGCATGCACCGTCGACTACGACCTTGATGCTACGGTTCAAGAGAAAACTGATGACCCACTTGCATAATTTCTCGTCAAGCCCGTAGGAAGGATGCTTGGAAAGAAACGCTTTGTGCCAAACCCGATAGAAGGCCATAGTCACGTGCCGACTAACCACCAAGGCCTCGCCCTTGGTATCGACTGCCTGCGCCTATGGATGAGTCAAGTAGACCAGGAGGTCACCAGATGAGCGACCCCGCGGTCGCTAATTAGCTCGTAATCCTCTAGGTTCCTCATGACCTGGCAGTTTACATCGGATTCCATTATTTTCGAGAACAAGGGCATAACAGCAATAGGCCTGTAGTTGGACGTATCTGAGTGATCAGTGTAGGGATTGGGTGCACCACAACTGTCTTCCAGCAGTTCGGGACGACCCCTCAAGAGTAGGAGTACCGAAAAAGACGCATAAGAAGCTGAAAAGTCTGGAGTACACGTCCTCAGCAGAATTAGAGTGGTACCATGAGGACCACTTTACGTGTGGATTTTCTGGGACAGAAGTGCTTTGCGCACTGATATCTGCAGAAATCGGACATCTGGCATGGAGCTCTCACACCCCAAGACAGTCGGCGGCGAGTTCCCCTGTCGGCAAGAGTCAAGGTGAGCGCAAAAAGAAAGCTACAGAAATCGTCTTTCTCTTTTGTATCTTGGGCCAGCATATCGTCTTCTTTGTGCAGAGATGGAAGAGATAGATGACAGAAATTCCCTGGGACAGCTTCGGTGAGAGACCAAAATGCTCGAGTTCCCGAATGGAACTAGTCTCTCGCCAATTTTGCCAGTGTGCTTAGACTTTACTTCAGCAATAACTCTTTTGAAGGTCCTGGAGACAGAGTTGTTTATTATTTTAAACAAGACGCATTTTGCATCCCGTGACGCAGATGCATCTTCCTAGTCCTGGTTAAACTCTTGCTTATAGCGTGACTCTATTTTACAGGAGTAACCAAACCAAGGCTGGGATCTGCCCCCAATGGCCACCATTGAGGATGAAATGAAGAGTTCCCCTGAAGTACAACATCAGAGACACAATCGGCAAGAGCGTTGGAAAATTTTAGTTTCGTTTCAGATATTATACCCGAATTTGGCTAAACACATTTAATTTGTCTATGAATGTTTTTAAAGCCTAGGCTTATTTTTAAAATACAATCGTTCCCATTCTTAATTTATGTTATATTAAATCATTAAATAAAGAATTACGTACCTTATACCAGCAATATCTATTTCGTAATGTCCACTGAGCACGTACTCGTTAGTAACAGGCTGCGAGATACCATCTTTGTCTAGATTCTGCACAAATCCCAGGCAGACCTGTCAAAAAACTCATTGCTTTACCAAATAGTACTCAACTTTCCATAATAATTAATGTATAAAGAAATGTAGATAAATTAAATATTAAAATGAACTTTTTAAACTGCAAATAATTGCAGCACATTTCATGGCAAAGCCATACTGCGCTTAACTGGTTAAAGAATTAATGAATCGCCTTGACAGGATAAGCGGTTCCACAGGAGGATAGCTGTAATGAAACGGCATTTTAATTTTTTTTCCAAATTCTATCATATTCATTTTTCTGAACTACAAGGCATCTTATGGTTCGTTCAAAATTCTCATTACGAATAGATACCCCTAACTTATCATACTTGACTATCTGATCCAAGGGTGATGTTGGCAAGGCTGTATTTACTGATAGAACGACAATGGCAGCCGAGCGTCGCAAATTATTTCAACGCCGGCGTTTCGCACCAACTTTCTAACTACTAGCGAAACGTAGTAATTCATTATTCGCGTGAAATACAATTTAATCCCATATTCATTGACATCCAATGATGTTTCTATATCAGACTGGCACTCTTACGGATATGTTAAATAATGGAAGCTACTTGCACAATTTTTTTCCTTTTTTCGGGAACTATTAAGGAAGCATTGGTTGAACATAGATCCAGTGTACTGCGCAATTTATATATAAATATTTGTCGTCGTCTAATCTAAAATCTTAATCTATTATGTTATACATAATAATAAAATATATTCAGAGTAATCACATATATATAAAATAAATACAATAGGACATCAAAAGCTTGAAACAAAATAGGTACATGCAATAAGGAAATAAAAAAGTAACTACTTCAAATATATTAAAATTCATCTAAAATAACTTATTCTTGGAAGCAATCTTAGAGCAGATATTACAAAACAAAATATATAACTTAAAGGCTTATCTTGCACATCTACATGCAATTTAAACTGAATGTAAGACAGTAACTCATAATTTTTGGTTTACTTGAAATTATTGGTTTATATAAAGAGTTGGTTTGTAGCAAATTTCAAAATCCACAAAGTGTACGGTTAAATTACAATAAACATTCCTTAACGAATAATATATTTCAAAAATATACTTAAATATACAGTTAAGGTTGCTACTCGGGACACTAGCTGCAGAGTGGCACTACCACTGTTAGATATTGGAATGAAAAAAAAGTTTATAATGATCTCTTTCGCCTAGAGATACCCACCTATTTCCTCAATATGGAATCAAGTGATCGCCACTCCTATGGGTGTTTAGCATGGCGATTATGGGCATATCCTCCAACATGGCAAGCTTAAACGAATGATCCTTGATAACGGAAACGGTAGGAGGGCATGAGCCCTTCCATATAGATTCTCGGACTCGTTGTAAGAGGACTTAGTAGCGGTGGCTTCGTCACCCTCGGCAAGGCTAAGAGCCACCTCTTGCAGAGGACGGTGCGAGGGGTCGTTGTCCCTGCCCTCCGGCAGCCGATGTGAAGTCGTGGGGGGAGAGAAATTTTGGTAATAAATAGCCGCAACCCTTATCCTCTGCGTCTCTAAGGCGGTTGTAATGCTGACAGTGCTTTGGTGGAACTGGGATTGCCAGTGCAGTGCTCGCTTTCCTTTTCTGGTGGCCTCTGGGCGACGGGCTCGGGGGTCCGTTGCCCATTTGCGGAAGAGAGGCAGTATAGGTAGGCGCGATACTGTTCCTGTGTGCCATGCCTGTAGAGGTGGAAGAGGTGGGTGTTCTCCCCCAAGGGAAACGCACAGGCGAGGATCGGAACGATAAGGGTGCCGTGGGATCTGCCCCCAATGGCCACCATTGAGGATGAAATGAAGAGTTCCCCTGAAGTACAACATCAGAGACACAATCGGCAAGAGCGTTGGAAAATTTTAGTTTCGTTTCAGATATTATACCCGAATTTGGCTAAACACATTTAATTTGTCTATGAATGTTTTTAAAGCCTAGGCTTATTTTTAAAATACAATCGTTCCCATTCTTAATTTATGTTATATTAAATCATTAAATAAAGAATTACGTACCTTATACCAGCAATATCTATTTCGTAATGTCCACTGAGCACGTACTCGTTAGTAACAGGCTGCGAGATACCATCTTTGTCTAGATTCTGCACAAATCCCAGGCAGACCTGTCAAAAAACTCATTGCTTTACCAAATAGTACTCAACTTTCCATAATAATTAATGTATAAAGAAATGTAGATAAATTAAATATTAAAATGAACTTTTTAAACTGCAAATAATTGCAGCACATTTCATGGCAAAGCCATACTGCGCTTAACTGGTTAAAGAATTAATGAATCGCCTTGGCAGGATAAGCGGTTCCACAGGAGGATAGCTGTAATGAAACGGCATTTTAATTTTTTTTCCAAATTCTATCATATTCATTTTTCTGAACTACAAGGCATCTTATGGTTCGTTCAAAATTCTCATAACGAATAGATACCCCTAACTTATCATACTTGACTATCTGATCCAAGGGTGATGTTGGCAAGGCTGTATTTACTGATAGAACGACAATGGGAGCCGAGCGTCGCAAATTATTTCAACGCCGGCGTTTCGCACCAACTTTCTAACTACTAGCGAAACGTAGTAATTCATTATTCGAGTGAAATACAATTTAATCCCATATTCATTGACATCCAATGATGTTTCTATATCAGACTGGCACTCTTACGGATATGTTAAATAATGGAAGCTACTTGCACAATTTTTTTCCTTTTTTCGGGAACTATTAAGGAAGCATTGGTTGAACATAGATCCAGTGTACTGCGCAATTTATATATAAATAGGTCATCACCAGAATCTTTCCGAGTCTTTGCTCCCAACAAAACCGTGATTTTTGTGAAATGATTTATTAGGAATATAAATAAGCCTGGGCCTTTTTCACGAGTATCATTTTTAAGTAGGGTCTTGAATTTAAAAGAAGACTTTCTTACTACTTTCTCTCTTTATATGTAGAGCTTTAGCTAGAAGTGGGATGGGCAACAGAGACAACTTATATTCTCTCGTCGCTCGACATTCAAGGCGAACGATCGTCTGGCGCGCCGCCGCCACTACACATGCTCGAGCATGCATATCATACACGAGCACCACCTGCTACCCGAGAGAGCCACTTGCGCGCCGATTCATTGTTCCGAGAACAATGCACAAAGCGAATTTTATTGCTTCGTGTTCTTGTGATCGGATTATAGTTTCCTAGATTATGTTTGAAAGTCTCTGGGTTATTGTACTAATGGATACCTCACGGTGCTAACGAAGCTAGTGCTGGGCTAGACCTGTTAGCCCGCGGTTCCCCGAATTATGATGAAACGCATTAATCGGAAGGAGCCAACATTAACTGGCCCTGAGTAGTGCCCTAGTAACCGACCGGCCAACGCGTTGGACTCGCAGTCCTGCGAACAGTTTCTGTGGTCAGTTCAGCCTTAAACCCGAACTGGTTTTCGTGTAAATGAAGCTATTTTTCTAAGATAGCTTTAAGCAAAAGCACTAGACGAAGTGTCTAGTACTTTTGCTATAATTGTTGCCAGAGTCTGATAAGTTGCCTGTTTTATTCTCAATCAAAGGCACTACTACTATTGCATGGACGCGCGATGTTGTTTATCGAGATCAACAGGGACTGACCCCACAAGTACTGACGAGTCTTTTGTGGGTTGGTCGAAGAGCCTGGAGCGTTTATTTTATAACAAGATAACAGAAATACCTCGGTCTCAAATTCAGGTTCAAGGTTCAAAAAAGTTTCATACACGCATTGCTTAAACTTTCTGACGATGTTTTCTCAGACGTTAGATTGAATTATATTTATTTATTTGTTATTAAGAAAATCAACAGCGTTTTTTAACATACTTAAAACAAATAATATAAATAAAAAGTAAAGCCAATAAAAGGATTTTCCTTAATTATGTAAGTGTAAGCGTGGTTGTAGAAATAAATGTGTCCTAAGTTATGGACACTCGAAAAGCCAGCGGATGACAAGCTAGATAATTTAGATTCTAGATATACACAAATAGATCCATACACAGGAATATTATTTACCAAATATTGAATTAATGATTTGGATTTACTGTAAACAATTCCACGTGATAAAAAGCAACGTTATAGGTACGAACAAACCGTGTGAGCACAGAATCTTTGTGAAATTAGTATAGTGATATATTATGTGCAATAATCGCAGCTCTGTATATTCGTGGTTCGGAGGATTTAGATGTGGACGTGATCATCTCCATGAAGATGTACGTAAATGCCGGAGTATGACAACTGATTGAAAGTGATAAAAAATTACTTGTCAATAATTTCGTACCGTATTAGGAATTGAAATGAGCCAAGTGCAAAACATTTTTCATGGATTAAATCAGGATATTACATTAAGGTATCGTTTGAAAATCACGGGACGGTGAATGTAGTAGATTTTTACGTAAACAGAGGCGTGCTCGGTGTTAGAAACCTACTAAAAATAAGCTTAGAGGTTTACGATTTACAAACTCGGGAGGGGGATGAATACTTTCTACTACATGTCTCTGAAGACCAATTTATGTCAGGTGTCGAGATGATGAGTCATTCGCCATGTAGTCCTGACCTGACGCCCTGCGACTTTTTTTTTCCCAAGAACCAAAGATAAACTCCGAGGTCCGCAAAGCGAATGCGAGCCCTGAAGATGCCGTGAGTGCGTTCGAAAATGCCATAGAAGAGACCCCTTAGGAAGAATGGCCCACTGCTTTTCTCAGTGGTTCCATCGAATGCAAAGATGTATAGAGAGGAACGGAGACTACATCGAAAATCAATAATAGTATCGGCTACTTTCTACATTGGGCAGTTTTTCGTTTTCTAGAGACTTTCAGGGTGACTTTCATTCGCAACATCACAGGATTCGCAAATGCACTGCCGGCCTTAAAGATGTAGGCTTTTTTTTGAAGGTCTTTAAGTCGTATCGGTTCGGAAATACCGCTGTCGACAGCAGATCCCACACAGAGTAGTTGTTGCTTGGCAAAACGTTTCCCGTAAAGCACAGTGGTGAATTGCCAGCCGTCGAGATGCTTACGATGAAATTTTAAGTTCTGTCTTGATGTTTAAACTCAGCGGGTAGAATTATTCCGATCAACTCCTCAGAACACTCCCCATGGTAAATAATACATATAATTGCAACATATTTTCGCATTGCCGGAAAGTACCTGGTCGTTTAACTTAGCTATTCAAGTCTCCTGCCATACTTCGGTTCTAAAAACGTAGTCTATAGGTACTTGGATGTGTCGGTAATACTACTATGGGACCCTTTATAATTAAAGGCACGCATAAACACGGGACTGGTCGACGCTGTCGCGTAGGTCCGTACAGTCAAGACTGACGGGGAGTCGAAGAGTAGAGGTATGAGGCGTCAGCCATAGAAGATATCTCGGTCAGAAAAAGCAAAGTCTCGTGATAGTAGTGGACGGCGTTAAGGTAAGAATGAAGTTCCCTGATATTGCGTAAAATGCACGGTTAGCGGTACAGGGTCTGCTGCGCCACTTGCTCCTGGCAAGATGGCTGTAGATCGAAAATTTTCCCTCTCAATAATACTCGGGGCAGGCACTATACTAGCATACACGCTCTGGATGCATAGGGTAGCCTGAGCGCGGATGCCCATTGACGGATTCTCCAAAACCCGACAGCCCTGGTGCCCTCCTTAGGTAGACTTTTGGAAATATTGCTACCAGGTTTGACGAGAGGGGAGGGGAAAGGCAACCTCACTCACCGAGCAAAACGCAGAAGAGATACATCTACTTTTCGCCGATATACTGTGAGGCGGTGGCACTTCCCCGGTCGAGCCGACCCATTCACGTAACATTAAAAGCTGATGCTAGGCTCTACCACCTTACATAATACAACATTTCCATCCATTCCTTGTGAGAAAGGAATGACATGGGCGTCCATATCTGACAGCGGTTACGTTACGTTAATCTTATTCTGCCCTATGATCGCACTTTTAGATATGTAGTAGACACGTCGCGCACCTACCGTTACTGATCGGACTTTACAAAATCGATAATCGATAACATCTATTTATTGACCAAACAATGGAAAATTGACTTCACGAGTCACTTTTATAAAATCCAGATATTTAAAAAAATCTTTCTCTTGCAATAAACTTGTATCACAGCGTTACGTTTGTTGCAACCTGTCAAACTAACTGTAAGCTTTCATATTTTTGAAATAATTGTTCTTAAGTATAATACTGTTTTCCTACGTACATAATTTAATATATTTTAACGTGAATAACCAATTCTAGGTCATGACAAACCAGTGCTCTTAATTGCATTATCCCCCGAGCTTAGCCACTACTAAAACCTGCGAAAGGAAGTTTCGCCAAGATCGATTGGTTTTTCTATATTAGGGGTGACGAACGGGCATACAGTTCATATGATGTTAAGTGATGACTGACATCAACGCAAATTCAATATGCACATTAGTTGTCACCCTTGAGGACTGAGATAGAATGACATGTAATTCGTTTCGTTTAACAAAGTCTGGCACGAAGGCTATTAAGCCTTCGTTTCAAGCTTTACGCACTCAAAGTCGACCATGTGAATGGGTGTCAGTCTCCACCGAGGTCTGAATTTCAGACCCCATATTATATGCGACCTACATTATGGGACGCTTATTCCATCTGATCATTAGATGTAGCAAATTTGTCCTTAAGACATTAACTGCATTTATATAAAACTTGCCTTCGTCCTATAATAACGTAAGCAAGCGCTATATGCGCACACGCCCCCCTGCCCACATTGCAACACTACATACTGCGCTAAATGGTATCCCCCTACGAGCGTCCGGAGCACTCTGGTATATAAGAAATGCTGACTTACACCGCGATTGTCAGAAACCGACTATAGAACAATACTTGAGGTATAGAAACTTCTTCGATGTTCTTTGATAGGATCAAAGATCACCAAAACCTCCAGTGGCAGCAGGTGCCTACTCCCCCGCATAAAAGACGTCCTAAAAACATACTAACTTAACCAGACGATATTCTATGGTTGAAAGTCAGACCAGCCTAACAGACATGCCCGCTCGGTACTAGTGCGTCTTTTCACAGGGGCAAGGATGGGTTATGTCGGATTTGCACCGACTAAAACCCCATGATGTCCCACCTCCGTCGCACATCCGCGATCCCGCCTGTACCGGCTTAAGTTCCCATAGCTAGGGGAACATATGCCGAACTAAGCGCTAGCCGATACGAAACCGTTTAAATTACCGTTTTCTAAAAGTTATATTGTCTGACGTAACTAGAATAGTATTATGTTTTTAAAGTGGTATGTTATTGAAGTGATATGGCTAGCAAATAAATAGAAGCAAAAATGACAAATTAAGCAAAAATGACAAATTAAGTAAAAATTACAAATTAAGCATAAACACAAAATAGTTTAGTAAGTACTAGTATTATTAATAAAATGTTATCGGTGTTGGTTCATTATTGGTAGATTTAACTAGGATCAGATTTAATCCAATTTTCAACACAATAGGACGTTGTCCTAGTCGTAATTACATATTTCATGGAATTATATACAACAAGAATATGCCATTGGCAACGGAAATATGACTTCCAACATAAAATGAGACCTATAGGCCCCGTGGACGTAAGTTAATTTTTTTTTTACACACACACATTTCATTTTTACATTCACAGATTTATTATCTAAATGAAAAACTTAAACATAATTAAATTACATAACTAGTTTAGCAAGTTGTTTGAAAAAAATATACAGATGATATGAAAACATTATTTTAAAAGCAATAAATGTGTATTACTTATTCGACATAACCACATTAACGCTATACCACCATTTCTTAACAATGCTCCTCTATAGGGCATGTTTTTCAATGTATTATTAAATAATATTTTTTATCTTATATCCTTATCACACTTTAATAGTAGAAACAAGATACTAAAACTCGCCGATAACCAAAAATGTTTGTTTACTATAATAGTTTTAATTTTTTTAATAGTCAATTTGAGTATGTTAGAAATAGTGAGCCTTGCTCGGATTGTTTTATCGTTTGATATATGGTTAATGCACAACCAAACATACTACATATATATGTCATAAGGTAGATATATGCGTTACTGTGGTTATGAAGTGAATACATAGTAGCTACGTTCATGCGAATAATGAACTATGACGTGAACGTGATCGTGTCAATAGAGATTCACGGCCAACTACAGCGCTAAGAGTGTTAATGCTGTATTAATGTTTTAGACATTTTTTTTGTTTTAATTGTGTAAATTCATGCAAGTCTTCATAATTCTTACGGCTCCCAACGAGGTATTGCTGGTAATTGTTCAAGCTTCCAACAACGTGATCTTATTCATGTACCACATAAAATCGCGCCACTGGTAGCGGGACCAATTGACCCATCGGCCGTCTCATCGGCACATTCCTGATGTGATGGCAGCTCTCATTGGTGTGTCTGCTATTGTTAACCTGTGTACCCGTCGGCGAAAGCATATCCTGTAAACTTCTGTGAATTAACTAACCTAACCAATGCTCGAAATCGGAGTAGAGTCTCACTGACGCATCCGTACCCAACCGATACCCTGATATCCGACACGATACTGATACCCAACCGTTCTAACTTGAAGTTGGTTCATCCTTGGCAATGACTTCCTTCCTAAAATTGAGCTAGAATATAAGTTTAGCACGCACTAGATTTGGGCAGATCAGAAGTAAAGGCACATACTTATGAGCCACTCTTTTTAATTTTCATATTGTTTACAGTTATGTATTTACTAAAGTAGCTTGAAGTGTTCCGCATCCAAGACATAACGCATAGAAGCGGGTCAGTAAGTTGTGTGTGCTGATTTCGTTAAGGTCGGCGTCTGGCGCATTGTGTGATGCAGTGAATTGTTATCGTTCCTAATGGTATGTATTCCATTCTTGTCTTAAAATTATTATTGTTAGTGAAAAAATGATTTATAATTAAAAAAAACCTTGATGTTACTTGAACCTACTTGATGGTTATACTAATTTGTTTGATTATATGTATCCCACCATGCAAGTTATTATAAATAATAAAATAAAATTATAAATTCTTTTATTTAACTTTTTAAATTTATAAGCTTATAAATTTATTATTTGTCCTTTATATTAAATATGGCAAACACGAAGAGGGGAAAATTGCTCTCTAAACAAGATATTGAAGAAATTTTTAAAGAAATAACTTCAGATCCTAAATGAAGAATTGATGAATTAAAAACTCCCCTTGTCTTGGTAAAAAGTTGTGTTCAATGAATATTATTTAGAGCATTAGTTGCATGGTGGAATTATGTAGGTAGGTCCCACCCTGTAAAAATGACTTTTTAAAATGTTATTGATTTTTTTCTTATTTTGCGTATTGATTTATGTAAAATAATCGTTTCGATTATGTATTATAATATAAAAATCTGTGTAAATAGGGTTTTTATTTTCTTTAATTACGTGTGCCTCAAAGAGTAAGTTGCTCTCTGATTGTAGAATTACTGTTAATCAATGTTTCAAATAACTTGCGTAGATTATCGGTAGAAAGAATTAAGATAGCACTAAGTTACTGGTCTATACGGTATGTTAGATACTATACTGTATATTTGTTTCCATATGTTATGGTATAACTTAACTGTGTTTCATGATATCTGGAAACGCTTCTACAATATTTAAAACTAAATGAAATACTACACTTTTTCACACTGTGCTTAACCAAAGATTCAGCTGAACTGAAATGGACAACAGTCTACGGATTGACTTGTATTAATAGGTATGATTCCACAAAATTTATTAAGTGTTTCAGTTACATCAAAAATATTAGTGAGGGTACAATTGTTAACCTATATTTCAAAGTTATTCTCGAGTTACTTGGTTCGTCCATTTTAACTATTAATAACAGTCCAAGTTTTATTTAGTTATTGAACTTTTCCGTTTTGGTTTCGTAACACCTCATACCGGTTTTGCTTTAGTGAATGATCAAGATTTCAACGCTCATTTAGACGCCGTAGACGTAGGGCATTGGTTACCTTGCCACTATTCTATAAGGTAACATAGGGCTACCTGGTAGGCCACCTTTTCTTTGGTATTGGGGTGGAAATATTCAAATAATTCCCCACCTACTGGGCGGAACACATGGCTATGTAGGATTTGTACCTACTAATACTCCCTCTATGGCCATCTTCATAGCATTGCTAGTATCCTTGCTATGCTACAACAACACAGGAACTCCCTGTGTCGTCATTTCCGGTTTCAATTTAATGTAGGTTTCAAAACCTCCACCGTGATAACGAAAGCGACCACGAAGTCACCTTCGCAAGCCCTATTCTATAATCCCGATATGACAGGGCTGATGTCCCAGGGCTACTGTCCTGACGTTTCGGTCTCTGAGCGGGAGAAGCCCTATTCCGGTCACGCTCGACGAATATCCTATCTCGTTTTACAGAAAGAGACCAGCATCGTTTCTACGTAGTATTACTCACAATGGGTAATATTTGTGTATATTAGTCCTCATAAGTATCTAAATAATTTCAGCAAATTGTATCCATACTATATAATATAGGAGAAAGGTAGTTTTACCCAGTTTAATACAATGTAGCACAGTTCAGTAGCTTAAAATACACAGTTATTAATTAGCAAGGTTTTTTTATTGTTAACGAACCAAGCTTCTTTTTCGCCTTTCAAAAGATTTCTTCATACTAAATATTGATATATAAAATAATTACACAAACCGACTGCGTTGAAATCGACGTACGCAGCACAGAAATTAAAAAATAAAACTTAATGCATGCATCCATTGTCTTTAAATCAGTAGATTTTTTTTAAATCAGATCAGATTTTTTAAAAAATATTTTAAATAATTATTTAAACTATTGTAATATATTTTATAAAATTTATAAAATTATTACTAACTATAAAACAAAACTTTTGTGACCGAGTGCTTATGACACTCAGTCGAGAGTGGGTAACCGAACAAGGGCTCGCGAGAGGGAGCCTCGGCTTGGACCATTACCCTGTTTCGCGTGAGCGTCTGACTCGAGGGTGCCCGAGGGCCGAACCTCGGCTCGGTCAGTTGCTTCCGACTAAGGATTATCTAAATTAATATCGCTATATAAGCTATCTCTACCACCACTTCGGAATGCGTGGGCGCTGGAGAAGTGGCGCAAGGAATTCCAGCGACGCTTCTATCGGTATGGCGTGGAGAGAACCTGCCTGTGACATGGCCATGACGGTGTTGGGAATAACCCTTTTTGCGACGCTCTCATTGTCGGCGGCGGCGCTATGAGGAGGGTGCAATGTACGTTGGTGTGTAGTGTTTTAAGACGGGCTTGGGCCCTGGTAGTTGCGTCGTTCGCGATGGGATTATAAGTGGAGGCACTTATAATCAACTTCAGGTAATTAGCTATCGTCGGGAGGTCAAGATCTATGTGGAGATTACGTTACGCAAGAACCATGGCGCACCGGTGTCCTTGCGCATGAAACGATTTCGTAATACCTGAAGCCGGTAAATGTGACGCGGGGAGGCATGTGCAAAGACGGGGCTTGCATATGTCATCGTGGGTAGGATATACACTTTTCATATTGTAATTTTATTACACAGACATTTTGCTATTTTTTAGCAACAAGGTGCAAACGACCTAGGGCGAACGCTGAACACCTAACTATTTGACTGTCTTTTCTCAGGGATTGGATGATCTAATAATAGCTCTATGGTTGGCAGATGCAGTGTTTTGTTGCGCCGAGAGAAGCACATAACTGCACTTTTGGTGGGATTAACCTCGATCCTCCATTTCGAAATCATTTCCCTAAGGTGTTGGCTGCAGATTCGAAGCGTTAACAGATAGCGTCTGGTTTGCTACAACAACACAGGAACTCCTGTGTCGTCATTTCCGGTTTCAATTTAATGGAGGTTTCAAAACCTCCACCGTCATAACGAAAGCGACCACGAAGTCACCTTCGCAAGCCCTATTCTATAATCCCGATATGACAGGGCTGATGTCCCAGGGCTACTGTCCTGACGTTTCGGTCTCTGAGCGGGAGAAGCCCTATTCCGGTCACGCTCGACGAATATCCTATCTCGTTT
Source organism: Teinopalpus imperialis (assembly GCA_029286865.1). Taxonomy (NCBI): domain Eukaryota; kingdom Metazoa; phylum Arthropoda; class Insecta; order Lepidoptera; family Papilionidae; genus Teinopalpus; species Teinopalpus imperialis. The sequence goes on from JAGSMU010000007.1 coordinate 5,115,977, forward strand.
TACAGAAAGAGACCAGCATCGTTTCTACGTAGTATTACTCACAATGGGTAATATTTGTGTATATTAGTCCTCATAAGTATCTAAATAATTTCAGCAAATTGTATCCATACTATATAATATAGGAGAAAGGTAGTTTTACCCAGTTTAATACAATGTAGCACAGTTCAGTAGCTTAAAATACACAGTTATTAATTAGCAAGGTTTTTTTATTGTTAACGAACCAAGCTTCTTTTTCGCCTTTCAAAAGATTTCTTCATACTAAATATTGATATATAAAATAATTACACAAGCCGACTGCGTTGAAATCGACGTACGCAGCACAGCAATTAAAAAATAAAACTTAATGCATGCATCCATTGTCTTTAAAACAGTAGATTTTTTTAAATCAGATCAGATTTTTTAAAAAATATTTTAAATAATTATTTAAACTATTGTAATATATTTTATAAAATTTATAAAATTATTACTAACTATAAAACAAAACTTTTGTGACCGAGTGCTTATGACACTCAGTCGAGAGTGGGTAACCGAACAAGGGCTCGCGAGAGGGAGCCTCGGCTTGGACCATTACCCTGTTTCGCGTGAGCGTCTGACTCGAGGGTGCCCGAGGGCCGAACCTCGGCTCGGTCAGTTGCTTCCGACTAAGGATTATCTAAATTAATATCGCTATATAAGCTATCTCTACCACCACTTCGGAATGCGTGGGCGCTGGAGAAGTGGCGCAAGGAATTCCAGCGACGCTTCTATCGGTATGGCGTGGAGATAACTTGCCTGTGAAATGGCCATGACGGTGTTGGGAATAACCCTTTTTGCGACGCTCTCATTGTCGGCGGCGGCGCTATGAGGAGGGTGCAATGTACGTTGGTGTGTAGTGTTTTAAGACGGGCTTGGGCCCTGGTAGTTGCGTCGTTCGCGATGGGATTATAAGTGGAGGCACTTATAATCAACTTCAGGTAATTAGCTATCGTCGGGAGGTCAAGATCTATGTGGAGATTACGTTACGCAAGAACCATGGCGCACCGGTGTCCTTGCGCATGAAACGATTTCGTAATACGTGAAGCCGGTAAATGTGACGCGGGGAGGCATGTGCAAAGACGGGGCTTGCATATGTCATCGTGGGTAGGATGTACGCTTTTTATATTGTAATTTTATTACACAGACATTTTGCTATTTTTTAGCAACAAGGTGCAAACGACCTAGGGCGAACGCTGAACACCTAACTATTTGACTGTCTTTTCTCAGGGGATTGGATGATCTAATAATAGCTCTATGGTTGGCAGATGCAGTGTTTTGTTGCGCCGAGAGAAGCACATAACTGCACTTTTGGTGGGATTAACCTCGATCCTCCATTTCCGAAACCATTTCCCTAAGGTGTTGGCTGCAGATTCGAAGCGTTAACAGATAGCGTCTGGTTTGAATCCAGACACGTAGAAACCGGTGTCATCGGCAAAAGGCGAGCTCTACACCGCGAGGAATTCGCGATATGGCGTTGGTGTAGTGTGTCAAGAATGGGCCCTAGGACGGACCCTTGTGGTACTCCGGCTTGAAAGGGGTAAACCTCGGAACGTATTTCCCCGACTTGGTATTGAAAGTTTCGGAATCAAAGAAAGTCTCATATGATTAGTACCAGAGCGGCTTTACATTTGGTGCAAGGTGTGCGCTGCACACGGGCGCATCGGTGTTAGGGGGCGCCGGTCTCAGCACTTTCAATGAACCCGTGTTATGACGCCGGGTGTTATAACTCAACCCCACGTAAAAAGAGCTCCGGTTTTTACGTGGATTTTGTATGAATTCCGGAGTTTCTCTTACATGTGTCATGTTACAAAGCAAGGCGCGCCACGCGCGGCGCTTACGGTAGTAACTTTTGTTTCAACATAAAATAAACCTTAAAACAGATAATTATAGATTATATTGGGGCAGTAGTGAGTGTCGCATCACTACCAAAGGCGCGTGCCGGCACCTGTTTTGATTCGTTTGTAAGCACGCCGACAATAATTGCGAATTCAACTGTTTACAATTTAAAATAAAGTTCAAATTGGCTTGGACAAACGCGGCATTTCTCACTTGTGTCCGGACGCGTGCCGCGCTTTGTGTTCTACCGCTCCGCTAAACCGTAAGGAAGCCTTGACGCAATGGATTAAGAATTATATTGAAATAAAGATGTAAATATAAAGTAAATAAGTTTTTTTTGTATTCAAATGATATAAAAAATAAGATTTGATTTGTTACTAGTTGTTAGTTGCCACAACTATTGCGATTGCGACATTCATCAGGGTAAGAGCTCGTCAAAAACTACCTAGCTACCGAAATTTTAAGTCAGAAAATAAGATTACAGCGAGCGAGTGTTAGTGAGTTACATAAAAAATATGGACATCAAATTTTTAATCTATTTATCCTAGTGCAGTGGCCAGTGCGGCAGAACAAATGGTTAAACAACAACAAATGGTTGGTTTGGTGGTTGTGGTTGGTTTAATATGTACCTACTTGTATACTTGTGGTGTAACTTATGACCTATTTTTTTTCTTTTTTCGGGCTGATGGCCGCTGATAGCCCGAGGACATTTACAGTTTCACTTATGGCACTCAGCCACGAACAAGGGCTCCCGAAAGGGAGCCGCGGCTTGGACCCTACCCTATTCCACGAGAAAGTCAGTTGCTTCTGACTAAGATGCAATGTACGTGTGTAGTGTTTTATGAACTGGGCTTGGGCTCCGGTGGTCGCGTCGGTGGGGTAGTCGAGGTCGTGCCTCGGTCTCGAATTGCGATAGGATTGTAAGTGGCGACACTTATAATCAGCTGGTTTGGGTGTGTGACGGCAGAGTCGAAGTAACGGAGGGAAGCCTGCTTCAGGTACTGAGCTGTGGTCGAGAGCTCAAGATCTATGTGTAGATTTTCGTTACGCAAGAACCATGGCGCACCGGTGGCCTTGCGCATGAAACGATTTTGTATTACCTGAAGTCGGTGAATGTGACGCGGGGAGGCATGCACAAAGACGGGGCTTGCGTATGTCATTATGGTACGAAACTTGTGACCAACGAAGTTTTAAAACGTGTGGGTGTGTGTTTTGTGTGTTACCGAGTGTTGTGGATTTCAATAACTGATTGTACAGTCACAGCGTCACATTGACCTACCCTTATCAATCAAATTTCTGCAACTGAATTTCAACCTAATTTCTAACGCATATAGGGTTCAATATCAGTTGGGATATTTTGACAGATTTGGGTAGGTCGATGTGATGCTGACTGTACCACTCCTACCTCCTGGGCCGAGTGTTTCACGCTCCGTACTACTGTGGAACCCGCGACCCCTAGGTCGCGGGTTCCAATCCTGGGCGGCTCTTGTTTTTAAAGGCAAACTCCAAAACTACTGAACCGATTTTAATATTTTTTTCACCATTTACGAGTTTATTAAAGGAAAGGACCAAATTTGCCTTGAAATTAGCAGACATGTGAAATAAATCATAATATTCTTAGCATAATTTATGCCATTTAATACAAATACTAGAATTTAACGACACCTCACATTTTTGTTTCAAAAATTAAATAGAGTTTCATTGATTACGCCGTGTTCTACGATTCCCAAGCGCTGTCGGTATGACAGAATCTGTAAGTAAGGTAATAATAAAGAGCTAAAGCACTTAAGCGCTGTGCGCGGCGAGAATTAATGCCTCCATTTTGTAAATGACGTATTTTACTTAAGATATATAACTTGTCATTGTGACTTGTGTAGTGAGTGCTGCTTTTTCGTGTTTGTTAACCTGTTAATTTTTCTTTTTTTATACATTTATCCAACAATATAACCAGAGATAGAAAAGTCTGTACATTGAAAAGATTTTCACGAGTACAACAATAAAATCTATGAAACAGCAAGGAAACACGATATAACAATCTTAAGAATTTATGTATGTTTGTCTTCATTTGATACCTAAAGTTTCATTAAACATCTATTTATATCTGCTTTAAATAAAAAAAAGTTTAATCTCAATTAAGAGTAAAATCGGAGACCAAGCTTGACCTCCCTATTACATCTAGTCCCATATACAGCGTGGATCATAATCAATTGACTGGACATTAATGTAAGCTTTCGTCTTAGGCTTACACAACATGTCCAAAACTATTGTGTTATCGAATATACCATAATCTAACTAGATATAGACATTTTAAATTAGTTAAAATAAGCTTATGAAACATTATAATTAAAAAAATAGACTTAAAAACTGAATTAACTACTGTTCGAAATTATATTAAAAAATAGCCTAAAATAGAACATATTTTTGTTAATTACTTAATTCTTTGAAGTGTCCGTTGTTTCAATCTAATTTCAAAGATGTATTGGTAATTAGTAGAATCCGCAAATCAGTATGTGATGCCTGTTGAGTCTTAGGCGAACTTTGTATGGACGGAGTACTATGTCCTTTATTATTTAGAATTAACATAAGCTATATTCATTTAAATCAATAATATAAAAATATCCTTTCTTTTTATATAACGTCAGGTGGCAAACATGCATACGGCCGATATGATGTAGCGGTTACCACATCCTATGAATAAACGCTTTCAACATAAGCAGCATCGCTAGCGTGTTGCCACCCCCGCTGACAACTCCTTCCTGGTGACTTCACCTCACTCGCAAGAACACTACAATCCTCCAGGGAACTGTTATTTAGCTGCGGTCTTCTGTGAGGTGGACTTCCCCAGTCGGGCTATCTCTATGCCCTATCTTTATTATTTCGAAAGCCTTGTTTGCTATTTGGCAGGGTGCAACTGAGGTTTGGCTGTAAAGGTGATGACGAGTCTCACTTACACCCCAACGCCAATTACTTTATTTACCTAAATTACATAATTCATTTTATAATTCATCTAAACTAAATGTAATGGCGATGGAAAAAGGAAACTATCTGGTGCACAGAATCGGTGAATTGTGCACAGGGTTGGAAAGAATCTTTTCTAAAAAAATTATCTTAGACCCGGTGAACCCGGTCCATCCTCAGACGAACATCTGAAAACCAAGGTAACTCTACAGCCGCCGCTGCTGTGTTTGTCATCGGTAGTTGAAGAAGACGAAGTACTTTCTTGTGCCGAAGCGTCTCCAGAGAATATACTTCTAGAAGATGTAATTAATGATTTCACGGTATGGCCACAGGTGTTATATATGGCGATACATAGAGGATATTTTTGATTGAGCGTGGATCAGTACAGGTAAAACTGAGTTCCTATCCTTTGAATAGTTCGAAGAGATCTTTTTTAAATGGTTATTATACTAAAAATATGTAAAATAATGAAAACGTTTTAAGAAACTGCCTGGTTTACTCTAACTCGAATGATTCAGTTTATTGATTTTATTGTAAACTTTTTCAAGCTGATATTCTCTGTCTATGTTACCATTAAAAGGAGTGCCCTTTTAATGGAAACATAGATTACTAAGATTGCTAGTTTTTTTTTCAGTTTAGCACGCCATGAAAAGCGCGTTGGTCATCTATCATGTGTTAAGCAACAAATTACATTAAAACTGTTATTGTTATTTTAAAAGAACAGTCTGTAAATTTCTTGAACCAGGTTGTAATTGAACGGGAAAAAAGAGTTCAGTGGCAGCACTGGAACGAATAATCAACATAATTCAGTTTTTAGCTAGAAAATGTCTGACTAAATATACGATTCTGATAATGGTAATATTGTAAAGCTGGTTGAATATATGTACCTATAATTTCGATATTATACTTGTAGAACACAATTGCCCTTATTTAAAAATTTTAGTCACGCCTAACTCTTGGTCATAATATTCAGAATGAAATAATACAATAAAAGAATAAAAAAAATATTGTTTTAGATTGAAACAATCCAAATATTTTTCAATTATTTTAGATTCTGCGCTCCAGATATTGCACAAGAAGAACAAATATCAGTTGTCGTACGGTACGACCTTTATAATGTAAACAGTAACAAGGCTGAAATAAAAGAACAATTTCTAGGTTTTTTGCTTATAGTTTTGCTTTCCTTATAGTACTGGTAAGGGCCTAATTGAATTTTTGTAAGATTTTTTAATCTCAAACGAAATTGATGAACAAGATATGCGCAGTCATGCGTAAACATGAAAGGGGAAAAATATAGATTTACAAAAATGCATTTTAGACTTAAACCCGCGTGCATATTATGTGCGGCACACAGCCTAAATTTACCAAATTTGAAGTCGCAAAGTCGATTGACAAATTTATCGTTATTAAGTATTGAACATAAAATCAAAGTTGAAGTCAGTGGCATAATTAAGGATTTTGCTAATGTAAAAGCACGAAAAGTAATAATTAGTTTTTAAATTAAACATTTATGAAATAGCCACAAATACTTTTTACCCGAGTACATTAGCCTAGCATCAATCTTCCCGAATCTGTCAAATGTATCCTAATTGATATTGAACTCTGTAAGTATGACGTGAGGTCGAAATTAAAAAGTTGATGAAAATGTACCTATTGTTTCCCTACATCATCATATAAGGTGTTTGGTAAACACCGTAACGAGCCGAAACGTTCCCATGTTAACATGTCTATATAAATGTTACATCAATGTTAAAAACAAAATTGACTCTCCATACAAAATGACTGATCAGCTGATGAAGTTGGTATGAAAGTCGGTTTTTTTTACAATTTTCATTTCCCAATCCAAGACGCTAGAGTAATGATTGCACAGGGGCGCTACATGGGCTAGAGACGCCTTTGATTAGTACGAGTCGATCTGGCACAACAAGCTCATATAGTTTGTATATGAGCCCGTTTTGCTAGACGTTGTCTAACACTTTCGCCACTCCGTGGAAGTGCACCCCGGTTTGGTAGCAAAGGAATTTGCTGTAAATGTGCTCCGTGATGCGAGTGTTGGATGCGAAACCCGAACTACTCATTGATGGGTAGCCCTCGGGACAGCATGAAGTCCTTGGCGTAGGCTTTGAGTAGGCTTATGGACCGATAGGCTGATGGATTGGTTGGGTGTTTCGAGGGCTTGAGAATCAACTATAATATCAGAAGCATCTAGGTGAGGTAATTTTGCTTCCCTCAGGTCGTTCTAGAGTGAAACCAGTCTACTATGGCCCAGAGGGCCCTAACCGAAGAAGAACGGGGCGATGATCGGAAGCGAGCTCGTGGTTTACCTCTGTTCTTTGGAAGGCAAGGTTGATGTTCTTGCAGATGGTAATATCAAGCACATCCAGTGCGTGACCCAATGAGTATGTGTAAAATAGTAGCGTAGCAGGAGCTACGGCGTCAATGTCGAGTGTGTAAAGTCAACCCCCGGGAGTTCATTCCGCTGAGTGTGCTTGGGCTAATGAAATCTGCCAAAATTACTGAGTTGTCAAGGGACAGGAGCACCATGAAGTCGCTTCGTAATATTTGTGCGTCCCGATTGCAAAGACGCCCGGTCATGGCTAGCTGACAGACCGATACTTCTGCAAGAACTTTTTATAGTAGATAAGTTCTATCATTCCTAATGAAGTTATAATTCGCATTGTTTCCATTGCGAATGTACGGTTTAAGGAATATCTCTTGCACTAGGAGCACTAGGTTATATAAACCGTTCGCGTTAAAAAAGGCGACGTTAAGGGAACGCGGTTTTACTCTACCGTTGTAGAGGCCGCCTACACTTGGAAGTTGACGTTGACTGACAATACGTGCTGGTAGCCCTTCATGGTAGTAATCCTGGCTTCAGGTTCGCCATAGGAATCCCTCAGCTCTTACGCGAGGGCTGAGACGTCGGTGCAGTTTAAGTCGGCGGCGAACACTAGGTCGAGGTCGCATTCGTTAACCGGCCGTCCGGCTGGTCGAAAGGGCTGCTCAACTGGGTTGGGGGCCTTTCAGCAGAGAGCTGTGTGTCCCACTGTGTTGGACAGGACACGCGCGGGGGCAGTAATCGGCCAGAAGGGCCTTGTCCTTAGATCTCGGACAGTTTGTGGTTCTGTCGTCACATAGGCACTTGACGCACCTGGGTTTGCCGAAACAATTACGTGCCGAGTTGCACTGGTCTGGTGGGCCGTTCTTGTGCGGACGTTTTATTGAGAGCCCGGAGAGGTGGCAGAAGGTTTTTAGGTTTGAAATCTGCTCCCCTGCCGCGGTTCTCTCGAGGGCCACAATTACCATATTATATAGTCTTTTATTCACGGATATGACGGTGATATTCTGGGCCCTCTTTAATGAGGTCCACGGGGATTTTCTTCGGGAGGTTTTTGATCACAAACCAAGTGGGCGCTCTTGCCCAAGGTAAAGGTGTGCAAACACACACCTTTATTAAGATAGAAGCGGGTTACCGCTCCATGGTCCTCTGTTTTTTCTAGCTGCAGCTTATTATGCATATAGCGGTGAGGATCACTTGATATTTGTAGCGATTGGATAGGACCGATGCGACAATCGGGCACTTGTTTTGTGCCTGTATGAACACAGGTGGCGGGGGTTTTGATGGCTGTGAGGCCAGGTTGGTGGGAGCCAACGGGGGCGCACTGTGAGGCAGCAGCGGGGGACCCTGCGGCAGTGCTGAAGTGGATGGCTGGTGAGAGTGGCTCTTTTCGGAATCCAAGGAGGAGGACGGGGAGGAGGCCCTTGAGGATGACTTTGGGGGTGTTTTATGCCTCTCAGTTAGGGGTTTTACTTTTAGGATGTCTTGGAAGACATCCTAAAAGTAAAACATGGATACTTCCGCTTAATGTAGGTGACGAAGTGCACAGAAAATCCATGGTCGGGTTCTCCATTGTGCACCGAATTTTCTCTGCGCTTTTCTACCGTACGCAGGAAGTGTGGCTTCCAGTGGGGTGCCGGGGTGTGTTGCCTGCTTCCCTCCCGAATGAAAAAACGATGTGTGCCTAGTTTTGTAGCCCTAGTGCGTCAAAGTGCCAATCTTATTGGGGCACTTGGGTGTGTGCTTAGAGCTAAAATTACGCGTGGGAGGTAATAATTATTATAAGTACAGCGGGTTGGTCGACCTTGGCTAGGGTTAGAACCCTGGCTAGACCCAAGGCCAAGTTTATGTCGACTCCTTATGGAGTCTTGCTTTCCCAGAAGGGTATCGCGGGCGTACGGGGCTAGCTTAGTTAAAACCGCGAGGTATCCACTTAGTATGTAACAAATCAGGTGGGTTTGAAATAGGCTTTCTTGGAAACTAAATTCCGATTACAATAGCAACAGCAATAAAAATTGCTCGGTAAATTGTTCTCGGAACAGACGGTGCGCATGGCTGGCTCGAGGGCATGTAGCTCGGGACGGTCGTGGAGAGGCGCCAGGCGACGTATGACGTTTACGTCCTCCGATCGACGTCACTGTCGACCGTTGCGAGGTGAGCGTTATCGATCGGTAGAATGTTCGGTAAAGATTGGAGCTCAAGCTTGTCAGCCAGACATTCGGCTTTTTTTATCATCACAAAAGGTTTGTAGGGACATATTAAGAGAGGCATAGTAGGGGCGATGCCTCCTTTTAGGACTTTAGGAAGTCGCCAGAAGTCGAGTTGGAAAGGTTTGATTGATGAGAGTTCATTATCCCACCGATGGTTCCTGTGCCAGTATATGCGTCTACAAACTTCACGTTTTAGGGTACGTAGCACCAACCGGTTACTTTCGGTGGAGTATTGGTCGTGAGCACGGGAGGCTGCATTCTTACGCCTCATTAAGTCCTTTATGTCGTTTGGTAGAATTCAGCGGTGGTCGTCCACCCTTGGAACCTGCCTCGAGCAGTCCTCGAAAACAATATGGATATGCGTATTAAGAGCATGGACGGCGCGGTTCGTGTCATTGACTGAAGTGATGCGTTGTGGAATCACGTCTAGGTGTGGTGATATGGTCACTTTCAGGCTACGCCTGAGTTTGTGCCAGTCAACCATAATTTTAGTTAGGGACGAGGGCCCGAAACGAAGTAAAACAGGGCGGTGATCGGAATGGTCGAGAATCAATTCTATCTCTAGGAAAGCGAAGTTGATAGTTCTATAGATTGCAATAACAAGCACATCTGGTGAGTGTGGGTCGGCGTTGTAAGTGCTACGGCGTCTAAGTCTAGTATACCGACTAGAGGCAGCCCCCGGAAGTTTTGATTGAATTCCACTGGGTGTGCTTGCTATTGAAGTCGCCTGCCAAGATGACCTCGTCTCCAAAAGATAGGAGCGCAGTGAGATCGCTATTGAGTATTTGAGACTCGTCTACAGGGCATGTAGACGAACGCAGTAGTGATCGTAGGGCAGCTGATCATGACTAGCTGACATACAGAGGCTTCCAAGTGCTTAAGAGTCGGTGTGTCGATGGGTACGCAGTACAACGATTTTCTGTAATAGATCAGAGTGCCCCCTTGGCGTCGGTGGTTCTGTGATTCCTTAAGTATTTAGAATTCGCGATGTTCGGATCGTGATTATGAGATTTCAGAAAAATCTCTTGGTCTCATAGAACATCGACATGACGGTCGCGAAAAAAGTTGAAGACTTCGTCGTGTTGGTTTTAAATCGACGGTTAAAAAGGCGACGTTGAGGGATAGCGGTTTTACTCTGCCGAGGTAGAGCTCGTCGGCTACGCTTTAAAATTAATTATAGGGGACACTAAAGAGTTGATAGCGAATGGTGGCGGCAATCGGCAACTCCGGTTTGCCGTTTGAGTCCCTGAGGCCTTTAAGAGACTTGGTCGCTGTCGCCAGGCTGAAGGTGGCGGGACGGGTACAGCTTGTACGGGTGCAACCCTAGGTGCGCATATTACCGCTGGCCTTTTGCATTTAAGGGCGTTGGGGCAACCAAGATAGGGTCGGGCTCTTTGATTTACAGAGGCCGTATGCGGGTGGTCCGAATGTGGCCAAGAGGGTTTTCTTACTTGGTCTGGGACACTCCAGTGTACCATGGTCGCCTAGACACTTAACGCATCTGGCACGGGCGTAATCATTTTGCCGAGTGGTTTTTATGTTGGGCAACCACTGAGATACCCGCGAGGCTACAGCAGGTTTTGAGATCGAAGACCTGATTCTCTGCAACTGAGAGCTCTAGGGCCACGATTACCATGATTTACGGTATTATAGTTCATCCAATGAACATAGTACATACAGTGAACGGAGAGGACTGGGAGATCCTTCTAGAGGAGGTCTGTCTTGACGTCATTTCCGGGGTTTTCTTTAGGTAGGTTCTTGAGAACCACCATGAGTTAGATGTTTTCGGCTAGCTTGCAGGTGTGGAAGTACACACCACTATTTTGGAGGTATGGAGCAGCTGCCCCATGGGCATCGGTAGCTTGAAGCTGGAGGTTGATGCCTACTGCTGTGGAAACAGTGGAGAAGTTAAATTTGTTGGACAAGGTAATGAGACACTGCTCCAGATGTATTCCTAAAACTTTTTTTAAAACTAATTATGTACGCGGGGAAGTGGTTGCCGGTGGGGGCAGAGGTACTACGCGTACTTTTCTCCCCGCCGGGAATAGGTTGAGCGGATGAGTGCATAGTGCATCTAAGTGCCAATATTATTTGTACACATTGGGTGTGTGCTCAAATTTAAATAAAACTACGTGGGTCCAAGGGGTTGTTCGACATTGACTAGGACACTACTCAAGGTCAATTAGTATTTACTCCTTCCGATTATTGCATTTCCCAGAAGGGGCATCGCGGGTATACGGGGATAGCCCTTCACTAGCTTCGTTAGCACCGTGAGGTATCCACTAGTACAACCACCGGCTTTAAAATAATCTAATAAAAATAATAAGAAAACTATAATCGCTCCGTCCGCTTCGAGTGTCGAGCGACGAGTAAAAAAGTGGTTTAGTTTATAGCTTATATCATGAAATTGTCGCACATTTTTGCCTGTACCCTTCTTCTAGTTGTAAATGCTCCTCTCGTCATATAAAAAGGACGAGAGGAGCATTTACAGCCGATCAAACAACGAACTGCACAAGACGGCATCTGGATGAGAAAACCCGAAAACCGTGTAGGTAGCGTACTTTGGGAGACGCAAAAGTTTAATATTCCCTAAATCAAATACGTAAAATATTTAAAATCCTGTGTTGTTCAATTAATTAAATGGAACATAAAAATTAAAAAAAAATCCAAATGAACTTCTCTCTCTACTCTTTTCTTTTATACTACGGTAGCACTATAATATACATTACATACCTGTTTCTTGAAGGTGTACCCGTAGCTAGTTGTTGTAGTTTGGCCGCAGTAATTCCCGTCCCTGTATATTGGCTCACAGCCCCAGGACCAAAGATCTAATTCGTGATCGTGGTCTGTTAGGAGAAGCTGAACGTACTGACGCTGTATGCCTTCTTCGCGCTGGCGTAGCAAAGCTTCCCGGCCGATGAACGGAATTTCCTTCTGTTAGGACAAGATTTATCTATATTTTCTATAATTTTGCATAAACACAACAAAACGTAAATATTTACGTAGTTAAAGAATATGTAGCGTAGCCCAGTAACGTACGCGTATTTGTTACAAAATTACAATTAACATTATAGTTTAACTTACAATCCTAGTTCTTCCTAGTCGATTTATTTTTATTGTTTTCATTTAAATCATTAAAAAGGTAAGCATTGTTAAAAATGTAACATTCATAGTATAAATATTCTTTTAAATCTAATTAGTGTGGATTCAAAAATTCAAATGTGCTGTGGAGCTAACTGATGCACAGGAGAGGGCTGAAGGTCGACACGAAGACTTGTACTGCACAGTACGGCGAATCAACCCGGCGCACTACACTGCTTGGGCTTAAAGGGCAGCGGCGAAACGTTGCAAGGCACCTCTATATGTTAACCTCTTCTCCTTAATCTTATGCTGGTCGTGTAGTGAATGAAATCGAGAAAAGATTATAAATGTTAAAAATGATACCTATATAATGTACTTACATCGAACTTGACTCGCCAAGTGCGACCACACTCTAGTGGCGTGGTCATGGTGTCAAGATCTTGGCCCCAGAATGCGAAGAACTTCTCTACACGTAACGAACGAGAAGCGTAGTAACCGACGTGGGTTATTCCATACTTCTCCCCCACTGTCATCAGTCTATTATATACGTGTAGTGCGAACTGTATACAAATTAAGATATTACTAGGTCGAAATCATAAAAAAAACTGTGATAAATACACTGAGGTATAACAACCCTCATGGTAAAATAGGAAAGGGCTCTCTATTTCTCTGTGTTTGGATTTTTATCATAAACAACTGCATCGATTTCAATTATTATTTTTACATATGCTTCACTTCACTTCATTATCTCAGTAAAGCGCTAATATGTCACTTACAATTTATATATTATCACATATAATATATCCATAAGAAAATATGTCATTATCCATACAATTGATTCAGTGTCATTGTTAAAATTAAATATAATTCATTATGGAAGCAAAAAATACGAGTATCTTACCTCATTTGGTATATACAAGACGTAACCCAATTCGCCAGTATGTGTCAAATTCATAGCTCTAATACCGTTCGCGAGACCCACATCCAATTCTTTAAAGGTGAAAAAAGGGAAAGTTGTTGGCGAAAGATCAGTGTCCGTCAATTCTGACAATAGGTTTCTCGTGAAAGGTCCCATAACGCAGATGGCCGTGTACATTGACGTAACATCCGATAGTGTGACAGAACCATTGCGGGGCAAGTGACGTTTAAGCCACACTTTACATCTAGTCTGTTGTATAGTCGGTGCGATCATCATGTAGCTAAAAAAAGAAATACAACTTTTATTGATATTCTGGAATTCAAATATAAATGCTCCAACAGTATATGAACACTGTTATGTAAGGGGTAAATCTTTCATATTAAGTTTATTTGAATATATTTGTTTTTGAGATTTCAAGTACAACCTTATACTTACTGGTTATCGCTAATCCTGGCTAAGCTGCAGTCGTTCTCGTAACCGCCGCGTTCGTTCTGCATGCCCGTGTGTATAATACTGCCATTTGGAACGTCCACGTTATTCGAGCATAGATACTGAAGCAAATCCACCACTTCGCGACCTTGCGACTGCAATAAAATGACTACCATAACCATTGTTCTCGAGATCTTTTTTTTATGAAACTACGAGTGAGAAACGAACACACTGTTACCCCAATGGTTAGTGATGATTGTGGTTCATAAACATCTATATACATCCTTATCAACGATTCAAGATGCATACCCACTTATTTCATGCTGGTATTCTATGAGAACAAAGTTGCTAGAAGTCATAGAAATTACCATACTAACAGTTAATTAAATAAACTAAAGTCCACATTCCAGATCAGAAGCCGAATGAAAGCCGTTGTAGTAATTGAAAATTGGTAAAAGACCTACAGCGGGTAATAGCAAGACTATTAGATGCAGAAATTTTACTCGTAAAATTTCAAAGACAATCTCTATCAAATAAGACCTCAAGACAACTTGGATCCTGCTTGTGATAAGTGACAATAAACTCCTGTCAAATCATTATCCAGTCAAATGCCATACAGAAAAGTTCTATGTTAAGTAACAAAATAACAAAGAGCTATTCTTCAGTATCCAGATAATTAGACTGAAATCCATTACAGCTGAAACTCGGAACGGTTGATAGGTATGTTTAAATTGAATGGAGAAATATTTCAAATGTCTGAAGATAACAACAGCCCGTTTATAACGGGGAATAGGACCACGCCCTCACAAAATAGCAGCTTAATATACATACTCTATAGTGAGTATAGAGATCCGTGGATCCGTCAATCACAGGGAGCGAGACATCCCATTTCAGCCCTCAGAGGTAACAACGCTTATGCATCTTGAATATTTGTTGTTGAAGGATGTAGATGTCATTGCCGCAGTTATTACGTACTATTGGGTGAAGTGTTTGGAATAGTCATACTTAATATAATAAAAAAAACTAATATCTACAGGTATTAAAATAACGAAAATAACCACTGTCATTTCACGAAAAAATTAACAGCGCATTTGTTTCAAATAGCTATTCATTCTTTTGCAAAATACCAGCTTTCGGAATGACCTTTTTAAAGAAAGTCTTCGACATGACAAGATGAAAGTGATTGCGATGCGATTCTAGTTAATGATGACTATCGTTATCATTAACCGGAATCGATTTAGGAATTGCACATTTATGCACAAAACTTCATAATACTTTAAAATCATTAGTCCAAAGGTTTACGCTTCAATTATGTGTTGTTAGGAAAATGATGGAATGTATTTAATATTTGAGCATAGTCGAGCCCATTCCAATAACTTTGGTTAATTAAACGCTCAGTTAAAATTAAACAATCTTTAATTCTCATAAGAGATGCGCTCTCAGTTAATAAATATAAAGCTATTATGCAGCTATTTTGTTCCTGGAGTATGTACGGGTCTGCTCAACCAAACAAGGACCACGCCCTTACAGAATATCAGAGTGAAATAGCAGTATAACGCTGATGTTTGCTATGGTGAATGTAAGATCCGGTAACCCAATTCCAAGTAACATTCCATCTCAGTATTCAGAGGTGGCAACGAGTGTGCCTCTTGTCTTTATTGGGCATGGATGTACATGAGCAATGGGCTGCAGTCATCTCTTAACTTCAGATGAAGTGTAAATGTAACGCTTGTCCTTGAAGTCTGGAATAGTGCCGAAAACCTCAAAACTACCTAACGGACAACCTATGCCCAAAAAGAGTAACGTGCTGACCCTGCTAATCATCAGTCATTACCAAATTCTTCCATACTCTGTATAGTGTTTGCGTACACCTGACGGTATATTTAAAGCGTAATGATCTCAGTCAGATTGGACTGGGGATCTTCTAAATCATATTAAGGTGTGGCCGTCGAAAACAACGCTGAAGCAATTGTTGTTTCACTAGATGTTTCAAAAGCCTTAGACAAGGTCTTGCACACGGCATATTTCCTATTTTGATCACTTGGCTACAAGACTTCCTGAAGTGATGAGATCTACGAGTAGTTATTATTTCGAGGTAATTAGTAGTAGTTAGGAGTAAGTCGGCCGAGACTACAGCGATTATCGCTTTATTTCTGCTACACGATTTGCTAAAGCCTGTTATTTGGGTGTGCCGATGACAGCACAGTTCTGGAGAAATAAAGTCCTCGGTGCAGTCGAGATCACGTATAATCTACAAGCGAGCCCGTTCACCTTGGCTCTACTTTTCAGAATATATCATAGAAATACACCGATCGCCTTCAGTTAGGAATAAAAATTTTATCATATGTGTATTTATAAGTGTGTATATAAATTCACAGTTATGTATTTATATAATTATATTACTATATGGCTACTCATAGTTGTGTAAATAGTAGTGGTGTGAAATATACCAAAAAAAAATAGTAATATGATTATTTTTGCTACAGGCGTGCCGGTGTTAAGGGTTTTAAAAAAATGTATTCGTCACTAGCCCTTTCGGTACAGGTCATGTGTGTAATATCGCTGTCACATAAGGGCTGGATATGCAAAATACCAATTTGTAGCTTTGGACTAAGTGCAAAGCCGTGTTAAAAGGTGTATAGTGACTCTTGAGGTGAAAACCTAATCTACTTAGCCTTGGGCACGGGCACAGATTAGTTGTGCGTGGCAGAAAATTTCGAGGATTGTCAACCATCGAGATGATATGATCGAGAGGATGAAATTTTGAATTCTGTCGTGATATACGATGTTTATACTCAGCAGGAGGAGTTAATCCGAAAAACTCAGCGAAACACTCCCCATGGTAGTCGGTAAAAAAAATGGGTAGATGCAATATCTCTTCGTAATGTCAGCAACTCAAGCCGATCGGAAAGTACGTAAGTAAGAAGTCGTAGTAAGCCTGTTCGTAAACGATTCGAGCCACTATTCGTTGAATGCAATCAAATGGAAGTAGCTGGTACTGGGGCGTCCCGGCCCAAAGATATAAACAGTGTTCTATGTGAGGCCTAACTTGCCTTGTAAACTTGCAAACCTTGTGGGCCGACAAGAAATACTGTCATACTCCATGAAGCACGATAAGTTTTTTAGAGGCCAATTTGACCTTGCCTTATAAGAAGGAATGGACGTCGACGATTCTGATACTAGCTGAAGTAACAAGAGGAGTGTTTTCACAATTAGGAGATGCAGTAAAGGGGTTTCTTTTAGCGGTATAAGTGCCAACTAACGTTTCATGCGGTTTTGAGACTATTGAACAAAGTGTCGACCTAAGACACAAGTTTATTCCAGCACTTGTATATGCAGAATGCTGAAGATATGCAGAAGAAATAAGATAGTAGATACACAGTCTTGGGGACCTGCGATCTTGATGCTACGGTTCCCACTTGTATCGGAAAGCCCATAGGAAGGAAGCGCTTTGTGCCAAACCCGAACGAAGGCCTTCGCTACGTCCAGAATTACCACCAAAGCCTATCCGTTGTTCTCGACTGCCTGTGCCCATCGACGTGTCAAGTAGACCAGAAGGACACCAGTTGAGCGACTTCGATGGAAGCCGCACTGGCTGTCACTAATCAGCTAATTCTCCTCTATGTCCCTCATGAGCTGACAGTTTACAATGGTTTCCTTTATTTTCAAGAACAAAGGGGCAATGTAGTAGAAGGGATCTGAGCGATCACCTTTTTTTCAGGGATCGGACCCTCAAGAGTAGGAGTACCAAAAGACGCGTAAGAACCGGTGCAAACTCTCTTCATACCGCAAGATGTTCGGCGGTGAGTTCCTCCTGATTGAGAGATAAGAGGACCAACAAGAAGGTGTTTTCACAATTAGGAGATGCAATAAAGGGGTTTCTTTTAGCGGTATAAGTGCCAACTAACGTTTCATGCGGTTTTGAGACTATTGAACAAAGTGTCGACCTAAGACACAAGTTTATTCCAGCACTTGTATATGCAGAATGCAGAAGATATGCAGAAGAAATAAGATAGTAGATACACAGTCTTGGGGACCTGCGATCTTGATGCTACGGTTCCCACTTGTATCGGAAAGCCCATAGGAAGGAAGCGCTTTGTGCCAAACCCGAACGAAGGCCTTCGCTACGTCCAGAATTACCACCAAAGCCTATCCGTTGTTCTCGACTGCCTGTGCCCATCGACGTGTCAAGTAGACCAGAAGGACACCAGTTGAGCGACTTCGATGGAAGCCGCACTGGCTGTCACTAATCAGCTAATTCTCCTCTATGTCCCTCATGAGCTGACAGTGTACAATGGTTTCCTTTATTTTCAAGAACAAAGGGGCAATGTAGTAGAAGGGATCTGAGCGATCACCTTTTTTTCAGGGATCGGACCCTCAAGAGTAGGAGTACCAAAAAAGACGCGTAAGAACCGGTGCATACTCTCTTCATACCGCAAGATGTTCGGCGGTGAGTTCCTCCTGATTGAGAGATTAGAAGGTCCAACAGAGAAGGTGTATGATCCTCCGCGTTTAAAACCTGCGTAGGCAGTAGTTGCCATGATAATCCCTAATTAGCGTCATTGTTAACACCTGCAAACATGGTTATGAGCAATAATTTTTTTTTGTCGTATTCTTGGAAGAGATAACATTTGTTTACATTACCTAAAAGCCAGAAGATACAGCTGTAATAATTCAAAAAAAAATTTTACTTCAAGGCCCAGTTATTTTTTTAAAGGCATCGTTCATAAAGCTTGTGTCGATTTTTTTGCTCACAAGTGTACATTTTCATGATTAACAAGAAATATTTAAAAGATTTCATTAGTGTAAGTGTAATTTAAGATCTAAATTAAGATCATTGTGTGTATATTTGAATGAATAGTGTGTTTACAATAAATGTAATTTTTTTTGTAATTGTGTAAATTTATTGTAAATATGTACACTACGTATTTACAATAAATTTACTAAGTAATACTTATAACTATGGCATATTGGAATAAATTGTTTTTTTTAAACAGATATAAATTTAAAGGCAATTAAACAAACTTAAAGAAATAAAGTGGCAATAAAATGTTGAATGTAATGTAATTTAAATCTAGTCACTTCTCTGAATCTATCTTTCCGATATCAGACTACGTAATAATCTTTTGCTATTTAACCCCTCTTTGTCTAATAAATACCATTGGGCGTCCAATAATACTTGAAGCTATTTTTGCGGGCAAAATCGTGGGTTAGGTAAAAATATTTTTTGCGTTTAATGCGAGTGATTCCGATATGTAAATGTGGGTTTAATTTTCGTTGTTTGCCAATGTTCTGTATTTAAATGTTTTAGGCCTTTCCAGTCTAGTATATTGTTTTTATACTACTAGTCTTTAGTCCTGGCGGTCGTAAACTCCACCAACATAAATCGGATTTAATGATGGAGCAACTACATTTATGATGCGATGCAAATTTTCTTTAGTTTCATATGAGATACAATGAAGTATATTTTGAATTTAAATTTCGTAGGAGCCACAAAATGAATTTTGACGATTTTTAATGCATAACGGTAACAGTCGCTACTTAAGTTGATTCGTTACATCTTTTTTTTAATCAAATTAATTGAGATAAATACCTATTCATTAATTTTTAATAATTATATATTTATGAATTTAATATTATTTTGTATCTTCATGACTATTATTCCTTTTATTTATAGTTTTAATGCAAACCGCATAAATATAAATATAATTCGTTATTTTCTTTTTTAAAAAAAAAGGGTAAAAATTCTCTATTATTATTTATTAAGAAAATTATTTTATTTCCATTTTAATAAACATGCAATAACGTCGGAACACTGAATGTATTAATAACCATATAGAGGGTAATGAATGAGGGCACATTTCACCTTCCACATCGCTAGAGTAAGTTCTTTGGTTTCATTCGGTTTTTCATCTTAAACTATTTTTTTTCGATTTTTCCGAAAAACGTAACAGCGTGAAACCTACCTTAATGGAACCGACCTGATACATATCCGACAAGATACAGTTTTTAACTGCGGCATGTTAACCATGTGAATAGTGTACAATGTAATGCTGCAGTGTAAACATATAATCAAATATATCGTCAAGTCAGAGAAAGTATTCTTGCCGATCCCCGAGGAGGACGACGGCACGAAGTGGTACCGTGTCGTCGTGATAGTTCCACGAGGGTTCTGTGGGTGCGATCATGCACGTCCCCGGAACGGTCTATCCCAGCGAAGCGCAGGGGGTTGCGGTTGCATTCCTTACAGAGATCCCTCGACTGCTCGCAAGCATTGGTGGCGACCACCGTAGAGTTTTAGTAGGTACAAGTCCGACATAACCCGCTCTCGTCCCCGCGAGGGCTGGTAGCGTAGACACTTCACCACGGAAAAAAAAAGTATTCTTGCCGATAACAAAAAGGCTTAACTATTACAATACCTGGAGGTCGATTTTCGTAAAAGATGAATAATCTGCTAGGCCTACGGCTTCTCGGCACGCCCAGTACTCTCTTTGAACTGTTTCGAACCAATGCGGTTTGCCGAATGTCTTAGTGTACGCGATTTTAAAGGCACGAGGTTTTTGCGGTTTTTCTGTTTCTTTATCTGCAAAAAAATGCTTAAATTAGTCCACAACCTATTTGTAATAATATAATGAAAACATAACGTTTATGTGTGCTATAATATCTAACACTTACCGAATGTTTCAAACCATGTAGGCCTTTCATATCCCATGACTTGCCCAAACACGGCGCCATTGTCTCGTAAAGTGGGATATATGGGTGAAAGACGAAGATTGCGTCCCGTTTCAAATTCATGGAATGGATACGGTAGGCCGTAATGGACACCTTAAACAAATGTTTAAAGTGATTAAGGTTCCAACCAACTGAAACGAATTTAAAAACAAGTTGTGGACTAATTTGATTGACGACATTAATGGATTACCTGGTACCTCCTTCACACGATCTCTGAGAAATCTTTTATTGTTATGTAGACCCAGGAAACGGTTTATATCCAGTTCGTACATATCATACTTTGTGTATCCATCGACTATCTCGTCTACAGTAGCTTCAGCGACTCCACCCGCAGCCGAAATTCCAACTGTCTTCATACCCGCAGCAACATGGTAATTGCCCATCTGTAGATATTCACTGAAGTCTCAATGTGTACAAGTGACTAAAAAAGCAGTTGTGTTCGTACATATATATATATATATATATATATATATATATATATACATATATATATATATATATATAAATATGCTGTTAGGTATTCATTTAAAGTATTGATTTAACACGCGGTGACGCCCAATACCGAGACTATATTTTCATGTGTGAAAAGAAATTTGTTGTGGTGAAACTAAAAAAAGAGGTTTGAATCAAAACCAATTCGATTGTCTTTCATTGGTATAAATCGCACTTTATCAAGATAATTCAAATATATTTGAAACATTAAACTATTCAACAAAATTGATAGAAGTTGTTTGTTCTAAAAGGTCAGTCTATAATTCAAACTACGAAGCCCGTGCTTCGTAAAGGTAATTCATTGCATCCGTTTCGGCGACCGCACGAGATACGTATTTATTTACTGACCTTCCTCGCTCTGATTACACGGATATGATCTACACACAGCATACAAGATATGTTAGTGCTTAGCTAGCCCATCATCTATTTTATTTACCAAGCATTCCTTGCTAGAATTGAGTGATGAAATCATAACATCATTTCTTTATCACAGTTTTCAATTCTTTTTAGTAACCTATTTTATCTCTAATAATCTACCCTTTACCCAAATAATTACCTCGAAACGTTTGATTATACGAATTTAGCTAACTTGAATTACTATTTTTGTCAGATTGAATGTGACGCGAAATCTTCATTATTTCTTATAAACGCGTCCTCTTTACAATTCTTCGTTTTGAATTAATCCATGGTAGCTGCATCGTAAAGGCTAGACTATTGGCTCAACCCAATCTAAACTATTGTAGACAGACTATTATTGGTAGATCTCATAATGTCCCAATCATGTTTGTTTGGACACAAATGTTTTTGATTAAACTCTAATAAAAATATGTAACTAAAGTAGTCGTAGTCACGGTTAACTAAATTATTGGTTATGTCCTGTTTAAAATATGAAAAGTTTTGATTATTTGATAAATAATAAAAAACCTGTAGGCTTTCTTTAATTTAAATTCTAGATCATTTTTTTAACTTCACTTTACACAGAATTGTACAACACCGATTATTAAAACAACACAATTACAGATAAACATTTTTAACATATTGTCCGTTTAATCTTGAACACTAATGTCTTTATAACACCATCAAATTTTCACATCAACAAAGGATACAGGTATATGTTATATTAGAAAACGAATCGAATATAAACACAATAACTGCAGAAGGATTTTAATAATATGGATTTAATAATTAGTTAAAGCGCAAAAAGAAGATAGCGAATCGTTGCCGAGAGTACTTTCGCGAACTATGAGTTATGACTAGGTATTGGGAGCAATGTTTGGGAACCTCAGACTGTCGACTGCAGCGCCATTTTGTTACGGAAATCAATATCCGCTTCGGATCGCGGGAACAGGAGGGTGGAGGCAGCGCACATGTATATATGTATGTGTATACGTAGTTTCGTGTTCCGTACGTAGGAGATACATAAAAGGGATGTATTCGAGAAATATACGAGTTAAAATTACGAGAAAACTTTATCTTTAAGATTTACAACATTTTTTTTTATTTTTATAACACAATACTTTAAAAACATTTCTCACAGGACTTTAATAGTACTATTAAATTCGTAATAATGTCTTTTCTTTGGTTTTAACGTGTTCGTCTCCGTTTATTTTTTTTAGCTAATTAAAAATATATAAATATATTCACAAAAATGTACATAATTATTTATTCTTTATGTTCCCCATACAACAGGTTTACAATGTTTACTGATTTCAAATATATCAATATAAATATCATAAATAATATAAATGAAAAGATACTCGCAAAACAAATTTGCAACTTACCTCTGGAGCCTCACCAACTATCCATTTGCAGTCGGGCGAAAAGGCTTCTAGACCGTTGCAGAGTTTATGCAAAACCGCTTGGTTAAGACTAGGCACACGTTTGAGCAACTCTTGAAGAAGTACGTGGAAATGGTCCCAGTCCTCTGCCACGCATCGATGCGACGCATTTTCGACTTTCAGAAAGAAAAAATAAAAAATATTTCAAATACTATTACCGAAGCGTGCTTAGAAAATGCAACCATCAATAATAAAATAATGTCTCCGCTAACGGTAAACAAAAATATTCATGAAATTCGCAATAAAATAATGAAATTAAAAAAGACGTAAATTTTACAGTTAGTTCAATCCAAGGATGGACTGGAGGACTTATCGAAATGTTAGATATACGCGAGCATAACACGAAATCAACTAACTCAAATTTATTATTGGTTGCATTTTTCGCGACCTTAACAAAGACACAAAGCATCGTCCATATACGTCCGATTCAAATTAAGCAACGCAGAAAATCATAAGGACACACAAAACAAACAGCAACGGTTTAACATTGCTCTAGTTAAACAGCGGTAAAAATCGCGGCGCAAAAAAAAAAAAAAGGTTTATTGCTACTAACAGGGGGGGACTCGGCCAAAGGATAAAGCGAGCGAGCCTAGGTCTTTGAAATGGTGTGCTGATTGGATCGATCCGTTGACCTACTTAGCTCCCCAGGTGCAGCTCCAGGCACCATACAACCGTTTGCGCGTCGCATCGCAAAACTGCACGCATTGATAACGCAATTTCTGCTAGAGAGTTCTCTAACCTTTCACAATACCAACTTCTGCCGGCCTTTCGCTATAGTATAAAGACAGTTCGCGAAGGATACATTGATTAATAATATACTATAGAAAATTTATAAAAAATATGTTTAACATAATATTAGCAAAGGATAACGTAAACATCATGTAAAATAATAATTTACATAATTATAATTTAAACTAATTTTTTAAGAAAGAATTGACGGTATATTTATAAAACCTACATAAGGTTATTTATTTTAAATAACGTTTTATACGATGATCGCTTTTCTAGCGAGATGTTTGTTACCCTTTTTTTTTTTAATATAAACCACATCGAAATGAATTTTGATAGAACAAAACAACAATCACAAACTTACTTTCTTCTTCATACATCGGCTTCGCAACGGGTTCAAACCCACCCGCCAGAATGCAGCCGTTCCGTTCGCGTAGATATATGTGCCCGTCGGGATCTCTCACAACTAGAACAAAGATTATTAATTATAATTAATGCATTGCAAAGTACAAAATAAGGAATAAAAGCAAAGTAATAATAAATTGACAGCATATATAAGATATTAAAATATATAAAAATAAATATAAATAATCAAATAATTAAATATAAAACACTTACCTGGAGTCATAGGATCCAAGTTGTCGATCTTCTTAGTGTGCAAGTAGTAATGCTCGCATGGCAGCAAGGGCACCTTCACTTGAGGCTTTGCCAGTTGACCGACCTACGAAGTCACAAAGGCAATTGCAATTATACTATTTGATAGAACGAAGATGTTTATAATTTCATACATTCTTCAACTTTTGAACTATAAGCGTTAACAATGTTGGACAAAGGGATTTTCTAAGTCAAAGAGATTCTTCTCGAGATGGCCACGTTTAGCAACAAACAACACGAGCACCGGACTTCTCGCACTATGCACACTTCAGAGCTATAAGCTATTAGTCTATTATCTAGGCTCAGAACAAGTACGAAAAACAAAATCTCTATACACCATCCCAGTTGGGATTTGAACGTTTGAGTGCTCGAACATAAGGTCGAAGTTCTACTAATACTACACTACATACATATTTTGATATTTACCTGTCTCGCCCAAAAGCCAGCACAATTGACGAAGTATTCACACTCAATTGCACCATGGGTGGTTTCCACACCACAGACTTTATCGTTTTTAGACAGCACTGATGTAACTGCACAATCTTCCATCACACCAACGCCTAAATGAAATTGTAATGGTTGCATTAGAAATTATATATTCATGAAGAAAATTATGTGCGATAACATTTTACTTGCCATTCTCTACGGCTTCTCGCATGAGAGACATGCAAAACAAATGAGGGTCGCCAACGCCATCTCCAGGTATCCATAATCCTCCGAGAATATCATCTATATTGAGCATGGGGCATATGTCTTGGCATCGTTTCGGAGTGACGAGTTCACATGGAATACCCCATGAACTGTCTAAAAGAATTAAATGTGCTTTATTCTTTCGACACCTATGCAATGTTTGTTTCGCATCTAGTGCCACGTTTTATATTGTTTATTTTGAGGAATGACATAAAGAACATGTTAAAATACTTTTACTTTTTAAGCTATTTCACTATTCATATTTTTCCGTACGATTGTATTTTTATGGTAAATAATATTTAATAGAACACGAGTACGCGTCTAGAGGTTTCACCGCGTCCATTGCAAGTACGCTTCCAATAATTTACCTAGCGGCGCGACGCATGTCTGCCGCGCATCCCGATCGATATGTTCCAGACGGTTTCATGGAATGATGTTTATCCAGCTAGTAGCGTGTACAGCTACGCATTAATTTAGCAATAGACGCTTGTGTGAAGGTAAATAAATATTTCAGATATTTTTTATGCTAATTCAACTAAAATACAAACCAAATTAAACTTAAAAATAAATGATAAAAATGTAAAAAGTTATAAGTCATAAATAACATTTATTCGGATATAGGTAAGACAATGTAATATTGCAATTTAAGTTACAACTATAATTTAAAATAGATAAAATATAGATTTTTTCGTATAGTAATAAATTTTCATACGAAAATATGAATAATGAAATTCTGTAATAAAATACTTCTAATTACAAAAAAGGCTTTACACTGCTAACGAACAGTAACAGTATTAAAAATGACGTATATAATGTAAATAAATTACTATGTGATATATTTTGTTTTAAATACGAATAATAAATACATCTTACTTACTTATAGTAATCACTTATAATAATAATGTAGTAACATCATTATATACTGTATTTTTTAGTGTAAAGAGTAGATATATCACTTCGTTTAGTACGCAACGATCTAAATTCATGACGACGAATTGAATAGAGTTACTGGTCACCCCCTTAGTAAATTGCCCTTTCCCTATTAATTCGTATTCGGTTCTCTCACTCACCATACGAAATTTAGTATAGGCGTTACTATATGTAGTTAGCCTGGGGAAGTTTAAGCCGTGGGGCGGCTGAAATGTTCCTTGCAGTCGTTTAATTCTTATTAATTTAAGAAATTTCAGCGAAAATTAGGAACAAAATCAGTAAAGGAATTCTGTTTAGGCGAGACAATGCCCAGTTCACAGGCACGCATTGCGAAGCAGGAATTATGAAAAAACGACTGGCTTCGGTGACATAAACTATTCGCCCCACAGTCCAGACTGGCTCCCAATGATTACTTCCTATTTAAAATATATATACATATATATAAGGGGCGAAGATTTGAGGACGACGAACAAATGAACGCAGCTGAATAATTTCGAGGGCAAAGACCAGACATATTTTTTTAGCGGGATACAGATCCGATATTCACAAACGATATGAGAAATGCATTGATGATGAGAGAGCATATATTGAACAATAAATTTTTGTCATCTTTTATTAATCTAGGCCTTGTCATGCCGCCCCTCGAATGTCGGGACTGCGCATTTAGTGGCACGCTTCCACACCTAATCATAATTTTCATAAACTCTTCCTCAGAACTTTTAAGCCTTTAATATTATGTTAAATTGTAGCGATAAAGTCGTAGACGTGTGTGATGGGTTTTTATATGGAGGCCAGGCAAGAGGGATTTGACTTATGATTACTGTAAGCAATGAAAAGTGCTGATCTGTCTGTCTATTTTTATATGCATTCAAACTAATATTATACATATTAATAACAAGCCATCCCTGCGATTTCATTAGTACGATATCAACTGGAAAATTGAAGTATAATTTTTATTTATCAACATTCAGTTAAACAAACAATAAATGTTTATCCAAGCGTTTTTCAATACATCACTGAAATGCACGTCAAAACTGGTTGTCATCGTTGGAGTTGTTTACGATTTTATTATATGTATAGAAGATATA
This sequence comes from Teinopalpus imperialis, assembly GCA_029286865.1. Lineage (NCBI taxonomy): Eukaryota > Metazoa > Arthropoda > Insecta > Lepidoptera > Papilionidae > Teinopalpus > Teinopalpus imperialis. The sequence goes on from JAGSMU010000007.1 coordinate 5,142,916, forward strand.
ATACATCTGAGAGGAATACGTATATACAACAGCGTAACATATTATATATAAATATAACTTCTTATTTATATACATACACTGACTGACTTTTCATTCTTCTATACACGGTCATTCTATCCCGAGTTCTTGCAAGCAGCAAAGAACCACATTGCTTCCAACCAGTGGCCCTGCCGCGTCCCTCTAACTCTTGTAACAGTCTTATTGATGACTGAGCCAACTTAACTTGAGCCAAGGATGGTTTGAAAGCACCAACAAGTCCTGAAGCATGCCATTGACTATCTGCACCTATTCTGAACACATTATATTAATCTCATTAGATCAATTCAGTAGCTATATTACATCACTATAATATAATTAACAGTGGTAGATCTACACTCCAGTTTGTTTTTAACTGCAGAATGAATGGGTCAGCTCGACCGGGGAAGCACTACGCCATCACGGAATACCGGCTTGAAATGCAGCATAACGTTGCTGTGTTTCGTCTGAAGAGCGAAGGGCGAGTGGTGACTCAAGGGAGACAACACTTTTTCATTATGATTCCTTGTCAAGGATGAATGTAGTTGTCATGGGTCGCAGTAATTACTTGGCATCAGGTGAACTGTGTGCTTGTTTGTAACTCTCATTGTAATAATATATATATATATATATATATGTATATATATATATATATGTATATATATATATATATATATATATATATATAAATATATATATACCCTGCCGGCATTAATTTAAGACCGCACATAATCAACATAATTATCCATCAATTGTGATAAAATCCCATAGGATAAATAAAAGAAATGCGCATCTGCATATTCTATTATATATACATTAATATTTTTATTATGTCCTCATTACTAATTACTTTGCTTTTGTTACGGTTACTTATTGGTCAATAATAAGGATTATTTAGCTATTTATTTATGGTTTCTACAGTGAAGACGTCATAAAATGGGAAAAGCTCGAGAAATTAGCAAATCCGAACGTGAGATTGCTTCTCAACTGAAGTTATCGAAGACTTGTGTTCATGGCACAATAACTCGATACAAGGATATAGACAGTTTTCAAGATCGTCCACGCTCGGGAAGGCCGAGAGCTACCACATCTAGTGAAGATAATTTCATTTACTAGCAAGCGAAATAGACGCAGACGCATTTCTGATGCAACAGCACCAAAATCTGAGTTGACGTAAACAAAACCCGAGTTAAACCTTTAATATAGGCTACAGTAGAACGTCGACTGAGAGATGCGAAGTTGTATGGCCGCGTTGCCGTTCGAAAACCTATGCTAAGGCCGCAAAACAAGAAAAACGGATGCAGTGGGCTCTTGCCCAACGAGATTGGACTGAAGAAGATTTTAAAAAAGTGCTTTGGACCGATGAATCCAAGTCGAACTATTCGGTTCAAAACGTAGAATTTACGTTCTACGCAGTGCCCAAGAAAAGATGATGTCAGATTGTGTAGTCCCAACAATCAAGCATGGTGGTGGCTCAATTATGGTCTGGGGTTGCTTCTCTAGCCAAGGAACTGGCGATTTTATTAAAATTGAAGGAATATTGAAAAAGGAACAGTCAAAAATATTTTAGAAAAAAATGCCGTTTGTTCCGGATTGCGATTAATTGGAGATGGATTAATTTTCCAACAAGATAATGATCTAAAGCATAACTCAAAATTGCACTGAACTTTTGTGGGAAGAGCTTGATAGGAACGTCCGTAATCGTGGCCCATCCCCGCAAGAAGAAATGTGGAATGCTGTATGCGAAATTTGGATCAATATTTAACACCATTAACAAATTTATTGCCCATATGCCTAGACTTGTGAAATTAGTCATAAAATGTAAAGGAGGATTTTTAGATGAAAAATCAATTTAGCTAACTATAGCCTTTTTTTGCATACAATTTTTACATAACAAAATATGGAGATAATTATAAATGAGTTCTAGGTGAGCTACAATGCAAGGTTAAAAGATTTATTTTTTAGGAATGTAAAACATGAGACTTAGCAAAGACATTACAAGATAAATAATTTGGTATGCCTAAATGGTGTGTCTCTATTTGCAGTGCTAATTGTTTTATTTTTACATATAGTAACTACATAGATTAATCTGTGTTGCCAGTTATTTCTGTCCTAGTTGACGAATCATGAAACAAATATCTGCTGTAAGATTATAGCCCTTTAGCGCACAGTCATGTCAAGAGTTACATGCACATCTTGATTTCTTCCACAAAAACTTACTGTTTGTTTGCTTATATAAGATATATATTCCAAGCATATACATGTTTCTATGAATGCAACTGCTCATCTGCTGTTACATTTCTATAAGGATTATAAATCTTTGACAATGTATAAATCCACTGGTAATACAGCTTACTAATAGGAGCATCATCAATAAAATCAAAACAATTATCTAACAATCGCCATTCACTAAGTTTGTCAATTGTCCTTATAATTCTTGCTATTTTTTTATTATCTTTGGTATGATTGCTCCAATACATTTTAAATTAACCAAAAGGCATAGAAAAATATATAAAGGTTAAAATATGTTTGGTTTTACCATCCAACATCAATTTAATAATGTCATTCAAAGTACTGATTAGTAATATGAAAACAAATATGATTAGTTCACATAAAATGAAAGCAGTATCATTAATTTCTTATGTAACTCTGATAATTAACATGTTGAGAGCCATGTTAGCTGACTAACTGGTGGCTGACACTCAACTCTCAGTTTAGGCTTTGTCAACCGCAGGTGGCAGACAGTTTCAAATAGGGTCTGAAACTAAAATAATTACATTGTCTTGAGTATAGTCACCCCAATTATAGTATCAACTGATGTTGAGTTGTTATCGTATCTGAGGACTGAGATGGAATGCCTCATTACTTTATTTGGATTTATTATTTTATTTGGATCTTGGTATCAACACTCACCATGACAGGGTTATATTATTCATGTTGATATTCTATGTGGGAGTGGTCTCACCCCTTCGGGCCAATTATATTATGATTGCTACTAGAAACTATATACAGCTTAGCTTTACCACTGGTAATTTATTGTGAGTGTAACAGTAATTCATATTCCATAAATAACCTAATTCAAACAATAAGCACCTAAAGAAATCCAGCCTAATATTCTCTAATTATCTAGAGTGAGATTTGGGTTTGTCATTTTACATGGCTAAAATTACTAAAGGATAATATATGATCCATACCTTTACATGATCCAGTGAGTTCTTAATTTGGTGACAAACCAGTGATTATAGGACAGATCATAACTATCTTATTTATACATTAACAACAAGTTTGTATTTCCATCTTTAATCCTCTTTTATCCTTCATACTAAATATGAGAAGCTAATATTTGTGTACCTTGTACTATTAGGTTATTGGTTATAAACCTCTCTAAAACTGTCTCTCTACACCCCAAATGAGATAAACTACATCTCTTTATTTCATTCACATTATTAACAATCAGTAATAACTTTTAACATGATCAATTGAAATTATATAAATACTATGTGAACTAAATATCATGCTTGAGTGAGGAAGTCCAAAGACTATAGATTTGTAGTTTTATACAACACAATCAATATGATTCGCAATATTCAAACTACTATCAATTTTATATATTTTAAAACTGCAGGAGCCAAAAAAATAAGTTTAAGAGTAACATTTGTCTCACTAAATACATAAAAAAAATATATAATTATGAATGTTAATGAAAGATATCTTACTTTTCCTTTTCTATGAGAACAGTCTTGTCGCTCCATCCCCGCCGTGCCAAATGGTAGGCAACCGCAGCCCCCATAACTCCACCACCACATATAACAACCGTAGCTTTCTTAGGCAAGATAGATAAACAACCACTAAGCGACTCTTGCTGATCTAAAATATGTTGACTAGATAATAATCTAGCCCCAACTCTTATACCCCTATAACTCATTAAGCCACCCCGTAATCGACTGGCCAGCATCGTAATGCGTTATTGCGCAGATACGAAACACTACGGCTACTGTAACCCTGAAACTACATCAATAAAATATGAGCCATCTAAAAATATTCCATGCAGATATAGCGATATTTATTTTGACATTTTGTTTTAATTCGGATCGGGTCAGCCAGCCGACGGATATTAAGTGTTGCCTAACGATTATTCTAAATAACTATGCAAATGGTATGTACTACGTATAGAAAGAAGGCTCACTTAACACATATTCACAATAAAGATAATGTTTTCATATTATGATAGATGTGGAATGAGTCTTTTACGTTATACAAGAGGATAAAAACGTATAGACCTTGACTCAACTGTGCGTATTTCGATCCTGTCGACGACCCGTAAACTGAAAATTTACTATGTAAATAATATGGCAAATAACCGTTTATAACACGATACATCAAACTGCATATAAAAATACTGCAGTATGCATGACGTAATACTATAATTATACGGATATTTTAAGAATAATAAACATTCTTAGTTTATTTGTTTTTATTTATTATTAATGTAAAATGAACCTTGATGCGTAATCATAATGCGGGAATAGCATGCTTAAAGTAAATTACTTCAATATTGTTTTCAGAAATATAATATTTTCGTTTAATGTATATATTTCAAGTTATTCTTCAGTTATTTATTTATTCAATTTTTCATGACATCTCCCTTCAATCATCATAATTTCGTTAGCTTTTCCTTCGACAAAGAAATATAAATTTTCACATGCGCATATTATAATACTTGTGGCGTGAATTGATATTGTGCGCCATGGACTCAAGGCAATTGGAGTAGTGCTTTCTTCTAAGAACCTATAATATCTCTATTTGACGGGGACCGAAATCGGTGAGTAATACAAAGGCTAAGGAACATCCGACGTGTGGTTTGAAGGAAAGAATAGAATGTGGATTTATTCAAACTACATGTTATTTTTCATTCAAAAGGCACATTGAATGCGAGCCAACAAACGTTCTTAAAAATAAAACGAAATTATCTTTATTTCTTTTCTCTTTAATCGAGTACATATAATACTAGTTATTTGTATATGGATGTCATTTAAATTGATTTCGTCAAAATTTAACAGATTTCCATATAAATTTACAAGATCCTGATACGTACTATTTCAGGTAATTAAATTACGAACTTGTTTTGCTTGCTTGTTGTATGAAGCGAAGATTCATAACGGACGAAGTTTCATAATTCACAAAAAGTGAAACTAACGAACGCGGCGATGCAATACACCCCTCACTGTCTGGGCAGCACATATCGTTGCCCACATGAGCGAGGAAGACAGAGTACAACTTCTTTAAAAGTATGTTGCACGTACAAAATGTCTAAATATTTATTTACCAAATTATGGGATTAAGAGATATTGAATTATGTGTAATAATTTATTAAATAACATTCAAATTTAAATATTTTTACTTTTCAATTACGTAAATCTTTTATGGCTTTGATAAATCTGATTATTTAAAACCTCGCTTCTTGCTTTTATGGAAATTAGTATTATTTATATTTTTAAAACTGCAGGAGCCAAAAATAAGTTTAAGAGTAACATTTGTCTCACTAAATACATAAAAAAAATATATAATTATGAATGTTAATGGCAGATATCTTACTTTTCCTTTTCTATGAGAACAGTCTTGTCGCTCCATCCCCGCCGTGCCAAATGGTAGGCAACCGCAGCCCCCATAACTCCACCACCACATATAACAACCGTAGCTTTCTTAGGCAAGATAGATAAACACCCACTAAGCGACTCTTGCTGATCTAAAATATGTTGACTAGATAATAATCTAGCCCCAACTCTTATACCCCTATAACTCATTAAGCCACCCCGTAATCGACTGGCCAGCATCGTAATGCGTTATTGCGCAGATACGAAACACTACGGCTACTGTAACCCTGAAACTACATCAATAAAATATGAGCCATCTAAAAATATTCCATGCAGATATAGCGATATTTATTTTGACATTTTGTTTTAATTCGGATCGGGTCAGCCAGCCGACGGATATTAAGTGTTGCCTAACGATTATTCTAAATATGCAAATGGTATGTACTACGTATAGAAAGAAGGCTCACTTAACACATATTCACAATAAAGATAATGTTTTCATATTATGATAGATGTGGAATGAGTCTTTTACGTTATACAAGAGGATAAAAACGTATAGACCTTGACTCAACTGTGCGTATTTCGATCCTGTCGACGACCCGTAAACTGAAAATTTACTATGTAAATAATATGGCAAATAACCGTTTATAACACGATACATCAAACTGCATATAAAAATACTGCAGTATGCATGACGTAATACTATCATTATACGGATATTTTAAGAATAATAAACATTCTTAGTTTATTTGTTTTTATTTATTATTAATGTAAAATGAACCTTGATGCGTAATCATAATGCGGGAATAGCATGCTTAAAGTAAATTACTTCAATATTGTTTTGAGAAAAATAATATTTTCGTTTAATGTATATATTTCAAGTTATTCTTCAGTTATTTATTTATTCACATTTTCATGACATCTCCCTTCAATCATCATAATTTCCTTAGCTTTTCCTTCGACAAAGAAATATAAATTTTCACATGCGCATATTATAATACTTGTGGCGTGAATTGATATTGTGCGCCATGGACTCAAGGCAATTGGAGTAGTGCTTTCTTCTAAGAACCTATAATATCTCTATTTGACGGGGACCGAAATCGGTGAGTAATACAAAGGCTAAGGAACATCCGACGTGTGGTTTGAAGGAAAGAATAGAATGTGGATTTATTCAAACTACATGTTATTTTTCATTCAAAAGGCACATTGAATGCGAGCCAACAAACGTTCTTAAAAATAAAACGAAATTATCTTTATTTCTTTTCTCTTTAATCGAGTACATATAATACTAGTTATTTGCATATGGATGTCATTTAAATTGATTTCGTCAAAATTTAACAGATTTCCATATAAATTTACAAGATCCTGATACGTACTATTTCAGGTAATTAAATTACGAACTTGTTTTGCTTGCTTGTTGTATGAAGCGAAGATTCATAACGGACGAAGTTTCATAATTCACAAAAAGTGAAACTAACGAACGCGGCGATGCAATACACCCCTCACTGTCTGGGCAGCACATATCGTTGCCCACATGAGCGAGGAAGACAGAGTACAACTTCTTTAAAAAGTATGTTGCACGTACAAAAATGTCTAAATATTTATTTACCAAATTATGGGATTAAGAGATATTGAATTATGTGTAATAATTTATTAAATAACATTCAAATTTAAATATTTTTTACTTTTCAATTACGTAAATCTTTTATGGCTTTGATAAATCTGATTATTTAAAACCTCGCTTCTTGCTTTTATGGAAATTAGTATTATTTATATTTTTTAAACATTTTCTATAATTGTATAAGTATTTATAAGTAGTAACAACTTTATAAATGCTTAGTTATAAATGGTAAATTAGCCATTTATAGGCAATGCCACACATAAAATAAGTTCCTTCAGTATTAAAAAGTGGTTCATATTTAAAATTGATCACATCGATTTAAATATGACTTGATAAGTTATAAACTTAATACTTTTTTTTTGCACACTTTTCAGAATGATTTTAGTAACTTTCTCACGAATAATTATAAAATTCCATGGTCGCTATTTATGAAAGGAAGACTACTACTACTATTTATAACTTCATCTCTTTCATCTTGCGTTTCGGTTAACAGAGCGCATATTATACTTCCGTGGTTAAAATATCTGGTTGTTAAAGCATCAAATTAAAGATTTGTCGACATTATTTCATATATACTAAATGTAATTATTGATAAGTAGTCTATTTTTATTATTGAAATATTAATCTCAAACATGTCAATACTGTCATTAAGAGAAAAAAATTGAAATTTAACGAAAAGAAAAATAGGTCTATATTTCCATGGTAACTAAAATTGTGTTATAGCAAACATACTTGATAGTATTAATGCTATTAATATTATAACGTTTTAATCAATGTCTTTAGTTAAAATTACGCATCATGACGAAGTTATATACAGAATTCTCGATAAACCTCCTCCAGAACCGCTGAAAACTCCTAGGTATTTTTGAATTTTAACTATTAGAAATATATACACGAATCAAAAGAGTTGAGCAGATTTATTATTACAATGTGAAAGACGTCCAAATATTTAATTTTCGAAGGATGATTATTCAAATCATTTTTATAAGTTTTATCTTTAAAGAATATTTGTTGTCCCATAATTAACGGGATTTTTTAAATTTTACAACATACGAGTGCTTAAGAAAAGAGAAAGACCTTTTAATTGAATTACTACAATATGATAAATATTTATCATTAACGTCTCTGCCTATTATATCCACTGCAGAGAATATAATATTGACACAAAACATGAACCTGAGCCACTTATTGTTTCATAGACGAAGAAAAAATACCTAGTGGATTAATTGCCCTGTTAATTCAATCTTCTAAACATGTCAAAATCATATTAGATACATGAACCAGTGAATATATTTTTTCACTTCTATGTTTACAAGTACTAGCAATAAAATAATTCCAATATTTTACTATATTAATAAAATGAAATTATTATGTCTAATAGATATGAATCAAAATTGGAGAGAAAACTAAAAGAAACTAAGATTCCTCAGATGAAAAGAACTTTTGGGTGTGCAGAGACTCCCTTAAAACCACCAGAAATATTTCTAAAAAAAGGCGAAGGCATAGGACAGCAATGTAAGAAATCTGATCATAAATGCATTGCAGGCAATCTTCCGCCAGTGCCCAAGCGGCCTCCACCGCAAAAGTACCAAGAGAAACCAAAAGTTAATTTTAAAGTACTTAATATAAAAAAAGCTTTAAAAACAAAGGCACATCCCGTGGAACCAAGGTAAAATTACTAAATGTCCTAGTTCTCCATCTATGTTGAGATTGATATCATTTTTTTATGTAAAAGCTTTATGATATTATTGCCTTGTTATATTTTTAATAATGCTTTTTATGCCTGCCATTTAATTTTATTAAATTTTTATAATTATTCAGATTAGTAGATACCAGAAACGGGCATATAAAAAAGATAAAAGGTTCTGGTGAAGTACCGGAGTACTGCCTAAGACCAGATTTTGGACAGATGCCAGATTATCTAGTAAAAAGAAATAGAAGAATTCAGAGACAATTGGAAAAAACAAGGCTGGCCGAAGAAAACAAGGAAAGCCTCTGCAAACTAATAAATGTAGAGGAACGGCATAAACTTTTGGCTGTAAGTTTATGTTATATATATATATTACTTATCGTTTAGTCACACAATAAAATTAAAATCAGTTCCATCAGTCATTAACCACATTTAGCAGATTATTAATGTTATCATAAAATAATATTTAAATATACCTGTTAACATTATAAATTAGTAATAATTTCATCTTTGGATTCCTCGAACTAACTCTAACGACTCATAAAATTTCAAATACGATATCTTCCTCATTGTTACCTAATGTTATTTTAAAATTTAGAATTGCCCAGACGTACCTCATGTATGACCAACTTTTGACTGTTTAGGGTTTTTTTTGATATTAGGAGGTGACAAACAAGCACACGATTTACATGATAGTAACATCCATCCACATTTTCGTTTTGGAATCATAATACAGATTATATATTGTACTTATAAATTGGGTCAAAAACTTATCATATATCAATACAAACTTGTCACCCCCGAGGGCTGAAGAATCCCTCGTCACAAGTAGTTACCCCGTCGTTCCTTATCACTTTTTTTTCAGTCTCCAGTCGAAACACTGTAATCATTAAACTGGTATTTCGTGAAAGGGTGCTCCTTGTCCGGTTCTTCAGATAACACCTAGTAGGTAGTCGAAGCGTAGCTATACGACGCTAATAATTCGACGTCATTATATCAGATTTCGTACAAACATATATTGTCGCCGCCTCTAAGGAAGCGCGTCAATCTGCTAGAATCCTAAGGGGATCCCAATAGGACGCCCAAGAAGGCTGAACCTCGGTTTGTTCAGTTACTTCTGACGTGTTATCATTTCCTACCCGTGAGATATTAATATTTGGAATTGGCGCTGGTGGATAAGTGGCGCAAGAAAGTTCAGCGACGTTATTGTTCCTTTTACTTGAGGAATATTAACCTGATGTGCAGGAAGGGCTTGTTCAGTTTTATTTTGATACTATTAAAGATGACTGTTGTTGTAGTGAGGTGATGAAAAAATATTATTACCTTACTTTTTAACAAACGACATACAAATGAGATTTGACAGTGCTAGTTACACTGCAGTTTGTTTCTAGCTGCAGAATTAAGAGATTAATTAAGAGTCAGCTCGATCGGGGTAGGACCACGCCCTCTCAGAATACCAGCGTAAAATAGAAGTATATCTGTTTCGTCTGGTGAGTGCAGGGATCCGGAGACCTTTATTACTGGGGACGAAGCACTCTATCATAGTCCACAAGGGTGACAACGCATCTGCATTATGATTCCTTGTCAAGGATGAATTCAGATTGATGATTCAGTCATGGGCCGCAGAAATCACTTACCATCAGGTGAACTGTGTGCTCGTGTGTTACTCACAATGTAATAAAATAAAAACTATACCTGATAGATAATGAAGACTGTCATGATGATGGTCTGGTATGAAGATAATTAACCTTAGTTTAATCTCATAGTTTTCTAAGAGGATATCATGATTAATAATTATTAAAATTATTAATTATTAAAATGGGAATAATTGCTTTAGGTTATTGAGACTGCGAGAGTTAAATTTCTTTAATTTCAATTTCCTAACTTGATTTTGTTTTAGGATTTAAAGCAAAATTGGCAAATAATGCAAAAGGCTTTCTTACAATTGCCTATGCTTACTGACACGATACCAAAAATACTCAAAAAAACTAAAATGGAACAAGAACTACGACAATTGGAAAACGATATCGCCTTAGTTGAATCTAACCCTTATATTTATATCTACGACTAGTGGGAGTAAAAAACATAATTTTTCTTTTTCTCATGGCATTCATACACAATAGAATAAAGAAGCATATTATTACGTCATTGTTTTATATTAATTTATTGTGACTGATCAAGAATTATATTGTTCATAAAGAAACATGTTTTATTTTCTTATTTACTACTAACGACCATGAAATGATTTTTACATGTTACACGTAACCCATCGGACAATATTTATTTTTGAGGTTGAATTTTGTTGAATAATAGTTTTCGTTATTATAGATATACACAAATTAAAATTTATTGAAAATCAATTGTGTACTTAATTGGTATTCGGTAATGCCAATTGGCATAGGCGTATCGTAAAACGCTCTGTTATGATTTGCCACTGAAAGAATCCATATATAATTGGTTAATTACATTATTCGACGACCCCTCCCGACCAGAACAAACCACGTTCTCAAAAAAATCAAATTAAAACTGATTGCATCATTAGTGGCGAAACTAAAAATTAATAAAATAAAAATATTTAGCTTGAACATGTTAATTTACACTTCATACAAATCACACATTCATCAAAATCCACTAACGTTACATTAAACACCAAAGACTAACCGGAGCTTGTTGTCAATTTTGACTTATGGTATTGCGATCTGGTATATATATACCTTTACGGCCAGCCGTGTGATGCTCAGTCACTAAGGGAGCTATGGAGAGACTAAGTGTTTCTGCGTAATAGAAGACACGACGTAAACATCGAACATCAGGAAGCTGAAGTGGCCATGGGCCTGCCTTATAGCCTGTAGAACCGATAACCAATAGAAAGGTTCTTGAATGACGGGCAGTCGCAGTGTAAGACGACCCCACACTAAATGAAGCAACGACCTTTGTAAGTTTGCAGATAGGGGATGGATGTCGGCGTCTCAGATTGAACTACTGATAGGCTATTTTATATTATATAGGGTTAATTAGTTAGACAAAAATCTAACCCGAGCACAGATTGGAATTAGCTAAAAATTATCCACATGCTGATGCTGTGCTAGAACTAACAAATAATTTAGTTATGAACTTCGAATTAAACAAAGAATATTGGTTTGTTTTTAGATTAAGCAAAGGTGTTCGATAGTCTCCGCCTCAATGTTAAAGCTAATTTGTCTTTGTGTCAAAGATCTACGGTTGAAATTGTTCCAGAGCTTCTAAAAAGTGGAATCCAATGTGCAATATGTGCAAATAGATCTATTAGCAAAAAATCCCAATATTGTTTAAAGGTCTTCTAGGTCCAAAGTTCTTTCTTGTTTACAGAAATAACCTGTGTTAAAAAGAACTTTTAGATGCGTAAATAGTAACCTTCACCGATGGCACAGCTTTGCTTTTTAGCAAAGACAAAATTCATAAGGCACCAGAACGGTTTAAAAATCTGTCTCCACTCCATTACATAATAACATCCTAAGAAAGAACAGATACACTTAAAGCTACAAGTTAATCCGGATCTCTCAATATAATATTCCACTGTAGTTCCAAATTTATTAATAGTACCTGTCGACGTTCCAAGCTTCAGATTACATTCCAGTAAGTAGGATATAATCGTATTATTGTTTTTATTGTTACCAGAAAACTTAAAGTAAACTAAGCATTATTTACATTTTCTAGAACCGTAAGTTTATCACCTTATAAATAAATTACCCGAAGTTAGGTCTGCTATCAGTTTAAATACGAAATATAGGGGTGTGACACAAAAACAATTGTACAGATCAAAATATTTATTACGATAAAATATTGATAATTTTCATAAAAATATGAAATTTAGTATTACACCTACTGGCTACACTTATCTTAACTGACTAGAATGCCTACAATGCCAAAATGCGTATTTTATTAATAAGGTAGATATGTTATCAGGGATTTGGCATTTAGGTTCCATCCAGCTACAATATCAAGAGTTGACAATGAGAATTTAACTCAATAAAGCCCTTAATATAATGGGTCGGGGAAAACTTTTTCGTATTTTATACAGAAATTCAAGTTATTTTTAAAAAGAGTTTATTAAAATTTGATTATAATAAATATGTGCCATTTTATTGGATAACTTGTTCCCATTTTGAGTGCAATAATCCCATTGCTGTAGAAATTTTAGGACTTTTGATCAAAAAACTGCGACAGGTACTTTTGACAGTTCTCTCTTGATGTTAATCTAACACTATCTAAAGAATTCTGAAGAGACCGGAACAGGTGAAAACCTGAGGGTACAAGATCAAGGCTATATGGTTTATGCTAAATTAAGACTTCCTATATTTTGTGCTACTGTTACTGCTTAAGTCCGTAAACGACCCATTTTATTTTGCGGCTAGTGTTACATTTCTCCCATTTTAAATTTGTAAAAATGTATCGAATTTCTCCGTTAGATTCACTCATTTTAGAAGACAGAAAAACAATAGAAACTAACTTACTCTATGCCATTTTAATTATACCATTTTTGCCACCTTTCAAGAAAATTAGGCTAAACTTTATCTTATCCTGAATATGATTCAGGTGTTTGTGGCGGTGCTACTAATCACATCATAGTTTTCGAACCACGTCGAATATACCGTCGTACACGCAGCTTGTCGTACGTCAGCATTGCGCACTCCCCTGGCTCGTTCGTTCCCTCTACTGTCTAAATTTAATTAAATTATAGAGTGATCATTATTATTAATTCGATACTACATTTCTGGTTACTGGGTCATTGTTGTTTAAGTGAAAAGTTCTACCGTACCGTACTCTATATCAAATTTAATGCCAGTCTTTATAACCATTATAAAAGGTACTACGACGTAAATCTGTACTTTTGTTTTTACGATATACTGAATACTTATAATTACATCACCTAAATGCAAAAATATTGATTTGAATTGATTATAATAAAAACATAGTTCACACGGTTTTCACCTTTAATCGTTTACACTTATTGCACAAACCGCTAGCTTCAATATACCTATCATATATTCTAATATCTAAAATTAAATTATTTTTGCTAAATGCGAGCACGTAGAAAAATATTTTATTGGAATAATTCCTTATTATTATTATTTTTTTGAACATAAATTGATTAATTTCAATCACTTGTTTGGAGGGTCTTTTTAAACAAATAAAATGGACGTGACGAAAGCATTAGTGGAACATATAGTTTTATAAACTATCCAAGTTTATTTAACAGAGAATTGATTTAGGAATGTGACAAAGAAACAGAGAGGGCTGAAAGCTCAATTTTAATTAAATGCATGCAATTTCATTTATTTAAATATATACATGACATATATAATCATATGAATGCGTTTGTAACTATTCAATTTAAAATAAAAACATTTCTTGGAATTAATGACGTGTACTTTTTACAATTCATAAATTCAAGAATGATTTACCTAGCTTTGTAACAAAGAATAAGGAATATACTTTTTAGTAGAAAATTATTCAAATTTACGAAAGATATTTGTTGTGCTCCAATTATAGAGAAAAGAAAAATAATTTATGAAGAGTAAAAAAAGATCACAATGAAATAATTATGACATTAATATTTGAGACAATGTTTTTTTTACTATATTCTAACTGCAATATATTGTCCCACTTGTTACGTCACTGAGTCAAAGACATTTTTTTTATAAATTTAATGTACGATATTTATTCTATACATTTTTGTACTTAAAAAACTGTAGTTTTTACCTGTCCACATACTTTTAGTTGTTTTAAGCTTTAGCGCATTGAGGTTAGACACGTTTACACTCTTAAAGAAAGGGAGGATTTGATAAGTTTGTAATATCGTTTTCTCATTAACTAGGTGATTAGTGATTATTATTATATTTCTTTATCACCGGTTATGTCGGAACAATCCAATTTGTGTGGTTTGCCACAACTAATGAGAATTTCAGATTAGTTGCTGCAGCTGATTCGATCGACATAAAATTTTTGACTCTTTCGTAACATTAATACGCGAACCCAGGTTTTTAAATAAACCTATTTATTCTTTGATAGATGTACACATGATTTTGCTGTAATAAATCTCAAAATTATCTACACTAATCTCCGGTGAGGTAAGGCGGACGCGTTTAGAAATTTCTAAAGGGGTGAAATAGGTATGCCAACAAAGCCAACTCCCTAAAATTAGGCTTATTTTGTGGGGCGACCGGAGAAAGGGGAGTTAATTCATTCTGCATGATTATATCTCCCCAGTTACGTTCGGAGGGACATATTAGCTGACATTTCACCTAAAAAGATATAAAACTACTATATATTATAATTACAGATAACGAACAACTTTTTTTAAGTATCCTCTAGTTAAGAAAATAAAGATCGCGGAATGGTAAAATCTCGATCCAAATACGAAATGAAATGTATCCATTACTTATAAATCCGTAGTTAAAAAGCAAAACTAAGCCACTAAAAACAATACACGAACGGAAACCGCGATTGAAACCATTGAAAATTATTAATTTACCGGCACACCAATTAGTGTGCACACCGGGGGAGGGAAACATTCCCTGTTCGCTGTTAGAGAAAAGTACAATTTTTTACATAACATATTGAACGCTGTAACGCAGAATTCTGTTTCTATAGAACGTTCTGCAGAAAGTTTTTATGTTTTGACAAAAAAGACCGTACTAATAAATCAGAAATCACTGTTAAGAAATAAAACATCTTAAGTTATTTGGCATATACAGGAAGAACACATGGTAACAATTACATGTAAGGCTTTTGTAGCCGTAAAGTTAGAATCTGAACATCAGTTAAAAGTAAGTAAAGTTCTAATGAACTAATTAATGTAAACAATCATTTGATTTTTCAAATTGAACTATGTCGATAATTTGCTGAAACATAACATGATATTGGTATCTTGAAGTAAAATTTAATAGAACATCACCTGTTTTTTTTATTCATAACTCGCATAGTTCGGAAACCTTTATTTAACGCTGAAATAAAAATAGCAACATTATTACAATGCTCTTATATCGAAATTACAATAAGGCATTACACGTGTAATAAATATAAAGGGGGACAGGAGATACGATACGTCCCTTGCAAGGGTTTTAAGTAGAGAGAAGCAAATAATAATTTTAAATATCAACCCCAGTTTTCATGTTAAAATGTACCCTAGAAGTTAATTATATGGGATTTTGTTTATTATTTTGACATTTTCTGACAGGCAAACCACCAGACTCTCATTAAAAACCAAAATAAGATAAAACGCGGTTATTTTTAAGTTAAAACTACAAAACCACATATTGTACGAAAAACAAATCACATTTTAGGTAATTAAACAAACACCCAGAAAAATGTACAAAATATTGCGGGGTTAAGAACAGCAGCAGATTTAAGATTTTAAATAAAAACGGGTTTATATTAAATTTTGTGAGTTATTTAAATCTTAAATAACTCACAAATAAATTTTGGACACTATATAATATGACCAAATTTGCTGCAAATGTCATCTACCTTAAACTCTTGCAAGTAATATATCGTATTTTCAGTCAACCTGTATATATAGCGTACGTAAAGCCGATTAGGAATTTAATAATAAAAACATACGTCTTAGCAGACTTCTTAGCGAGGTTTTGATATTTAGACCCTTCGGCAATCTCGGCTGGTCCTTTTGCCTGTCCGGACGGTCCCCGAGCGAGTGTGAATTTTCTTTCACGTGTTTTAGGACCTTCAGGCTTTACCGCTTGGCCAGTACGCAATTCCGGATTAGGTCCATTCCACGCCATATAATCTTCGCTATGAAGAAGCATACGTCAAGGATAATAAAACTGAAGATTTTTAAACTTGAGATTTCTTGGATTATTCTAGGCCTTAAAATATTGTATTATATATCTCGTTTTTAAAAAAATAACAATTGTCATTTAATAATTATATATTTATATGCTACATCAAGAAAATTAGAAAGCGGTTTTTCATTTGATTTAAGTGGAAATATTTAATAAGAAATACTTACAGAAGGAGGTTATCCTTTGGTCCCTGTCGTAGCTGTGGATTGGGCCCAGTACTTGCCATACGATATTGTGTCGTATATTTTGACTCCACACTAGTGCTCGTTTTTAATATTGGTCTAAAATATTTGAAGGTATATATTAGAAAATAACTAATATTTATCTATATTATAAATACGTCCCTTAAACTTCGCTATATCACTGGTCCTAATAAATTAAAATTGTTGTAAAATGTACTTCTAGAAATACCTATGATCAAACAAATTCTAGACATAAACATATATACTAAAATATGCCTTAGGCAAGGGTAGTGATTTATATGTGCTAAAGGACTTGTAAAGGGTTCAAACAATAATTATAAACGATGCTAAACAAACGATGATTATGATAATGACTCTAATGATGTCTACTGATCTTCTGAATTACATCACGTGAGTTACCGTTATTGTTATGCATCAAACCCTCTAATCTAAACTTTTCTTTCGCTTATGAAACTGTTTGTACCTTTTTATACTGACTATTAACAATGAAAAAATAACACATGTATAGAGAAAACAATAAAAAAGCCATTTAAGAATAGGAACGTTCAAAGATGCGACAAATAATTTTGTTAAAATAACATATAAAGCTTTTTTACAGTTCAAATAATCCTAAGATTAAAGTATCTATAAAAGTCATTCCATACATTGTACATTATACACTGAATTCATTGACAGAGTTTATTAATTTATTTTTAATAGAACTTATCTTCTATTAAAATTATCTCAAAACAAAACTTTCATCTATTAAAAACATGCTTTATAACACCGAATGCATATACTGTATACATTACATTTAATTATTCGTTTGTAAATTTATTATTACAAACATGTAATGTAAACTCATGTTCATATTATTGTTATTGACTGAACAATTATAATGTTAAAAATCACTAATAAAAAATAAAAAATAATTCCCGAGTAGGGGCAGCTAAACGTCTACAAGCAGTAGGACGCGTTCACGTGAAGCCACAAACTGTGTGTTCGGACATAACCGTACAAACCGAACGCAGTGGACGTAATCATGCAAACGGACGTACTTCAGGTGCTCGGTCCAGGTCTTGAGGCGGCGGGTAGCGGGCGCAGGTGACGGGCGGCTCGGCGGCTGCTCCACGCTGACGTACATACTGACCGTACGAAGTGGGTGAGTGACGTGGTAACGATGCGGGCTGGATTGATGGCATTGGTTTGGTTCTCTAGCACTTCTGAGACTACACGGAGGGTTCGAGCTACATATATATTTTATTGCAATGCAAGACTTGGGTAGAGTAATAAACGACACATCTATAATTGTGTAGGTTAACTACACTCATTTCCAATAAAATTCGGGAAGAAAAAAAAAATCCAATTGTCTATTCTATTTTTGGAGAGGAGATTGGAAAGTTGGCGTCTTTTTTAAAAAAAATATGAAAACTATTAATAAAACGTTGTTAATAGTTATTGTAACAAGTAAGATAAGGACAGAGAAGTGGGCTGGGGTACACACATAGTAGACACTGCCGATGAATATGAATTCCAGCAATTTATATATTTATTTATGGAATAGAACAGCATAAAAAATAATAACGTTAAAATATATTATACCAACTATAACCTGTAATTTATATAAAAATATTCGTTTTTATAAGAGCAATACGCGCGAGAGTAAAGTCTGTATGTGTTAGTGTGTGTGATTTTATGCGAGTGTATGGATGTTGATAGGAATGTGTGTGAGCATGCATACACTACACAAGTGTAAAACCTTATTTGGTCAATTTACTTTGGAGTTTGTGGGTCTTTGATGGGTTTGCTGTAGTGTTGGGTGGATAGCAGGTTATCAATTGGGGAAAAAAAATATGTGGTTTGGTGTTATAGTTCGAAGTGTAACGAGTATGTTCATGATGTAGTACGTGAAAGAGACACAAACTTGTATGACGGTTGCGTATAAAGGGACATTAACTCTAAAGCGAGGACAGATCTGATGTTGATTATTGGGAATTGCGCTTTTTTTTTGCATGGCCGCCGTTATCCCGAGGGCTTTTACAGTTTCGCCGGGTTGAGAGGTGACCGAGCGCTTATGGCGCTCAGTCGAAACCTCTATTAGTGGGTAAACAGCACAAGGGCTCCCAAGAGGGAGCTTCGGCTTGGACCGTTACCATGTTCCGCATGAGTGTCTGACTCGCCCTCTCGTCTGCCTGAGAGGGCTGAACCTCGGCTCTATCATTCGCTTCTGACAAAAAATTGTCTACATTAATATCACTATTATTATTATTGGCTATCTGTACTACTACTTCGGAATGCGTGGGCGCTGGAGAAGTGGCGAGTAAGCAAGAAACGCCAGCGACGCTTCTATCTGTATTGACTGGATAGAGCAGGCCTGTGACATGGCGGTATCGCGAATAACCTTCTTTGTGACCGACGGCGAGGGCGGTATGAGGGTGCAATGTACGTGTGTAGTGTTTTATGAAGGGCTTGCAGAGTAGCTGCACATGCATGCACTTTTGGTGGGGTTAACCTCGATCCTCCATCTCCGAAACCATTTCCCTAAGATCTTGGCTGCGGATTGGAGGCGTTTACAAATAGCGTCTGGTTTGAATCCAGACACGTAGAGGCCGGTGTCATCAGCGAAAAGGGCTAGCTAACACCGCGAGTATGCGGTATGTCGTTGGTGTAGAGTGAGTATATATATAAATAGGAACTAGGACGGAGCATTTTGGTACTCCGGCACAAATGGGGCTTTTTATACCTGTCTTATGTTTACCGACAGTATGTGCTATTTTCAATAGTTGATTTTGTTTTTTAACAAACTAACTGTTTCTTTATTAGTAGCATCTTATTAATTTAATGCCTGAAGTCTAGAAGAGCAAAATAAAAATTCTATTTAATTATAATATGCATAATCTACAAGTAAGATTATTTTTTGGTTTCTATGACTACGCTGAGAATATAGAGGGCGGGAACGGGGAATACGATACATTACTTGCAAAGGGTGAAAGTAGAGCACATTTGCAGCAAATTTAGTCACATGACAGTGTTCGAAACTTGGTTATTTCTTGATTATTCAAGATTTAAATTTTTACAATGTTAACCGAGAGATTAGAGAGAGTTAGAGTAGTATTTCGAGATCGGGATTTTGTTTATTATTTTGTTATTTTCTGATAGGCTATTTGATTAGTTATTCAAATAGGTAAAATTGTTATCAAAAAACGAGAACTGATTTACAACCATGTTAAAAAGCAGGCAACCTATTTCTGGGTAATGCTCTACATTGGCTTACCGCGCACGTGTGCGGTTTTTGTAGATCTCAGAAGTACAACACCAAAAGAAATATATTCGCGAATTTTTCTTTTATATGTCAACGATCCTGCTCATCAATTTCGCCCTTGTAAATAGTTATGAAATGATTTTACATAAATATTGATAGATACTTTTTGAGAAAAAATATATTATCAGCTATGATTAACAAGTCCATCACTGTTCATGTAATATCAAACCGTGAAAAGCTAAAAAGCAATTGGACAGAAGGTTAATAGTAAGCATCTATAAGGTGATTGATTATTACGAGCATTAGATATTTTAAATTGTACGTGCAGTTTAGATTTTGTTTTGATAAATTGTTGTCTTATAATCAATTCTCAATTACACATTTATACATTTCGTTTGTGGAGGTGACTCATATATTTACATTTGTATTGAAAATAATTACAGGGAACTAACTCCTACATTGCGATTCAAACGGTAGATTAATATTTTATTTCGCAATTAGTATGCAAAGTAATTGTGTGATTCAACGTTTAAGTAGAGATAATAGAGATAATATTGAGTGTGAAAATAAGAAATTAATATATATATTTGTTGACTATCAACATTTTACAAGCAGAGGGTCGCTTATCATTTGGTTTTCTTTAAATTTATTGCCATGAGTTTTGGTTATTTGTGGAGTACTTATTAAACTTTTAAAGGAAAATACACCAATTTTTCTTTAGTTTATCAGAAATGTAATTTTTTCGTTTTGCTTATCTATACTTCTATTATATACCCACTAAAAAATTTAACATTGCCATAAATTTGGCTACAATGTAAAAATCGGTATTTTAAAAAAAATATTATCACTTTATGCACTTATTCGTTACTTCTTTATTTTGTGACTTGATTGGTAACAAACAAAAGGAAAATTTGGATAACAAAGTAAGATAAAGTCTTCTTTCTATTTACTCTCTGAACACTAACACTCAGTGCAGCTTAAATATGGGATATATAATATATTTTACACCCACTGATGCTTAATATGGCTACTCTGTACATTTAAGTAAATGCAGTTAATACCTTAAGGTCTTCTATTCAAATAGGCACGGTGGAAGTAAGATTCCATTGTGATAAATAAGTTAATAAGTATATTTATCTCCTGATTAAAAAAAAATCTTTAGTTACGAATGGCGTAAATACTTACCCATTTGTTATTTCTACGGGACTAGGCCGTCGAGTTGCTTGGATTTCTACAGTTTTAGTAACCTTCAGAGCATCTTCTCGAATCACGTCGTTTAAAATTTGTTCTGCTCTTTCTTCATTGAAGTCAACGCTTTCTAAAGCGATAGATATTACACGTTCTGCTATTGTGTTATATTTAGTTTGTAGTTTTTGTTTTACTGTAACAAGATTACCAATTAGTAATTTTTAAGTCTTAAAAAATGAAATGGTTCTAAATTTGATTGGAATGGGTGTTGTATGTTACGATGCATTCTAATAGGACTCATATTCGTGTACATGAAGTGATAAAGTGTGATGTTGATGTAACCAATATAACATGATTTTAGACGGTTTCAAGTGGGTCAATGTTTTTCCGTAGATTTGTGATTGTGATGAACATAATACTTACATGTCGCTTTCTCTTCTAATGTTTTCATGATTGTCACAACTTTTTTAGCAGGTTGTGGCGTTTGTTTATCTTTCTTCTGGTTTATATTAGTCTCTTTTTTTGAAAAACCCATACCAATGAGCTCTTCACTCGCCTTTTGCACGTTGCTGTCTTTATTTGCTAATACATCCAAAATCAATGTTTCCTCTGCTTTTGGAAAAATACTTTTGAGATACCTACACCAGAAAAGGCGCCTTTAGTTTGTGTTATGTATGTTTCCGAAGTAGAATTAACATAACATGAAATTTAAATTATTATACTACTAAAATTAATTTATAATTAATGTGTTGTTGTGTTATTCTTTTTATCATTTCTATATTAATTGATAGTCAGATACACACAAAAAATTGATGTCATCTCATACATACTTTAACTTCATTTTTGGGGATTGGTGCTTGGTTTGTACGTCGACGGCCTTCGCCATGCCCATGTAACTCAAAGCAGGTCTTAAAGGAGATCCTTAAATGAAGAGTAAAATCATTTATTTATTTTTTACTTTATTCATATTTAAAATGACTGGAAAAGGCAAGTCTAGTGGGATTAGAGCCTACCTAGCCTAGTACGAAATGCCTTTTCCAAAGAACGCATTTTGTAGAGTTAGCAGTATATTTTTAGGATCATAAGAAAGTTTGTCAGTTTGGACGTGGAAATAGAGAGAGAGAGACACGAATATTGAATGCTTGACATCCTGTAAACTTGTAAAATATAACACAAAACAAGAAGGGGGAGAGGTCTTAGTGTACAAGTCTCTAAGTAGTTCGCAAAATTGTTGCAGCATAGCTCGTGAACCTTAATATTATGTTAGTAATATGTATTTTTGCCTCTTTCGTCGTTCATCGTTTAGGGAAACGTAAGTAGTGGTACTACATCAAGTTTTACCTACATCATAAAAACAATAAATTACAATCGTTTACCATGAGGAGTTCCAGTAAGAGGCGTTAAATGACTCGAACCTTGCATAGACGATCCTCCTTTTGTAAATTGCATTGCCGAGTAACCACCAATAGCACCTTTCTGCAACCGCGTCATTGAAGGCGACATGCTTAGTGGGCTTGGTGTTGTTATCGGATGTTTTTCCACTTGTAATGCGCTTATTACTACCGCTTCTCGATTATAGTATCTGTTCAAGAAGACATTAAATTAACTTTAAAAGTATAAAAAATACATATTATACAAAAATATAAATTCCTATACAGTTTATCAATATAGAATCAATATCATTATAATATTTTGAAAGGAATTAATTAATATAAGGTGTTTCTGATTATATTTGAATGGCTAGTCAATATTTTGAACTTTAAATAGCACGAGTTGCGATTAGCACTTTACTGTATTTTTATTCAACGAAGTATCGATGAAAATAGCGCCATAAGAATTAAACATCCGACCTTTGACAGAATTATTTTTATATTAATATTATATAGATATAATTTTTACTAAATATTTAATGTCTCTGCGATTTTATTGTAAAAATTCTGTAAGTAAATATAGGTCCAAAGTGAAAACCTCTCATTTTTTATACAAATTGGGTTACCCAACCCATCTTCACTTACTTCTTCAACAAAATTTTGATGTGCGTCTCACTGACAGTAGGGAACATGGCAGTTATTTTGGCAACAACTGCATCGGTGTCTGAAGTAATAGTAAGAGAGTCCTGGAACTTCTCGTTTAGGTGGGACACTCGGCCTGGAAGGGGGCTCCCTTTGGGCGTGAGGCATAAAGCTCGTCCCAGTATAGGACTCTCTGTTGGAGTGACAAACGCTTTTCCATCCTGTGAAAATATAAATTAATTTCTTTTGTCATACTTAACAGTAATGACTTAATTACAAAATTAACAGACAACATTACATTTTACTTCCCAAAGTGCACTTACCCGGTGTGGTTTAAGTCCTTTTGGGTGGAACATTTTCGGACTGTTCTATGCTGTAAATGCATGTTGTAGGCGGATAGAAGAAGGATAAGAGTGAACGTGGTAAGGAGAGCCGTGCGCAGACTGTGCATCCATATGGTACAGACATGGAGGAACAAACCAAACTGTGAACAAGTGCCAGTACTACAGATGTTAATATATTTCACTAAACTTTTTTTGTAATATTTGTGGTGACCGACGAGCACACAGTTCACATGGTAAGTAATGAACTGCAATCCATGAAGTCTACATCCATTCTCAAGA
The DNA here is from genome assembly GCA_029286865.1 of Teinopalpus imperialis. Classification (NCBI taxonomy): domain Eukaryota; kingdom Metazoa; phylum Arthropoda; class Insecta; order Lepidoptera; family Papilionidae; genus Teinopalpus; species Teinopalpus imperialis. The sequence continues at coordinate 5,166,944 of JAGSMU010000007.1, forward strand.
TAGATGCAAGATTCACACGCTCCTTTTGTTGTCACCTCTGTGGACTGAGATGGAATGTAATACTATCCTTAACTGGGTAGTGGTAAAGAAGAGTGTAATGGGATCTTAAAATTAAACACTACCTACAAGTATGTTCAGCTTTTCTACTCCTTTACGGCATATAAAGGATCCTACACCATTTTCAAAGACTGGCTGTGATATATCCTGCACAGCAATGGTCGACCAGGATACACAAGACTAATTTTATTCATTTGTTTATTTTATTTATACTTTATTGCATTTACCTTTAACTTAAACAAGGTTACAAAAGACAAATTTAATGCCTATTAGCATTCTCTAGCAGTCTAGTATAGTGAGATAATATAATAGTTACAGAGACATATATGTAACAACAAAATAATATATTGTATGAATATATGCTTACTTACAATAAGTAAATAATTTAATAATAATATAATATATAACCTTCTGTACACTGATAAATATATGTCTATAACATTAGCTAATAATGAAAAGGTAGTTGACTAAATTATACAACCATCACATCACGCATTAAATGCTCATGAACTAGTTTCTTGAAAAGGGACTTTGTCAATGTTTTTCTTATCATGGTCTCGCTTAGGCAAGGAAATCCCGGTAGTGTAGGCAGAATAGTAGATGACTTAGTAAGGATACCAGTATGGTGCATTGCAAGACAGATCAACAAGAGCAATCATTCATTCACACATAATTCCATTATTTTAATTAGTTCTCTATTTATTTTAGTAGTACTTTATTGTGTTTAAAAATTTGCTAATACTGAAACTTGTAATATTTATGGTCATTATTCATAAGATTAGAAGGCGAAAGGCTAAAAGGGGGGGTTAAATTATTTCTATATATTATCTAAAAATATCTCCAGTCTCTCCCTCTTTTTAAATATACTTAAATCTTATGCAAAATTAACAGATGGATAGCACGAACGGTAACATGTGAGGACTTATTTAATACTAGGTATGTTAAAGGTTTCTAGAAGTATTTCTATATTAACATGGTGGAGTTATTAGTTTACCTGTATGCCCGGATGAATGCATTCTAAGGCAATATGATGAGCAGCGCTCTGTATAGATTTATGTTTGGATCGTATTTCTTCCATAGTAATATCAATTTTAATTCACTGAAAACTTATGGCAAATTTTATGGGAAAGCGTATTTGTTTATTTAATTATAATTTTTAAGCCGAAGTAATCACGAAAAGAAATTTAGAATATAAAGTCGAACGGACAATACATTTTCATTAGAATACAATATTTATCTTCCTTATCTTGTTTGGAATCAACACTGAAAAATTAATAATTAAGGTTTAACAAAATACGCTTATTATATGTCAATACGGTTTAAAAAGTTTTTTTTATTTCACATTGTAGCTTATGAACGCAGTCATATTCATTCAGCATACTGCGCAAGTCTATCGCCATAAAAATCAATACATTAATAATTTTTAAAGCAACGTTCATATTAAATGAAATTATTTATTACCAAGACTTTATTAAAATATAGGATATTTATAAATAAAATATTGAGGTAGAGAATATCTATCTATTATTTAATTATATTATTTTATATTTGTTTAAATAAAAAAGCCAAGAAGAGAATAAATGGACAGCTCTATTTTTTTTTCGTTGGAAAATAAAATGTTAATAATTTATTATGTGAATATAAAGCTTATATCATTGTTAATGCAATATAGTTTTTTTAGTATGTGATCACATTCGAATTAATCTCATAAATTATGTGAATTTTTCATATATTTTTAAAGGCTACTTCTATTTTAAAAGATTATTATTTGTGTCAAAAGCATTGGGCATTTTGGTATATGAACGTAGTTTTTCGATTTAAAATTGAAATTATATTCGAAGTTCAACATTTGAATCTTCCGCCATAACCTACTTGTGCTGCAATGTTTTAATTTTCTTCATTATGGCGGACAAAGGCGGTGGGCATTTTTGAGTGATATTCGTGTTAATTAAAGTGTTCAAAATTCGGTCGCTACGGGAGGGGGTTTTTCGGGGAGGGCGGAAGAAAGCGATGGCGGAAAATAGGACTTCGGACAACGTCGTTATGCCGGACATTACCGAAGTAACCGAAGCCGATCAGCTGGCGACGGAGACCGAGCACAATTCCGATCGGTCTGATGGCGATGCTGTCTTGGCAAGTGAAATCAAGACTGCTCGGCTTTCTACAGATTCGAATGGTGTCATAACAGTGCCGGTGTCATTGCCAGTCGGGACGCTCCTAACTGGCACCACATTCAACGTAATTACGTCTGACCAGCTACCAAATTTTAAACCTATGATATGTGTAGACAACGGTTTTATTTCCGGTGGTCCAGTTACCGAGGACATAAAAGCTACACATATTGTTATACAAAATCCAGCGTCACCAGCAGGTCGGGGTCAGACGCAAGACGATGCTAGTTCAAGTACTACGCCTGCGGCCCGCCCAGCGGGTGCTCGATCATGGTCGGAGACAGCACATATGCCGGTGCTCCCAGTACGCTGTAAAAATACATCAGCTGAACTTCACAAACAGAGATTTGGATCTGGAGGCCGCGGCCGATGTATCAAATATGGCCTGGAATGGTATACACCAAGTGAATTTGAAGCTTTATGTGGTCGTGCATCGAGTAAGGATTGGAAGAGGTCTATCAGGTTTGGTGGGAGGAGTATACAAGCATTAATTGATGAAGGTATTTTAACACCTCATGCAACCAGTTGCACCTGTGGAGCATGTTGTGATGATCAGTCAGGTATAAGTTACTTTATTTTTTAGTGTTACAAAATAATAATTTTTAGACAGCAAATTCTTCTGTTATAACAAACCAATTAATTTTATACAACTTGTAATATTTGTTAGCAATGGTTGTAGTGTCTTTGTAGGTTTTTAGGTGGTTACCACTCCCAGTGTTAGTCATGGTAATGCCATATAAGCATGGATGGTAGAATATAAAAAAGAGGGTATTACTTATTGCAAAATTTATGTAATTAATGCTTATTACTAAAGCTTTACATTTTGGAACTGCTAGACTGTTTTACCTCTTTAATAAAAAAAATGTTAACAGATTGATTTTATAACAGTAAAGACTGATGGGATGCTACATAACAATATTTGTTTTGATTTATATAGATTATATAAAAGGTTTGCGGTAGGCTATTAGTAATATAACTTCAATCTCTGAAGTTCTTATTCTTAATGTATATATAATATAATAAAAATTATAGTAAAGAAGTTAAGGACCTATAAGGTACAAATAGTGCGATAGCCTTAAATAATCTTAGTTGTATTAAGTGTAAGATATACACAATAAGTATATTATTATACCTATTTTCAGCAATGGGCCCGATTCGCCTTTTTACTCCATACAAAAGAAGAAGACGGAACAATCAAGAAGCAGATGAAAAAAAACCTAAGACAAAACGTGAGAATATTGTTGTTGAGAATGATGTAGACAATATTCACCAGACAAGCAATAATAGTCATTCTAAAGAGGCATGGCAGTCTATTGCAGAAGGATTGGAAACTAATGCGGACTATCATCTCTTAGAAAATCCTGAAACCAAACCTACATTAGGTAATGATAAAAATATGTTTAAATACATTCTTTTTACATGTTTATGAAGTTATTTGTATGTTTCAAGTTCAAGTTCAAGTTGTATGTAAGTCAAATTGATTCAATTATCTATAAGTACCATTTTTTAACTAAAAACTTTTACTTACTAATTATAATCTTTTTGACTAATTTTGACTTTGCAACTTCTTGTGGTGTTTACCTTAAGATATATGTACACATATATAGTATATCACATTGCAGCAAAAGTATTTGTATTAACCAGTATGCAGTCACCTTTGCCTTCCGTAATCTGATATAATATGTGGGGTCAGCAAAGGTCAGATACAGCATTAATGACATGGTTACAAATGCAACAGTAACAACAATACCCAAAACTAACAAATTGTGTTACTGTATAAAATCAAACCCATATTGTGTTAGGCCATTATCACTTTGTATGTTAGCAAAACATAGTAAACACTTGTCTGTTATTAAATTTATGGAATAATAGAAATTTAAAAATATGGTTTTATATTATTATTTTACACATAAACAAGTCAGTAGACCTACTGTTCTTTTTAGTCATTGTTTTAAGTACGTATTTGCATTGCTATACTTGTACATACTCCATTTGAAGATATACAATGCTCTGCTTGATCTAACAAAATTACAAAATATTCTTTTCCATAATAGCTATATAATTATTGATATGATTAAAACTTGATCAGCGTAAACTCATACATACACAAGGCTGATCCATATGAGATTAACTAATTGATAAGCATAAACTTCTTAAGCATGTTGATATTACTGGTACATAACCTGCTTAATGATTAACCTGCTAACCAAACATTACAAACAGAATTATGAAATGTAAGAACTAAGCTTTTCAGTTTTTCAAATTTGGGAAACTAAAACATTAAAATCAATAACAAAGAAACAAAAAACAATACTGATAATGGAAGCAAACGCAAACTAATGTTATGCACCAGCCAAGAGCAGAAACTCATTGTGAGTGAGAGCTGTGAGGAGTGGGCAGCACTTGACCAAAGACTCCTCTAATATTATGCTTGACCACATCATTTTATTTAGCTCATATTGTACCTTTACCAAATACTTATGCAATCAATTCGTTCATGGAAGCATTATTATTGCAATTTGGAACCACACGGCAACATTGCAATGTTGTTACAAATAATATAATTACTAATACAGTTAATATGATTAATATATGAAGCTGGTGTGCTAATTACTGTTTCTAAGCTTTAGGCCTTAGTGTTTACTCACCTCGGGGTCTGTCCTCACTACTTTACCATACCTCTTATTATTCTTAAGGTAGATATCAAATTAAAACATAACAGAATTAATATTAAAATACATTACTAGTTTTTCATTTAGTAAATAGTACATAAATATATAAAAATATATAATTTTAAATTTTGTATATTTTCAGGACTGCCAGATATGAGTGCTGTATTAAAACGTTTAGACGATATCAGCCAAACACTTGTAAGAGTAGCTGGTGAATTGAAACAGTGTGTGGAAGATGTTAGAATAGTTAGCAGTAGACAACTGGACAGAATAGATCAGGAGAGAACATCTGCATTACTAGCTGCAAGTGTCGACAATCAGGTTGATGCTGACCAAGTGTCGTTACATAATGTAGAAGATACTGATTCTAAAAAGGTTATTTTTATTAATGCTATGTATATTAATATGAGTATCTCAACAGGGATGGACCACACACACAATTCCAGAGGAAAATAGTGATATAATGGTGTTGTATGGTGAATGTTGAAAAAGGAAGACTTATTTACTTGAAACTAGTCATACCGTATTATTTTGTAGGTAGTGCATAATGGTGGAGATCCATGAATGGGTGGACCCAATCAACAAGATGCTGCTGTTTTATTATGTTTCGAATGGTGAGGGAACGGAACCTAATACTGGTAATTAATCATTCAATTAGCATTCAAAGCATTGCCTTAGTAATTTGTGTAGTATTTCTTCACTATCTGAACAAGAAAAACTAAAAAGAGTAAAATAATTATTGATGTACTTATATTTATTTTCTTCTTCTTTCATTGGTTCTGTAAATCTTTATGTTATAAGGTCCATGATTCTTGGTGTTAATGTCTTTTGCTATTCTTTTTAAAAACTTATAATATTGTGTGTTGCAGTAGAAAATTGTGGTAAAATTATTCTAAGTCAGTTACTCTAGCTTGTGATTACTTCTTAGCCTGTAGTTGTCATATGGCTTTTGCACTGTTTCGATAAATATTCATAATCTTCCTTTTATATTATATTTTGATGGCTGGTGGCTGACCTACCCGCTTAGTAAAAGTCCATGTCTTGCATGCTTAAGTTACTTTTTTATACATATATTACAATCTGTAGAAAAATTGTTCCTGTAATCCTAATATTTTTGGACAATATCAGGAATAGTGAAACAAGTATCATAGTTTTTTCAATTTTTGTCTATTTGTGTATTCAATTTTCACACAAAAACTACCAAAAACTACTGTCTGCAATGTAGTATGTAGGTTGTTTCTGTTCCTAGGTTACAGTAAAAATCATAATTAGTAAAATAGCTGTAAAAAAGTACAATAGCGAGATATTTATCCCTCAATTTATAATCTATAAATTATTTTATATATAGAAATTTCTGATTTGTGAATACCGGAGCTATATCGTTATTCTCCTACTCAAATAGATGCTTTAATGCATAAATATGCGCTGTAATTATTTAAACTGCCGATAGCAGTTTAAATAATTATAGCGCATATGCCTTATCGCCTTCTAAGAGAAATATAGAAATTGAGATTTTTTGTAAAATGAGATTTGAATTTATCAATTATACATCCCCTCTGCTTGCGATTATTAAAAAAAAGTAAAATAGGTACTATATTGCAGGATTGTGCTTTATAGGTATCTATAGAGGCTTTTGTTCTCTATGTAGTGGGCTGTTGATAAGCTGTAATGATGAATAAAAAAATAATACTGGTAATACTAAATTATTTGAGTGTACATACAACAAGATTGTGAACGAAGTATAAAAATAAAAAAAATTGATCTGTTGTCCGTGAAAGCAGACACACCAAGAGAGTTTCAGACCAACCATCATACGAATAAGACCTGGCTGTATGGACTAAAGTCCTTTGCCTTTCCCATTAGGGATAAATTAATATCATCATCATCATCAGACGCACCAAGAATTGACAAGCAAATTCCCACCAAATAATATCGGAAAATATATTCACAAAAAAATCGCTGCAAAAATTGGTTCGTTTTCAAATTCACAAAGCAAATAACCAATGGTGTATAACTTGCCAGTATCAAACAAATGAGTAAGGAGTGTCTAATTTGTTTTGACCAGACCCAAATAAATTAGATAATATTATTCATGATAGAACCTAGTTTTAATCATTCCTTAAAAGTTTCACCAGTTTATTCCAATATATAATTCGTGCTGTAATATGTAGCCCGTGAACGACCCAATCAATCTCTTAGATAGATTTCTTTCAGATCTCCAGTTTCAGAGCTGTATTTATTATACGCCTCTTGACCTTAACCTCCGTTATGACAGGCCCATATATTAGCCCTAAACATGGTTCGGAGCCAATGGAGAGCGCATCTCATACAAAGTTTCTAGCGGAGCACCCTTTGGTGCCATGAGAGAATTCTTTAACGGCCCCAATTAAACTCTCATTTTGCCTTCTTATAATTTTTTTTGAAGTCTGCTTTCATTAAAAACTGTATTTTTATTAAGTGTAATTGATGATATTTTTTTCAGTGTGCAAATTGCAACCGAGAAGCGTCAGCAGAATGTTCTTTGTGCCGACGTACACCTTATTGTTCAACTTATTGCCAGAAAAAAGACTGGTCATCGCATCAGATTGAGTGCCTGCGTTCCGTGCCCACCTTACACGCAGACGGTCAACAGCATCAATCAATTATGTTTATAGTCGAAAGTCAACATGAATAACATAAGGTACTATTATATTATATGGTACTATTATTATATTATATTTATTTAAATCGAAAGTCGAAAGTATTATGATAATTTTGAAACTGCTGTGCGATACTCGGCGGTAACTCGCGAAAGATTCTCTTTTGCCGCGTTACTGGAACTTGGCAATAAGTCGAATGAATTGATAAAACAACATTGCGTTATCTATTTATTTATATATATAACCCTGTAGCGACATAACAAACCTTCGGTGAAGCCCGAAAATTTGGCCGAGACATTACAGTATGTATGTATTTATTGTCTTATTTGACATTTTCTATCTTTCAATACTCTTATTAAGTATATAACGACGATATTATCGATTAATTTTGGTCACTGCCCAGGTGCGCATTACAATTCTGTATCCCTTTTATTTACTTAAGTAAAAATATGGGTTTGGTGTGGTTAGTGACTATGCACAAACGCATTAATACAATTTCTCAGCAGTAGTGTTGAGCTAAGTTGGATCTGGGAACTAGCTAGCTAGAGTCGATATGATCACGCCCTAACAAAATACCAGCGTATATATTTCACGATGCATTCGATTGTAGTCCTCAGGGCTGACCACGCATATGCATTTTGTATGTTTGTTGAAGCTGTATGTAAAAGTCATGGGCCGTATTTACCACCACTCTCTACCAGGTGAACTGCTTGCTGCTGGAAGAATGATAGTTACCTCCCCCCTAATATTATATAAAAAAAAGAAAGATAACCTAGACTTTTATAAATGGTATGAGGAGACATTTTCTGCAAGTGACGTTACAAAATTCGTATTTGTCCATTGTTTCATAGTATTGAGGGTGACGAACGCCCAGACCCACTTACATCCTCGACATCATAATGCAGATTTGCTGTCACCTTTGAGGACTAAGATGGATAGCCTTGTCACCACACTCACCAGACTAAACGCATCAGAGTTATGCTGGTATTCTGTGAAGGCATTATTTACCTCCCTTTGTATTTTGACAAACTATGGGGTGGATGAACTCAGGTTAGCTCATGGAGCTATTTTAAAAACCATTGATATATAATCCAAACGTTCACTGTATTTGTGTGGATCACAATAATATGCAAAAAAGTATAAGAAAAGTGGCATTAACTTCGTCTTCTTTTTGTGAACGATTATTTTCATAACGTATAGTTTTTTTTTATAGTATATTTATCTATCACGATATTATAAATTTCTTAATAAACAGAAAAATATTCAATATATAACATAAATCCTTTTATCTTTTTTTAATTTTGCTTATATTTTACAATTGTTGATAAAAAAAAAAATGATATGAAATTAGGTGTTTTTAAGAAGAGCTAGCTTAATTTGTCACGTTTCTATAGCTGTGTCAAAGCCGTAACATGTGCTCTTCCCTTCAGTTCAATTGACTCCACAAAGAATTTTGTTTTGTCAACACTTTTATTATAAGTTTTTGATATGATAATAGAATGTACAATAAAAAAGTATGCTATTTTTGGATTACGCTTCGATTTAGAATTTCAAACATTAGTTATCATTAGAAATATATATAGAATCATTATACTATCTTTATGTATTATGATAATTACAATATAACAATTTACTTCGCTAATATTTTTTTTGATATATTTATTATAAACAGTATTTTACATTTTGGTATTATTTATCATAACAAAAAATAGATTGTATTATATAGTTATGGTGGAGATAAAGTCCCAACGGTTTACATAGAAAAATTATAAGAAAATTATATCATGAAAAAAGGCAAAATATTTAAAATTGATTAAAAAACGAACCGCGGAAGCAAATGACAGTGACAGTTGCTGTCATTTGCTTCCGCGGATGGTGTGATGGTTTATATTATTATATATAATACTAATTAATGGTGCATAGTAGATCTTATTTTGTTATCTATCGAAAATAATGCATATAGGTGGAGTAAAATAGGGTTGGGTATTTTAATCAATATTTTTTTGGTAATGATTATAATCCGCCTTTGGTTATTTTATAATTTCTAATCTACTTCTTCTAAATCCGTATAACATTTTATAAATGTTAGTATTGCTATCAACATTAATAACGTTCCTGTTAAAATTCCAAGCAAAGTAGTTGTAATGGTGGATGACTTAGTAAAGTTTCTGACACCATACACTAAACCATTAAGTAACTGGCGGGGTTATACTAGTAGCTAATCTAAATCTTTACAACTACAACTACTAAATCAAAGACCTGAGAAGAACAGGTGATAGAAACTGACACATATCTAAATAGTACTAATAAATCTAAACGATACTAACTATAATAATTAAACAGTATTCTTTTTAATAATAGGAACTAGGTCTCTGGGTCCCAAACATTAAATCAGGTTCCAAGCGACCCATTCATTTTGCGGCTGAAACAACTAACTCAATACAATATACTTAATTAAAAGTAGTATTTAAAAGTATTATTTTTATAGCGACAAAGATTTACAACAAAATTCCCAAAGATTTAAAAGTAACAGGATTCAAAGTTATTCAAGTCTGAATTAAAAAGACTTGCTAAGAAAAAGTTCTTTAGAAGAATTATTCAATGACAATTTTTGAAAAAATTAATGCCACTAGTGTTTTTTTGCAATTAGGATAAACATTATTAGTGTAAATCTTTCTTTTGACTAATTTTGATTGCCTGCTGGGTAGGACATAGCTGGACAAATTACTTCTGAATTATATATCCAATACCTATGGTCCACAAATAAATGGTTTTGATTTTTTGAAGTCTCAAGTTATTTAAGACTAATACTTAAAAAAATTTATACTTTTTATCTTTAATAGAAATATTTCCGCTAGAACAATAATGTGAGTGTCTAATGTTAAATTCACTCACTCTTGTATAAAATATATTTATAACATACATCATAGCTTGTATTTGACTACTAATTCAATTTTTTGCCATAAGGCTATGGAATACCATACAGGGAAATAAGTCCCTAAACCAGTTTAATAAATAATAGTTATAAAAAAATTGTGCTGTATTTAATAGTATAAATGAACTGCATGAAAAACTGCAATCTGCCGACCAACAACCAACGAATCTTTACTCTTATTTACAAATAGATTCCATCCATCCATCTAAATAGTGCCTGACAGGAATTTATGACAATAGTCCCCTTACGCATAGAGAACAAGATTATAAGAAGCGTATATTGAATCCTCTCAATTTTTCTTTGAATACTTAAACCCTTTCAGGTTTGTGGTTACAGTTGCTTGATGAGGGTTCATGGTTAGAGTGGCTCTGGTGATTCTGAAGTGTGTAGTGTGTGTGACTATGAAATAATAGAAGTTCTTTTTTATATAAATATATATATATGTATATATATATGTATGTATATATATATATGTATGTATGTATATATATATATATAAAAGAACTGTGATATCATGTTCAACATTTGTTGGTGGTAGTATTGATGTGAAAGTCCTATCCAAATAAGCTAAAAAGATTAGTTGTAATATAGGAAAATAAAATAAAATATTGTTAACATAAAGGTAAATAAATCCAAGTTGGTTATTACACCTTAGACGATTATTGTGATATCTTAGCCCTATATATATTTATGACAACTTGAGACTTGCTAAATTTGATTGTGCTGTAATTTGAAACGTTTTTTTTATATGTTTTATTTATTATGTACCGACAAAATAATAAATAAATTCAATTTCAGACTGACTGCTGCGTTAAAAGAACGAAAAAACGTAATGTGAACTGTCAAAGAGAACCAAAGTGTGTTTTAATTAAAAATGCTACATCTGCTAAGAAATAGTGCACACGACTTACCAGAATGGACACTTTTCTTAATTTTTATAGTGCTGATATTCGTATCAATTCCATTTATTGGAGCCTAGTTGTTAGCGATTTTATAAGATATAATAATTTTACTTCAACTCTTGTAAGTTTTATATTGCTCAAGTATTGTATTGTCATTAATTTATTGACGTAGAAGAAATATATAGTGCACGAATAAATACAGGCGCTGTGTAATATATTGAAATTATGTTTAACCTAAAATAAGGATAATTTGTCCACATAAACTGAACCTTTGTCATGAAAATCAAACAATATTTATTATTTTTATCGATACTAAAAGTTGCTGGTGTCACCCATGAATTAAAGTTTTATTTACGTTTATTAGTTCTTTATATTTTTTACAAAATTGTACTCTGAATATTTTTATTGAGAAAACAAGATAGTTTTGATTGATATAACCTTAAAACATATCTAATAAAAATTAAATGTACTAGTAAAAAAAATAAGTCTATAGATTTAATGAATTTCAGTTTAAATATCGTTCTTTATTGTTATAGGGTGGGTGTTCCGCTTTAAATATTGCATTAAATGTAAAGGTATAACCCTCTCCATCTATGTACAATTTCGGATAACTCTATAATTCATTAATACCAGTACAGAAAATGTGCAATGATAGAATTTAAGTTGGATGAAAACAAGTGCTTAAGTATTTTTAGTCCTTAATTATATTTAATTAAAGCAAGCAACTTTCAGTCTATTATCATGATCCTTTCTTGAGATTTAAAAAAAGATATTTCTTTGTTAAATAGTAATAGTAACTGATCACGTTTTATAATACCTTTTTAGAATTAATCTTTTTAAATATAGTTATTTGATGATTATTGCATCTAACTCCCTAGTCCGGCCATAAGTTCTGTTACAAATGAAAATACATTTTTTTTAATGAAGTAATGTAATATTATTAAAATTTATACCTACATATTTATTAGTCTCTGCAAAAAATACAAAAATATTTGTTCAAAATGGGTGGCCATTTGACTTTTATACAGGCCTTTAATCTGTTTGGCTACGAATCAATGGATTTATGCACTGTTTCCAAGGGAAATTTCGCCATTGCTTGCTCCAAAGATGTTTTAAGATATGTCTCAATGTCTTGTCTCTGTCTATCTCTCAATGTCGTCGTGTCGTTTAGAGCAGGCCATGTCCTCTAAAACTGACCATAATTTGAAGTCTAAAGGGTTGAGGTCTGGACTAGATGAGGGCCAGTCTTCAGCTCTTATAAAGTCTGGAACGTTGGTTTCAAGCCAGGCTTGGGTAGTTCGTGCCTTGTGACCAGGTGCAGAGTCCTGCTGGAAAATCCACGGTATATTTTTAAAATGTGTATTGCTGAGATGTTTCACAACAAGATCCAAGACTGTATCTTGATACACTTTGGCTGAAGTTTTCACTCCTTTTTCACAAAAATGTAGTTTTGTGACACCTTGATAAGACACGCCCCACCAAACCATCACTGACGGAGGATTATGACCACGTTGTACTCGTTGTTGTCTTTAGAACTTTGAGCGTACACTTTATCGTTTTGTTTATTGTAGTATTCTTCAATCGTGAAATTTTTTTCATCCGTAAAAAGGATATTTCTATGCCTTTCACCTGCGTATCGCGACAGAAGGCGTTTTGATCGATCCACTCTCTTTAATTGTAAAGATTTATTTAGGGCATGTCCTGTATATCGACGACAAGCACCGAGCTTCCGGTCTTGTTTTATAATACATGACAGAGTCCTAGAGGTAATCTTCATTTCTCGCGATAAGATTTTTTTCTTCCTAATGGGGTTTCGACGAATTCTGGCTTTAACAGCATTAACAGCCTTTGTAGTTCTAACAGCACGCGGCCGCCCCGATCTTTTCTGGGCTTCGACAGAGGAAGAGTTGTTGTATCTGTTGATAGTACGATATACGAACATACGGCTGATACCAAGCTTTTGAAGTGTCTGGAATATGACCGACGTTTTGAAGTGTCTGGAATATACGTGTTCCAAAATCAAAATAATTAAAAAGTTGAAAAAAAGAAAAGTGTTTATGTAACAGTATTTATGGCCAGACTAGTTATGTATATTGAGTGTGATTGTTTATAAATATAAATATTATTTTGCGTAGTACTATGTCAATAATGAAATGTTTAAAATTTTAGTTTGCATAATTTAATAGGTGCCATTAAGGTATAAAATAATTCAGTATTAAAATAGGATTTATATTTGCCTTAGTTCAAGGCAAAGTATAAAATTCGGCTATTGAATACGATGCCTATACGCCTACATTCCATAACAATCTATTAATTGATAATAAATATTAAAAGACACAAATTAATGTTTTGTTTACGCATATATATTTGCTACATTCCCAAGAAATTGTGTCTATTTGCCATATTTAGATCCAGATCTATTCAGTCCTATAAAATTCAAAAACATTTAATTTATGAAAAAAGGTTTCGTCGAAAAAGAGACGAAATATTGGGGTTACCGTATTATTTTAATTGGTTCTACATAATGTACAGTTTAAACATTGTGGTATTAAAAGCACTTTTAAAACCTTCGAAGATAGATTATTTTATAATAATAAAAAAACTAAGGCATTTTATTCATTCTGAATTGTTCACTTTGTCTCCGTAATGTATGTGTTTAAATGAATTATTGATAGTAATTTAGATCACGGCGATCTCGCAAAAAAATCAGAGTGCCTTCTCGTCAAGAAAAGTTTGTTAATAGTATTCTCCAAAAATTAGTAAGATGGCTGAAGGAACAATTTACCGATGTTATCGGAGATAGGTTTGTATTAAGTTTAGAAACTGAAATGAACAACGATAATTTATGTGTTTTATATACAATTATTGAAATTCAAATTATAAAACTCACTACACGTTGTGCTTTTTTCGTCAAGATAAGTACTCGTATTAGCACTAGAAGCACTTAATTGTGATTGTCAATCACGAAACTTATGGTTTCATATAAGCTATTTCAAATAGTTAACATAAGAAGTATGTTTAGTGTCTATGCGTCCTTTGGTATCTTTGCTATTTTTACATATTCCAATAACTTGACAATTATAATAAATAAATACCAAACCAAAAAGCATACTAGTAAAGTAGATATCATGAAATTTGTGGTTTTACAAGATGCCGTGCGAATGATATGATTGATTATTATATCATTATGCGTTTTAATACTGTATAATTTTATATTTATTTTAACAAGTTAACATAACAGTTTAGTGACGATCTTATGGTACGTTGTACGTACGTCCAACTTTACTGTCTAATTGTTGTGGCATTGCGAATTTAGTACAAACCGGAATCTTGCTATTAACGCAACACGAATATTTAAATATGTATTGGCTTGTGATATTTACCTATACACAGCGAGTGCGTGAACACCTTGACAAAATTACATACAGATATTAAGCAAGATTTTGTACCTCTATCATTTATTTGTCTGCCACTTGGCCTCTTGGCATGTGAACGGTGAAGTGTAATATATAAACAAAATTATGTAATCAAGTTACTTAATCAAATTACTTAATCAAATACAACGAATTCTTAATATGTAATTGCGCTAGCTAAGTTACCGAATTGTCTCTGACAATTTTGACTATTAGGGATATTTTTTGAGTATATACTTTATGAATTGAATTTTATTGATTCTTTGTGATGTTTCATCATTAAATGATTTAAAAATTTTGGACCCAAAGACCATAGCAATAAGAGATAACCATATAAATAGTACGCTGTGGCAATAGTTTCTTCCTTAATTGTAAGAGCTTGGTGAAATCACGGGGCAAACATAGACTCTTTTAATACAACTCTGCCACACATATTTCTTATTTTTATCGAGTTGTAGGTAGGTACAGTATTTAAAAGGTGTAGTTAGGCATTATAAATATATATACTGCATGCCAAAAGACCACCTTAATTAAAGTAGGAAAATAAATTAAAACTCCAATAAAATATGAAATGCTTAATGAATCTGTTTAATCATCTAATAGAACTAACAATTTATTTTAGAAGCGTAAAGAAATATTAGCAGTCCAGCATAAAAGGCTATAGTTAGCTAAACTGATTGTTCATCAAAAAATCTTCCTTTACTATTAGTTTTTTCACAAGTCTCGGCGTACGGGCAATCAATTTGTTAATGGTGTCTTGTTATATATTTTTCCAAAATTCGCACAAAGCATTCCACATTTCTTCTCGCGAGGATGGGCCACGATTACGGACGTTCCTATCAAGCTCTTCCCACAAAAGTTCAATGTGATTGAGATCCGGGCTCTGAGGAGCCCAAACCATGTTTTTAACACCCCTTGTGCCTCTTTCTCTTCTAAATATCCTCTACATAACTTTGAGCTATGCTTTGGATCATTATCTTGTTGGAAAATGAATCCATCTCCAATTAATCGCAACCCGGAATAAACGGCATTTTGTTCTAAAATGTTTTTGTACTGTTTCTTTCTCAAAATTCCTTCAATTTTAATCAAATCGCCAGTTCCTTGGCTAGAGAAGCAACCCCAGACCATAATTGAACCACCATGTTTGAGTGTTGGAACTACACAATCCGACATCATCTTTTCTTGGGCACTGCGCCGAACATAAATTACGTTTTGAACGTTTTGACGAATAGTCCAAACTTTGATTCATAGCTCCAAATCATTTTTTTTAAATTTTCTTCAGTCCAATCTCGATGGGCAAGATCCCACTGCATCCGTTTTAAGCGTCAATTTCGCTTGCTGGTAACAACAATGAAATAAACTTCACTAGACGTTGTTGCTCTCGGCCTTCCCGAGCGTGGACGATCTTGAAAACTGCCTGTCTCCCTGTATCGAGTTATTGTGCCATGAACACAAGTCTTCAATAATTGCAGTTGTGAAGCAAAACAACGATAGTAGAACGCACTTTACTGCAAATTTCTCGAATTTTTCCCATTTTATGACGTTTTCACCGTAGAAACCACAAGTTTAGACTAATTGAGATTGTTTGTGAACAAACCCAAGTAAACTCGGGTATAAATAAAAAAAAAAAATAATAAGTCAGAAACACGTGTTTTCAGGAGCTAAATAATCCTTATTATTGACCAATACGTAACAAAAGAAAAGTAATTAGTAATGAGGACATTATAAAATTATTATTACGACTCTTCCACTTGGCTCTAGGGCAGCGTTTGTCGGTGTTTGAAAACAATAGATGTTTATTGTCCAATAACTTGAAAGTAAACAAAAGAATGACTTCTTTAAATATTCGACACTAACAATAGAATATGCAGACGTGCATTTCTTTTATATATTATTGTGATTTTATTACAATTGATTGATAATTATGTTGTTTATGTGCGGTCTTAAACTTTTGGCCGGCAGGGTATATGAGCCTAACAATCGTAATTGATAAACTATTTTATAGGTATAACTTATTATTAGCCTCAAACAGTTGTCTAATTACATTAGTTTTTTCTGACGGAAATATTAGGGTACAGTAGAAATTAGTTAGTTATTTTCACACAATTTTCATTAGGTAAAACACATATTAAGATCTTGATTAAGAAAATGGTAATGAAGTAAGGTAAGTTCGTTATTTTTTAAAATATTACCATTTTAGGGGGGTTATAAAACCAGCGTACGCATAGTGAGATACAATGGAAACAGTAAGCCTACAGAATCCGTCGAGGGAACGCGCTCCGAGGTTCACCCCATTTGTGCCGGAGTACCACAAGGCTCTGTCCTAGGTCCTACTTTATACACACTCTACACCAACGACATACCGCGCACTCGCGGTGTAGAGCTAGCCCTTTTCGCCGATGACACCGGCCTCTACGTGTCTGGATTTAAACCAGACGCTATTTGTAAACGCCTCCAATCTGCAGCCAACACCTTAGGGAAATGGTTTCGGAAATGGAGGATCGAGGTTAACCCCACCAAAAGTGCAGCCATTTACTTCTCTCGGCGCAACAAAACGCCGCATCTCCAAACTATAGAGTTATTTGATCGTCCAATCCCTGGGAAAAGACAGTCAAATACTTAGGCGTCACATTAGATGAAAGACTCACCTTCGGTCCGCATGTCAACCGCGTACGGAATCGAGCAGCGTTCGTCCTAGGTCGTTTGCACCCGTTACTTAATAAAAATAGCAAAATGTCCCTGCGTAATAAAATTACACTTTACAAAGCGTGCATCCGACCCATAATGACATACGCAAGCCCCGTCTTTGCGCATGCCTCCCCGCGTCACATTCACCGACTTCAGGTAATACAAAATCGTTTCATGCGCAAGGCCACCGGTGCGCCGTGGTTCTTGCGTAACGAAAATCTACACATAGATCTTGAGCTGCCGACCATAGCTCAGTACCTGAAGCAGGCTTCTCGCCGATATTTCGACTCTGCCGTCACACACCTAAACCCTTTGATTGTAAGTGGCGCCACTTACAATCCCATCGCGAATCACAGATTTACCCGCGTCCGTAGGAGACCGAGGCACGCCCTCGACGACCCTGACGACGCAACCACCAGGGCCCAAGCCCTTCATAAAACACAACACACAAACATTGCACCCTCATATCGCCCCCGCCGACGGCGAGGGCGTCGCAAACAAAGTTATTCGCGATACCGCCATGTCACTGGCCGGTTCTCTCCAGTCCATACAGATAGAAGCGTTGCTGGAGTTTCTTGCGCCACTTCTTCTCCAGCGCCCACGCATTCTGAAGTGGTGGTACAGGTAGTTAATAATAATAGTGATATTAATTAAGATAATCCTCTGTCAGAAGCAACTGACCGAGTCGAGGTTCGGCCCTCTTGGGCACCCTCGAGTCAGACGCTCTCGCGAAACAGGGTAACGGTCCAAGCCGAGGCTCCCTCTCGGGAGCCCTTGGGCTGGTTACCCATATATAGAGGTCTCGACTGAGAGCCATAAGCGCTCGGTCACCTCTCAACCCGGTGAAACTGTAAAAGCCCTGGGGCTAACAGCGGCCATCAGCCCGAAAAAAAAAAAAAAAAAAAAAAAAAAAGCCTACAGAATTTACGAGGGTGGGTTTTTATATTTTAAAAGTTTTTTACACTGAAATTTAACATTAAATTTTATTTAATCTTTCACATTAATTGCTAATTCCATTCGTCCAGATAATTTACAACTGCACTGGTCACATCAGTACTAAAGCAAATCGATTTCCCAAAAGTTCTAACCGTATCTATCTGAATTTACAGGTTAAAATAAATTCAATAACAAAATCATATTTAAATAATTAGAAAATACAATGAAATAAATTCGAGATATATGTCGTAAAGAATTAAACTCCGACAAATATTTTATAATTTTGAATATTTACGATCACATTTGTAGTTATAGCTTTAGGTCCTGAATTATTTTTTTGAGTCTCTTTTATCAGTATTTTGACAGACGGAAATGTTACAACATTAAATTATATTAGTTTAAAAATTACGATAAAATCATTTGAAAAAAGAAGTATTTATGTAGATACTGTTTAACATCTGAATCCATAACGTACCAAATCTTATTTTAATTAAAAATGGTTGTAGCCGCATTTGATACTATACAACATAAAAACGTTTAATAAGACTAAGAAATTCATAAATTTTAATACTTAACTAAACTATTTTAATATATACTATATATTTTTAATCCATTCAATCATCCAATCATTATTTATTCATTAAGTAAATATAAGAGTTCATAAAAATTATTGAACCAATTTTGTAGAATACGAAATTTGCATTGATATATTTTAGATAAAAAACTATATTTGAAAGTAATAAGTTGTAGGGAACTAATAATTATTTTGTATATCAAACTAAAGTAAATTATTTTGTCATTAACAAAATAAAGGGCGTAATGTAAATAAAAACGTCTCACGCCTTTTATGTTATGTATACGCCGTGTGTAGCGCGCCATATCACACTAAGCGTACTTGTATAAGTAATTACTTATATTATTATACAAGACTAATAATATAGAGATAGATAGGATCGAGATAGTGTGTGCATGGTTATCTCGTCTTGTCTCCTCAATAGTTAGTCAATATGAGAGCCTGATCAAAATTTTTGTCTCATTGTATTATGGTCCAAACTATATAAAATTGATTACCGTAAACCAAAAAATACTAGATTCAGAAATTTTTCATGCATCGGTAGGAGATTAGTTAAGGTCACTGGTTTAAATTAAGCTACAGTACTAATCCCAGGCGCAATCTACTTTACCCACTCTCGTTTTAGATTGTGAAGGACTACTGCTAGTTCAAGTTAATGTACCGTCATTCAAGTTTAATTATATGCCTAACAATATCGATTTCAGTAATAATATGTATAGATAACAATTTATAAAAAAGTGCGATGATTGCTTAGTTTTAGCATATTTTAGATGTGACAGTGTATGACTAACACTGTCAGATTGTTTGATATCAATATGTATTGTTGTTCAAAGAAACCAAAATACGCCGTTTCATAGCACTTTTGGGTGCTGTGTTTTAAAATATAAATATCATCACATTACCTTACACGACAGTAAGAACATTGTATTATATACATAACAACAATCAGAATGCTCTTCCAAGGTTTCAAGTTTTGTAAGCATTGCATACTTTATATTGTCCTGCACGGTAATTTTGATACAGATGATTATATTACTTATTTGCTGTTATATACATCGTCATTGTATATACCATACTGGAACACATGAATTATTGGTCGCTGGTTCCAAACTTACTGGTGTCAGCTTAATACTTGTATTTTTTTTTGTGATGAAATTGCATTGACATGAGTATATCAACACATAACTCGCGTGCTCTTTTTTTGCTAAGGTTTTTAATTGTCCTTATCTGCTAAACTAAATGTATATTTTGATTTTTTTTGTAGCAATAATATCGTGTTACATTTTTGCTGTACGAGAAATAAATGAGTTGTGAATTTAAAATGAAATCCGATGGTAGCTTCTTAATTTCTCATTGTTGACAATTCGATATATGTCTTTTATAAGCAGATAACGCTCGCTCAACAATTATGTAATGTACTTATAAGTGATTGAATTCGCCCACTAAATAATATTAATGACGCACCTCAAGTCAAGGTTTACCTTTTATTTCAACTAGTTAAGGAATGCACTAATTGTGAATAGTTTTGTAAAGTTAGTTTTCTCTTTGTAATCTAACTGTGTATGGTATAATTAAATCTGAAATAAATTTGTTTGTTGTTTTAAAAGGATCTTCCTCGTTTTCCCTTTTATAATATGAAAAACACTAAATGCGAAATGTGGGACCTATTTAAATGTAGACGAATTTCAACACAAGATTTAAGGAGAAAGATTGAAGAGTGAATTGGCAGAGTAAACATACGATTAACCGCCAATTCAGTGATAAATCGACATATTACATATATTTTTGCTTGCACAGGGGATGGAATATTATTTGCTGGCGTACTTTGTGTATTGGTGTGAGTAGCATGGAAACCTCGTTACCCCACCGCAGCAGCACGACTCGAGTACCTTATTGTAAAGTGCAAAACTACTTAAAATTGTTTTATTTATCTGTGTAATCTTGCGAATGACTTTTTGAGATTACTTATAAATTATTTATTTATAGTGGTTGAAAAACGTACCTACATATATGTATTTAGTAGATAATTTATATATAGAACTTTTCGGAAATATTTTGCTATCTTCAATAAGATCACGTAGCTATAATATTTTCTCTAATAGGGAGGCCTCGCACTAACCATGCAGATTGTGCAATTATTGAATGACTACTATGCCTGGAAAATTAAACCAACTTGAGTGAAATTTATATTTAGCAGTTGACTTTCCCCCAGGCTGAAGTAAAAGAAAGCATTCATTTTAAATAAGTTCAATCATAGGAGAAGCCTGTCTTCTCGTGTCACATACTTATAAATCTTTATGGTCTTTAGAAATAATTTCTTTTCTAAATCTTTTTACAAATTCAGAACAATGTTTACAAACTTAACAACCTTCTTCTAAGTAGTGAAGTGTTTATCTCTCTATAAATTCTGCAGTATCTCTCTCTAAATCTGCTTCCTTACTGTATTTATAATATCTCGTAGATGTTAGGGAACACCTTAGTTTTTGTACCTACGTACTTTTATTGCTAACCCTTTGAAAATATCTTTCTTTATCGAGAAGCTGTACCTAATTAACTAGGAAGAAAATCAAACATTCAACTTATTTTATTTTATAACCATTTATTTATTAATTTTTTCACATCAATATCATGAAATATCGTAATTGAGCTTAAATTGAACAAACATTTTTAATCTAACATCCATTATAACTGTGGAATTAATTTAAAGATTATTACGAGATAAGAAGTTGAAGTATAGAGGAGCACAATCGTTGCAAGTGCTAATAGGCACATTGTGGACGCACGGATACCTGTCGTTGTCGTTGCGCCTGTTGTGGACTGGGTTCACCGCGTTGACGTTCTCAGGATTTTCCCTGGGCGAATTACTGCTAACTAGAATTTAAATAATCAAAGTAGTTGGTAAACAATTTAAACATCAAATATTTGTATGAAGAAGCCCCTTAGCGCCTTTATTTTGCCTAAAGATAAACTACATTAGATTGTTGTCACAGGTAGTCAGTACAACACCTACAGAATATTAAATGCTCGAAATACCTTCCTTACGTAAGTATGCCCGTAAAGAGATTTAGCATATTCAATGTTTTTCTTTGATATCAGTACACTATGGAAGAAATAAGTAAAAGTTAATCATGGATAAGTTTAGTTTTATCGTCAAAGTTAACCTACCAGCACTCCTAGGAACTTCACGGTTTCGCGATGTTAGGTCCAAGGGGATTTCAGGATCGTTTTGGTCTGAAACGGCGCGGGGTGGCGGCATTGCGACGCTAAAACATAATATAGGTGTTAAGAAAGGAAGAATATATTCTATTATATATGTATAAATAACAACAATAACTCACTTGGGTGCTTGGGGTGGATTATAAAGCTGCGGCGTGCTGAGTCGGGCGTTATAATGCGTTGGACACATCTCGCAACGGCAGTTATTTGGATTATTGTTATATTCCTAAAATAATATATATAGTACATATTACATTTTGGTTATTAGAGAAAAATTTTACGAAAAATAATAATAATAAGTAAATAAATAATTAATAAATAAAAGCAAGCTTTTAACATGTTAGTTACGCAATGGTCTAACCATTAAGTATTTTATTATTGATTTAAATTTCCAAGATAATGCTTATAAGCTAGGGTCTGTCATTATAATTTCACATTTAGTTGGTTGTTAAAAAGAAAATCATAACATACATAAATTTTATAATTTTAGAAACTACTCGAAGTTCTATACCCTTTCTAGGAGGTGTATGACCAGTGGTGGAATTTATCTATAAATAGGTTGATACCTTAGATTTTTTACTCGAAGAAATGTAGAAAAATATTTTTTAAATGAAATCGGCCTTATTTATTGAAGTTAAACTCGGAAACATTTCAAACTCTGAGTTTAAACATCGTACATCGCATCAGGTTACAAAAATTCATGTTCACCTTCTTATTTAATGTTGAAAAAGTTGTTTAAATCTGTCAAATGCCAGAAAAATCTAAAGAGAAAAGTCGATGCCTCGAGAACGGTTTCGACAGCAGCGAAATGTGAATTAATACTATAAGGGATAAAAGCGGATGCAGCTACGGCAGTGCACGATGCGGTAGACTCGGGTGCGCATCACCTGAGGAGCGACGAGGACGCGGGTGCGGCACCCGCGGTATTTGGTGTGAGTTCCGTGCCGTGCGATTTATGGCGTGTGATATTTGATAGAAGATCGTTACTCGGGGGTGAAGTGCGTATGTTATTTGTATGTTAAAGAAAAGTGCATTTAATGCGATAAGGTGTTAAGTTTCATTCGTAGAGGGCGTCTGATGAAGAATTGTTCTATCGCTGACATTCACGGACACGCATATTCAGTACGGTCAATAGAGAAAGATCCATTGATCTAAGCCGTATTGCTTGGGGCAGAACGGTTCATTTATATAAGGTCCAATGTCGCATTTATCAAAACTTATCAAAAGCCGTTGGAGGCATTATACAGTAAATCATTAATATTGGTATCAATACGATAACACACAATTATGAGGAAACAAGGATACGATTTTAAAGTGGTCTATACTCTGGGCACGTACATATGAGGGCACATTGAAAAGTTCTGAGCCTAAGGTTGATATTTAAATTCAAAAGAAAAAATAATACTGGCATGTAATAGCCATTTCTTTTTTAATTATAATCTGCTGTCTTTTGTTTTTCTTCTATCAAAATTGCAAAATTTTTGATCGATTTAACAAACTGAAGTTCACGGTTTCCGTAGAAATTGATAAAATTGAGCACCGTTCCGTAATAAAATATTTACAAAAAAAAGGATTAACGCCAAAACAAATTTATGAAGATATGTATGAGACTTTGGGGGATTTCAAATGTGGCAGAGTAGCAGTGCAAGATGAACCTAGGAGTGGTAAGCCGCCGACGGCTACCACAGACGAAAATACCAATAAAATATTAGACCTGATTTTGAATGACAGGAGATTGACGATTGCAGACATAGCAGATCAAATAGGCATTTCCTATGAACGAGCACAGAACATAATTTCCAAAGATCTTGGATTTTCTAAGGTCTCTGCCAGATGGGTACCTAGACTGCTTTCAGCCGAAAACAAACGCACCCGCCAAACAGTATCAAAGGATTGTTTGGATCTGTTCCAAAGTGTTCCTCAAGATTTTCTTAGCCGTTTCGTAACTATGGACGAAACTTGGGTTCACCACAATACATCAGAGTCCAAAGTACAATCCAAGCAATGGAAAAGAGCAGGGTCACCGCCCCCAAAAAAAGCTCGGGCCGTTTTGTCAACCAAGAAGGTAATGGCTTTAGTTTTTTGGGACTGGGGTCATAATGGTTGACTACCTTGAAAAAGGTAAAACCATAAATGCGGACTATTATTGCACACTCTTACAATGTTTGCGTGAAGAAATAAAAATAAAAAGGCCTGGTATGTTGTCTAAGAAAGTTTTGCTCCATAAAGATAACGCTCCTGTCCATACTACGACGAAATCAATCGCACAAATACACAATTGTAGCTTTGGGTTGTTGCCGCATCCACCCTATTCGCCGGACTTGGCCCCGTCTGATTACCATCTCTTCCCCAATCTAAAAAAACACATGGCACAACGAAAATTTTCGACGAATATCGAGGTACAAGAAGCTGTGACTGAATATTTTGATGAAATTGAAGATTCTTTTTTTTAGAAGTAATACTAAAGAGACAAGATGGCAAAAGTGTATAGATCATTCTGCAGACTATGTAGAGAAATAAAATAATCATTTAGTAAAAAAACTTTTTCTTAAGGTCGGGCTCAAAACTTTTCAATGTGTCCTCGTATATATTACGGATATATTATCGAGGGCAGCTCAGCTGGAATTGATGCATGAACGTGCGTCTGAGGATGTTGAGACGCATACATGTTTCATAATTGTTTATATTATTAAACATGTTTCATAAATATTCATAATATTGAATGTGTGGATGTTTACAGTTTGCTGTTGACAAAATAACTTGTGATAAGGCGACAGATGTAGAAGGAATGTCAGTCCACTAGAAATATACATAGTATTCACATATATAGAAACAAAAATACTCAAGGGACATTTCTTTTTACTTATGCCTGTATGAATATTACGCATATCAATAGTGTACGTGTCGTGCACGTACTATCAACGAAAGAGCATTAAGCTCTTGTAATTCATAAGCTAAATGTTATTTTGTAAGTAACTTTAAAAGCTTATAAAAATTTATATGCACTGTAAATAAATTTAACTTGCAATGAAACTACTCAGTCCAAAACTCGCTAGTTTGAGCTAAATAACTACTACTTGGCATACTGTAAAAACTCTTTATTTAAAATAATATTTTATTCTGGCAATAAAATATTATGTATGTAAATAATGTTAGGAAATGAAAATAATTTGTTCAAAATAGGTAACTGTTATACCTAGCAAGCGTTATTAGTTAGTAGTTTACAAGGTAATAATATTTCACCTAAAACTTATTACCTTCTAAACCACTGTCTCTACATGGCAGAGCTTACCAAACATTGACGTATTTTTCGATAAGTTTGCGATAACCCCTTCATTTTGGTACAAGCCAGCAAGACACAAATCCGCGTCTGCATACTCTGCTATAGTGACTTCCTAGATATTAGTAGATAGGGAATTAGAAGAGACCTACAGACACATAAAGCGTGGACTTTTACCGTTGTACTATTTTAATTAATATTAATACTTTCTGTTTTCGAGACATACCTGGCCTCCGATGGATCCATAATTGTAGCTAGGGCCGATATTTTGATTATATGAGCCTAGAGGGTTAATAAGTTGCGGAAAGTATCGGCAAAGACGGCTGAAAGAGTAACATTTGCAATTAGTAAACAAATGAATAGGCATAAATAACATCAAAGTAATATCGTAGTAGTTCCTAAACCATAATTAAATTACTCGTTAATGTTTTTGTACTGCAAGAAAAAGTAATTAGTGCAAGAGTGGCAATCGTACAATACACCTCACATTGAATGTACCCTATACATATATACAAATATATATATATATAGATATTTATGTATATAATTATTATTGAAACTATGTACCTGTACGCTTCAAGAACAGTGTGATACAGTAACTGATTGCTGTAAGGGTTAATAACGTTGTTATTGTTGTATGGCCCCATGGCGAAAGGTACTTGTCCTCCTGTAACATGTTTTTGTATTAGTTCTTATGTATACAAATGTTCCTAATACTACTACTAAATTGTATATTAAACAAGTACAACGTCTGAAGGCACCACTACAATTCTATTAATTCAATTAACATCATCGGATAGGAATCGAGCTTAGTAGCCGTTAGGCAGAAGCCATGTATTTTGAACACAATGTGGCCATAATGCAAGTTAATCATCAATCCATCAAAAACAGTTCAAAAATATCTGAAACATAATTGGAGAATGGACCATGACATCCCCTATCTATCCCTCACAAAATTCAATCTCAGTTATAAAAAGACCTCTTGCTTTAAGACATTTGAACCGAGGTTATCTTAGTAAAAGAAACATGTACACATATCATTCGTTTAGCCCTAAATAGTAATAATAATAATATTAACCAGGTGGAGAGAGAAAAAAAAGATATCCCCAAAATAATCAATGTAATAATTTATTTTCCACTAAACAAGATATTAATTATATGTTATAAATTTCAAATAATGCAATCGTTTGTCTTGTATAGTCATCTACCTATAGCATGCAAATTAATGATAATGCATTATATCAAAACTATATTAAATGTCAGATATGTTAAATCCTTAAAGTCATTACAATATCATTCATTAATTACTTACACAATTATCATTGTCAAAAAGGTAATGTTTTATAATTATACAAAATGAAAAAATAAATTTTTGCTATTGTTAATTATAAATTTAATATTTGTCAAAAGAAATACATGCAAATTGTAATCACTATTTTTTAAAGTAATCTTTTAGAGAATTGCATTTTTTTAAATATCTGAAACATGATAAATTTAACTTGATTGTGACTTGTAAAACAAGATCAATATATGTAAAGATTACTTAGTTATCAGATCTGGACCCAGTTGATTTGCATAAATTGTCTCCAAATCTACATCTGATGTCATCAAGTAATTAATTATTAGAGCTATAATATACTCTGCCCTAATATCTCATTATTAAACAGAAATGAAATCTTGAAAAATATTAATAAGTATTAGTACTTACCATTGTTGTCACCAGGGGGCGGCGAAACATATGGCCTAAAGCTGACGACTCCAGGCTCAGAAGGGTTGAGACTTGGCCGGATTGCATACGGTCTAACACAGTTTTGCCTTTCCTCCCTATTGCTTTCTCGCGATCTGTAAGCCATGATAATTGGCAGTGATCCGCGTTGCTAAAAATAATAAAAAACATTTCACAACTATATTCACTTGTATCATCAAAAATAATAACTACTAAAACTTGTATAATCATAATAAAGGATAAATATCACATCAAAGATTTTAAGGAATTAATTTTAACGATAATTGTATACTTACAGTGTATAATCTCCGTCCGAGGCGGTGACTCGTTCTGCGCAGTTGCAGTTCCGACAACAATGCAAAGGAAAGCTCTCTGATATTCCTTTCCGTTACGCTGTAATAACGAACTTTGAGGTTAAGCCCTGCGATTTTAATTTAATTTACAATATGATATTAATTTAAAATATGATCCTTTTTAAGAAATGTTTTCGCAATAATAATTTTTTTGCAAAAATAGAAATTATAATAAAATAGAAGGTAAACCTTTCAATTTCACAATTTGAATGTTCAAACTGTGTGCGTGCAGTTTCATCAATGAGCTTTATAGGTGACCTAGATTTCCCCTGAAGGCTGTACAGAGCATTATTGATTTACTACTTCATGGAAGGGCAGAGTCTGCGTTACGTTTGCGTTGAAAAACCAAAATGTTATGTTATGATTTTGATGAAAGAAATTTATTAAAAATGAAATGTAGTATAAAATGTAAAATTAATCCTATTAATTTTGTTAAATAAATATCGATTTATATGAAATGTTAATACTGCTTCCTTAGTAATTTTACTTGATGATTATTTTTTTTTCCATCGTAATATTAGACCACTAGTGGTAATAAATATTTTTATCTTGTCGGCAAATTTATCACGTTTAAGTGAGAATGAAGGAGATTGTGTCAGAAATATAGATTATCTTACTATTAATTTTACTAACTTGTTTCTGCCCCTCTGAACATAAAAAATACTCTAGGTAGGATAGGTCTAGATACATACCCCTTATATTGTAGACATTTCTTCTAAGGTTCTTATTTCCTTTATTTTTGCAACACTTTTTTAATTTTGTCACGGAGCAAGTATCCAATTTCGCCAAATGCAGCGAATGATCTTTTGTCATTATATTACATATGTTTATTTCTATCACATTAATGTATATCAAACTTTCCTTGCATAATAACTAGATGTCGCTTCTTTAGGGGTAGTTAGCGTCAAATGCACTGAATGATCTTGTGTCATTAATTTACTTCTATCAAATGAATGTATATTAAACTTTCCTTAAATAATAACTAGATGTCCCTCCATTAGTGACATTTAGCGAAAGAAAGTACGACAAATGACCTTAGGCTCGGAGCTTTTAAGTTCAGTCCTTTGAACTTTTAAGAAGCAATGACTGTCAAACGTGGAAACCTCCGTAATTCCCACTCCCTTGGTGAGAGCCATTCTCCCCGGAGTCGAAGCTCCAAACGCCAGTGGTAAATGGCTGCAAGGAGCCCCGCCTCCAGATCCCAAGGCATGGATCCCGCTAGAATACACGCCACCTCGTAAGAGATGGTGCGATAACCTCGAATGACCCCGACTGCCATCGCCCTCTGAGGTCTTCTCAGGAAAGCGATGGTCCTCTCAGTAAGGGCCTTTACCCAAATGGGCGCCCCATATAGGGCCATCGACGGCAACTTGCATCAGGCCCCCCGAGGTTACGTAACAGCCGCTTTAAGGCGGTAGCTGTTCCCATTAGACGAGGGGCCAGGCGAGCAAAGTGCTCATGGAAGTTCCAGCGGCTGTCGAGGATGAGACCTAGGTACCTATGTTGGAACTAACCTCGATACGGACATCACTAACAATAATGTGGGACTCCGGTGCTGGCGCCCTCCGAGGTCCGTGGAAACAGATAGCCTCGCACTTGCTAGCACCACTTTGAGTCCCAACATTTGGATTCTTTTAACCGAACCTTTTTTTTTACATGGCGAAATACCTACGCATACCCGCCCTTCAGGGGGCGAGGACGGGTTATGTCGGACTCGCACCGACTAAAACCCCACGGTGGTCGCCACCAACGCTCGCGAGGGGTCGCAGGATCTCCGTAAGGAACGCAACCGCAACCCCCCTGCGCTTCGCTGGGAGACCCCGTCCCGGGGGCGTGCGTGAAGATCGCACCCCCAGAACCCTCGCGGAACTATCACGACGACACGGTACCACGTCGTGCCCTCGTCCTCCTCGGGGTCACTAATACCGGACGGTCGGAGCCCACACTCCGACCGTCAGCGACCCGAACGTTCCCGTTTATGGTAAGGGAGCACCAATGGGAGGGCCGTGAAGAGGCGCGCGAGCGCCGCGTCGGCCTCGTCTCCGAGCAGGATCGGTCCTCTCTCTATCGAGCTCGGCAGCCTTCTTGCGGACCATTACGGTCTCGCAGAAGGAGGCTACGGCTCTCTACGCCGGTTCCCCGCTCAGAATCGCCGACACGACTGCTGGTAGGGACATGTTCCGTCCGATGTGGCCGACCAAGATCCGCCGCTCGGCTTCCCACGCCGAGCAAGCAGCGAGCGTGTGCGATGCGGAGTCTCGTTGCCGCCACAGTGGAAGCAATTCGCCGTCGCCTCGCGACCGATCTTACACAGGTAATCACCGAAGCATCCATGCCCGGTGATCACCTGCGTAAGTCTGTAGGTGAGTCTTTCCCTTCGGCCCTAACCTAACCTAAAATTAACAATAACAACAAAATATTGATAACAATGCGATCGCACACGTAATAATAAACCAAATTAATGAATTCGAGGTGTAGTCTTTTCAATCGGTTCGGGTTTGAGTGTCTCCGCTCCCTGTGAACTGCCAGACTTTTTATCTGCTCATTCCATAATTTTTACTGGCCATTTGTTTATTAGTCTGCTTACGTATTTTTAGTACTGACATTGTAAGACGAAATAATCGGCCAATTGTTGTTTTATTACTGTCTATGTTTTACTGTAGCACAAATTTAACACCCGCGGATAAAAAAATAACTGCCCATTATTTATTCAACTGATTATAATAACCTCTTGAATGTTTATATAACAGTTTAAAAAATTAGTTCCCTTTTTAAAACTATTTCATAATGCGTAGCAGATCACAACACGATCGTAGCTTAGATTCACGTAGCGTATGTCAGGTCGTAGTCGGTAGATGAAGCTTAAATGCGTTTAACGTCGTAGCACTCGTAGTGTCGCTCAACCATTTTATTTTACTCGTTACTTATTTACGCCAGTCTGGTTGTAGGCTAACTACTAGGGTAAATGATAGTTCGGTACCTGGTTGTCATAGGCTTTTTGTCTTATGCGCTCCTAATTTTATATGGATATTAAATAAATTTTGTAATTTTGTGAACGGTATATTACACACGTTTACAGTCTTTAACGGTCGAGGGGGGAGAGGAGCATTACGGAAATTTAAAAATGTGAGACGAAAAACTCAAAAGATATTATTTCAATATTTTTTGAATTTTTTTCACTAAAATGCCTTAAAAACGTTATGAAACAACTAGGAACTTATTTCCAAGAAACTGAATATAAAATGATAAAAAAACGAAGCAGGTGGAAATTCGTATTCGAACTAAACTTAAAATCGCTGTTTGAATATCTTGAAAATAGGTTTAATGAGTACCTAAGCTGATGCAGAAAGCAAACTGGCAGGTTAAAAAAAAACTAAGTTTTCAAATATTCTTTTTTCAAAAACATTTCACGCGTGCATGGGTTTTGTACAAAGTTTTTTATACTAAAATTAAAAAATATGAAAACTCAAAAATGGTTCACTTTAACATAATGCATATGGCGATTAAAATTATCACAAATAGTCATCCCTATCACCTCCTAACAAGAATACGTCGAATTGCCAATAACCCTGTATATGATCTATCTTTTTGGAATGCTCTAGGTTGTGACAAAGCGAATTACCGCATCGCACTGGGTTGTAAAGCCATACAAATGTCTTTTCGTTGAAACCCTGTATGTTGGCCTTTTTGACATATCTATTATTCATTCATTGCCTAAACAGTAGACAATTATCTCGAACCAGACGATGAATTATATCTAAATTTCTCTAAGATCTGTCACGTAATTGGACACCCCTGAATGCGCGTTAGGAGTCAAACCTGTCAGTAAATCTGCCGACAACCTTAATTCTTGTCCGATCATAACAGGAGCTGTTGGTTCTTATAACTTTGACCTTTATTTCTAGATGTGCTAAGGTATACGTTGGCCTGTGGTCGACACGACGTTTATAGCGCCATTAACAGTGAACTGTACTTTTTGCCCTTGGTTTGTAGTATTAGATCTGCCTATTGATAAACATTTTCCATGCACACGTTTACCGCGGTTTAGGTATCGAGGACTGTACGGTGTATCTCCGTAACCTTTTCTTAGAGGTTACCGCTACTTGTTTCAGCTCTCTCTGACTCTGCTTACATAAGGCACTAATTGCACAGCATCTGCTTCTAATGCGTAACCCAGAGCGTCTATCAAGGTCTTATGATCCTGAAGGCTTACTCTAGATTGATGGAGGTTTTCAAATAATTTACGTTTAAGGTCAAATTAATAACCTTGATCATGGTGTCGTCCAATTCATGAAGGTGTTTTGGAAGGCCAAATGAGTAGTTTCATAGAAGTCTAAATCTGCTCCACTATATTTAATTTAGTTCTTACCTGGTTCTGCTGATTTGCCTGTTATTGATCGCTTTTCGCCAGGTGAGCTCCTAGCTGAGTTGCCTGTTGTTGATCGCGTTCGGTCAACTGAGTTGCTAGCTGAGTTGCCTGTTGTTTATCGCGTTCGGTCAACTGAGTTGCTAGCTGAGTTCCCTGTTGATTATCGCGTTCGGTCAACTGAGTTGCTAGCCTTATTATTAAACACAAAAATGGCCTAAAATGTAGACATCTAGTGAAGAAGGGGCTCAAGCGGTTGCCCTATCGGATCGAGGTCAGAGTTAGTGAGAAGTCACTCTCGTGTTAAACATGAGCCAGTCTGCTGTATCCCAGAGTTTACTGGCAATACTAGGAGACTGGCAGCTTTAACCAAAGACTGATTCATCATCAGTACTTCGCCCAGAAATCGGGCCTACTGTGGCGTTCAATTTCTATAGTAGCTCAGAGAACAGCGAGGAATGGCTGTTAGCGGCTGGACAGTCAGAAGAAGACTAAAGGTGGCTAACCTGACTCCAAAATAACGTTTCGCAAAAGAACACGTGAACTGGACGGACGAACAGTGAAGCTTTTTCTCTTCTCAGGAGAAAGCCGATTTCTTAGGTACCTTTTTGCGTCCAACTCGATTCTTTGATTGGGGGAACTCAACGCCGACCATCTTGCGGTGTAAAAGCTCCATGCCAGATGTCCGATTTGTGCAGACGTCGGTGCGCAAAGCATTTCTCTCCCTGAACATGCACAAGCCGAGCGCTCCAGAGTCGGCAACGGTTATTACGCTTCGGCAACGGGTCTTCTTCGGTACTCCTACTCTGTAGGCGTCGTCTCGAACTACTAGAAAACAGCTTTAATTGCACTTGATCCCTAAAAAAGGGGATCGCTTACATTTGTTCAACTACAGTCCTATTGCTTTTACGCCCTTGTTCTCGAAAATGAGGGAATCCGTTATAAACTGCCAGCTTATAAGGTATCTAGAGGAACACGAGCTGATTAGAGACCGCTAGTACGGCTTCCGTCGGGGTCGCTCAGCTGGTGGCCTTCTGTTCTACTTGACTCATCGAAGGGCGCAGGCGGTCAAGATCAAGGGCCTTGCGGTTAGACTGGACGTAGCGAAGGCCTTCGATCGGGTTTGGCATAAAGCGCATCCTTCCTATGGGTTTCCTATTTCTTTCTCCAGAAAATGTCAATGAGTG
The DNA here is from genome assembly GCA_029286865.1 of Teinopalpus imperialis. Taxonomy (NCBI): domain Eukaryota; kingdom Metazoa; phylum Arthropoda; class Insecta; order Lepidoptera; family Papilionidae; genus Teinopalpus; species Teinopalpus imperialis. Next base: position 5,200,059 of record JAGSMU010000007.1, read on the forward strand.
CCGGAATAAACTTGTGTCTCAGGTTTTGTTAAACAGAGTCTCAGATTGGGGCCGACAAAATTTTGTCTAATTTAATCCCACGAAGACATAAGTTTGCGCGTTTACAGCCAAAAAGAATCCCTTCGTCGCATCTCCTAATTTTGAAAACGCTCCACTTGCTACCTCAGATAGAATCCTTGGCGATGACATATCAACCGATGTTCAGTTCCATGGTCACTCGGAGGGTAAGGCCAAATTGGCTTCTAAAAACTGGGCGTGCTTAATAGAGCAAGACAATATTTCATGTCTGCTTACTGTTTGCATCATTACAAAGCACAAATTCGGCCTCATTTGAAATACTGTTCTCATCTCTGGGCCGGGGAACTTCAGTACCAGCTTCTACCATTTGAATGCATTTAACGGAGAGCGGCTTGAATCGTTGATGACCAGGTGCTTTCCGATCGGCTTGATTCACCGGTGCATTTTTTACTTAATTTACTATGGGGAGTGTTCTGAGGAGTTGTTCGGGTAAATTCCAGCCGCTGAGTTTCAACAATCAAGACAGAATTCAGAATTTCATGCTCATCGTCTCCGATGGTTGTCAATCGACCATTGTGCGCTTTCCACGTAATATCCGTAATCTCAGAATGTCTGTATTTTCTTTAGAGTAAATGTTTCCTTACTTTAGAGTATAAAACGAATCATGTGTTTTTTTTTGATAATAAAAAGAATTTATTAATATGTCATCTCATTTAGAAAGCTAAAACCTTCACATTTAAAATAGAAAGAAATACTTTCTTAACAAAATCATAAACATTTTTTCTCTCGTCAAATTCGAATTTATTTATCATAAAACGGCACGATTCTACGCGACTTTTTCTTGAACTTTTCATTTTTTATTCAGCCATAGATATGACAAATATAGGGAAATAAAAAAATCCGACCGATATGATATAGGGATAAGCAGCAAGCAAAAAACATCCAATTTCTTCGAGGGCGTTAGCCTATTATGTTTTCTTATCACCGAGTCATCGCTTAATGTCAGGCGGGGCTTTGGACCAACTTTAGCCCATCTTGATTTTTAAAAACTTCCTTTTTTGAGCATTGAGCTTTAATCAAAATTAGTTAATCGACGAGGACACCATTGACAATGTAATAGTCTGATATTTTAATGACTTAAGTGACATAACAAAATTATTTTTTAAATCAAGTATGTCGGAATTAATTTGATTTATCACATCATTGATATTTACGACTGTCTGAGGACCGCATGGCGTAGTGATTACAGTACCTGGCTGCTGTATGGCGGGTCCTGGGTTCGATTGCTAGCCCAAGAACATATTTTTATATCACGCTTCTCAGTGTGTTGCATGCATTTCCTGTGTTTTTATTTTCCGTTTTCTTCTAATCTATTACATATGCATTTAATTAGATTAGGGAAGGAGACGATGAGTGTGAGCCGCTGTGCGCAAATGTTTGCGCAAATGCTTGGGGCACTTTAAAAATAACGAAAACAATTTTAAATTCCTCAATAGCGGACTCAGTGTGACTATAATCAACTGTATCGATCGGTTGATATAGCACCGGTGGGACGCCATTACAAAAGTGGGCAGCGTTGCCGTCGCTTTCCCGTCATTTGCAGAGTAATGACCGCACAGAATTTATGAAATAATATACTATTGTAGAAAAAGTTAAGCTAGCTAGCATTCAAAAAATAACCTTGCATAAATATCTCATTAACTATTATAAATGATAAGGGTGAATACAGGAAAGACATGGACGCTGGCTGCTGATCAGTTATCCAGTACTCTCGGTAGCAGAGTTTGTAATTAAGCCACGGTGCACGGTTGCCGAGTTTATTTTAGATTGTATTTTTTTATAAAGGAAAGTGCTCCACATGGACGCTACTATATTTTAACAATTATTATAATTTTTTATGGATACTTTAAGATTATTTATTTTTAAACTGCATAATCAGGTTCAGTAGCTAATTACGATGAAGCAGTATTTTTGTATGCTAATTAAGAATAGTCGTGTGTAATCATTTATCTACTTTAGACCAAAGAGTGTTCAAGGAAACTTAGTAGCTGTGATGATTTTTATTTGGTTATGACAACTAATATAATTATATAGCTTACACAGTGTATATACTTGACCACACCACACCTAGACCACCAGCCTCAAATAGCAATACCGTTCTTAGGGATGTCGAACACAAGTGCAACTTGAATCTTTAACGAGGATGAACGGATGTCTTGACAGTGGCTGAATCTCTAACCACCCCTTTTGTCTATCTCTAATTGCCCATCTCGAATAATTAAATGATGACACTCTATTTTTAGGTATAAGATTCAAGAAAAATGATCAATCAAAAAATGTTGGAATTTCATTTTAATCATTTGTTATTTGTTTAAAAATGTGTCTCTCTTGTTTTTTCATATGAAAATTAACACAATGCTTTTTGACGCTCATTATTGTTTTTATCAGCAATATATTTATTATGTGTATGTCAATGAAAATTTGTTATTGTTTATAATTTAAAAATGCAACGAGGACTACCGTACGTTTTTGGAACTTTTAGTGAAGAAGCAATTCCGAATGGTTTAAGTACTAAATTTAAGCCATTCGGAATTGCTGCGGTGTTGTATATGAGCATGCACTGTAATTGGATTACGAGCAATGAGGCCCTGGAAAGCACCACTGGACACACAGCAATGACAACAACGCAGATTACGATGGGCGACGAGGCAGCGTCAAAGTGATAAAGATGAGGAATAAATGACAAAATTAAATAAATGGCTAATTTATGCAAAACGGCCGTTATGCAATTTTCAATTGCTTAATGGCCGTTTTGCATAAATAAGCTACGGAGCTTAGAATAAATTACGGAGACCTATTCGTGTTTCTCTATGATAATGCGCATATTGAGTTAAACGAATGATAACCGCTCTCCGAGAGTACAACAACATCCCTCACCGGCTGGCACGCCTAACTTAAAGCGACCCATGAGATGCTCTTAAGCGAGCTGTTTGGAATCGCCACAGATCCTGTCAGAGATCAGAGAATCCGCCAATTGTGAATGGGCAAGAGTTACTGTGTAATTTAATTTCAGAATTATTTATTTCAATAACACATTTATAAAAAGTACTTTTGGTACTCCTTATTTTTGAGTTAAATATATTTGCAGAGAATTGCTGTCAATAAACTTAATGCTCTTTTTCCTACGAAGAGATCACAAATATGGCTGGGAATCGAACCCATATATGGTAAAATAAAGTTAGGTATTTTAACCACTACAAAACAATATCTTCATAAGTAATAATTTACATAGTGGATAATTTACATAATATCAGCGCATTTAAAATTTTATACAGCATCCGTCCGTAGACATTAATCTATGCATTGGGGAAAATAATTATAATTTGTTCAATCATATCCGAGGCAGCGAGAGTCGACAGATATGCGGGGAGGGGACGTTGTTCTATATATGCAGACATGCATATGTTACGGCGAGGGTTGGACGACGGGGAGAGCACCTGCATCGTTATCGATCTTTCAATAGCGTCGATTGCTTATTGGTAGCGAATGTTTGTAGGGGTTGTGTGTAGTAGTAAAGAGTAGATTTGCTTATAGTACAAAGTCGAACATGCAAATATGAAAAATCTAAAAACACTGATTAGGAAAAACGAAAAAAAATTATTGTACCTGTTTTTTTTATTCTTATTTTATTGTGGCAGTCCATATGCCGACGCTGCTGGTTAGATATAAGAATCACGAACACAATTATTCACACGAATAACATTTATTCACATATAAGCAAGAGCAAAGACAACGCACCATGGCACATCGCAAACTAGTTGCGATGTGCCATGTGTGCATACGTTCAGGCTAGTGCTACGTACTACGTGCTATATGCTATATGCTATATGCTGTATTTTATGTGCTATATGCTATGTGCTAAGTGCTATGTGCTTAAACTAGCCGCTATGTGATATGTTATTATAAGATTATTATTGTACTAAAGATATTGTAAAATAAAGATAAAAGTAAAGATGTTAAGGGAACGCGGCTTTGCTCTGCTAAACACTTAGTGTAGACGTAAATATAATTGTAACAGACTTACTATGATAAAAAATATAAAGTAGTTATATTGTTTTATGCCGAGATTATAGGGTCATACCTTTGTTTCGTGTGATAGAGAGAGGATAGCTATAATACAAACATATGATCAAGGATTATGACACAAAGAAACGTTTTATAAAACTGAAAATCAGAGTAGCTTTTAAAATGTCATTCATTGATTGCATTGGAAAACGGCTTTTAAGCCATAACTTTAGGTCAGCCGGGGGAAGGTTTGTGAACAGTCGTCCTCCTCCATAAGGAAAAAAATTGTATAATTAAAAGTTTTATTCTATAATTAAAAGTATATTTAGTTCAAGAATGCCTACGTAACCCCCACAGCCCGTGTATACTGTTATTAGTAATGGGTGTTTTCGTGAACTAATATTTGTTTCATGTTATCAAAAAGTCCTAGCAAGCAAAATACACGTTAGTACGAACCCCGGTATCAATGATTTTTTTTGTTTTGTTTTTGAATAACGCTAATGTACAACTTCCGTTAAAGGAAAACTTGTGGGGTAAGCCTGTGTGTTAACCTAGAAGTTAATTATTTTTATTAAACATATACACATTTTCGTGTAATTTATTTTAGTTAAGGTTGCCAATATTTTAAGAAACTAAGGGTGACACCAAACGCACCTAGTAATAGTTAATCTGATGGTAAGTGACGACTGCAGTGCATAAACATCAACAGCCAGGAAGATTAAAAATGCGTATGAGAATAGTTTGTTACCAGTAATAATAGTCTCCGGTACCTCATTACCAGTTAAATAGTAGACATTCACCATACGAAACACAGCAGTATAATGATGCTATTGCACGCTGTATTCTGTGGATGTGGTCTTTCCCTAGCCGAGCCTATCTACACTTGCTGCAGCTGGCAAATTGTTACAGCGTGGATGTAACACTGTCGAACATATTCGAAAACGTGGATCAGGCAGTTAGTTCCAAGTAAATAAAACCACCAAAGTCTTAATATGACTTTATTTTAAGTTCCACATACATGTATTATTTGGGAAGATACATTGACATTAATTGAATTGCACAACATCGATAGAAGAATTATAAACGCCATGATGGCCACCGGCGTAGTAAAAGAAGAAACCAGGGCTCACCGCGTTCTAATTTCTTGAGCTGAATTCACAGTGAACTTTTCAAATCTGAAATATAAAAATAATACAGTTGCAGCAATTCAATTTGTTCTGCTGATTTTTATATGATGACCTCTGCCTATAAACATCTGCCGAATGCAAAATATATCAAGATGTAATTGTGTAATACCACAGTGTTTGACGCTCGTTTAGCCACTTTTAAGCAGAGTTATTATCATTGCTACCATCGGCCATTTTAATATTTAAAGTACCTATAGTTGACCCCAAAAGCGAAAGAATATTCACACAGAGCGGAAAGGATGGCGATGATATTGTCCGTACCATAACGCAGGTAACACTGATCCTCACTACCTATATATTTAGGTCAGTTCAGATGATAGCAATTTGATGGTCACTGTAGTCCTGTCCGTAAATAGTAGGGGTGCACCCTACTATTTACGGACGGGACTACATTAATGTGTATCAACGTGTATTCTCATTTTTATGAGGGATAACAAACAAGCACAAAGTTCACCTGGTGGTAAGTCATTCCTACGGCCTATGGCGTCCACATTCTTCAACAATCCCTGAGAACTCGTATGGAATGCCTTGTCATCAGTACAATCTTTTATGAACCAAATGAAACACAGTTGCGTAATTCCCGATCGAGACGTAATTATTATGTTATAACTGATTTTCGGTGGAATCGTGGCTATCGAGGTACAAATTATATAATATAGGTATATATTTATTATTATATATGTGGAAATTTGAGGCTATTAATAGACCTCCATTGGGCTGAGATACAATGTTTCCATGGATCTGTAAAGTGACGAGGATGGATATAGTGAGAAAAATGTAGGTGAGAGAAAATATAGCTTTGTAGTAACATGGCGTGAGGATATTGTATGGTGTAAGAAAAGTGAAAATGTAAATTATTGTTCAATGAGAGGCCGGCTAAAGAAAAGTTGAGATTGCGTAACTATTACGTGGGAGGATCACTGGAAATAATATGTAATGGAAGTAGATATATAAGACGTTGGAAGATAATGATGATCGTCGATCTCTAAGTTACTTACAGCCTTCTTGTCATTATCGGTTTGCTCCACTAATAAGGACATAAGAGAACAGAGTTTTTTTGTAATATGATAACAGATTTGCAGTTTGATATGTACTTGTAAGATACCTAAGGAGCTAAACAGTCCTTACGCTGCGGTATTTGGACAGGCGGTTCTTCATTGTCTTCAGGATAGTAGACAATTGTCATTGTATAATAAATGTACTCCTAAAGAAGTTCAATTACTTATTATTATATTACGAGTACTTGCCATAAAGTAATACCTAAAATGACTGTCATCTGGTTATTACCGGTGGGCATTATTTATTTATTATTTTACTTTACTTGAATTAAAACAGTGAAACCTGTTACATGAATAAAAGGCAACTCGTTCATGCACACGATGGCGTTAAGCGTGGTGAGGGTACAACACGGCGCGACACAGGGAAATGTTTATGTTTGCGGCACTCAGATCTGGAGCGTTAATCAGAATTATTTAATTTAATTATTTGTGACGTGTCGAATTCATTCTTTCTAATTGTAATGAGAATAAAAAGTGAAAGAATGGTATTTTGAATATGCTAGTGATACTGACAAATTTATTAGGTTAGTGTAAATTTTAAAATTTTTATTATTTTTTTGAGAATTTCTTTTTAATAGATCCATGATTCCGTTTTAGTATATAGATTTTTGCTATTTCGATAATCGAATATTGCATAAGTATTTAATAATCACCACAATTATTCATTCTTTTGAAAAAGAAATTATTTTACAACTTTCAACTTACCAATGAAGCATCATCATTGATGCTCTCATTGTCCGCTGTACCAAAGTTCACTATATCACCTTGAAAAGGTACGGGGAGATTATCCGCATTAGGCGCAGAATTACCATCAAAATGTCCTGCAGCTCCTCCTTGTTCGCATGAAAGGCCGTCGTCTTTAGAAGGCTGACGATCTTCTTTGTTTGATGTTTCTGTTTCATCATCACTTTCAAAACTCACGTTCATTAACCTAGACAAAACAATTGTTTTATATATAGTGTCTCGTGATGTGCGTCGGCCTTGCACAGATATTCTTCAGAGTTAAGCACCTCTCCGAGAAGTGCTATTTTATGCTGTTTTCAGTTAATGGACTTTGTCATTAGTGGTACGTTGCCTAAAAGCTAGAAAATATGGAGCACAAACCTGGTGGTTGTAATTCCCATTCGATATGTCGCTCTAATGTAAATGCTGGTTACATTGGCAAGGATGTCCTTGAACTGATCTTTGGTAACGGCTGTGCCATCTAAGTTGGTGAATCCATCTTCAGATATTTTGACCCTGTATCTCCAGTTAACTCCTGATGGCGGTTGGATGATATTATCATATACCACAAATCTATTGTTTCCACCAATAATGACATCAGCATCGATCACAGTAATTCCTTTCCTCATTAATTGTTCATTGGATGTGAAATATATGGAGTAGTTCAAGTATCCTCCATACTCTGCGCGCCGGTCCCCTATAATTGAACATAATGATAAAGAATCGGGTAGTTGGAAATATTCAACATCAAATAATAACTTTTGTATTTTAGCATATTTTAAATTTCAAATTTAAAAGTATTTTTTTATAAAAGTAATTCAAATGATTAAGGTTTACTCACCGAGATATATATTTGGGGCGACGAAGTATGTCAGTTTTGGATTTTCACCCTTGTTCAGAAGTCTAATACCTGTCACATATTTGCTTGATATGGATGGAGCATATGGGCGTGCAGAGATGTTACGATACCGACCGAACCTGATCTGTACGAGGTACCAAGCCGTCATATCGTCCATCTGTTGAAAAAAATTAAAGCATAAACAAATGCTTATAAGATTTATTTGTTGTTGTATTGTTGAATAAGCTATTTCTATAATTATTTCTTACTTTGATCTTCACTTGCTTTGGACCGGGCAAATAATCCTCTACCGTGATGCAAAACGCGTCGGTAGAGTCTGGCTGAACCCTAAAAGTAAAGTTCAGGATTTGATATCTAGGATACACTCAGTATATAATATAATGTGATATAGATCTTTTACTGTTGTAAGATAAAAGTAATTTGACTTTGATTTTATCGACATCAACACATTGAACTTTGATTCGTTCCGTATTAATGGAATATTATGATTTTTAATAAAAGTCATTATATTTTTTAGATCATAAACATTTGTTTCGAATGGGGATTCGAACCTGCGATCTTAAGTTTCGTAGACTTTTTCGTACTCTATCTCCATCATATTACTGAAGCATCCATATCATTTTTTTACAAACTGCTAAATCGGTTAATATTTTATTTTATATTTCTGGGGTTGAAAAGTTGCTTAATTTGGGCCGGTATTCCACAAATGTGGCCAATGTATAAATATTAAAAAGAAAGTAAGGTGTACTCACTTGGATATTACTTTGGCAGCTTGATTTTGGACTGTCCTGCTCGGATTATCACCTTGTAGGGCTCGTAGCTCTAAAACAAGTTTGATTTTTACGATATCTTATAGTCGATCCTCATCAAACGCCTATATACCAGTGGACAACTTTAAGTGTGAAATTTATGAGCATATATGTACTGATATATATGCTCATAAATTTATTTTTTTATGTATATATGTACTGATGATACACGCATAAGCTGTTTACCTTTTTATTATGTATACAAAACAGCTGCTGCTAGAGGTATTTTTTATAAAATAAAGCCAGACAATCCTATTGAACAGTGATAAAAAGAAAAAGGATGATTTAACTAAAAGAAATAAATTTATTTATTTTTAAAGGTAATTTCTTAACAAATTAATATAAAATAACGCCTCCTTTAGCTCGAACACATGCGGAAATCTTCCTGGGTATGCCGAAGATCAAGTTATCCAGTAACTATTGCAGTAGGCTATTCCATTCTTAAACGGGGACTTCACCGATCTTTTACAGAGTATGTTGGGTTGACTAACGATTCTAAACAACTCGATTAAGTGCATCCCATGCGTGCTCGATCGAGTTCATGTAAGGTGAGCTTTCGGTAACGAAAAAGTATGAAGTGTGACGTTGACTGTCGGACTGCCCAGTCAGCAGTAAGAACAGAGCAGACAGAACTTGGTTACGACGCGGGTTTGAAAGAGAGAGACTGTGCGATATTTCTGAGCCGATAATTCTAATGGCATTTTGAAATTAAAAACACGTTATTATTGTTTTTTCAATTACACACACCGACTAAAATATCTTGCTTGCAGAAACAAGAATAAGCGTCAAAAATCATTGACTTCATTTTTATATGATAAAACAGAACAAGTTTTAAGATATTTTATTTGAATGACATATTTTTAAACAAAGAACAAAGGCTTAAAATAAAATTCATAAATTTTCAGCACTAAAAATATTCAGTATTTCCAAATGCAAAAAACACAAACTTTATTTAATGTGTGTTTGTTAATCCATCCTAAGTGCGTTATGTGTTTATAAGAAATGTTTTAGGGTACTATGAGCAGTTAGCTATTTAAATAGTTCTACACCGCGTTATAAGAACTAAAAGTATTGTCGGTTCTATAAATAGCCAATTAAGAATTTATCTAGGACACAAATATAGGTCCCGTTGCTTAGTACGCGCAGGCGTAAATGCATAAATGATTTTCGAGAAATAACCTTCCTCCGGCTGTTGCTATTTTTAGCTACCTTTGCCCTGCCCTATCAGTTATCAGAATTTAGATATTGATTTAATCACAAAGAAATAGTTTTATACGAAGTGTTTCAATATTCATAGATCTAAGACACATAATAGAGTCATATTCTAATAATTCAAATTCTTTGTTTGTGTGAAATAAATAAAATCCATTTCACACAAACAAAGGTTGCATTAGCTATAAGTTTCCGTGCAGTAAATCATGTTTTAAATGATCGAATGCATTATATTAGCAGCTTGGTATGAACTAAATGAAGAGGTCTAGGGTGAATTGGCTTAGCCATCCGAAGAGAGCAGGGTTGGCTGCACTGGTTGTTGGGGCATCTATAGTAGGTAGGCCAGAAATCCGGTGAAAGTAGGATAAAATGTACTGGACCGTGCTGATAGACTCATACCTGCGTGAGCGTCTGCGGCGGTTTTGTTTTTAGATCCGTTAATAGCAGCTCGAGTTCCTCTGGGTAATGCGCGCTCCACGGTGTATCGGCTCAGAATTCCATGTATGGAGCGGCCTGTACCCTGTCCACTGAATCTTCTTGCTTCTGCATTCGAAGACTTCATGAAACGGTAGATTGCACCGCTAGAACCAGCTGAGTTTTCGTACATTATTTGAAAACCTGAGAACAAATAACATATACATTAAAGTAAAAGAAAAATCGAAGCTCCCAGATGATTTGCGTATTTTCATGTAAATAACCATGAATGAAATGTTTTTATGATTTAGTGAAACTATTAAATGGTAATGAGACTAATTATGATGTAAAAATGTATAACTTACACAATTATTATTTTCGGTGCGGAGCCATGCACAGCACCGTGCTTAAAATGTATAGGGGTGTGTTTAGGATAGTTAAGTTCGAGAACATTTTGCGCGCGCATTTGACATGCGCTGTAGAGACTTCCACGGAGCTCATAGACAGCTCACTTCAAGTCATACCGGGAATGACGCGGTTGATATAGTCCTACATGTACATTATTTTTATGCCCTAAGGAAGGAAACCTTTAATATTTCTCTAACCGAGTAAAGATTATGCTTTAAACCTTTAGTTCATATTTGTTTTACTTGGGTAAATCACGGGAATATTTTCTTATTAAGAGATTTATCTGCCGTGGTGGCTTTATTATAAAGAAGCGCACTCAAACAATGGAAAAAAACACATTCTAAATTAAACATAGTACAACAAAGTTAAACTTTTATCATGTAGCGTTTTTATGTTTATTAAAATGTAACGATTTCTATAGAATTTGAATATGATAGACCGTATTTAGCAAATTATAGCATTTAATCTAATATATCTAAATATTATATGTATTACTTAACAAATATGGCTTTTAAAATGATTTTAAATCAAAATCTAAAATCCTCTAATTATTTTCTCTACATTTTAAATTTATCTAAATATCTATTGTTATTTAAATTTTTCTATTACCTTTATGTGTAAATATATCTCATGTCGTACCACGCCCCAGATTATATTTATTTTAAATAATAAATCCGATTGCTTAAAATCTTTTGTTAAAAAATATATGTACTAGTATCAATTGCAATCAACAGGTATTTAATGGAAACATGGAGATCAATAAAAACGCGAATTTCATGTATTTCGTAGCAGTCTATTAGCTTATTGCACAAATATTATCTCGGTAAATAAATAGCTAGCTTCTTTACTTAATTTGAAACGAATATATTTTCCGACACTTACCTTAAAACAGACGTTGTCGAGAGATGACATTTAGAACATGAACCTCAACAGATTGTCCGAGTCGACTGAATTTGTCCGTTCTTGCTTCTCTACGTGAGCGGGATGGGGGTTAGGGGTGGGATTCGTATCGATGCGTTTGGAAGCACGAGGCTTTGAGTGATTATTGTCAAATATGATTTATTATAGTTTTATAAAAATATATAATTAAGTCTTTTAATATTATTGTATTTTATGGTTACAGATTTTTTTGTTGGGATTGCTAGGATTTCATTAAAATTTTAAATTTCAGAAGGATGGTGTATGTAAATCGGAACATGTTCAGTTAATATAAGCAAACAATAAACTGTAAATTATAAAATATGAATTATATTAGAACTTGGTAGATATAACGTTCTAAGTAGGCCATTTACAGGTTGTTTATTTACTTTATATGTGGTGTTGTGTTAAGAGATAGTCTTATAGGGTTCTGAATTAGGATCTATAAGTAAAAGTGAATACGGTAAAAGTGGTGTAACTATAAGTGTGCTTGTGATTATTAATTATTACACATGTAACATATTTTTTTAATATTGTGACATATTTGTGTACATAATTGTTGAACAGCATAAAGTATGCTCATATCTTATATATATAATTATAGAATTAAGAAACTTATTATATCATTACTTTTATATCGGAGCTGCGTTACTATATATTAACTTTGATCATTTATAATTTCAAAATAATTTAATGTTACTCATTTAATTGTTTTGAAATAATTTTAATTGTTATTTTATCTTCGATACGTTTGCTAAACATATTATATCAAAATCTGTTGACTCTCTTTTCAGATTGAGATCATATTGGTACATTGTATATCACGAATAATTGGTTTGAGAGTAAAATTAATATTGAAAGCCTTAAAAGAATAAATAAATAAATCTAAATCAAAAGAAGCTTTATTCAAGTAGGTTTATACAAAAAACTTTTGAATCGTCAAGATAGCTAATAGGACCACCACTCCAGTAGGCAGCTGCTAGCGAGAATAAACGAGAAAGAAACTCAACTAGTTGCTCTTTTTTTTAAATAATAATTAAAAAAATAATATTTAAAATGTAGCCAAGAGTTGTCCAGTATTGAACACGAAGCACAGAACACAAATTCTACCAATGCGTAAGAAGATATTTTGATAAATTGGTTTTTAACCAAAATTTTAAATCTATTTAATGGCAAATCGATTATTATTTGGGTAATAAATATTCGAATGTCATTGCCCACGAACAATTTCTGTACCTTTAATAAAGAGATATCGGTGTCACAAGTTTGTTTTAAAAATATTTGCTTCAAATATTGTTGATTTTGTCGTTGTTGTTATTTACTGTCTACTTTGACAACGTTTGCAAAAGAACATAATTTGTTTTAAATAAATTTCACATATGCTGTTTTAGTATAGCAATATGTATATTTGTTAGATAACATTGTTTTGTGATGGTTTTTTTTCATTGACGTTTCGACATCGATATGAATTTCAGTGGATGTACATTTATTTCTGAAATAATAGTTACGAATTATTTAATATATTTTACAGAGTAATTGAAAATTTGCAATGAAATCTAATATAATTTTGAATATCCTTTTGTTATAATGTTTAACTATAATTGTGCTTAAGCTTTAAAAGTACAAACGTTTAAGTTATGATACTTTCTAATTCAGTAATATTGAGTTGCTTTTTTTACAAATTAATCGACATGTCACATCAATTCTAAATTATCTTCAAAAACTTTGATTATTACTGAGATCATGAGCGGCAATAGATCAGTAGATCATGATCATAAAGTCATAGACCACTTACTATATAGCCTAAATGTCTGTTAAATATATGATGTTTATGTGATGTTGATATAAAAACATTAATTTATGACATGGGTTTTCATTGTTTGTTTTATTAAAATTATGAAAAATAAAAATACAAAATGGATATTATATTTTATTGAAAGATAAAAAGGTTTTATATAGAACATATAAAGACATAAAATTCGAAGTTGAACATTACCTTATTACTTTATTAAATATTATTTTATGTTTTCTTATATTATTTCAATATTAATATTTAACATATCAATCATATAGATTTTATATAAAAAATACTAACATCAATTACATAAAAAAAACGTTAAAAATTTTGATGAATCGAAAAGATGTGAATTTTATTTCGCAATGAAAACAGGTATAAAAAATTAATTAGTAGGGCAAACACCGACATGTGTATTTCGAGCAGCAGAAGTCAGTGGTATCTTCACAGGCATTTCTTTTATGACTATGTTTCTGATGCACCCGGTGAAACCGCGTCTAGACGTCACACCCCTGACTTTTGATAACGGCCGCTCGTGTCCACCAATATACAACGCAGAGCGAGTATCCGTCGAACCTGACACTCCCAATCCAGCATCGGAGTAGTGGTCGTCAACACCAACGGACACCACGTGACGATATTTCACCACTATAACAAAAAATATTATATCATTCTCTTTGAAAATGCTCCTGTATTGAAAGTACATGTTTTCAAGGACGAGGGTTGCTAAACGAGGTATCTTATGCACTTCCTAGTTGGTGATTTCCGTACCCCAGTGATACCAACACCCATCGTGGATGAGGAATAAAGATGTTAATATCTTATTAGCGCTGATTAATAAAATGATACTCCTTAGTACCAGTAATTATGTCAACAGATTCGTAGCCTTCTTTGACCGTAGCCAGCATAGCAGCGTTGAGTTCATGTTTTGGAAAATCATGATCACCTTGACCCCAGTTGAGCCCCTTTTCATTCAGACAGCTTTTACGTATCACGTATAAGACTAGTGATATGATCGAGAAGAACTTTTTAAGTCTATCATATGCGTAAGTATTTACAATCCTTACTGAGAAATAAACTTGAAACAAAAATAAATTTGAAATAAAATGGAATTTTAAATTAATCTTACCGTGAATTTTGTGCCAATTTCCGTCGCAAAGTGAAAATTTATTGCCTAATTTATAACTGGCATGGAAAGGACCCTTTCCGTTTTCCACGTTAGCTACAACTTGGTTCTCTAGTAGCTCAAGGATCATATAATCTACCCTGCCATGCACACTCAATAACAATCCAGTGGAGTTCCGCGGCTTTACTTCCATAGAAATTGAAATCTCGAAGCCCACTTTGAATTTCTCGAGAAGCTGAAATATTTATTTATTTTACTAAAAATGATAGTAAAGTGACGAAAAATATCATAACTTCGTCTAACAAATTAAATAAATCTTCTAAATTTGTTTGTAAATATACTAAAATATATATATATATATATATATATATATATATATATATATATATATATATATTTGATGCTATTATGTAATACTGACAAACAAATAATTATGTGATACTCTTGATGACGTTTTTTTAAATCTTAACGTATAGATGAAAATTAAAAATAATTACATACTAAAATTTTCGCTAAGACTATAATTTGAAGAAATTGAGAAGACAAGAAGTTGAGATAGATGGAAATTTGATTTAGTCGCTATTAATTAGAATTTAAATTTAAGCTTTTGATAAGTTTTGTAATCTCTATTGTTACACACAATAAAGATACGATGACTCATAATAATGTCTCTTTCTTTTCTTTACAAATTATCTAAGTATTGTCAAATTCTTACGTAATGATGCCAGGAAATGAGATAGCTTACCTTTAAGTAATTGCTGTGAAGATTATTAGACGGTCCGAAGTACACCCCATGCTCAATGTTGTCCGTGCAACGCAATGAGTTCACGCGATACATAATGTCAGTGACATATTGACCATTCATCATCAAGCCTTTGAGACATCCTTTGAACGGCTGGTAGAAATCCTAAACATGAAAAGTCTATATGAAAATCGAATCATTTCTGATATAAATAAATAATAGCTCTTTTGTTTTTATCATAATCGATATAGCTATGGTAAGATACTCATAAAAATAATATTAAAGCGAGTATTAACCGCCTTTGCTAGGAGGTATTTCAATCCCTTTAGGGATGCTGTAGTATGGTACAAACATTGGAGTAAGCTAAATGATTCATTTTTTGAGTGTAAGAATGTGAACAATGGAAGCGCATTCATAAAACCCTTTGAATTCGATTTCTCGATCGAGTTAATCATTGTCAAGTGGATTATGAGTTAGACGTCTCAACGGCCGTTAACATCATTTTAGCAGAAATTACACATTTTTTTTTAAACATGGTTTAATTTTACTTGTTTCAAATTAATGTATTTAATGATGTTGCCTAATGAAGACTTTCTTCACTGAATAAAAATAATTTTGATAAAAACAAAATAGACTAAATTACGTAAAGAAAAGAGAATAAACGTACCATAAGATATTGACTAACACTGGATGAGACATTTCCAAGGCCTCCGTAATAGAACGGTGGCGTTAAAACTGCTGGCGAAATGCATGTGACGCTAGCTTCCCCAATACGTTCCGAGTCGACGGTGAGTTTCCCGTGACCTTCATTCCTGACTAAAGTCACTGTGTGCCACTCGGTTCCATTGTACATTAGTGGCGATTGCACGAAAGCCGTTTCTCCTCCGCAATTGAATGTGAAGTGGAGCTGGTAGAAATAAATGATATTGGATTAATTATTTTCATTAAAATATTGAGCGATGACTAGACACAATTTAACAAAAACTGACTAAATGAACTTTGACTGTAACCGTATGGTCAATGTTATTTGCTTTTGTTCACACTATATTCTAATTTTCATAAATCTTTATCTAACTACGAAAAGTAAATAGTTAACCTCTGTTAACGAAAATATTAATGATGTTAGATAGCATATTACGCAGTCGACATCATTTGGTACTAACTGAGAGATCGCCATGGAGGAAATAAATTAAATCGATGTTATTAATATTAATATTAACTTACTTGGGCGTCTTTCATGTATAGAGCAAGGAATTGGCCAGGAGCCTTATCGGCCTCAGCGTAGAATATAAGACCACCGTGCTGGTCAAATGTGCGGAAAGTGATAATAAAGTCGAATCCCTCTAGCTGTCTACCTGGCAGCTGTGAGTATTCTATTCGACTGTCGTTACGTGTGCCTGAAAGTGTAAACAATGCTCATACATTATTCCTTATTTCGTTAAGTCTTTTATACAATTTTGAGTAAATGTTTTATGGTTTATGATAGATTACATTGAAGGAAACGATTGGAAAATAATATGTGTAAGGGAGTTTGCAACTAGCTGTTAAGATCATAAATTCTTTTATGGCTTCCACAATACAATTTATATATATATTTCAAGGGCGATTAATATTCAATATACGAACCAAATCTGTATCCCTCTGCTGGATTGCCAATATCGTAGTGCGTATCGTAAGCGAGTGCACATCCGACTTCCGGCTGCGGTGGTGGTCTCCGTGTGGTCGTTGGCGGGCGAGTAGTAGTCGTGGCCTTTAACGGAGCTCTCGTCGTCTTTGGCGGAGTTATTGGAGGTAAAGTAAAGATTTCGTTTTCCTCTGAATTTACTGAGAAAGTAATATTAAGTAATTTATGTTAGTTCTGACGTAAAAAAATCTGTTGTAATTCATATAGAAATCATGTTGTAAAGAAATTTTGTCGTACCGCAGAACTAAAAAATATTTTTAACCTCTTATAGGACAATAAAATAAATGAAAACGGAACGACTATAAAATCTCAAATATTTATATATACAGATACTACGTTATATATACACACCTATTTATATACGAGGTGATGTCTGTGTATATTCTTCAAAAGCATTATCAACAGTAGACGCAAAAAAATTGTATCTAAATGTATTTGTATTGAAATTTAAAACTCTCTATAGTTCCGCGGGAATGTATGTATGTAGTATGGTATATAAAAATATTATTAGATTTAGTATTAAGAACTTAATATAGCTTTAAAAAAACCTGAATAACCTTTGAATGTTGCTATTTCAGGTGTAGATGTTGTCAGGGGCGGTAAAGGTGTCGGCGTGGGCAATACATCAGCTGGCGTCGGACCTGGCCATGACGCTTGATCTGATTTAAAGTGTAATAATACAAATATTAATATTCAATATATTATTTATACAAAATCTCCATTTAATTAAAGATTTCGCTTCGATTTTATGACGTAATTAAAATATTCAGAAAAAAAGACTCATTTATATTTAACGTGGTGGTGTCACCAAATAGTTATGTTTTATCTACGAGAAAGTCTGCTTGACCAGGCTTGGACTACGCTTTCAGGGATAGAAACGTAAAGGAAGTCTTCGATATCATACTTAATAAATAAATAAAAAGGAAGCTTATCGTTACCATGTTCCGTTTTGATGAATGTAACAAAACGAAAACCTTATTACAGATGACGATGAGATTAAGACCTGGTATTCAGGGTTATAACGATCGAATGGATCATGATTAATTATCATGGATAAATCTTTTTGGCACAAAAATCACCGAATACTGTACTCCTTTGCCGATTTGGATTGATCGAAATATAATAACAAGAAATACTATTATTATTAAAACTATTGAGAATCGAAAGTAAAATACCAAATCTCTCATGAGACGGTGACTAGGCTGTTAGTTGTCAATTTAAGGCTTTTTATTTAACGTTTTAATGTAAAATAAGTTACCAGTTTGTAAAATTACCTGGTGGGACCCCGCCTGTAGAAGTAGTAGTGCCACATCTGCCAAAAGTGACACTGTTATTGCTGAATGGCTCCAGTAAGTTGAGCACCCTGCCATTTATTGTGGCGTCGGCAATGCAACCCCGGAAGGGTGCTTTGGAACCAACTTTGCCACCGACCACGTAGCCCGGCTGTACACCACCTACGAACAGGACTCCATCCAGTATGTGTAGAGGCGCCGGTGCGCTGTCAGTGCTATTAAGAAAAATGTAATATAAGGACAAAGTAATAATATTACAAATGTAATAATTAATAATATAAATAAGTATTTCATATATTTAAATAAAACTTTTTAAATATGTATATATATATATATATATGAAAAGTAAATAGAATGGTCGATTTATGTAATTAATTACAATTTAATATTAATACTTGATTTTACCTGAAGTAATCAAAATCGTCTACAACTAATCGTAATGCTTGGTTGTTGTGTATAACCGTGACAACGTGCCACTGTGAGTCGTTGTATGTGCTTAAGCCGGTGTCGAGCTGCTCCCGCTGGCTCATCAGCACCAATTTACCTAGTATAAGTATTATTTACTTAGCAACAAATTATTGTTTAAATGTAAGATTTTCGTAACAAAATTTATATCTTTAATTGAAATGCAATAAGTTATAATATAATCCTTACCATTAATCAACGACAGAGATATACTGTCAGACATTGTAGTAGTTTGGGTTCTACTGAGGTAAACAAAAATGAGCCCATCCGGTTTTGAAGTCTTAAACTTCAGTGTCAATTGCATATTTTCGGTCGTAATATTTACATAGCGCAGATAACTGTCCTCGCCCGACAGAGATACCAGGGAAGAGAACTAAAGCACATGAAAATATTTTTAATATTTAAAAAAAATATTGTGAGTGTAGGTAAATAAACATAAGAAAGTAATTTACCTGACACCCATAAGCAACACCAACCGATTCTATATTTTCACTGAGGTCGATATTAACCCCATCGATACTAATTTGTCGAATACACCCGTCGAATCCTTTATTAGTTACTTGTATGATACCTTTGTTATTTCCACCGAAGTTCATTGTATCTAGATAAGGAATTTCCTTCACTTCTGATGTCGATTCTGTCTTGAGAACTTCTCCGTCAACTTTAAGTGAACATGTTGTTAAATATCTTCCAGCGTCTAACTTATGCCATTTGCCATCATTGTAGGCCTTTGTCGTGCCGACTATAACTAGATCGTCTGGGTTTCCAAGTGATGCCTAAGTCAAAATAAAGTATATTAAATACATGTACGATCACATAGAGCTTAATTCTTATTGTCGGGTAAGCAAAGCAAACAGTAACAAAGCCCTAAAAAGCGACCGCTAAGCGGTGGGCACAACCATTATGAATATTTAAATAAACATGAGTTTATACCTGCAGGTATATACGTCCATCTTGCATTTGTAGGGAGAAGAAGTAGTTGCCTTCTCCTACGAGGTATATCAAGCCATTAGGAGCATAAGTTCTAAAGAAAAGCAATACATGGTTCTTCTGTGGCACCAAATAGCCTCTTCCTTGCATAGTGACGTGTGATCGGCCGTTAAACCGATACTCTTGTGGACCGCTCTGAGATGTTACTAGCTTGTCTCTAGAAGTTAAATAGAGGTAAGAAATATACATTAATATCAGTTCTCTTAATTACAAATAGAAATTTGTACATACCTTTGCCTAGCTCCCTTCAAATTAGCAGCACTTATGAAGTTCCATAGTCCTACAGGTGTATCGCCTACCATTAATTCCTCTATTTGACCCTCAAAAGCAGGGAAGCTTACGCCCTGGAGTTTCGCATCTGATGGCACTCCTCCGACATACAGTTTTGATTTCTGTCGGTCCAAGTTGAAGATAGTATGCTGCCCAGATAGGGTTGTTTCTTTGGAGTGAATATAATCTGTTCCATTATCCAGAGGTTCGCGTATCGATAATTTAACGTTACGCCCGACTCTATTAATTAGAAAAATGATAATTAATATTTTTTTTGTATTATTATGAGTGATCCTAAACATAGATTAAAAATACACATGCGTTGCCACTCTAGAGGATTGAGCTGGAATGTCTCGTTATCTGTAATAGGGTTTCTGGTTTCTGTAATAGGTGTAAGCTTGTATTCTGTGATGTAGTGGCCCATCCCCGCCGAGTCGACTAATTAATACTGCAAAAAAAGAGCTATGTGGCTTTACCACTGTTATATACAATAATAGGGACTACAGAACATTATGTTATTATATTTTGTTATTATATTTCTTACCTATCAACAATTACTTGGTACCATCTGTTGTCAGCAACAAATTTCTCACTACCAATTCTTGCAGGTTCCTGTCTAGATTCGGCACTGTCACCAATATCCATTACAAGGTAAGGATAACCATTTTGGACGCCAATTACCATGAAGTCATCCTAGAATATAATTGTTATAAAATTGCTTTAGTCATATCTTTTCAAAAAAATATAGTTGGGTGGATATTCTTTTATTAAATAATTTAGAAGTTAGACTAAAATGTGTACTATTTTCTTTGAGTCAGTATTTAAAATATGTACTTACAGATTTTGTTCGCCTGAGCATTGTATCTTTAGGATTGCCTAAATACAGTATGAATCCGTTCTTTTCTTTCGTGCGGAAGTAAGCAGAAACGTGTGTGGAGGTTGACATTTCATCCACAGTCTCAGGAAGCCTTGGTTGAAGAGTTGACCACCGATCGAAGGACACACCGAATTGCACTCGGTTGGCTACAGTACGTGCCTGGTAAATATGAATATGTTTGAATTAAATTTAAGATTAAGATGAATCGACAAATGATCAAAGTGCATGCGATGTGGCTCATGACATATATCCTCGATAAGGAATTATGCCTATGTCTTGATAGGTCTTTGGCTTCTTTTTCTTATGAAACGGAATATAGGAGGCCAAAGTTGCTTTGTGAAAGTGTCATCCGTTTCCGTTTGCGCTAATCTATTTATACTACAAATATGCATAGTTTATATGTAGTTGTAGTATGCAATTTGCTCTACCACGTAAGTAAGAGAATTAGAAAATGGAAGAGTGCCGATATACCTGTTCCACAAGTTCTTTCAACTTCCGTAGTTTATCATCTGCTTCTTTTCGACGCTCTTCCAGCCCCTCTTGTTTCATTTTTACAAGACGATATTTAGAAGAAATCTTAGGGTCCATTTCTCCGATATTTTTCACTGAAAGTTGAATTAAAAATTGATAAGTAAAGTTCACAAAATATTTTTATAGTCTCAATCGTGAAACATACATAGATTGTCAATGTTTGATGTCATCTTTTGTGCCTCGTCTACTAATTTCGGTAGAGACTGTGCCCAATCTTTGCTTGAAGCAAGGTCATTTCTGAGTTCCGACATTACATTAACCGTGGATTTAACAATTTCCGTGACTTTGGCTGCTTTCTGAGTTTCATTATCTAATGCGAATGGAACCATGGCTGGAAGAGATCTGTAAATAAAAATTTGCTTTAGACAATAAAAATAAGTATTTTAAATATAAGATTATACCTTATATAGGAACTGGATAATGAAAGTTACATAAATTGTTTAACTTTTACAATTCACTTTTACAATCACCACATATAACTTTTACAATTTATATGTTCATAATGGTATTTTTAGTGGTAATTAAAAAATATTTTGTTTTATTATAATGATAATAAGTCGATAATAGATACATACAACTGTATCGCATTGTCCTCATCATCAGCAGCACCCAGAGTAGTCCAAGCGTTCTTTAGTGCCTGTTCAGCTTGGGTAAGATTAGGCCTTAACTTGAGTTCCACAGTTTGTTGTGCTATTAACGCGGTTTTTGATAGTTTTTCCGATGTATCTTTGGCTGGCGTAACATTTTTATAAAGGATATTGTTCTAAAATAGGTTACAAATATTACGATTTTTTAAATATAATAAAAAATTATGATAGTTTAGAATTTTTTTTAAATTTTTGGGTATTCAAATTGATTGATGATTATGTCTATGCCATTAATTGATCTAAAACATAATAAACTTACGATGCTTGTTGCATTTTTAACCAAAGTTTCTGCTTCATCAGCTATTTTTTGTGCATCGCTGATTTCCTGGACTATAGACGAGAATGCGGATGCTGCACTATAAGCATGTTGAGTGCGGGTGTTGTTATTTTCCCGTTCTGCCAAAGCACGCAGACTGTCTGCCTGATATAACATTGTACAGCTTTTAAAATTATAATACATTTCGTTAGGTGCTAGTTAATAACTTAACTTAGTTAATTCACTTTTCAAACTAATTTCTTACAATTTGAATCTAAGACTTTAACAAAACTTACTCTGTTTCTTAATCCTTTCACGTGATGTAAAGCAACATCAGTTAAATTAGTTAGGTCTGGCAAACTTCCATCCATGAGAGCTAACCTATCCTCCATTTCTTGGCTTTCGTTATTAAGGTTTTCTAAAGAATTAGAAGAATTCCGTACAATTGCACCAGATAATGTATTGGAAAAGGTTGCGTTATTAATGTCTAAGGCAGCATCAATCAAATCTTTCATCGCTGCGCCATTCAGTTTTGTTACCGATAGTACTTTGTTTCCAAATTTCGATTCTCTGAAATATACAGATGTAACTTTTATTATCTTTTAATGATTTTTCCGTAACACTATTTGCCGTACTAACCTATTCTTATCATTCAGCGTCTTAGCCAGATCAGCTGTGTGCTGTGCCAATTCAGTGTATTTTAACATTTCCTCCAATTTTCCCTTCAAGTCTTTTGTAGAGTTTACTAACTTTAGGAATTTCTGGAAAATATAAATATATAGTGAATTTACTGTTAGTAGTATAGGAGTAGCGTAGCGTAGATCAATTTAATAATATACCTTTGTTTGTTCGTTGACCGGTTGAACAAAAATATTCATTCGTTCTATTTGTTTAGTTGTATTGTTTATGGCGTTGATAGCTAGCTGCTCTCTTGGACTAAGATTTTTGGCTAAAAATAACACATAATATATTATATATATAATACACTATTACTTCAAATACAAAAAATAAGCAGATATCAATTAATATATTACCATAATTTGATGTACTTGCTTAAATGAATGGAGATAATTGCATATAAATAGTCAAGAGTACAAAATATTTAATAGGAACAAAAATACGAATTTTTACCCGATATATTGCTTTTAATTTGCTGAGCCTCTGCTAAGGCACTGTCAACTTTAGGTTGCTGACTAAGCTCCAAACCGGTTGCTAAGTCACTCACGTGGGTGACTACGTCTTTAGCCTTCTGACTGTTATCCCGGACTGAAGCTAGTACTTTGTCCGCGTCCGCTGCCAAATAAGCAGCTCTTCGGATCTGGTTGTCACTATCCGTTGCTGCAAACTCCGCCTAAATTGTAAAGATATTTACAGATAATTGAAATGTACTAAAAATTAAAAGCAAATTGAATTAAGTTACACATTTTATGAATATATAATAATATCTTAAACGAAACGTTTTTAAACAAATAAACGTATTTTTTGACTTACGGATCTTAGTAAATTTTTGGCACTGGTCTCCAGAGATTTCACCGCAGATGTAACTTCATCCAAATCGACATTCCGTAGTTCAGTAACCCTAGGTTTGAGTTGCTCAGTTTGGTTTGAAATATAGTTCAAACGTTGCGTTGTGAAAAATGAGTCGGCTTTGTCCTGAAAGCATTTATGTGTATTATTATTAAAAGTTAGGTAGTTTGTTCCACAAAATAACTGTTTTTGCCCTTTATTGTGTAGCCTTCAGCTATATTTGTGGAAAAGAAATACGTGTTATATGTTTTATTATATCTTATAAAGTAGAGCCTCTACCTAACTTTTTTTTTTACCTAGTCTATCGACTAGGGCCTGGATCTTAGCATAAATATTAAGCTTGAAATTATCCGGTTCCCAGCCTTATCTGTATCCCTCTGTATCTCTCTATATCGTATAAAATAATAAAATTGTCCAAATCGGTTCAGCCACGAGTGATACAATTACCAAAACAAAACATTATTTTTATTTATATAGATAGAATGAGAACATAAAATATATAAATTAAATAAGTAAAACAAAATTAGTGCAGTACCTTAAATTCAAGGCTTTCATTAGAAAGCAAGAAACCCAAATCTTCAACGGAAAAGATCAAGGCATCGGTGCAGGAATCACATTCCAGACAGCCTTCGTGTGGTATCAAAACCCATCTATTAATAATTAAATTCATTAATTTCTTTTTTAAGATCTGTAGAAATCACAATTATTTATAGGCATTTGTGTTGTACCTTTCTGGGCAACGGTCACATTTTTCTCCTATGACACCAGGCAGGCACTCGCATTGCCCTGTTGCGTTGCACATGAATCCAAGCGAATATCCAGTGTTGCAGTTGCAATCTGAAAAGATAACGTTGATAATTAACTTTAATTAATCAATAAAAATTATTAATTTATATAATATAATTAATATAAATATATAAGTGTAAGTATAGAGTGTGAATATTTATAGAGTGTCAATATCAACCTATTAAGTCAACTGCAGTTTGCATAGAAAGAACTAAGTTTAAGTAATTACTTTATGGAGAGATAAGTGAACCTTGTACAAGACAGCCCGCACTGTAGATAGTCTCGATATGATCTTTGATTGTGTACGGATCAATAACCGTACAATAGTTTTACTTAGGTCATCATAATTGTGACACTGCGCAGTATCGTGTGATCATTTATGCGAAAGTAATAAAATTTAGTAAGTAATTGAACGTTATACCGCGCGGTCTTACTCATCCTATTTATAGTATTTTATGCTAACAAATACAGTTTTATAATCTTAAGTAAGGGTTTTTCTTAATCCCACCTCAACCCCGAACAGATTGATTTTGGACTTTAAGGTAACGCAAAAGCATGTTGAATATTTCACGAGGATCGATGAAAGTGTTTTTAGACTGCAGTTATTATTACTAATACTGAGTGCAAGTTTCTCACCCTTTATAGATATTTTTTTTTTGCCAGTTTGTCCAGGGTTGAGTAATTTTCATTTCCACATCATTATAGTAATTTACCCCATTTTACGTTTTATATTCTACCATTTTCAAACCGAGAAAAGCATTAAGAGTCACCACGTATGCTTACTTGTTTATGTAGCAATTAACAAACCCATTCATGCTAAATACCACAATTCTACGTGTGACGCAAGTATTTTTAAAACTAGCGACATTATTTATAGCGTGCTATTTACACGTGTAGTTTTAACTCATTTATTTACAATCTCTCATAATATATTTACAAGCGAAAAATTTGTAAAATAAGGCTTGTAAGTTAAAGAAAAGATTTTAGTTTTAAAATATTCGATGTGGTTGTATTTAGATTGGTTTTTTTATTACATTGAGAGTAACACACGAGCACACAGTTCACGTGATTGTAAATCATTGTAGTAATCTACATTCATCCTTGACAAGGATGCAGATCCATCATAATGCAGATGCGTTGTCACCCTTGAGGTCTGAGACGGAATGCCTCGTCACCAGTAATAAAGGTCTCCGGATCCCTACATTCACCAGACGAAACACGGCAGCATTATGCTACTATTTTACGCTGGTCGAGCTGACCCATTCATGCTGCAGCTACAAACATGATGATGAGCTGAAATGCCGCGTAGCTCTACCACTCTGATTTGATATGATTTTTCAGGCGTTTTGTCTAATCGTACGTTACGATAAACACGGTTAAATTAAGTGGTGTGGTTCTCCTCTGCTAACACATGCAGACTATAAAATTTTACTTGTTTTATTTATTAAATGTTAATACTAACGGCCGCATCCATCTCTGCTGTAGTTCCAGTAGCCAGCGGCGCATTGATCACAATGTTTTCCTGTTACGCCCTTAGCACATCTAAAACAAAGAAAATACGAGTGTTTTATTGTTATATCACCATCAACCGTCCACTTCTTAGCTCTTATTGGTATAGCTTATTTGGATGGGTATTCACTTTGTCGGTTGCTTTATAAATTTTTAATGTATGTACATTGTTAGTATAAATTGAACATAGTTTTTGAGATTGTCTAAAGATCACAGTCCCTCCTCCTCGCATCGGTTTCCTCAATGCTGAGGGTCGTGACCATCTCGTGGGAACAGTCTGTTGTTGGTGATCCGTCGCCACTTTTCCCTATCTGCCGCCGTGTGTAACGCATTGCTAACCGATGTGCCGAGAGTGGTGTGGATCTGGATCACAGTCCCAAATAACACTAAAAACTATATAGCCCATGTCTTAGTGCTTTTTCACGTTATTTTGTGGGTGGGGTAATGAAGTATCAAAAACATTACATTACAAGAGTTCACGTGCAAAACGTAGGTGCGGCGTAATTTCAAGTCTGGCGAGTGCGTTCGTGCCTATATCTAGAGTGTGATTTTATTTGTGTGTGTTTACATCTAACAACCGGTAGAGCACACAATCGTCGCAGGGTGGTAAAAGAGTTTTAAAGCAAGAATAAAAAAAAATGGCAAAAGCAAACGACGACATTAATTGAACAGAAACTACAGCTAACGTGCACTACTGTACTAGTGCTAGCCCTAGTACCATGTGAAAATACATATACATATGTTGTTCATGAGTAAAAGTAAGAGGTAAAGTGGCGTTGGGTTTTAGATTTTATATTCTTTTATTTAATAGTTTCTTTTGTTAACCTTACTTGACACAAACATACGATGAAGGTTAACCGAAAATATATCCAACCTGCATTGTCCAGTGTTGTCGTCACATTGTAAGGACTCGGAGGCGAGTGCACAGTCGCAGGGTGTGCAGCCTTGTCCGCTGTTGAGGCCCCAATGGTCGGGTGCGCACCGGTCGCACTTATCCCCAATAACGCCCGGTCGGCAGACGCAAGTACCGGAAGTTGGGTCACATAGCTCCATGCCAAACTCGTCACAGACGCACGCTGAAGATTACAAATGTACAAGTTTTAAAACCTAAGAAATTTTTGTTATAGATTTTTTAATAACTTTCAAATCTATTTTTTTAATCTATCATTTTTAAAAACGATGAATGACGATCTTACATATATCCTGTTACCTGTGTACCATATACAAATATATTCAATGATAGTTTATATAGATGAAATTGAATAAGCAATTGTTAGTAGGTCTTAATGATTAAATTCTAAAACCAGATTCTATTTTAAACTACTCATTTCAGGAAAACTTCTATTATAGATATAGGCCTTCTTCGCTGTAGGTAAGCTTTCGTACGATATTAGTAATGTAAAAATTATAATTGTCCAGACAGATTAAAGCACCATTAAAAGGAATGAATTTCAATGTAGTAGATTTATAAAATTTATTATTACCATCTAATAATAACATGAAAAAATAAGCATATAGCTTACTTTGTGAAAAACTATTAATTATTATAATTTTACATTGTAGTTTTTAGTGAAAGGAGGGGGGGGGGGGATTTAAGGCTTTTAATTTACCTTCTTGGTTTTATCGTGGTATTAGTGGTATAATAAAAGTCTAATAGAGTTGGTGGCTGAATAAGTGGACGTACTTACCTGTGCAATTCTTAGAAAAGATAGCGTCTCCAAAGAAACCAGGTGCACATAGATTGCAAGCAGCACCAGCAGTGTTATTAACACACTTAAGGCAATCACCGGTGATGCTGTCGCAGGAGCTGGGGTCTTCCACGTTAATATTCCCCGAACAGTTGCAGGGTTTGCAGTAGTCACCTAAATGTTAAAAAAACGTTGTAATCGAATTTTTAAAAATAGCCAAGTATTCCAAATTAACTATTAATATAAAAATATTCAAACATATCAATCTCTTAATTCCCGACTTTTGTCACCGACGATTAGATGTGTTGAAAACTGATGTACATGTTAAATATAAATTTTTATTTTAATAACGTCGAATAATACTTACCAATATTTTCAGGAATACCATAGAACCCTGCTGCGCAGTACTCGCACCTGGCGCCACCGTAACCACGTTTACAAACGCAGGAAATAAGCGAACCATTTTCACGTAATTCACAGCCGATGGCGAAACTAAGGAGAAAATAATTTATATCAATATTAGTTTGACGTTCACATTAATAATATATCTTCCAGGATTATATTATAAAGGCGCTCGTTGCTGCGATATCTCCAAAGTACACATACAATAACCGATATTTTGTAAGCGCGAGTGAGTTATAAGTGACTTATGCAGTACACAGACAATCATCTTTTGTGATATATTTGTATAAAAATGCTGCCACTGCAAGGCATAGCCCCCGAGAAAGTGGAAGAGAAGAAGTAGTTCCACTAAGCTGCTACATAGACTGTCTTTGACACATTTTTTTATTTATTTCTCTGAAATACATGTTTTCTCATAATTTATATGTGCATTAATTTCATTCAACTTCATCAATATTATTAGTGCCAGCGCCGGGGATCGATCTAAGTTGGCTCGAGCTTAGACACTGAACTATTCAGTTGCTAAATGCTCGTCAGCCATTTACACAATTTATAAAACAATTATCACAGGTATTTTATAAAATATGGATAAAAGAAAATCAAATGTCTACAGTATAATTTGAGACACATACTTATTAGACGTATAAGGCATCGGGCAAGCACAAATGAGACAATCATGGGGTGTTCCAACTGTTGCGTTGCCATGGTAACCAGGAATGCATTCCTCGCAGTGATCTTTCATGGTATTGTCAGCACATTCCTAGAAAATAAAAGTGATTGTCAGTCATAGTCGAAGATGCAAAATATACTATCGTATATCAAATAAAAATAGATAAATATGAATTGTTTATTGTACGTATACTATTTGGATTGTATTGACTAAAACATATATATGCCATTGAATAAAACTATAGCGTTAATATATTTTAATGACGTCAATATCTTCTAGATATGTGTAGCAATCTTCTACGTAGGATATATACTCACTTGCCACCATCATGTCTAATAAGATTAATTCTTATGACAGGATATAGAAAGTAATTTCGTACGGAATATTGGAGGCACCTTTTATGAGATTGCGAGATAATTACAATAAAATTAGCCAACTAATCATTGTATTGTAAAAATTTTGTATTTAGAAATTCGTTTGATAACCAGACACAAGACTTGCATTTCGCTAGTCAGGTAAATAGGATCGGACCCAAGATTTGAACACAATCTAATTTTTACTTATTTTACAAATATTATATAATGCGTATTATAACTTCCAACATTGTAAATTCTCAGACTTTTATATATATATATATATATATATATATATATATATATGTATATATATATATACATGTATATATATATATATATATATATATATATATAATATAAATATAAGTGTGATCTTGTTGATTGTGTTTCTCTTGTGTGCCTCTCTTTTTGGATTCATAAATAAATTAAATATCAACTAACCAGGCAAACACCAGTATTAATGTCACATTCATTGGAATGTCCATTACATTGACAAGGAACGCAGAATCCGGCGTGAGGTCCGGAGCTAAGTCTGTAATAGCCTTCAGCGCATTGTTCACACGATAGACCACGGTACGCTTTTGGACAAAGGCAATTTTCTACTGATGACGCTTGACTACCTTCAGCATAATCTTCGACGGCGACGTCTAGACTTACACTCATTAACCTATAAATAAGAAATTTGTGAAATTATAATACCAATTCTCGTATACTTCACTAACTGGATTAATATCCAACTGAACGATTCTACTAATGATGACTGCAACCAAGGTGCAACCTATTTCTATCCATAATAAAGATTCAATTTAAATACATTGTCTTTTTTTCTGTTCCCTATACTAACCATACGAAACATTGCACTGTTATGCTAGTACTTTACGCTGGTATTTGCGAAGGCGTACTTTTCTTGTTGTGCCGACCAATTCATGCTGCAGCTAGCCACAACGTGAATTTATTACTGTCAAAAAGTATGATCGTTCTAAATACAAGCTCTGCAAGCAAGACCCATTAGCCACAGTAACAATAATCCATTATTTGAACTATTCTAATTTTTTGCAAAAGATATAATATAACAATTAAATAATCGTAGCAATATTTGTAGTACGAACCTCGTTGTTACAGCTTCATGCCAATACGTAGCTCTGATATAAATGCTGGTTACATTGATAAGAACGTTCATGAATTGATCTCTAGTCACTGCTGAACCATCTACATTTGTGAATTGGTCCTCAGTAATTCTGACACTGTGCTTCCAGTCAACCGCAGATGGTGGCTGTTCCACGCTATTGTGTACTATCCAACCATTAGCGCCTCCAATAATAACGTCAGCCTCTATGACAGCGAAGCCTTCATCGTCATCATCTCTTGTCGAGTAAAAGATGGTGTATGATAGATATCCTCCGTATGATGTTAGTCGTTGCCCTAAAATTGTAAAAAAGAAACCATCATTAATCCTGATAATTTTCACCCCATTATCGTCGTCATTTCAGCCCACCACTAGTCCACTGCTGGACTTGGGCCTCCCTCATAGTCTTACAAGCTTATAATCTTATATGTTGCTAAGTATTTGCGACAGTTACAAACACACCCAGTAATCTTAGAAATAAATATTAGGCATCTTCTGGATAACTCAAAGTTCGCCACTATGCATCCATTACTCCCACATATTCATCACAGATCCAATACATAGGCTAACAATGGATCATTATATTACGCTTCTGGGAAATAATAATAAACAAGGGTTTATTATTAAATATATTTGGTTAATAAACATTGTTATCTTACCAAGATAATAGTCGGGGGCTCCGAAGTATACTACTTTCTGATATTCTTCACCGCTGCTCACAAGTTCGGCGCCAATTGTGCTATCGTTCACTTTGCTGGGTGGTATCGTATGAGGAAAAATATTCAGTGTACGGTTCACTTCAATGTTTACCAGGTACCAATCGCTCATACCGCTGATCTATTAGAAAATAAATAATATCATTTATAATCCATCATTAAGAGTTTAACTGAGAAATAGTTAAACTCTTTACAAATATTTTACCTGAGCCCAAGTCAAATGGGAGCTCGTACACCTCGTGGTCTTGCCAAAGCAATAGCATTTCGTGCATCCATCAGGATTATCAATTTGAAGATTGAAGTATTCATCTTTACAGGTATCACAAGCCTGAAAAAATATATTTTACTCATTGACATTTAAGATAAACTAAGATTATGCTTAACATATACTAATATAAACATGTCTAAATAAAATAAATTTCCAAATGTCCGCTTAAATTAAATCGGTATGTCGTGTTAAAAGTGATCAAAATTTAAATTAGGAAGCTATCTGAGTATTTGAGTTTTTTGCTTATGACTTTTTGAGTACTCGCATAAATTGTAGAACCGATAACCGATGGCGAAGAAAGATCCTCGAGTGGTAGTCTCACATTGCCACAGGAAACGTAACATGAGTCCGCAATAAATGGAGTATATATTGCGGACAGATTTTTTAGTAGCCATATGTCCAGCAATAGACAGATGACGGAATGATGTGATGATAATTAATGTTTTATTTAAACATATATTGAACAAAAGTTTATTATAAATATTGTTTTATTATATTTATGAGGTGAGATTTTCAGCTAACAAACAAATGCACAACGATTGCGTTGAATCGTTGGTAATTACTGTTCATTCGATCGCAATTTTGTCCTTTATGTCTGATGTTATTCATTGAAAATTGGCTAAATTAAAAAATAACGTGATGAAATGAGTACACGTTTAGGAAATATGCTTAGCTATAACTTCAAATAATTAATCATAACAAATAATTTAATGTAGTTAAAAATAAAATAATCGAGCTATACATTATCTTCTTTGTTTGTTTATCATGCATATACATACCTGGCCTCTGACATGCTTTTTACAATAACATTGGGCAGTGTTCTGATCACAAACGTCTTCTGTGGTTCCGTATAGGTTACAAGTACATTCCAGGCAGTCCGGGAAGGCGTAATGCCCTGGTAAGCAGTGATCGCAAGTTCGTCCAATCACATTATTTTTGCAACTACAACAAAAATCTTCATATAAATATTAAATCTCTTGTTTATTTACTACAGAACGATGTCAGCTCGATACATCATGAATTAAAGCAACAGACGACGCAGTTGTGTGCAGCAGCAAATTTAACTAGAACTTTTAAACTAAATCACTTTATCAGTGAAAATTGCACTTACACATTCAACTATTAAATATTCTAAATAAAATAAAAAATGCGACTGAACATAAAAAAATCTAAATATGTTTTAATATCGATTTCTTCCGATTAGCCCGGCTACTTTGTGCGGTAGCCAGGCTAATCGGGCAAGACTTAAAAATATCTACACATTATTGTACCAACGATACTTACTCGCAGTTTCCACTGTCGGCTTCACACTGTAGCTCGTATCCGATAACACCAAGCGGGTTGCAGTTGCAATCGTCGCATCCTCGTTGCACGTCGAAATTAAAAGTATACGGCTTGCAAACGTCGCAGCTGTCGCCTTCCACGTTCTTAGGGCAAATGCATTGACCTAAAACATGTTTCATTATTTATTGAATGTTATTGTGTACAATTATATTATTGTATTGGGCAAAGCATAGGGTGCTTCGAATAATTATAGGGTAAGATGTTTTAAGTATATTGTAACATGCTGTAAGCTTTTGCTTGTAGCACAAAATCTATTTATGAACGTTGATATAAATTGTGAGAAGAATATTATTTAGATCATTTTGCCTATGCAATTGTAATAAATACTTGATGACCGAATTAATTTTCAAAACATGATGAATAAGTTACTTCAAAAAATCTTATGTCACTCAATATTATCTAACCTCTTCTTTGCTAAAATACGCCAGCCCCTCCCGAAATCTCGAGTAGCTGTTATCAATGGCTTTTTTTAGCAAGTAATATATTAACACAGCTATCACTTACCATTTTCGTCGCAAATAGCCGTCGAGGGACAATTGCACGGTTTACAATTCGGGAAACCGTAGAAACCAGTTTTACAGGCGCTGCATGTTCGGCCGATCACATTGGGTTTGCAAGGACATTGTCCACCGAACGTGTTGCATTCTAGCTCCGTGGAACCCAAGAAGTCGCATAAGCAGCTCAGCGCTCCACTATTATATTCAGCGGTGATGGAAAACATTGCGTCACGACAAAAACCTTTGAGAATGAAAACATATTAATTGAAAGGTTAAAAATAAATCTTTTAAATGAAAAGAATGGAAGACACATTTAATAACCGTACAAAATTATGAGCACAAAATATCTCTTCACAAAAAACACCTCAGCATAGAAATTTTGATTAGAGCATTTTCGTTATTTTTTGTTTCCTCCGTTCCTCCTCTCCAGAGCTAGCGGAACGAGACGCATCTCAGTTTGAACGACATTCGTGTAAACATGACAAGCGCCGTGAAGTTAGCGCTGTGGAGTGCGCACGCCTAAGGGTTGTTGCGCGCGCACTAACTACATACCTATCATCAATCTTCCCTAGATGTATATTTGCTCCATGTGTGGCTTTTATACCAAGTGTGTACGTGTCCACAGATATGTCAGAGTTAGCTATATTATGTATATAATTTTCGACAGAACTGCAACGTGTGCAAGTTAAATGCTTATATAAGCTTGTTATTTGTTATTATTAAGTGTAAATGTATAATTGGTCCTTACTCTTATTAGATTTAATTCGGCTGCTGTTCAGACTTATGCGTTATACGGATGTGACCCAAAAAATTATTGTTTTCACGCCAAATTATAAAAATACGAATAATTTATTAAATTATCATTTGAGTATGAAGAGATGTTTTGTTTATAATTTTGGAATTTATATTCAATTAATAAATAATGCATGCGTGAAGAAAAAATAATTGAATCGTAAACTTCAGTAGCAAATCCGTGCAATTTTTTTTCCGCGGGATCGAATATGGCTTAAAATTTGTATAATTAAAAATATTTTTTAATATAGCCAACGTTATCGACGAAACTTATACTAATCCAAGTCAATATTGAAAATAAATATAGTACAAACTTTTAATCTCAATTTAAGATTTTTCATTTTCTGGGGCAGTTCTTTCCTTATGATAGAATTTTGAGAAAATTTATACCATACTTTTTTATACCATAATGTTATAGTACTTACAAGAAAGATTACGTCATGTACTTTTAAAATTAATTTGTTTGCATGCATTGTAATATGAATATAATTATCAAACAATTACTTATTACATTTACAGAAACGTGCATACAGATTCCAAAGGTATTGTACTAAGGCACCCTAATTTTTGACTTATGGATTTAAACTTTGAAACGCATCTTGTTGAAATATTGATTTAAAAATTATGTTTTCTATGGTTATAATATTTCGTTAATACTAGTACATAGAAACTTGGTCAATCATATATTATTATTATTTCTAAACACTTAGCGATTATACGATTTTTTGTACAATATTGCGTATTAAAGAAAATTGTATTAACAAATTAATATAAATTGTTATTCATGCATCAACTAGCTAAGCAAACTGTTTAAATCTTCAATCTGTGGATTAAAAACGACAAAAGAAAACGCTGTAATAATAATAATAATAATAATAATAATAATAAAGTATTTAACGCTACGTATCTCTATTAATACTTACCAGTTTCGTTAGAGCTTATATAGTAATGATTCATGGCACATTTTTCAATAAATTCCCGCGTGTAGTCTAATGTGTTTGCTTCCTTTATTGCGGTATCCATGTAATCAGGCCTTGCTATGATTAATACATAATCCAGCCACACACCTTTGCTTGTATTTCCCTTGAGAATGGATTATGTTTGAATGGTTAAATGTTTTTAGGACTTCAAATCAAAAGTATACTGTACTATTAAATAAAATATATAAATAATTTCTCGTCTTTTATTATAATTAAGATTCAAGATGTTCATGTTGTCACCTCTTAGGGATATAAGTTAACGGGTAACTCGGTCCCTGGAACTTTACACTCATCGAACCAAACATAGGAGCACTATTGCATTATTGCACGCTGCTAATGTGCGAGGGCGTAGTCCAATCCTAGCCGAGCCGACCCAACTATGCTTCTTGGCTCTTCCACTAGTTAAATATACTTCTTATAATATATGAATGTTTTAAATTGAGCTAATTAGGTGCCAAACATGAGTATGGGGTACAATGGGGTTAGCTCCGTACGAGACCCAGTGTGAGAGATTTCTTGTACTTATATAGATATATATATATATATTTATATGTATATGTATATATACATCTGTTCCCACCTGCGGACCACCAATACCCTCGAGAGACACGTTTTGAATAATTTTAATAATCACCTTGAATAATAATGTGAAGTTTTCATTAATGGAGAATTGCGTATTTTTATTCGCCAGCGTGATAAGAGCTCTACATCCGGAATTAGAAGGACAATGTTCTATTGGTAACGAGGCGTCGTATTTCTGGTCATCAGTGGTGACAGTAATTTCTACGTTGCTTTCTATAACATCAATGGGATATTTAGTTTTGATGTTTATTAAATAAATGCTTTATTTTTTTTAAAAAGAAAAGAACATTAGATTATTGCGCCTTAAACATGGTGTTGGCTATGTATAATAACTAACCTGGGTTGTTAGGTTGGAAATAATGTACAACGAATAAGTAATCTCCAGGCGAAGGCACTTTAGATTCGACTTTTAAGTCGTCTGAAATCGGATCCAGATATACAACCATTGTTGAATTATCTAGAATAGAAGGCCTGATACCACGGCTACCACCCACGCCTGTTTCTATCTCCACCTGTCCAAACAAAGTATAATTAATATTTGTTAAGTTTACGTTGTTAACGGGAATTATGTTTGAATATATTATGAATATTGACTAATCTTATGTACAGGAGTTTAATAACTTGTTTTTACTTGCAATTTCAGGCTATTTGGTAAATGTTAAATAATAGAATGGCAGCGCATATGCGACTCCTCTAGTGTTGCAGATGTTAATGGGCGGCGGAAGTCACCATCAGGTGAACTGCTTGCTCGTTTGCCATCGATTCCAAAAAAAAGGTTATGTGATATGATTGTATTTATGAAAACATACTTTTTTGGAGTCTACTGCTGCTGAGAACACTCCTGGGCTGCATTTACCGTTGCGTCGCAAGCAGTAAGGCCGGGGGGTGATGAAGTCAAGATGCCAGGCGGATTCCGATATTGCAACAATTGACTTTATTCCTGCTAAGGTATCAGTGCCGCTCTGTATAATAAAAATAATAAAATGAAAATTTGTATGAGTTAATTAAGAGACAAAGTATAGTAGTAATTGCTATGGGTCATAGGAAGTAAAAAAAAACAAAATGACATTGAACATAAAAGCTAACGTTAACTAAACCAAGACTCTGATTAATTTTCTCATATCCAATGCAAAACTCCAAAGCTAAGCCAAAAATAATTGAACCATTATAGTTAAACAATAACGTGATTAAGAAATATTATTGCGGCTGGAGGCCGAATTGTAACACCCTCTGTTGATATTTTATAAAGTAATAGTGTAATATGTTAATCAGCGTCTTATGAACTCCCTGTAAATATTATGTCAAAACGAGATTCAAATAATAAAATACCAATTCTGTTCAAAATTAAAAAACTCCACCACGGCAAATTAATTTGTTGTTTGTGTCTAATTATAATAGTTTTTGTGAGAAAAAAAAATGGGGTTCAACTATCCCAAATGCTTTTTCATATGAAATACAGTTATTATACTCTGCTTTATAATATATATAAACACAATCATAATATAAGATTATATTATGATTGTGTTTATATATTAAGTTTATAATATATTAAGTTTAACAACAAACCTTACCTCCAAATGGATGACGTTATTTGGGTCCACAACGTTCACAGTGAATATCTTGGACTGATCGTCCGTGATTACTTGTCGACATGCTGCAGTATATGTACACGCATTAAGGTTCACAATTGCAGTTGATTCCGAAGTATTACCGGATTGGAATCTTATTGTAATTATTGCTTTGGGACTATTATTGTCTGTTCCGTTGGTTTGCAAGTTAATGTCAGCAACGTTTCCTGACGTTTCGGTGACTGGTGTGACGTATTCCATGACTAAGATGTAAGGGCCATTTGGGCCAATTGTTATTTGGTATTGCAAATCATTTTGGTCCTTACTTAGCAGTGGTATATCGGTTGGACCCACATTATACTCTTCCAATTGCTGAAAATCATGGACTCATTTAATTTAAATCTTTTGATGGTTATGTAGATATCTTAACGGATTTTACTGGTCGAATCGATCGTATAAACTGGTGAAGGAGTAAAATTCTCGTATATCCATCTGGAACAAAGGTTTCTCTCTTCTCATAGCATTACAACCTTTTTAATTTTTTTTGTTTTATGGAAAAAAAAATTCTGGGCTAATTTTTGTAGTAGTAAGAAAAGAGATACGAAATGTATACGGTATATTTTATACATATTTACCAAAAATGTGAGAAAAATAAATAAAGAAATAGTGAAGCAATATTATTGCATTAGATTGTTTATACAAATATGCGTGCGATCATTGAGTACTTGCAGAACGATGGGACGTCACATAGTTGAAATACAATAGAAATGTTAAAATACATAAATACTCTTAGTTTCCAGCTGGACTATTCTCTTGATTCCATTTATCGAATAAAAATATGTGATCGTCTGGCTGATTATCTTTCCAGATTACATGTCAGAATGTCATTGCTGTCGTGATACCGAAGGCTAGGACGGTTAGCTCTAGAACGCAGTCTCTCGACTTTTAAATAAAATTGGCCATATAATTGACTTATAAAACAATAAAATCCAGATAATTGACTTATTTAGATACGGCCATCCTCAATTACAACACAGTGGTACATTCTAAGACAAAATTCACATTTCATTCAATTGGCCTTCGGACATAAATTCTATATCCTAAATTTCCTTTTTGAAAATGACAGCGGTATAACAAACATAATACCTCGAATAAATAAGAATTTTACAACACATATTCAAACACATTACGGTACGGGTATCGGTATACGGATCAGAAGTCTAAGTTCCAGTTCATAATACTATTTCCTTATGTCTTATATCGTTATTTTAATTAAGTGATAACATAGATTTTATATATTACAAATTACCTCTGGATTGTCGACATATTTGGTGATTGGGGTAATTGCTGTAGTCACGTTAGCTGTAGGTAACCCTCTCAGACTTGGATAGGCATAATGGCGGCAGAGATTACGTTCCCCGATGCTGCAGGGCTTGTCCACAAGTTTAGTCAAAACAGTCGCTTCATAGTAGGCTTCGGGTATAAGCACAAAGTAATCCTGTAAAATATTCATTAATTAATAAAGTAATATCTGTTTAGTAATTTTGAAATGAAATAAAAGGGGCCTTGTAGTAGTACTAATATATCACATTCATTAGGCGTCTGCCTCCACAGACTCCATGCTGCAATTGGCCATCCCTTTCTTTTAAAATTGACGATATATGTTTTGATACACTAATGAATAGCCAATTTTACAAAGGAACCTTTACAAGATAAAAATATTTCTGTATTTTACTGTTTTTCTATATTTCTTGATAATTATTCTGAAAATTGAACTAATTATACTCTGCGGGGGAGCATACTGCCCGCGGCAGAGCTGGCTGTCAGAAAATATATTCGTGTCGGTTTGAACTTAAAGCGGTCAGGATATAAAAAATACGAATATAATACAAAAGGTAAATAAAATATTCCGATGCGTAATTTCAAAAAAAAAATCCTGAAAATAATATGATATATTCTACATACTAAATAAGCCATTCACGTACAAAGGTTATAAATTTTGAATTTCATTGCATGAGTTTACTCATATAAATAATGTGACAATATAAAATCTTGGCTGAAATTTATTCTCAGTATGAGAATTTTAGCCAAGGTTTTTCATTTTAACTATCTATCAACAAGCAAATACTATTTATAATATATCATCAGTAATGTAAAATTGATGTTCTTAGTATATTTCTATTATTATATTTAATATATAAAAAACATTTATCCGCAACACATTAGGAAGGGCCGAGTACTGGCTCGAATAACGTTTGCTTTTGCAATTTTTGTTTTGCAGTGCGGTCAGCAAATGATTACTATATAGAGCACAAAACACGAAGGCGAAAATATATTAAATCGCGCCACGGTAAAATAAAACGAGTTGAAAATTATATTTGCGATAGTCGTAAATCATGTCTACATTGACACATAGAATTGAGCAAATGTGAGTTGTTCACATCAGACAATTAGTCAAGAACGAGTAGTTTTTGATTTTTGTCCCTTTAGGCATCGGGTAAGATGCTTACACAATAGTATTTTTGTACGAAATACCGTTATTAGCAATTACAAATATCATATAAAAAAGGAAAATCAACAGAAGAAAGGTTTTTCCATGAGCTACGCTGCAGCTAGTTCTAGTTGGGCATCATGAATGGTTCGTTTCAACCGAGAAAGGACCATACCCCATAGAATACCAACGTGAAATAGCATCATAAAGGATTATATATAATCTGTGAATTTTATTAATTTTGATGTTTTTATTTTTTATTACATTAGTCCTCATGTTTGTAGTTTTTGTATGCAGTGTAGTAGCGGGATAGATCCCTGGAGAAGCAGTTAATCGTTAAGACCATTTTTTAAGGGAGCGTCTTACATCATGTTCAGAATCTATCTACAAAATCTACTAACAAGCATGACTTCTCGAGTAGTTTTGATGGTGACAGTCCAGTTTCCTGCATTCATGACGAACGGCGCCGGTGCATTACCTTTTTCCAGAGTAACTGTAACCAACTGCGGTTGTATTGTTGGCCTCAAGTATACGTTAAACCTGAGGAGATAAACAGAACGATCGTTCATTATTTTTTCGAGTCTTATTAGCACTTAACAGATTTCTACTTTTGTTCTGAAGAGTAGAAAATGAATATTATTTACTATGTTTATATTTATTAAATACGTATAACAAGAAGAATTATAATGTCAATATTTCAAAACTAGGTTTTAATTTGAGGCAAGGTAAATAAATTGTAATATGATACACACAATGTCAAGTTCTGAAATGCATATATATAAAAATAAATTTTATTTTAAAAACCCTTTTATTTTGACAAATGTCGTGAGCGTACATTTTTTAATTCGCTGTAGATTTACTAGGTAGCCATAAACTAGCTGTAGCAAGAATAGGTTGGTACGACCGATACTAAAACAGTAGTTTAGCACCGATGTGTTTTGTTTGGTTGTCTGGTGTAAGAAGGAATCGATGATCTTATGATGATCTGCATTATGATTTCCTAACGAGTGTCAATCTGAGAGTCATGAGCTGCAGGAATTACAAAAGGGTTCGCCTGTTAGTATGTCGGCCTCGTTTGTATTCCAATTGTAAAAAAAACTTACATTTGTTGTGTGTCCACAACACTTTCTGGTGTTATAATAATCGTAGCTGATACTGGATCACGTAGTGGATTTGCGTATTTAAGCACCATGCGATATAGAGAAGACTTGCTGATATGCACCACATTGATCACTTCGTTCTAAAAGATTAGAAAAGTAAGATGGATGATTTAAAACTGATTAATATTTTATGAAAAGATAAGGTTTATAATTTAATTTAGAGCCTAAAACTTTTTGATTTATGAGGATTAAATCTGATCATTTATTAACAACTTATACAGAAATGTAGCAACAGTTTAAAAGACTCCTCTTTCAGCATTATATAATGTAAGGTTTGAATTTCACCTGAAGCACCGAAAACACGACGTATCCCTTCCAAGAATATCCTGGAAACACTTCCTCAGAATCTCTGTATCGAACGGGCCCAGATTGCGTGAGGCCTTCCTCAACTTCGTACTGGAATTGGTGAAGGGTTGGGAAGTAGTGTGCGCGGATAGGGCTATCACACCGGCGCCCCTCCACTCGCGAATGACAGCGACACTGACCGCTACTTTCGTCGCAATTGTTGTCGATGGAACCACCGATATCACAGTCACACTCTAAAATAAACATCCATTAAGTAATAAGAATATAGCGTTTGTCGAAGATTAACATCAAGCCAATGCGGACCTAGATGTCTTTACCCGTAAGTTTTGGATTTTCAAGTTCTTATTTACAAAAAAAATGGGCATTGTATGAAAATATTCTTACAATGATTGCCTGTCACGATTCATCAGTATCATAATGAATGTTATTAGTCTAAAAATATTCCACAAGCATAGATCTTCTCCAAGCTGCAACCATCGATGATCTCGTAAACTTCTCCATATAGTGGTGGTTCGTGTACACTGTATTTACATATATGAGATCGCAATCGTGAACTTGTCACGTTTGGGACCTAATAATAAGAAAACGTGTATTGCAACTGCTATGTGTATCTACATCGAATGAGTTCATAACAAAGTTGGAATGTTCATTCAAACTTTGTTTGAATGCGCATTCCAAAAATTGATCGACGATATTTTAGTTACTTGAATAATGGTAAATAATATAAGTATTAGTTTAGGTTGGGATCCAAATCCATAATTACCATAAACATATTTTTGTCAACATTTCTATATGATTATATATATATATATATATATATATATATATATATATATATATATATATTTATATATATATATATATATATACATATACATACTAATCTAACGATAATTTAATGTACTTAGATTTTAAGTGAAAAGCGGATTATACTAACCAGTGCACCCGAAGAGGTTGTTGGTCTCCAGGTTGTAAAAACCGCTTTGGCATTGGTTGCATTGCGTGCCGCCAACATTCAATTTGCATGTGCATTGCCCGGACCGAGTATCGCAAGCGCCCAAACCGCCTAATGTGCCCGCTAGATAGCAGCTGCATTCTGTCGGTCAAGTTAACCATCATGATATTAACTTACTATTTCATTAAATAATCTATTACTCTATTTCTTCACGTAAGCTGAATCAAAACTATTTCAATGTCCCAACAATATTCAAATCAGTGTCGTGCAATGATGGTTCGATACATTCTATACTGCGGCTAAGCGGATGATAGTTGAACGGTCTACATTACAGGTTGACGATGAGGATAGTGAGGACATACTTTAAGATTGAAAAGGTATTGGTATATTATTATTGTTTTGTAAAGTGCAGTTAAAATGTATAACGTTGTAACGGTAACTCATTATTGCCGTTTTTGGACGTTCTAGTGTTTTAATAATAGTTATTTTTACTGTTATAGTAATGGATACAATTATTAAGAATATATTACCTTCGCATCCAAGAGGGTTATACTCTTGTAAATTCCAAAACAGGGCTTTGCAGTCGTTGCAAATACGTCCTTGAACACGATCCTTGCATTGACAGAGCTCCCCAGCTGGCACGGAACCGCAACCTGATAGATAAAAGGTATTGATGATTGGCATTGATTCATTATCTATACATAATAAAACTGTCAATAAGCTATGTTGGTACACATTTTATACTAACTTCCTAAGATCTGCTGTTTTGAGGTGACAGAAACGATTTTACACGGCTTTCAGAATTATCTTAATTTGTTGGAATCAGGATATTCTTCCAGTGTCTGATATAGGGTAATTTGTTATATTATAAAGCTCTTAGACCAATTATTCTATCGCTAAAAATAAATTTATATACCTTGTTCTGCCTTTTTTAAACTTGATATTTTTCACTAAATAAGTGAAAATATCTATTTTATACAATTTTACGTGTCACCCGCAAAGGATAGGTATATTTATAGGATTTAAGTTAGAGAAATAAGACGTTAATTCAGTAGTGATGATAGTAGTATACTCCTAGAACTTTCTAGTAATTTTGGAAAATAATCAGCGATTGCAAATAGGGATAAAGGATTGCAAAAATTTAGTTAATTTTGGGTAAATTTAAAGTTAAGTGCCAAACGTCACCAGATGGGATGAGAAGGATAAGACATAGTTATGGTGGTAAATTTGGCAAACTAAGACAAAGTTCAGCTGATGGGAAGTGTTTTATGTGATCCAAAGAAAACTATAACAAATAGAATTATCCAGATGCGTTAGAGATGGCTAAGATGAAATGCTTTTTTTATCCGTTAATAAATATTTATGGGTTAGGTAAGTATTTTTTTAAGAGTCTTCTGAATTTTAAATGTTAATATCGTCTTCAGCGATATCTTTTATTTATTCATTGTATATATATATATATCAGATTTCAACAAGTGTGCGCGTATTACAGAGCCGCAACATTAGCACAAACACACACCTTTGTGCCATCATTATTCCTCGAATGTGAACGAAACGCACGACCAGCGGTGTAGCAGGCAGCTCTTACCGCCTGTTAGTGGAACACTATATGCTATCTTAGAAAAGTCCCACCTTCAAAAGTGGCTATAACGCCTCTCGGGTCACAATTGCACTCCTCACCAGCTGGGTAGTTGTAGAATTGCTCCTTGCACTTATCACACTTGGCTCCGTCAAAGCTGTTAGTGGAACACTATATGCTATCCTAGAAAAGTCCCACCTGCAAAAGTGGCTATAACGCCTCTCGGGTCACAATTGCACTC
The DNA here is from genome assembly GCA_029286865.1 of Teinopalpus imperialis. Taxonomy (NCBI): domain Eukaryota; kingdom Metazoa; phylum Arthropoda; class Insecta; order Lepidoptera; family Papilionidae; genus Teinopalpus; species Teinopalpus imperialis. The sequence continues at coordinate 5,243,948 of JAGSMU010000007.1, forward strand.
CTCACAAGCTGGGTAGTTGTAGAATTGCTCCTTGCACTTATCACACTTGGCTCCGTCAAAGCTGTTAGTGGAACACTATATGCTATCCTAGAAAAGTCCTACCTGCAAAAGTGGCTATAACGCCTCTCGGGTCACAATTGCACTCCTCACAAGCTGGGTAGTTGTAGAATTGCTCCTTGCACTTATCACACTTGGCTCCGTCAAAGTTTGGTTTGCAGTGGCAAAGGCCGTTATCGTCGCAAGTTGACCCGATTGAACCAGACAAATCACAATTGCAAGCTGAAATAGACACAATTAATTATAGTATTCGTTTAGAGAATTTAATGTAGGATAAGATTCTTACTGAAGAGAATTTGCTTTTATAAATATTTTCTTACTCGTTAGTTATTCTTTGGGGGTAAGCTATATATATATCTATTCACCATAATCACTCTAAAAATTAATGGTGATAATCAATAATTCAAACGAAGAAAATATTTGAGAACTGAAGTAAAAGATTTATTACTCCTCGTTCGCAATCATACAAAACACAGCAATATTTCACATTTTAGTGGAAGATTTTTCACAGTTGAGTTATGCTACGGCCTGTTTTTATTGACGGTGTAAAGACACAGCAATATATGCAATTCTTCTTTATTAATATTTTACTAGCTTTTTATGAAACTAGAGGTTAATATACGCAGTATACCGTATAGTAAGTTATTACATAGGTCCATGCTCATATTCATACTAAATAAGGAATCGAGATGCAAGTGCAATAACATTTTTAAGGACTTAGATGAATTCTTTCCCTTTCTTAAGTAATAAAATCACCGGTGTCTTTTATTCACCAGACAAAAAACAGTAGCTCTAAGCCACTATTTTACGACGGTTTTATATTATTTGGAAACATGGCAGTACCGTAAATGTTATAGGTTTAGAGTTACTTACGTAGACATTCGGGATATTTGTAATAACCGGGTGAGCATTGATCGCATTGTTTTCCACCGAAGTTTGATAGACAATTGCATTTGCCATCCCCTGAGCAGCTGGTGGATGTAGAGCCCGTAGGAGAGCAGCTACATGGCACGCAGAGGCGTTCCCGGCCTCGCACTTCCATATAGTAGCTACACATATTAGTACATAAACTTTAAATAATTTAGTGAGATAATGTTTAACCTTTACTATCTTACTAAGAATAATGATGGATACCTGAAGAATGCCTAAGACTGAATGCAGTGGGGGTACAATATAGGAAACCTACCTACATATAAGAAAGGTTCTTCAGTGGCAACCTCGGACTGGCAGTCGCAGTCTACGGACGACCCCTATATATGTGAATAAGTTCGTGGCGTTTTTAGCAAAGACTTTTATCTAAACAAAAATTAATAGTTATAACAATAAATTAACCAATTATATATATAGATATATTTTAAGCTTATTGCTTTAATCAATTAGTTTTCGGTTCAGTCGGACAAAATAAGATTCTACAATTAATTATTAATTAGTTAATAATCTCATTAGTTAATAATAAGGAAGGAAGTAAGGAAATATTTTCAATAACAAGAAGTAATAGAGAACAACCATCGTGGTATCAGTGACCTAGCCCTAAAGCTAAAATAAAGAACACCAAAAATGCACCATATGTGGACAACCGAAGCACGATTGGAACCCATCAGTTCAATGTCGTGCTTTCTAAGTTCACATTGCCGTGTGCAATGAATTAACAGCTTCATACATTTAACTAAAAAACTAGAAAACGAATCGTCTGTATTCAGAAACTTAGTATTAATCAGTCATCGTAAAATTGAAGGATCTCATTTCCGCAACCAAGGTCCATACAATATGCGTCAATTAGCCACTTAAACAAAAATAATTTATTATAATATACATTTTTTTTAAATAAAATCATTGGAACAGGCAATATAGTAATTAAGGAATGATAAACAAAGGGAAAGATATCGAGCTAACATCTGTATGGGACATTAAACAAGACAATAAATTCACCGTGACCAACCCCTGTTGCCGACCGAAAAGGACTTGTTCCAGAACTCTCGAACCATTCTTCAATCTTTGGTGCAAGTACCGGTAGTAAATCTTATAATTTTGTTTTTATTTTTATTCAAAATATAAATCTTAAAACTGTAAAAATAGGTTTTATAAAAGAAAATTACTTTTTAAAATTATCAGTTCACGACTTTTTGACCCGTACATGAAGATATTACAGGATATTTACCTAGCCGCAATATCCCTTAAACCTCATTTTACCAACACAGGAACTTCCCATAATTATTATCAACGATCAAAAAGTAGGCCATCCCCAAAAACTGGATGAATGTGGATACTTCGGCAATAGTTAAAGTAGTACGTGTATAAACAAAAATATTAATATTTTAACTTATGCTGTCCTTAAAAAATTAAAAAATCCACATTCAACGCTCAGCAGTTCCAGAGAACGGTCGTCCGGCGCCCCGCCACGTCCTCCCCGAGCTAACTACCTCCGAGGGAGCCACCTGCACACCTATTGTTACGAGAACAATTCACCGAGCATTTTTATTGCTGGTGCTATTTGTAATAGGAATTTAGTTTTCTAGAAAGTGTATTGTAATGCCACCTGGGACCCTAGTGGACACCTTGCGGCGTTAACTAAGCTAGTGTAGGGCTGGAACCGTAGTTTTAGTTAGCTCTAAGCACACATCCAAGTGCACAAATAAGATTGGCACAGATAAGGTACTCAGCCTCCCTGTCTATACCCGGAGGGGAGGGAAGTATGCTATTCATCAAAGCGTCCCAGCGGTAGCCTTATTTCCCGCGATAAAAGTGCTGAGAAGAGCCAACTCAGAGTATGATTAAAAACCTCCCGTGGGCAATGCGATGTACAGTGGCTACAACAAAATCCATTAAATATGGTCATTGTGGCGCTAGAACGTACCACGGCAGACAAACAGCTATTTAACCTAAAAGCTTGGTGCTACCTCTCCGGGCTTACAATATAACTTGTGTGTCGCTTCGCGCCGCCGTCTTCAACGGCGCCGACGTTGATACGTCCCTCACCAAAGCCCTGAGGGATTCCAATGGCAAGTCTGAAGTCAAGGTTGCTAGCACGATGCGCTACCAACATGTAATGTCCACGATCGTCAATTTTAAAGCTTGTTGTCTTCGAGTATTGCTCGAGGCAGGTTCCCTGGATGGAGGAGGATGACCACCGATGGACCCTGCCAAACGACATAAAGGACCTAATGAGGCGCAAGAATGCAGCGACTCGTGCCCAGCGTATATCCCACTATCTTTTAGCGTGAAGTTTGATCACGCATAGCCCAGTACTAGAACGATCGGTGGGATAATCACCTCTCCATCAACGAAGCGTCTCATCTCGCTTTCTGGCGACTTCCCAAGTCCCTAAAAGGAGGCACCGCCCAAACTATGCCTCCCTTAGCGCGTCCCAATAAGCCTTCTTAGACGAAGAGAAAGCCGAATGTCTGGCTGACAATCACGAGTGGCGCTCCGAGGTTCATCCCATTCGTGCCGGAGTACCACAAGGCTCCGTCCTAGGTCCCATTCCATACAAACTCTACACCAACAACATATCGCGCACTCGCGGTGTTGAGCTAGCCCTTTTCGCCGATGACACCGGCCGCTACGTGTCTGGATTCAAACCAGACGCTATTTGGAAGCAATCCAATCTGCAGCCAACACTTTAGGGTTTCGGAAATGGAAGATCGGGATTAACCCCACCAAAAGTGCAGCCATGTACTTCTATCAGCGCAAAAAACGCCGCATCTCCCTACCATAGAGCTATTTGATCGTCGATGAGACGAAAAATCGAATCAAAAAACGAAGAAAACACCCTGGGAAAAGACAATCAAATACTTAGGCGTCACTTTAGATGTAAGACTCACCTTTGGTCCGCATATAAACCGTGTACCGAATCGAGCAGAATTCTCGTAGCAAAATGTCCCTGCGTAATAAAATTACACTATACAAAGCGTGCATCCGACCCATAATGAGATACGCAAGCCCGTCTTTGCGCATCACATTCACCGACTTCAGGAAATACAAAATCGTTAAATGCGCAAGGCCACCGGTGCGCCGTGGTTCTTGCGTAATGAAAGTCTATAAATAGACCTTGAGCTGCCGACCATAGCTCAGTACCTGAAGCAGGCTTCCCGCTGATATTTCGACTCTGCCGTCACACACTCAAACCCCTTGATTGTAAGTGCCGCCACTTACAATCCCATCGCGAATTATAGATTCACCTGCATTTGAAGGAGACCGAGGCACGCCCTCGATGACCCCGACGATGCAACCACCAAGGACCAAGCCCTTTATAAAATACTACACACATATATTGCACCCTCATACCGCCCCCACCGACAATCATCGCAAACAAGGTTATTCGCGATACCACCATGTCACAGGCCGGTTCTCACCAGACAATAATGATAGAAGCGTCGCTAGAGTTTCTTGCGCCACTTCTTCTCCAGCGCCCACGCATTCCGAAGTGGTTTCCGAACTGTACCAACAGATAGTTAATAATAATAGCGATATTCATTTAGATAATCCTTAGTTAGAAGCAACTGACCGAGCCGTCTGACTCGAGGTCGCACCCTCGAGTCAGACGCTCTCGCGAAACAGGGTAACGGCCAAACCGAGACTCCCATTGGGAGCCCTTGTGCTGGTTACCCACTAATAGATGTCTCGACTAAGTGCCATAACTGCTCAACCACCTCTCAACCCGGCGAAACTGTAAAAGCCCTCAGGCCAACAGCGGCTAACAGCCCGAAAAAAAAAATCCATTCCTTGTTTTTATTGGTAGCTTTTAAAGCCGAGTCAATTCAAATTAAAACAAATGTTAATACGAGAAGCCGCGGTAGAGTTCGGAGTTTAAGAAGCAATAAATAGTAAGGAAAAAATTATACTGTTTTTGCAGGATAATGCGTCAGTTCATATGGCGCGATTAGTGAAGCAGGTGTTGCAAGATGATATATGATAATGGAGATATGCCTCGCGTCTTTTTTTTAAGACGGTTGAAAATTATTGGAGCGTTTCTCTAGCACTGTTTTCTACTACATTTCCTAAACTTGTAAATGCAACTTATTCTTCCATAATTTTAGTAAACTTAACCAAAATATAGTTAAAAATAGTTTTTTATATTTTTGTACTGTCTATGTTTACCCTGAAATACATTGGTCACATCGGGAACCTCCAAAACCAATTTTGCAGATACATTGTCCATTGACATCGTCGCAGATGCTTGCTTCTGTTCCACTGGTATCGCAATTGCAATCTAAACAAAATTAAATACAATGAAAATAGAAACCTTCAATCATATTAAAGCTTGTAAAAAGTTTGTAAAAGTTTTTAATTCAGTCCATAATAGAATCTATCACATTTAATTAAATGAATATGGTTGGAATTAGCAAAAAGGAAATGTAAGCGGGAGTATTAGCTTAAGTTGTCTAATTCATTTATTTAATACTTTTAAAACTTACGTTTACAAGTAGGATAGTTGTAATAACCAGCTTCGCATTGATTGCACGTGCGACCGCTGTATTTGCTCATGCAAGTACAGTTTCCAGTGTCCTTATCGCATACATGGGATACGGATCCCACAGAATTACACTCACAATCTGTAAAAATACGTTTTAATAATAACTTTCAATACTCATTTTGAATGTTTAATCAGTTCGTTGTTTGACATTGTTGGAGACATGGACAAAGAAGTTTCAGAATGTAATGTACGAGTACATAATATGCTCTTAATATGTAGTGAAAATTAATAGTATTAAATGAGTTTATATTTTTTAAATGTATGTGTTAAACCAACAAGTAATAACAGCCATGCATATAATAAATACTTAACAAAGTATATGTTAGAAATCGTAAAATAAATTCATCTTTACTCGGTATCATCATAAACAGAGAGAGATCTAATCATAAATAATAATATAGGTATAATCTATATATATTCATCAGGAACGTTGTCTAAAAAAAAATTCTATCGCTTATACTCGTGATGTGAATTGAATAATGAATTGGTACACCGCATTTACTTCTTTATAGAACTTTTAATAATTAGTATTAAATCAAAATATTACACATACATTTGAAACATGCGGTCTACTTATGTCTTGCTATAAATGGCATTGGACAATTTTTATTTTTTCCAAATATTAAGTTGTGCTGTGTGACGTATCCTCTAATTTTAAAATAAAAATAAAAAGAGACATAAAAGCCGCTTACTTTTACATTCAGGGGAATAAAAGCCATCTTGGCAGATTTCACAAGATTTTCCCGCATAGTTGAACTTGCATGGACACTGAAAAATATATAAATTAAAAAATTAGGATAATTTTACTTATTTTTTATTATGTGTACAATAATTTTATATAACAACAAACTTTAAATTTGTATTCAAAAATTTATACAATGAAATAAATAAAAAATACCATAATTGGTAAATTTACGATTACAATTGAATGACTGGAATTTTTCGACACAATGTTAACAACGGGTGTTTTTTTAGTTTTCGTTTCGTAGTTAAATTTTATGTCAATATTTTTTAATTATTATGAGTCCCTTACCAAACCGTCCGTGGGCGTGCAGTTATCCCCCTCAGTACCATTCAAATTACAAGTACACGGTTTACAGTTAGGGTAGTCGAAGTAACCATAGGCACAAGAATCGCAGTTAGGTGGATTGAACTCTGGTCTGCACTCACAGCGGCCCGTCTCCTCTTCGCAATTACCCGTTGAGTAGTGAAGGTCGCAATTACAAGCTATAAAAATAATATTATGTGTATAATACAGAAATGTTTGCCATTTAGCACTTACATCCGTTTCATATGACTATACTATAAAAGTGAAAGGTCGAGTTTGGAGAACAGTTTCTTCCAACATGTTTTATTTTAGATTTTAATCTTTTTATCTTATTTTTTTATTTATAATACTACCAGTAGTAAAATTTTGAGAGCGTTCAAAAAATGAATAAAACACACTTACGCTGACATACATCGATTTCATCCCATCTCTTTCCATAGGGTCGGAAATAAGTAGGTTTGCATTTATTACAGTTGATGCCTTCGGTGTTATGTTGGCAGTTCTGGCAAACTCCTCCGCCCTCATAATTCCCTTGAATATCTAAGGAGAGATGCTTCTCATCGATCGTTGGGTCGTAGGCGCATTCAGTAGTATGATTGTGGCAATTGCAGGCTATGAAAAGGTAGTTTAGATGAAATAATGTAGAAATGAATTGTTTAAAATGGAAATATATTATGTTATATAATATATTTCAATTTTACACAATTCTAAATTTCTTTGGGCTCTTCCACGTTCATGCATTTGCATGCATTACATCCGCTTGTCCGTATGAAATTCATTGCAATCATTATCATTTTCATTAATGTTATTTATTTACAATCATTTAAAAATATAAAAACCATAATTAAGACATATGCTACTTACGTTCACAAGCAAACCTATTCCAATTCTGTGATATTCTCCATTTCTTTTGCTCAAATCCTGGGCAGCAAGCTGCGCATTGTGGCCCACATGTGTTGTGCTGACAGCGGCAGACCAAAATGTTGGTGTTGCTTTGAGGATCTGCAGGATCGCAAGTGTCTGCGTGACCATTGCACATGCAACGACCACCAATGCTGATATCTTTGATACTGTAGAAGTACTAAAAACGAATATAAGAATTTAGTATTTAAACTATGGTGAAAATTATATCAATATTGTTGATAGATTTAAATAATATTCAAAGCCTTGTTTGAAATAACTGCTACTCATATTGATCATACTGAAAAAATATAGATTAGCCATTACTTTAAAACAGTTGATGATTTAAGAGACACCATCGTAAAGGCTGATTATTTGCTCGCAACAATGGAGCTCATTTGACATAATTTACGCGTAACGATTTAATATGACTAGGGAAACAATTGGGTCTGCTTGTTCACAAGCAACAGTTTTTAATTGGTTTTCTGCATTCAAAAGGTCAGGGAGAAGAGACGAGGCGTGGACAGGCCAGTCGCTAACCACGTTTACACAAGCTGTCAAAAAATTTTTCATTAAATACAACAAATAACATATGTAGAGCATAAACACTTCGCTTTTATGCTTTGTTATCTCCTACTCTCCCATATAAGGAAAATAACTTCTTAAGACACTCACTCGTCTAGTTACTGTCGGGTCCTGTCTCGCAACAGACATGAGATGTCCGAGTAAATTCTTTGTCCTCAACAGTCGCAGCCTTACATTGGTTGCCCTCGTCCATTCTTGGAGAACAGGTGAGTCAAAGTACTTATTCGATGATGGACGGTAATTTAAAAGTGATATAGGAATCTGTAACAATTAAAGAAAGAAATAAGATAATGTTAAGAAATGATGATTGAGAGTGAGAAGAGATGAGTTACCACGGTGTATAAACAAAATAAATGATACGTAATAGATTGTCTTACCTCTCCTCCTTCTAATGGAACAATTTTGGAGTATTCTGTGCTACAAATGACGGAGTCGTCTCGTGTGATTGGCTGCAAACTCTCTTTACCGAAAAATCTTTCACAGTCCCTATAAAAACAAGTATATCATAGATATTTCTGCATTTTTTATTGTTATATGGATGAAGTTATATAAAACAAAATGTGAGGGAGAGAGAGAGGTTTAGTGACGACTTTAAGAATTGTTTTGAAGATATATTCGTTTCAGGACTTAATATCCTTAATATTTAAGTTTGAAAAACATTTATAATGTTGATATGATAATTATATCAATTCGGTCAATTTCGACGAAGGTGGTATCTTTTGGATATTGACAGATGATATTCATTGCGAAAGATATATTTATCCCTAATCAGCATTAATACATGAAAATGCACAGATGCACAGTCGGAGGAATGCACAGATGCATAGTGAGGTATCAGGACATCAACATAATAAGACAGAACTCCCAATAACAGAGTTTAATAGCTCTCGTTGTATCTGTAACATTATAGAATATCATATGTGTAATTTTTCTTTAATTTTAAAAGTCATCATCATCTGGAAAAAACATCATAATATACGTCGTATTATGACAACTTTAATATTTTTTTTAAAAATGTTCATGTTAAAATAGAACTTATTACTCTTATTACTCACTGAGGAGAATCAGAAAAGTACTGCCAAGGTTTAAAAGTTTTTCCATAATCAGTCGACTTTTCTAGCACCCATAGACCAGGTCGGGGTGAATTGCCCATCTGCACGAATACGTAAGCCACGTGGAATTCCTGTAAAAAAAACTTTCTTTTTAAAGGGTTAAGGGTAGAATCGTATTTTACGGCATCATAATGCGGAAGATAGCTGAATAAGAGTAAAATGTTCTGTATGATTATCGTACAAAAATTACTTTCTGTCTTTCTTATTATTAACATCACGCATAGCTCAAGTTTACTCTTAAGTTTTTTTTTTCATACTATACATTATATTTTCAATTATTATATACACTGAGAAGCGATAGTCATTACATATTTAGTATATCCTTGATCAAACGTCTAAGAATTTTTTGGGTAGCAATAAACTGTTCGAAAAGGTCTCTTTTGAAGATTGTGTTTTGTATTTATATTGGCTGCGATTTCCCAAAGTAGAATGCCATAAGGCGTTTTACTGTGGAATTCAATACAAAATATTCAAAAAGCTGTATCTATATTAGTCCACTGTCTTATTTTGTTATCAGCATAAGGTTAACTCTATTCACCATAACATGGGGTGCTATTGCAGTTTAGCATTTATAGTAATGCCGATGAATTCGGTCATGTCAATAAGGTCTAACGCTTGCTCATTTAAATGTACATCAGATTTAATTTTTTTTACGTGTGGCAGGTTTTTTGTTTAAATAAGGAAGTGACAAAACCCAAGCAGCCCTCCAGGACTCCTATGTTTATCAGAGATTTCTTCCCATTCACGACAACCCTTAGAGTTTGATGTCTTAAGTATCAAATCAATAGATTAAGGCACCTTTGTTATATCAATTCCTGACCCACGTCTTGCACTCGGTCAAAAGTTTTCAGATCTCTAAAATATTCTTAACAAGGTATACTAACACACGCATCAGTTGTATCTGTACCCCTTGTAACTCCATAAATCTGCTAAGTGATAAGTCCAAAATTAATGTTATATAAAGAACAATCAGATTTAAACACTGAAATAACTTTACTAGGTTTCATGTGGTCATGAAAATTTCCATATTATTTATTTAACTATTATACAAAATAATAATAATAATAACTAAATTCCATTTAAACCCATTTAAAAAAAAGAGAATTTTTTAAATTTATAACTTTATCCTACTTTTGGTGCTTTTTATTTTAATGCCGGAATAGTTCTTAGTTTAATCCACACAATATACCTAACAATCTATAATGTTACAAAATTACCAAAGATTGAATTATCAATAAAAATAGGTTACATATTTTATCTCGGCAAGGGTTATCGCCCTCGTTTTATACTTTCATAAAAAATAATATTATTAATATTTCCGTGTAATCAGTAGCAACATTTATAATCATGTACGTCATAACATCGCCCTTTAATATTAATTCACGGTATAAAAGTTTTATTATCTATACAACACTATCGACGCCCACTCTATCCCGTATGTATGCCGCCTAACAACACGCGTTAAATGTATGATACAAACTCACGAGTTGCGTAAATGGGGCCCGTTGGAGGAATTTGGAACTAAGAAGATAATTCACAATGATCAACATTCATTGCAACACATTAATATACAAGCTCTGAGAACATGTTTTTGATGAATTAGTCGTGACAAACGGGCATCCACCCACAATTACGACTGATGGCGAGTGATTCCCTTAGCTCATGACACCCATATAATTCATCGATAACGAATCATAATATAGATGAGTTGTTTCCTTTATGGGCTATGAAGGACTAGCTCACCGACAATAATAAGGCCTATGGTTTTTTTTCCCCAGGCAGTATCTTTAAACTACAATTTTAAAATATACAAGTAGTATGTCAACGCAGAAGCCTAAGATAGCCTCATTACCAGTAAAGGTGTCTCCAAGTTTCCTTCACACGGCAACTATAAATCACTTTCCTCATCTTTCTCTTATTAATCTGATCTCTAGAAGATTTAAAACCAAATCCAAAACGTGGCCATGAACCCAAAGATGTATTCGTAAGACAAATTAATTTATTTTTTAATGGTTTTTATTACATAAAAATGAAGAAACAAAGGAAAACAATTATAACAAGCAGTTAGATTTGAACTTGGGGTCCAAAAACAGAGAAAATATTCACATATATGTGCTTTGTGTGTGTATTTGTGTTATACTGTGCAAAACAAGTGCAAAATTCATGGGGTAAAGAACTCCAAAACCTTTGACCTTGAAAGAAGGTATTTTAGGTTTTCTGAAAAATAACACTACTCTTAGCTACATTTTTAAAAGAATTCTTATTATATTATTGACTAACATGAGATATGTCTTATGATACAGGTTACAACTCCAGGTCTCAGAAACATTCGTATCAATCTTATAATTTGCATACAATTACTCGTTAATTAATGTATGTGCTTAGAAATGAAAAATTATTATTTAGGTCCATTTCTCAACTCCGTCTGGTTGGTCAATGAAATAAATTAATAAAATAAACACATAATAAAACAAATACATACAATACAAGAAAATAAACATATATGAGGACCAACCAGATGGGAACCCCTCGATAGGGTGTCCAAACGGCCGAGGGTTAGGGCGAAAGGGAGTGAAAGCTGCGGACTATTTGAGAGGTGTCGAGGAGCACCGCTTATTGCATTTGAGGCCACTTGTGTAATAACAGTCACCTAGTGTGCCAGGTCCAGACATTTTGTCTGTTTCCGTTTTCACGAGGTTCTCGTCATATGGAATGGTGATGTCAACTAAAAATATCCTTGACTGTGTCCGGTCTTTCAACAAGATATCAGACTTATTCGCAAGAGTGGTTCTGGCCATGATGATGGGCCGGTTCCATTAGAACCTGGTGCAGGTATTTTCGAGTTCGGTGTGTACTTACAATAAAGTATTTTCCGATCAACAAGGCCATATTTAAGAGCAAGCTCCACGTGGAGATTCCCGCTCGGGCCTGTTCGGTTATGCGATTTCGCAATTGCAATTACTAAGTATTACTTTATTTAAATTGGTCGAATTAAATTGTTTGAACAACAATGTTAATGAGAATTAATATATACGCAACATTTTTTATTTTTGAAGTTAAAGCTATTAAATAAAAAAAAACATGATATCCTAATAAGGTTAACTATACTCGTAGCATAGAATTCTTTCACGTAATATCTTATTATAAATAACTAATAGAATATATTGTTATGGCAGAATAGAGTTAAGTATATATAGATCGCTGTGCGAATAAGCGTACTATTATCGCTTGGCTAATATCTAAGTACATGCAACACTGACGTTAGACAATACACACTCATCTTAGACTTCGCTAAGCAAGTATTTGTTTATACTTACCTTCTACATATACAAGCAATTGTTGGCAACATATTAAGACTATGACATCATGAAACAACGCCTGCACATATTGATTATACGAGTAATGAAAATATACATTATTATTTTATATGAAAGTCAAACATCATGTAAAACAGGAAAAATTCATTCGCTCATAATCTGAAAATTTACATAAAGACAAAAACAATTGTGATTGTGTCAATTTATTTTACAATTTTGAATTTGTTAATTGAACTAATTTTATAATCAAATTAATCTATTTTAAAATACTTGACGATAAAATGTAAGGACATTATTTTAACGCTAAACATGCGGAAATTGGATCACGGAATCCGGTCTATTATTAAATTAATTCCTCTAACAGCTTAACGTGAGGCAACGTTGGGTTCAACGTACTACCAGTATTGCACTATTTTGGGATCTGGGATGTACCATGTCCTGAATGCACGGAAAAGATTATCAAATGGCAAAGTCATTTGTTGTAATCCTATCCTAGATATAAAATTAATTGTTGAGATCTGCATTAAAGTAATTGTAATAGAAATAATAGGAGTTAAGTTAAAGCTCTCTATAGCTGTTGTGTTGTGCTACGAGTATATGTATATAATAACAAGAAGTTGATAATAAAAAATAAGCTTTGAAGACTTTCGTTCGATCAATCGAAGTACACAGAGATAGCAAGTGTTATCTAAGACGTATATTTTGGGTTGTAGTAACTAAATAGTTGAAAAGCTAACTTTATATCGAGAAATATACTTTTAGTAACTTCTCTGTTTAAAAGTTAAAAGATGAACAAGAAGAAATATGTTTGACATTTTATCTTACCTGACCGAGTTCAATTGTCAGATTGACTTCGTTGTACTTCATTCCTCTAGACAGTGGAGGGCTTTGCCACCAGGTCTCCATACTGTCGACAGCGAACTCCGGTGGATGCTTCTTCGCCTCATTGTTAGAATCGCAAATGTCGCAAACCTACACATAATATTATTTATTAAATGTGTTAGGTTAAATCTCTAATATGTATTTCTTTATATATTTTTAATTGTAAACATTGTTCTAGGATAAGAATGACGTCTAAATGTGCATGCGATTATTAGTCCGAGAACGAGAGATTTGTCATAAGACATTCACTAATAGATATATGAATTAGTAGCCATAATATGTACTTTATTTTCTATAAAAACCTAATTGGTATAGTAAGTTTTTAACGGGATTAGAATTAATATATATTTATTTCCCTAAAACTAACTAAAACATTACTAGTTGACAAAATAATTAAAAAATATTAGTATCATATTGTTTTGCATTGTAATGACAATGCTCTGAAAGCAATTTGTAGCACTGTTAGATGAAATATGTAGAAAAATGTGTGTATATTAGACTATCGTATTATATTATCCTCTTCCCACTTAAGAAAGGACCCTCTATAAAGTCCTTCATATACAAACTTTTTCGTTTTCAAAACACGCGAATAGCATATGCCAACAAAAAGAGCATTCAAAATAGGACGCCATTGTAAGATTGGAGCGTTACAAAAGATTGGTTTGAGTCGGGATGCGCAAACGCATTTGGCCACCATATGTCCGCAAAAATATCAAGAGACGTGCCGAAGGCAGACGAAGTTCTCCGAAACGGCACGAAGTATTTTATAGCCTTGGCAGTAATTTGTCTCGTCAGAAATTGAAGATCATGTAACCAAGCTGAATATTTGCTTTATAAGAACATAGTTTGTGTAAATTATGTATTCGATGTGTCGTGTAAAACGCCGATAACTTGTATAAAATAATTTATTTTTTGAGGCACAATGTTAAGCTCTTCCTGCATATGTTATTTCTTATACTTAGGGGCCGGGGAACAGAAGTTGGTACACAAAAGCACTTCGACCTCTACAGTGTTTTTGTCCATCAACATCTGTATATCAGTATTATTACTTAATAGCCACGCAGTAAGGTTCTAATAAAACATACATCATTACAAACATCTTTTTTTCCTTAGAATATTTAACTATGAATAATTAGAGAATAATAAAGTTTATAAAAAGCATTTGATGACTTTGCAATAATGGATCTGGTATTTTTTTGAATCATTGAATACAGGTGTCCTAGGATCGTGCTTCGTGACAATCTTTGGATGAGGCCATGCAGTAACTCAGGAGTGGCTAGTCCAACGAGATGATTATAGTATATGATATTTATTTCATACTTGTTTTGACACATTTATGATATTAATAAAGATTATTGTATTATTTATCTCTCATCGAAATGTAGGAAATATTTTTTTATCATAAATTTTTATTATTAATATATCAAAGTTTAATGGCCTTTCCAAAATGTTCTCGTTGATCTGCGACCCCATTATCACCGGATGACTATGAATGAATGTTTGTTGTGTAATTTGTAATAGATACTCGTACATTTTGTATTTTTGCTTTGTTGCTATATTGTAATAATGAACAGCAGCTGATATATACATACATATATATATATACATATATATATATATATATATATATATATATATATATATATATAATTGTATACATACATATACACATATATATACATACATATATATACATATATATATATATATTTCTTAGACATACTTTTTCTCACCATGGTTTGCTTGCACTTAAATTTGCGACTAATGGTTAATGGATGGATAATAATGGTATCGAACTGGGTTTGCTCTCATAGCGTGAATTAAAAGCGTGCGATTATACACTAATCATTATATACAGATATGAAATAAAATACTAAATTTATTTTATCCCTGTATTATTTACAAATAAAAACCTCCTCCATGTCGTTAAGTATCTAAATACGGAATGGATAAAAATGTATATTACTTTGTTATTTATAGTAACATAACAGGCTGCAACTGCTGCACTATTTAGTTATTACATAAGTTATTCACTGTCGTAATACTTAGCCGCACGAGGGTGATAAATTCACCCCAGGTTTTTAGTCGATAAGGTGCGCTTGATTAGCAATTCACTACGCAGATTATGATTTACAACCCATTACAATCCCAGCGAGACGGTAAACGCACTATAGTGGAGCTCAGATTTGTAGGAGACCATGTTTTTAATTGTGTATCTTAAATTTTGTAATATTCAATTTTAAAAATAACTAGTTGCTGTGTATAATATGTAAATCAAACAATGTGATTATTCTACTAATAAAAATTTTTCGTAGTGTAAGTATAGATAAATTAATACTTTTTAAAGGAATATTAAAACCGGTTAGTAAGCCTAGGTTTTGTAATCGTGAACCCCCGGGACTGCTTCTGTTATCTGCAGCATGATTGGCCAACAGGACGCAACGCTGGTGAGATAAGAGCGGTATCATAAGTTCCTGTTTAGCTTGCACACGACTGGAAAGATGCATCTAACTTCAATAAATATAAGATATTTTTTGTACTTGAGTATCGTTGTGAGATATACTTACAGTAATAAACTGTTAAAGGTCAATATAAAAGAAACATTGTTATTAAAAGCCTGTTTTATGGAATCGGTTTAATTGCGATATGTTTTTTTTATTTTTTTAGATTTGCATACACCGACCTAAATGTTTAACTTAGATGTAATAAAATATTTTTGAAAATATTAATTAATAGACTCAAGTGATTTACAACACAATCGTGTTAACATAAAAAGTAAACAATAATATTATTAGCTGTTACAAATTCTTAGAAAGCGGAAACAACGTACAATAAAGAAAAAAAATACCTGTCCTTGGATCACATGTTCGTCATGATCGGCGTTAGCGCCGGCTAGTTTGCAGTAGAGCTCAGGTCCTTCATCGCCGCAAGTCGCTGTTGCGATAATTTTCTTTCCAAGTGCTAAGTTAAAGTACGGCGGTGTCAAAATTTCTGCGCACGCGACGCTTATATACAAAACTAGAAGCGCTATAGCACGCCCCATGTTGCGCGTGCGCCGGCCAGCCACAGAGTGTCGTCCCACTCACCGATAGTACGCCACAGGGTTCGGGAAGGGTAGCAGAGATAATTTTTTTACTAATTCAGAGAAGAGATAGCTTGTGCATCGACCTGTTTGTATATATAATTGTGTCTGGAATGAAACCAGCGTTTTGAATGTTTATAATTAATAAACAATAAATTGTTGCTCTTTTCCGTTCTTGACGTTTGTTTAAGTTTCTTTTAAATATGATATATTTTAATAAAAATTATATTAAATAATTATTAATTTCATTTCTTACAATTTTTAGCGCAGATATTTAATAGAATTAAATTTAGAAATCTCTAAGCATAATTGGGCCTAAAACGAACGTGAAATTTTGTAAATATTTTCTATTAATTTTAATGACTAACAATACAATGCATAAACTAACAATTTTTTTGCTGTATCCGGTGAGTGTCAAGTTAATTTTTTGAATATTTATCAGATAGTGTGATAATTTACTTATATAGCCTTGTAACTAAATTATCTACCGTATACTGTAACTCAATTTAATGTTAAGTATATGTTTACCTTAATGTTATTGATTGAAGAAGGGTGTTGAATGAACTTGAATACATTTACAATAATAAGCACCTACTTCCTAGTAGCTACCTAAGGTGTTATAAATTAAAAATCTCTTGTTTAATAATAAAATTCAACACAGCCAACACGACGAGCTACTGGAGTAATTTCCCATGTATGGTATATGGTATTTTGCAAGTACGTAAATAGTCTAAATACAAATACTTATGTAATAATATTTTATAAAGTATTAAGTAGTAAGTAAGCAATTGTGAATATAGTTGGATCACGTAACAAATCTATTTATAACAAAATAAAAAAAATTCTACGATTCAGTATGTATGTCGACAATTGCATAAATAGTTCTATGTGATCAAAACAGTAAACAATAACGATAATTGTAGCAATATTCGTTCTATTTAACTCTACCTTCAAACTTCACTTGTATTTGATAATACATAGAGCGTCTGTCTTACAGCTATTCATACTACAAAAAAAATCTACACTGCAAAGCAATACATTACAACCTTATGATTGTACTGTCCGACTAATCCTATCATTGGAAACATATTTCTACTAATCTACTTTTATTTGCAATAAAGATTTAAAAAGAATATTTTCATTTACAAAGAGTACTGATATTTATGTCCATTTTCAATATTTTTTTCTTTCTGCTTTTTGTTATCATTTATACTATCTACACTGCTTTGTCTACGAAGCGATTTTAAATCTGAACTGCCTCGCTTTGTCTTCTTCTGAAATTCTTCTTTTTTGCATGGCTTATTGCCGCTGTTGTCAAATTTTTGATACTTTGAATGTAATATTTCATCATCACTTTCTGTAGTACTGATAGTTATTACTGGTATAACTGAACTGATGGAATCCGATTGTTTGTAGTGAGAGCTTGTTTCTGACGTCTGTTTTGTCTTAAAAGCTTTTTCAATACTTTCCTCTTCACTATAACGATTTTTTTGGTTTAAAGATTTAGATGGCAGATATGTAACATCTTCTTCAATAATTTTATCTTCTTTTAATTTTTCTAAAACTGCTTTCTTTTCAGTACGCTCAGATACTTTTTCTACTTTAACTTTAAGATAACTCTGTTCATTTCTTTGTTTAGGTACATCAGATTCATTTGATTTGAATTCAACATTGGCTTTTTTCTTACGGTCTGTAAGTTTTACTACCGTAATGTCTTTCATTTTTAATATTTCTTTTGGCAATGTTTCATGAAAGTCAGTATCTGTTTCGTCATTACCATTTTTTATTTCGGGCTTTTTATCTAGTACTAATCCAACGATTTTTGCGAATATGCTACCTAAAATATAATGTTAGTATGTACACTATATAAATTAATATCAAAACAAAAAACTTTTACATATATATATATATCTTAAACTTCTTATTACTTTTTCGTTTTGCCTCCTTTGAATGTTCTTTTTTTTCGTCTATTGTCTTTCGATCATCGGAATCAATAGATTTAGACATTGGAAGTGATGGCAAAGCTCTTTTCCATCGTGACATAAGTGTATTATCAATAGCAGAAGGCCCTGTGCGTCGTCTAGTGTCAGCTAATTGGAACATCTTTCTTCTTTCTTCAGTCCGTTCGCGACGTAACTGAATCTAAAATAGCGAATTCTTATTTTGTATCTTTGAAGATAATACTTATTTTAAAATGTGATCCTCATCGAGACTTACCTTCAAATCGTTATTAGCTTCTCTCAATGAATTAGTGAGTGATGTTAAGTAATATATAATAAGTATTAGCAATACCAGTAACGGAATAACAATTGCTGGTGAAGCGATGTATTCAAGCGCAAAATTTAGACTTTTTGGAAGTATTCTATAAATATTATTTGTTAGTATATGATAAATTTTTTCATACTCCGAGAATGGCCCACAATGCCATGAAGGCTTAACCCAAACGATAGTGTATCCAACGGGCAAAACACATAAAAATAGCATTGTCAATAATAGTGCTAAGTAAAATTGTTACTTTTAGATACTCTAAAAACAACCTCATGCGGGACGTTGCACGTCATAACAGCCCATGATCTTAAATACATCATAATCATTAATTTAAAAACATTTAAGACTACTAAACCAGGAGAGAAAAACATTCCCATCCACACCATTCCTTGGTTATTTATTAGATGTAATATGTTTTCGGCAATTTTAAAATCACCATATTCGGGAAATTTTTTTTCCAAATCCCAACACCAACAGCGGTTCATGTACCTGACAAACAAAGCCCGAAAGAAGTCCAAAAATAATGTTCCTAATAAAACAAACACCTGAAAAAGATAAACACGGTATCACATTAAATTTTCATGCAAACTATTGTTTCATATAAAAAATATTATAATCTTACCAAATCCATCATAGTTAGTTTTACTAACTCTTGTCCAAACATTGTTTCCCAACAGAGTTTTAGTAATTTCTTTTGTGTAGTTTTTGTTAGATTATACATTTTTCTATTATTTTTATTAAAATAAACAATATCAATGGCGGTTGCATTTATTAGATGCTTTTGTTTGTCTTTTTGTAATACGTCCAAATCAGATTTATTTACGTAACATTTGATGTCAGATATGGTACAATTAGACATTAAAAACACTTTCGTTATATTTAAGTTACCACAAATAACAGAACAATTAAATGATATACTTCGACACTTAATATTTGTTCCAGGAGTCGTGGCTTCAGAAACAATAGTATTCATAGTTATATAAGTGCTTTTATAATTTTTGCTATTAATAATTGGATTGTTATTATCTCCTAGCATATTTGATTTGTCATTTAGCGTGTGATTTATATTTTTGTCATCCAACTTAATTTCAATCTTATCATAACTGGTTGAGTCAAAAGGAAATTCCGAAGTAGAAAAGCTGGTTTCATATGTTTCTTCTGAATATTTTTCAGTAGATGTTATAGTTACATTATTTACATCCTCTTCGGCATCATACTGTGTTGTTTGTACTTTTTTATAATTATTCTCAATTAATTCTGTCGTTAAATGAGTTACATAGTCAAATTCATTTTTGGTAATAAAATTATCATATATATCCTGTGTACTTGCTTCATTACTTGTATAGGAATGTACATCGCTCTTTAAGGATGTGCTTTCTTCAGAACTAAAAATATATTCATCCGTGTGCGCAGTGAATGGGTTATTAGTTTCAAAGGTGTTACCCAAAGTTGTTGTATCCATACCAGTTATATCGTAATAATCGGTGATGTTTTCACTATTATAAATCTCAGTGATATTATCATCGTTTTCTGAAGTATTAGCATTGGAACTTGTATTTATTAATTTGTAAGATTTTTCCATTTTCTCAGTTAATGCATTGTTATCATATCTTTTTAAGTTTTCAGGCGTGATAATGTTTGTGTATTTCTTGTCTTTGAATGGCATCATAGTAGTAGCGTTTATTGAATTTATTAACGATGATGATGTTTCAGTTAAAGTATATTCCACTAACGTAGTTTTAGAAAACTGCAGCGAAGAAATGAGCAAATGGCATGGTAAACATGGAACAGCAATTTCATGGTAAGCAGTTGGTAAACTATTTATTAATAAATCATTTAAATCAAGTGCAT
Source organism: Teinopalpus imperialis (assembly GCA_029286865.1). Taxonomy (NCBI): domain Eukaryota; kingdom Metazoa; phylum Arthropoda; class Insecta; order Lepidoptera; family Papilionidae; genus Teinopalpus; species Teinopalpus imperialis. The sequence continues at coordinate 5,264,523 of JAGSMU010000007.1, forward strand.
TTTCAGATATAACGGAAGCATTCATATTCAAACTTGGTTGAAGCGAGTCCAATTCTTTGCTCATACCTTCAATCTTGCTAAACAAAGCAAAAATTAAAGAATACAAGTTGAGCAAATTTAAGAGCATTATTCTGTAAAATATAAATTTAATTAATTAAAGTAAATTAAACGATCAATTATTACTTACATCATTATTAAATAAATACCTTGCAAGTTGCAATCTTAGTTGTTTTCTAGGATGGAAATGTTCTAAAAATCCAAGAAGTTCAAAAAACACAGGAAAAGTGATTGATATTACAGTTACGACGATAGTAGTTTCGTTCTCATGCCACCAACTTCGAGATTTAGAGTTATTTTCAGAACGGGTTACCACTGTTACTACTGCATATGCAGATACACCAAGAAGAATAATAACACAGATATTGACTAATGCTCGAAGCGATATAATGCGCCAGCTGTAAAAGAAATATTAATAATTTTGCTTTTAAATGAATATAGGCACTAGGCTAGGCTACCATGTTTCTTAAATATTTATAACAGTTGTAACAATTAACATAATCTGCATACTTTCTTAGATCTTTCTTTTTCTCCGCTTCTTCTAACAATGCCTCTTTAAACCCTAAAATGACGGATGCAATACGGTTGTGAGCTGTTTCTGTATTGCCTATCATAAAATCCCATCCGGTAAATAGTTTCCAAGAAAATATACATTCGTCATCTTTTTCGGACAATTTGGACATACGTGAGTTTTCAGCCATCCTGTAAAAATATAATTTATTAATTTTCTTCAAAAAAAGTAAAGGTTATTATTTAAATGTTTTTCAATGTATAGTCAACAACGAACTTGCTTTACTACCCTTAGGTGTAATATCGTGTAAATGGGACAGTAAATTAAACAAAATAGTTTCTACCAAGGTACTAATATTAAAAATTCATAGTTGATAGTGATATTTAGATTATATTAGTACAAAAAAACAAGACTGACTTAAAATTTATGCTTTGATTGAGATTCAACCATTTGCTTTCCTTTAATACATGAATACAAGTATGAGCTAGTGGAAATTTAATTTACTGAAAGTTGTTGTCAAAAATGATAAAGTCATTATATGGCCGAGATATTATGTACACGGATTTCTCGTAACTTCTAGCCCGAATAGCGAGATATTTTTTTAATACCCTTCGCCGGACAAAATTTATAAACATTTCTCAAAACACGATATATGTATTTATATAATATAATATGATGATGTGTTTGTATAGTATGGTATGATAAGGCGATAATAAGAAAATGGATATAATTATGCTCAAATAACACAAAAAAATATTTTAAGTGGGTGTGTGTGTCGGTTTTTCTTTATTTGAACAATTTTATTGCACAATAATTATTTAATTACAGCCTTTTGATCCTTTTGGACTAGGTATTAATTACTATTCAAATAAGATTCTGTCGAAGATATTGACCGCATCACCGCAGCGCGGTACAGAAGATAAACGGGAATAATCAACTCGTATGTCTTGCCTATGTGGACGCTGAGAAAGTTCAGACGTGTACAGTTATAGACACCTTGCGTTGGTGTTAAATTCATGATCAATACATTGAGGTATTATGATGTTTGTCGAAGTAGAGTGTGGTCGTACGTAGGATTAGTTGTGGCTGGACTGTGTTCGAAAAGTTTAGTCAAGTCTGCTCGTTACTCATTTCTTAAAACTTCTCTTTCTCTTCTTCACCATTTCTCAAAACGCATTCCTACTCGCCTGCCTTTGCGAACTAACTGTCATGACGGTGGACCTAGACCACAAGTTACGACTCACTTAACGGTCAATGGAAAGACCTATGCTCTCAAGTCTCAACACGGATAGAATTCGTCACGAAAATATATGCCACGACGGTTGTCCTAAACATTAGATACACATATCTACAAAAACAAAATAGATGTGTAAATAAGAAAGAGAACACATTAACGTCTCGAAGTGTATAACATCAAACGAACTCCCATCGCACACCCGCGTATCCATAAAAGATATATTTAACTCACTTCCTTAATATAGCGACGAAACTATAAATGTACACCACCAAACCAGTAAGGAAATAAGCAAGGGGCATCCGATACTCAGGTCTCTCAACATTACTGTAATAGCCGTAGAAAATAGGAGAATATTTCAAGACTCCTTCGAATTCCCACACTGTGAGAAGATTAGTAGAATTTGGACGCTCTTCTTCCATAATAATTTTTCTCTCGCCGTCTTCGACTGGATTCGCCGTTAGATACTGTAAATTTTGATTTTTTTAGTATATCTTGGTGGAAATTATACCTATAAAAGTTCTTATAAAAAAAACATTTTAAGTAAAATTTAAATTATCACAAAAATATTAGATTTGGTGATATTTTTGTTGAAGTTCATATGTACACAGAATGAAATATAATTTAGATATAAAACTCACAACAAAATGTGTAGATTAATTTAAAGAAACGTTATTTATTTAATAAACAAAATATGAGACTTAGTATCTTATACTTTATAATTATAAACATTATATACAATTTAATATAATTTTACATAGAATTTTTTAAAAGTATAAATACGATACCTCGGGTATAATAACGAAAACCAGCAAAATGAAGCCGATGACCAAGTTAACCCAAAACAGCCACCTCAGGAAAGTGAAATAAGAGGCCACAACAGATCCGAAATGCGATTCGATTTCTTTGATGCGTAATTCCCAGGGTATAAGCAAGTTTGACGTATTGGCCGCTTCGCGTTTTAGCTGCTGCCATTTCTTTATATATAAAATATATAAACAAAAATGTATTTAAAATATTCAACATTATTAAAATGAAAATTAAGGTAAATTTCTCCAAGCCTAGTGAGATGTACTATTTAAGTTGAAATTGTAATCAAATTATTCACTACTAATAGTTATAGGTAACATTGTTGCGATATGAATACTTTATTATAAAAGCTTAAAGATAAGATCTGTGCTTACTAAGATTACTACGAATTTTGACTCCATATCAAATCTCTACTTTTGCCCGCAGCCACCCTTACCTAGCTTTTGCCTTGACTTATATTATAAATCATATTCAACATTTTGCTGTCCTAAATATTTTATGTAAATTATTACTAAACTTATCTATTTTACATATTTATTTGAGAACTAGGCTATGGAATAGCGTAAAACAAAGTGGAAATTCTGTAATTTCCGAGTCTATATGCAACAAACAAACAATAAGTATAATAAGGGATAAACTTCTACCGTAGTACCTAGTAGTTATTTTTAAATGTCGAACACTCACGACTCACAGTTTAATAAAAGTAAATATTAAATTACCGTTGCTATCAGGATGTTGAAACGGGCGTAGATATCTCGCGTGCTTTTAGATTGCGCTAGCCGCTCCTGAAGCTGTCCTTCGTGTCTTTTTATGTAACCTTTGGCCTATAATCGAATTAACGTAAATAAATGGCATCGTATTTTAATCTGGGATGAGTAAAAAGGTAACAATTGGAAATGTAAGCAAATTTTTTGTGAAAACTGCGGGCATTGGTTACTATATGGCAGTTAATTACTATCGTTAGTTAGTTGTATAAAAGTTAAATATACCAGTAATTAGGCTTCCAGTTATTTAATACCAAACAAAGCAGTGTGAACAACATGTTCGAGTATAAGACATTTGTGATATTTAAGTGAAATACTATTTACAAAGAACATGACATACCTGATGGACAATCTTTAACTTTCGTCGCATACCCAGGGGTTGTTGTTTTACCGAACCCAGCACTTCCTTGTGGAGATGAATGTTTTCGAAAATTTGCTCTTGTGTCACCAGTGGTACTTCGTCGATAGAAATTGCTGTACTGGTGATGAAACATAGTAATCTGTTTTTTAAACTTAAAAATCTAAATATGTAATTTAATCATATAATATAAATTTAAAATATATGGATTAAATAATTTTAAAATTTATAATCATTAGACTAAATGAGTGTACATAGAGAGTACATAGTAAATAGTTTATTGTTTGACACAAGAATTCAGCACACAAGAAATTTAATAAATAATATAATCAACCAAATAATTGCTAGAATACAAGAACACATTTGGTAATCTGTTGGTCTATTTTGTTCCCCGGAGATATTTACAGATTTTTACCAAATAAGATCAACGCAAAATACAACTCCGTACGCATCCGCGCAAACGTACAAGAAAACATTGGTTATCTCCTGACCAAACTAACGTAGGGAATCTAAATATACGTTAATTACATTAGGACACGGGATACACTAAACATCCAGATTCGAAAACCAAAAGTAGTACCAAAGTATATCTGCTTCCATCAAATCCACGAAACCAGCCAATTATTCTGGCCACTGGATCACAAAAAAATATTGTGATAAATCAGTCTAAATAAAAAAAAAACAAAATAAGCAATAAATTAAAGACAATTGAAATTAAATTAAATCTTCTAAGATCCCAAAAGACCTTTAACTCATAAAGTTGTATGCCGTAAATTTTTCTCTGTTAGAAGATACAACAACAAGATGTACATACTCGCCGGAACTAGTTGTGAAGATGGAAGAACGTCTTCGAGCTCGATTCTCATCTGGCAGAAAGGGGGAAGATGGTCTTCTGGTACGACCTTTCCGAGAGCGACGGACGCTAGCGCGGCGCTGTCGTAGCACCGCGCTTAAGCTTACAGAATAATCCTCATCTTCAGATATGTCTATGAAAAAAATGTTTTAAGTAAAGCATAAGCATCTGCTTATCTCTATGGTACAGGTTTCACATCGAAAAAGGTTACTAGAAGAGCTCGGTCCACGGTGACGGACTTGCAAAATTCAAATGGTTTCATACCAATATTTATAATTTAGGGGACATGTAGTTTATCTAATGATATTTTTATTCATAATTGCACGATATATATAAAAGCAAATAAAAAAAAGTATTTTTTTTCGTTTATTATTAATATATTTATCAACAATGTGAAGCAGGTTCATTTGTTTTTCAAACTATAGTTTATTTGTAACCACGCAAAGTAATTTTTAAGTGCTGCTGTGACACGTTTTCTTTTCTTCTTCTTTTTATATGATTTTATCTAGTTTCTTTAAGATCACATATTGTACGTGCAGACATAACAGACATATGCTGTTAAGTTGTATACAACTTAACAGCATATGTCTGCACGATGGTGATACTACACATCTGTTCATAATTAAATAGAAACTTAAAGAAAATATAAAACTTCTTAGAACTAAAAAACTTAAAAGAATAGTTTTAAATCATCTCAATTAGACATTCTAGCTAAGAGTTATTGTAAAAATCCTGCAAATCATAAAAATGTTATAGTAAGCAAAGGAAGATGAATTTAACATAAAACATTAACTTGTGTTGTTTACACAAATTAATTTATACCAAAATAAAAAATAAAAAAAAATATGGTAAGTAGGGTTATATACTGTCAATAATTTTAGGTAGAAATCCCCTAATTTGGAGTTTACGGAAAGGATTTAAATATACTACTCATTTTAATACATGTACTATAATGAAGAAAAAGTATTATATATCATACCTCCAGGCGCCGGAGAAAACTTGACATCATTACTGACGGGAGTCTCAGATGGCAGGTGGAATAAGTTGACTCCAGACGAAGTCATGCTGCCTGGATCAGCCCAGGTAACAGAAAGGCGATCTACGGACGGCTGCGGTGAAGACGGTGGACGGTCAGAGGAACCCTGACACATTTAACATTTTATGACTTCCTTTGTATAGTTTTCTTGATTTTAAGTACGGTTGTTGATGTTCGTTTACGATTCATTGGCACAGTTTTGGACTCCTTGTACTTTTTTATTGTAATTTATTATATGAATTGTCCCGTTTTGTGAATGTCACAAAAAAAGAACACGCCATAGCTCAGATTATATCAGATCATTTAATATTTCACCCATTACCAAAAACATTTTAATTACAATTATTTGTTTGTAATCGTTTGTTTTAAATGTGCGTTAGCTTTCTGCAAATTTGCGAGTACTTTTAAGTAAATTAAAACAGTGGTTTTGCTTAGATTTAATTATAGTATTAAAATATAATACTCTAAAAGTTTTAGTGTGTTTCGATAATCACAATTTAAGTAAATTTTTGAAAGCTAAATTAAAACTATAATTTTATTTTAAAAAATGGCCTCGTTTAACGTGTATTCATAAATATCTGGTATACATATAGCGATTATTTTTATAACAAAACTATTTAAAGCCTCAACTGACCGGAGCTTTATATAACGTATAGTTGTGCTCTTTACAAAGAGTCGTCGGCAGTCGTCCTGTCGTTTGCCGAGACCGAACTGAACTTAAGCATGAATTCGCAGACCGACTAATAAATTACAAGATTAACGACTTTATACAGGTACATCGATTGATTGATTGAGCCAAAATGGTAACATTAAAGTGGTTTTTGTGTAATAAAGCTGAATGCTATTTTCACTATTAATTCAATTTTAATATTTTAAAAAAATACTTGTTTTTTATACTTTTATGAAACATTTGTTAATATAATTTTGGGGACATTTAAAGTGCTAAATTTAAACTTTTTATTTTTAGCAGTGGTAGAGACACGTTCAGCTTATTTGAGCTACAGTGTGACTTCGCCTCAAACGAGATACACTCTCACAACGTGAAACAGAAGCATAACGCTGGTGTTCGTATGGTGAGTGCTGGTATCCGGAGTACTCTTTTACAATAATATTATACCTCAGCCTGCTGGGAACCAATACATTTGTATCTTGATTATTTGCTGAGGATGGAGTAGATGTTATGAGCCGCAGTCTACTTTTCCCGTCGGTTAAAGTCTGTGCTCATTTGTCACCACTATTGCCCTATATTAAAAAATCAATATTGATGAAAGTTTTAAATTCATTAATCCTGGTGAACATAGTCTTCCGTAGATTGTCACAAAGCAAATTTGTATTCATGAAGCGTCAACCTCACTCAACGAGATCTTTGCAACTTAATGTTAAGGATCAACAAGTTGCCGGATTCCAAGATTATCGTGTACTCTCCCGGACTACAGATAAACCTATAATAGCCCAACATATCTTGTTTAGCTCTTCTTACAGCTCCTCCTTTTTGTAATCCTCCCATCGGTCCTCAACATACGAGTACGTGCGCTGTAATTGCTTGTCACCGTTCGCTGTAGCAGAATTCCAGCCGGGGAATCATAGTTGCCCTACCGTTACCATGATTGCTACCAAAGCCAAGACTAGCAGGGCGGCCGTACATTATTATCTCTATGCATTATGGAGGATTTTGTTCAGAGTTTTCCAGACACCTAGCGCATATAACGCTGGTGCCCGTCATCAAATTGAGTATTTAGAGTCTGGAATTTAGATGAGGTGATATCATTGATTGCTTGCTGGTGCTACGTTGCAGCTAGAGATTACCCAGGTAAAGACCATTCGTTTGTAAAATACCGTACGTAAAATAAATTAATACATTTGTATTATGTAATATTCCCTATTATCTGATGAAGGATATGTCCACCGTTTAACTGACAGTAAATATCATTAGTGTTATACATATATGTTCAGATTATGTGAGATATTTCAGAAAATATGCAAACTAACAAGGCTTTCTAGAGGAGACCACACCTAGATTGGTGCCGTGACCAAAAGCAGTCAGTCTTTCATGGAATCCAATGAGTGACCGCTAATCGGTGACCCTGATTAACTATGCTAGCGAGGGTTGCCTGTTTTATTAATATAATGATATTTTTGTTTTCAACAGCATTTCAAATGACATGTTCTAGTTTTATTATGTATGCAGCACGAAATTGGGAGCATTTAAACATATAAGGAATGATCCTTTTATATTGATGAGTATGAATTCACAGGGTGAAACAAAATATAAATAAGAAAGCATTGTCAAGCGATCTTTGAAAAACTTTGAAACGATGTTTAACGTTTTTGAAACCGGTGTTAGAGTAATCTTACTATTTCTGAGCGCCTTCAAAAGCAGATTTAAATAAAATATATTTTGAGTTTATAATAAATGTATATTTACATATATTTAATTCCTTACGTTTTACTACTAGAGATGATATCCCACTAATATTATAATTGAGAAAGATTGTATTTATGGATGTTTATAACTCAATCAAAAAACGACAACAGATTTGAATGAAATTTAGCACACGGATCGGTTAGAACTTGGATTAGCATAGCAAGATACTTGTATTTACAATTCCCGTTAATAGGTTCCAGTGACAATAAGGAAAGTGGAAGGAGTCAGCTTTATGTCGGTTGCTCAAGAATATCGAGTGTCCAAAACTTATACCTACTGGCAGATAATAAATCATACAATGTGTCGAAGTCCACGCAGACGAAGACACGGGCCGGTGTAGTGCATAATCATTGCTGATTCTACTTAACGATCATTATGTATTTTGACAACAAGATATTTTATTTTTGTTTTCAACAGCATTTCAAATGACATGTTCTAGTTTTATTATGTATGCTGCACGAAATTGGGAGCATTTAAACATATAAGGAATGATCCTTTTATATTGATGAGTATGAATTCACAGGGTGAAACAAAATATAAATAAGAAAGCATTGTCAAGCGATCTTTGAAAAACTTTGAAACGATGTTTAACGTTTTTGAAACCGGTGTTAGAGTAATCTTACTATTTCTGAGCGCCTTCAAAAGCAGATTTAAATAAAATATATTTTGAGTTTATAATAAATGTATATTTACATATATTTAATTCCTTACGTTTTACTACAAGAGATGATATTCCACTAATATTATAATTGAGAAAGATTGTATTTATGGATGTTTATAACTCAATCAAAAAACGACAACAGATTTGAATGAAATTTAGCACACGGATCGGTTAGAACTTGGATTAGCATAGCAAGATACTTGTATTTAAATTCCCGTTAATAGGTTCCAGTGACAATAAGGAAAGTGGAAGGAGTCAGCTTTATGTCGGTTGCTCAAGACTATCGAGTGTCCAAAACTTATACCTACTGGCAGATAATAAATCATACAATGTGTCGAAGTCCACGCAGACGAAGACACGGGCCGGTGTAGTGCATAATCATTGCTGATTCTACTTAACGATCATTATGTATTTTGACAACAAGATATTTTATTTTTGTTTTCAACAGCATTTCAAATGACATGTTCTAGTTTTATTATGTATGCAGCACGAAATTGGGAGCATTTAAACATATAAGGAATGATCCTTTTATATTGATGAGTATGAATTCACAGGGTGAAACAAAATATAAATAAGAAAGCATTGTCAAGCGATCTTTGAAAAACTTTGAAACGATGTTTAACGTTTTGAAACCGGTGTTAGAGTAATCTTACTATTTCTGAGCGCCTTCAAAAGCAGATTTAAATAAAATATATTTTGAGTTTATAATAAATGTATATTTACATATATTTAATTCCTTACGTTTTACTACTAGAGATGATATCCACTAATATTATAATTGAGAAAGATTGTATTTATGGATGTTTATAACTCAATCAAAAACGACAACAGATTTGAATGAAATTTAGCACACGGATCGGTTAGAACTTGGATTAGCATAGCAAGATACTTGTATTTAAATTCCCGTTAATAGGTTCCAGTGACAATAAGGAAAGTGGAAGGAGTCAGCTTTATGTCGGTTGCTCAAGACTATCGAGTGTCCAAAACTTATACCTACTGGCAGATAATAAATCATACAATGTGTCGAAGTCCACGCAGACGAAGACACGGGCCGGTGTAGTGCATAATCATTGCTGATTCTACTTAACGATCATTATGTATTTTGACAACAAGATATTTTATTTTTTGTTTTTCCAAAACAGACATACAATTTCACCAGATGTAAAGCCGACTATACTATTATAATATCCTATAAGTTTAGACTATATGGATATGATGGATAGAATAATAGATATTATGTTTAATATATGTTGCGTACAAAGTAGTGAATTGACTCCCTTTGTTCATTGGCTATTATAAAGGTAAAGTTGTTATCAAAAATGACCAGGCTGATTTGTGCTGTTTCAAATCTATCAAAAAAGCAGGCCACACGTTTTGTGACTCTACATTGGCTTACCGCGCATATGTGGGCTGATCGTTTGTCCATTAAATGAAGACATACACACATTACCAAATACTTTAGTTGATGTGCACTTTTTCTCTTCATCCTTGGATTGTCTCAATAATGTGCCCAACAATGATTGTGATAGTTTCTGATTATATCGCGGTCAAACTTAGATTCGTCAGTCCACATAACTGTCCAGAAAATAGGGGTGCATTTATCATAAAACGACATATTATGCGGTTAAGATTATGATCAGGTCACGATGCATATACCGGTGTTGTGGTAACGATGTCAGCGTGCTGTATGCAAAGTAAACCACACTTGCCACTGGGATAATCCGAGACTTCTGGCCGCAGTCCTTATAGAGATTGTAAGACTTCTCCATAAGGATGAACACGAAGTCTGCCTGAATCAGTTCGACGCATCAATACATATCCGAAAACATTTACGTTTCGTACACGCCGATCAGGAAAACGTAACATGAACTCTTTTCGGTGCTGTGTGCCTTTGCAAAATGCGTAAATGTAAAAGAATGTCTGCGTAGTCTTCATTTCTGAATGTACCCATTGTAAAGCAGGTCAATGATGAAAAACGTTATTAGAATGAAACGATGGTCTTTACTTAAAAGACTGAGACAACTGAAACTTCGACCGGCAATTGTCCCCCCTTTCAACCCCTTTTGTTATTGCAGTGTTCCAGTGCAAGACGGTGTCATCAAAGAAACAAAGGAGCCCATGAGTGCGGTTCTCCAATATAGAGCAGTACCTAAAAAGAGGCTGCCTGCTTTTTTGGCAGGGTTGTTATCAGCCTGGTCGTTTTTTGATAATAACCTCTTTGAATAGCTATGAACAAAGAAAATGTTTAGGCATAATTTGTAGGCAAAATATCATATTAAGGGGAGTCTTTGTTTATTTTCCTAAATGTAATAACTTTCGTGTAAATATATGTTTTGCGGCCTTAACTTAAATATAGCGGCGTTATGTTATTTTTAATGAGTGTCTGGTTGCTTCCCTATCACGTTATATTAAAATAAGAAACAAAAGCCCGTATTACTAGGTAACATTTTAACATGAAAACTAAGTTTTTTTTATTCTTAAATCTTGAATAACTTAGAAATAAACAAAATTTCACGTCTAATCTTTTAACTGGATCTAATCGTAATGAGAAATATATCTTTGAAAATCGAATTATCTGTCTGTGGAACATTTATTTTTCAGGACGTATTATGTCTTTATTCATTGTGGCGTTCTTTTAAAAAAATAGTAAATGTAGTAAGATTTAAATAAAAAAAGAAAATTTCGGACATCTTGTCATATGACCAAATTTTCTCTAAATTTGCTCTACTTTAACCCTCTGCATAGATTGTATCGTATTTCATGTCACTCTGTATAAAAAAACAGGATATCATTTTCACGTCTTTGATCTTATAAGTGGATCTAGTCGTTATGAGAGATATATCTTTGAAAGGGAATTATCTGTCTGCGGAACTTATATTGTTCAGAACGTGTTTATTGATTGTGGCGTTCTATTAAAAAAAATTGGGTGTATGATAATTTTTATACGACTTTCGCTATTATTTAGTAATTTAACGTTCTAGTTATTTGCCAAAGACTTCAACATCATCTGAACTGTGTTGTTTAGGTACAATAATGTAAAACGTGGACGTGTTCATGTACGTGAGGACGGACTGACGACTGCGGTAATCCAAAGTAATATTGACTCTATACCATTACTAATTCAATGGTATTAAAAAGTGATATCGATATCTTGCCAGAAGACGCAAAATGATTATACGCATGGAAGATTTAATACCACAATTTCTTTTAAAAACCGAAGAACAACTACTGCAATCTGCACCCATTGTGCACACGTATGCCCCAGAGGAAGTTGTGACCGTATATTTTAACACAAACTATTGGAATATATTTATTGCTGGCAGCTAGTTAATAACTATTAAATTTTAATCAACTTTTACTTGCATGACAATCTTCAACGAATAACAAAAACACTAATTGTTTACATATTCACCCGTACGTGTTAGCTGTCACGCTTTTAAATTAAACATCACTATATGTTTTAATATTACGTAATTCCCGGTACATTTAGTTAGAACCTAACAGAAAAACTAGGTGTGAAATAATTAACAGTGGTAATTTGAGAGGCAGCCCTGCTCATTCATTCCATTAACAAGCACTCCCTCTTCCATCCCCAACCATTTGCGTATATATCACCTAGCATAATTATTAAGAAGTGATTTATTCGTAAAATAATTTCACCGCAATTAAATTCGGAATAAATATTCGAATTTATAAATATTATCATTTATTTTATTTTATGAATTTGATGAACATCTAGTGATTTAATGAATCAATTAATATAACAAAATGGCCGCGTGGCATCATACGCTCAATTCGATATTTAGTGCACAAATTTTGTTTTCAGATTTGGTTGAACAAAATGATCTAAGTATGTGTACAAAACATACTTAGATCATACTGAAAGGTTCTAAATTTTGATAAATGGGACCAGATTTAGATATTATATTTATAATACATTAATTGTTATTTTCAAGTATTTTATTTTATTTTCTTCACTGTGAACGCATTTTGCATTCGTTGGAACCATTGTGTGATGCAGTGGAGTTCAGATTTCAGTAGGGACCTCTTCAATGGCTTCATGGAACGCATTCATCGCCGCTTCCGGGCTTGAAAATCGTAAATCTCTAAGTTTATTTTTAATTTTCGGAAATAACACAAGTCACAAGGTGCAAGGTCCGGGATGTATAGGAAAAGCCACATAATTTCCACACTTGAAGCCTTCAAATACGCATTCATTATCTTAGCGTAATGTGCGGACATGCTATAATGATATTATAATTGCTGCGAGGACGCTTCTCATGAACTTTTTGACACTATTACACTGTAAGTTCCTGATTTGTCGAAAAAAGGAGCCATCATTTTGATGCATGTGCGATGACTTTTCTAAACTATCGTCGGTATATCGCCAAAAAGAAAGAGTCAGTCTGATGATTGTCTTTTTCCTTCCGGCTCAAAGCAGTGCAACCAGATTTCGTAACCTATCAAGATATTATTGACAGCCAATGACGGTCTGCCATTAAACTTTTTTATCATTTTACGGCACTACTCGTCACACAGTCGTTTCTGGTCTTCCATTAAATCGTGCGGTATCCATCGAGTGCAAAGCTTTCTAACTTTCAAATGCACATTGTTTTACATTTGGCTCATTCCAATACCTTATACGAATTTGCTCACTAGTATTTTTGTCAGTTTCACTCAATTGTCGTACGGTATCAATATTGGATTCTGTAATCGCAGTCACCGGCCAACCTTAACATACGTCTTCATGAAGATAGTCACGTCCACGTCTAATTGCACCAAACTACGAGTACATGTTTTGACATGGGGCTCCATCACCAAATGCTAATTTCAGTCTCTAGCAACTCTCTAGTTGACTTTAGCAGCACAGCGAAAATCGTAACAAATTATTGAGTGGAAATTTTCGAGTCACAATTTTCTAAAACACGCCACAATTATAAAACGAATGACAGCCCCGCCACATAAAATGTTCCCAGAGAGTTCCTTTTTAGAATCCCGATTTTGATTTTTTATTTTTATCATTGTAAGTGGCCAGTTCCAGAAATTTCAGTGTGCCCCACGTTGTTTGGTTTTCGATTATGTGTGTCCGTTATCTATAACACTACATCTGAACCTTCTTATCACTTACGGATGACGAGTGAGTGTGTCTGTGTGTATGAGCCATTCCTTACGGCACTAAAATATATCCTGCGCAGTTAATGTCATCTGGTTACAATCGGAAGATAAGGTGGATAGACCAGGGGACCTCATCCGTGAATACCCGTAAAATAAAGTTGCCCGTATGATCATACAATATCACATATGGATCAAACAACTCTCGAGGATGGCTTGTATACTATATGGTATTCTTAATTTGTTAACGTTTTGTATGTTATGTGAACTGAAACTGGGTGAAGACCGGACGCGCACCTGGGGAATGTTGATATAATTTTTATATTGATAGTTAGAATTAACTGACTGACATAAGGTACTAGTCAATCGACAATAGGTACTTGTAACTCTGAGAATAGTTAATTTATCGAAATGATTGTCATGATTATATAATAGAAATTATATTCGTAATATTGCACATTTTAGGGTTGAAATATAATTTTGAACAATTATGATATATGCCTATCTGGATGATGTCCTCCATAGAGTGGAGGGAGTCTAGGGATTCGGATTCCCTTGTTGCTACTGCTGATGAATTCGATTTTAGTGCTCGTGGATGACAATGCATCTGCATTATAATTCTTTATCGAGAATGAATTACTGTACTAAAAAAATCACCATTTTTGGGTGTTTGTTTGCTTTACTTAAATTATTAAAATTCTACTATATTGTGTTATTAAAATTAAACTATAGTGACCACTAATTTAATAACTTTTCATTTGATCATAATCTTAGTCTCGCTGCCACTTTTTAATAACTATTTTACTTTCGCGAATAAATAAAGATTTATCTATGTAAAATGTAAACCCAAATAAAGTCTTTCAATCTCTTGATGGTAGTGACGAGGAACTATGCGTAGCTTAAGGCCACCGTGTCTTGATTAATAGAGGTAAATTTAGGGCTGTTAAACATGGCCGTGCCCAGGTTATTACGACGAAAAGCAACAGAACCTCTCATAAATAAATATGTTAATCCCGTAAACAAAACTATTACCTACCAAGTAGTAGATAGTTATAAAAATATTATAAATACAAAGAACTAATTAAAATTTCTTTATGTAAACATCTGTAGTATTGTAAAATCAGGGAAATTCTACGATTTTAAGTGTGTGACTAAGGCTTTCCGAGCATACCTACATGTAGTGATCCTAACAGAGACTTGTATTAAATCTGCCGAAGAGGGAGAAAAAGCAGGTACACATATTATTTCAACTTCAGAACAAACAATGAAGGTGGTCGTGAATCGATATTCACGAACAACAAATAAAGTTGTGGTCAGAGTGAAGTAATATGTTAAAATCATAAACATTATATCGAAAATTATACCATGGGCATTGTTGCTGTATACAGAAAACCAGAAAAATCAAACATAAAACCCTTTTTTAGAGAACTACTCTACGCAACTACATCAAAGTAAAAGAGCAGTAATATTCAGCGATTCCAACTTTCATTTGTTTACTACAGAACGTGAATCTGTTATGTATAAAGAATTGGTCCAGGGAATTGGTTATGAAATTTTAAATAAAATAGTGAATAAACAACAACCAAAAGAGTAATCGATCAAATATATTCAAATCTGAAGCAAAATAAATTTTATATCGCTATAGTCGACACAACGACCACAACATACGACCACAAACAAATTTATATTACTTTGAAATAAAATGCTATCGACGAAAGAATACAACTGAAATTCAGAAAGTAAATTATGCGGCAGTGGACTACAACATACTTTATAAATACATTTGAGAATCATAATCAATAATGAATTTTTCATATAATATGTTTATATGTATAAAAGAAAGAAAAATTCTTTATTATAAATTTTTGTAGCCGTTGCGTATTATGATTTTTCTATGATTATTTAGAAAACTTTGGAAACGTGTACTAAATGTTCCGGAATTTTTATTGATTTATTATACTAGCAGGTTTCATCGCCATGATTTCCTACTTATCCGATTACGTGGTAAACTAGCACTTAAAATTAACAACGTCAATGATGTACCCGAGGCTGAATCCGAAAAAGAACTCGAATACGGCACGGATGAACGGACCTTTGATAACTTAGAAGTTGAGTTGAAGGTTGAAAATGAGATATGCATTCCTAAATATCTCATTTGCATTTGGATTGTTTGAATAAAAATGTGTCTTATAAAATCAAATGTATATGTAACTCAGAAATTTGATTGAATTTAAAATAAATAGAACATTAAAAGTGAGTAAGAGAGTGCACACGTCTACCGAAACTGAAGTTCCCAATGGCCCACAAAACCTACATCAATTATCGATAGGGTAATGAAATGAAGATATACTGTTTTCCTGAGGATAGTTGGAATGGTCGGTTTTTTTTTGTATATAGCTTAGCTTCTTTATAGCACGCTTTTATAATTAAAGTTTCCTTTAACTTCTAAAATTATATATTTTTGTTGCGTGACATCGTTTTCACGTATTATTCTTTTTTATTCATAATGGTTAAATTTAACGTTTTCAAACATAAACATAAAACAAAATCTCTTAAAAATCAAGGTAATCAGATAAATTTCGTTGGTTCGTTTCGCTGATTTCCTACATAGACTTTAATAAATAAGGTTAATTTATTATCAAATGTTTTATAGCTGAAGATTTCCATTGTATAATTCTTATTAGAGTTTGATCAACTTTATCTGGAATATTTGCCCTTGCAAACATTACAAACAGAATTATCTAAATTACTCCGACAAACCAGATTTATAGAATCTCTTCACTAAAATAACTATACTCTAATAAGTGCTAGGTTAATTTCTATACCCGGCGGTCTAGGGTCCAAATATCATTAGCTTGTAATAAGTATCTCATTTTAAACCGTATATTTTACATATATTAAATAAGTCTAAAAATCGTGTCCAGTACCCGCAACTCTCCCGTAGTATATCGCCTTAAGTAAAATTAGTTAATAGTTTTGTGCAAAAAATATTGAACATTACATAAGATTCTCTTACCTGAGGAGTTAGTTCAGACTTTGCTTCAATCGCGGCTCGTGGGCGGGGTTCCAATTTAAGAATACCCTTTTCTCTACCCTGCTAATAAAAATTAAAATATTAAGTTAATTAAATAATAAACAATATACCAGTAAAGAATCAATTCGTTCAATTAATTACATTGAAAAGTACAAGGATATTTAAAAAACGTATATACTATCAATTTAATACGTATATAGTTATATATAGAGTTAAATTTATTTTTTAGGTATCATGTATATTATTAACTTATTTAAAAACTTTTTACGAAAATCTGGATCAGTCAGCAAACCTAATAATATAAAGTTTCCCTTAAACTTCGGCGAGCGAATTTAAATTTTAGTTTATACGTTAGTGTTTTACCTTAGTATCCATGTTGGCAACAGACAAGCGATCACCTTCAACCCTAGAGGACAACTATTGTAACACCCGTTCGTTGCGTGCTGACCGGGCTAGGTGGCGAAGCGCTCTATGACCGATTATCCTAATTGTGAACAGAACTTTGCTGAAAAAAAATGCAATACGTGTCGTTTCACTTCATTTAATTGCTTTTCGCTGGGAATGTGTAATACACTTTTACCTTATTTTATTTAATGATGATTATTTTTTTATTTTAGAAATAGCACTTTTACGAAATGTTAACAATTGAAAGTCGTAATTGTGTTTTGTTTTCGTCGATAAATGTTCTTATTGTGTTAGTACAGCATTAATAGATATGTGCTTTAAATCTACACAAGTGTCATATAATTCAAATAAACTTATTAAAAGTAGTTTTTGGTAAACTAAATAAATGTAGTATTAAAAGTATGACGTATTAATAAATGTACTGCATTTGGAGGTTACAGTCTTTCACTCTTTGCCGGGCTGTTATTAGTGAGTAAACTGCGTAAAGGTGGGTTGTTAAAAGGGGTAAGACAACGCAGGTCACTTTACACCATCATCCATATATACAGGACTATAAATTTTGACTGTCCGTAATATTTTGTCATTTTTTTCATAATATATTTATTTCATAGAAGACCCGGCAAACAGACACAAGCAGTTCTCCTGATGGTAAGTGATCACCGTCGTCCACGAATATCCGGAATTATAATATCCGGATAATCCGGGTTGCAGTATTTTTTGTTTTCATTGGCCATATTAAACTGTTGGCAATATAAACATAAACAATATATTACTTACTTTAGATTTTATATGTCATTATTATATTCCGTGTATACCAACGATATGACGGCAGATCACTTATGCGGCACCAGCGTGGTATGCTCTAGCCTCGACATCATGGTGCAGCCGTTGCAGGACCAACATAATCTCATTTTGAGTACAATCTTAAGTAAGTCAGGAATGAAAAGTCAAGGCAGTGATATCAAGCATGTGTTATATCACTATTAGAAGTGTTTGCTTTATCAAAATATTATGAATTATTATATAATTTATATAGTGCGGATTCTGTGCATTCAGCAAATAAAGTTTAGAGTTAGTAGATAGACCTACTTAGAAATTACAGAACTTGTTGCTACTTTCCTGATTATATTTAAATCCTCTTTGAAAAAAACTAAAAAATAAATATTTGTAATAACCAACAATTTGGTGGATAGATTTTTTAGACTAATTAGAAAACAAATTTAACAGAAACGAGTAAAAAATACTTACAAAGAGTTTTCCCAACTCTCGACTCGATCTGATTAATAATAATAAGCGACAGAAGAAAACTAAGAAATAATATACGTTTCAAACAAATAATTAAACGACTTCGCAATAATTCCTGAATAAATAAATCGAATAAACTTACCAAAAGTTTACCAACGAATTATTAGGTATGATATAAAAACTTACACAAACAGAATTTTTTATCCGTGATCAATGGTCAAAGAACACACACGTGTTACACACATACACTGAATCCCCTTGTCTTTGTCGCCCACGGTGAAGCTAAGAGACCAAAACAACGCGGTGCGCCGGCCAGGGATGGCCGCTCCAGCTGGGTTCAGTGATCTCATCTTTGTGGTGAGGAGGTTGACTGTGATTACCGCAGTAATAATCAATTAATTTCAGGTTAATAATATTCAGATACGCGCGATTCAGCAGTTTAATTTTAGGTAAATAGACCTAAAATTAAACTGCTGATCGCGCGTAAAATAGATCCTTAATAAATAGAGCCTTATCAAGCATTACTCTTTAATAGAATACATACTCAAACTCTGAACCACCTGAACCCAGCACCACAACCACCTGAACCCAGAACCAGAACCACCACTTCCAAGTACCTTACTACACTACTACTTACCACAAAAGGGTTGTGGTGTTGTTACCACTTTTTTATTTTTGTCATTTTTTTTATCCGTATGTAATTTATAATCATACTTTCATATTATTATTGCCATGTAAAGCCAGATTTTATTACCTATCCGATGATATGTGATACCAGTGCACATGTCATCTACATCTATATTTAATAAGGAGTCCGTGTATTACATGACCGAGACTCATTGCCTCATTAAAAGTGATGGGGTCTCCGTTTGCCTTCCTTCATCACAGCGACATAATAAAAACAGCAGTGATGAAGTGCAAAACATTGTAATCTATAAAGTAAGTTAATTAGTTGCAGGCAATAATAATAAAATATATTACTTTAATAAATTTAATAAATATATAAGTCAACTAAACTTAGTTTATTCTCTCAGATGGTTAAAAAAAGCCTGTATAAATTTGACAACAAGATTAAAACAAACGGGTCATCTCTCCGAGTACGATGTAAGGTTCTTTAACCCCAAGTTATCTCATTTTTAGATGTTACCGAGCATATTTTATTACGAAACCCGCCTCCGTAACGCCTAATATTAGGTTCCTTGTTATTATTAAATTGGTTTGTGGTGTTTTACTTATTCACTGTACGAATAATATAAAAATATGTTTGAATGACACCATACGTCAGATGCCATGGCTGGAAAATGCAAATTCTATAAAATGCAATAAAATATTAACATAAAATAGTTTTTAAGTTCAACATGGTTTATGCTGCTTGACTTATGCTCCACTTAGTTTGGCAGAGATTATATTATGATATCATTCTTGGAAGCTAGAAGTTCTAGAACTCGTCATTAGACCTCGTTATACCGACGATGAATATTTGACCACTTAAAATACAAAAAATATTTCGAGACTGATGATCTACTCCTGGTCGACATCGTCCTTGGCGATATCTTATGATTAGTATTAGATGACAATAAATGTGCAAGATATATAACAATGCTATAAGAATTTGTCCAAGCGCAGAAGCACTCACTCATCGTTCCTATCCCTATAGTCGACTTATTTGAGACTGAGTCGTCGGGCAATAAATGTCACTGACAGTGCGCGCAATGCAACTCGTTATCGATACTTAGCTACCTGCGCACGCGGGGTCGATGCGTCATCGTGACCTTCATTAGATCTGACTCCTGATTGGTCGTTACGAGTAAGGGTTGTTGTTTTTCTTTAAACGTAAGATTTTTTGTTATGACACTCATTACATTACTTACGCTTCGTTACGCAATATGCACAATGGAAAATTTATCTTCTAACGTGTTTTTGAAGAAATTAAATGGTGACATCAACGCTCAAGCTCGGGTTGTAATTCACAACGTGTTCCTGTTTTTAAAGGAATTGAAAACTGATTCCGAGAAACAAGCTTGTCTCAATTTCAATAATCCACGAGAGCTTGCACATTACGATCTATACAGTGTCTCTATGATTACTTCGAAACAAAAATTTTATCTTACAATTAAAATCTTTTATTTTCAGATAGCGAAAAATTATTCCTATTAATAACATAGTTTTTCCGTAACATAATTTTGCATATCGATCGTACCTATACCGTTATCGATATGCACTTCTACAATTCTTACTCTCATCACTATACCTCTCCTTATGACCTGTAAGTGGGAGCGGGACAGACAGATAAATATGATTTATGACCCGAAGCCTCAGTTCATAATGCGCGCGACACGGGATATACGCACGATACACCTAGACTCGAAAACCAACAATTTGTGATCCACAAGTTTTGGTCCTCGGCTGGGCAATAGTCAGATTATGAGGATCTAAAATTACTTTCACCAATCGAATTGCCTTAAGTGGGGATTACGACTAGACCTTGTTATTATGCACTAGCTATTCACTCAACTCCGTATGGCGGAACATGGATTTAATATTTTTACATAGTGTAACAAAAATATTAAGTGTTATAAAATTAGAATAATAAAGAAGCACTGCTAATAATGAGTTCAGAAGCTCATAGACATTCGTTCACAATAAAGAATTAAAATAGAGTTGATCCGCCAGTAAAGAATTAGATGATAGCTAATTATCGGTACTATTTTTTTTATAGAATACGTGCAATGTGAGCAAGCACCTTACCTGGTGGGAAACATTCGCCATACCAGAGGAGTCACGGATACTCTGTCGGCTTTAAGAAAGGTATAGGCTCTTTTCTTGAAAGTCCCTAAGTCGTATCGGTTCGGATCGATCAATGGAATCCCCCAGACTTGTGCATGGCAGAAACAATGGAGATGACTAGAATGTAATTTTAAATTCTGTCGTGATGTACGATATATTTAAATTCAGCGGGTGGAATTAATCCGAACAACTCCTGAGTATACTCCCATGGTAAATTCGGTCAATGCATAGAGATGCTACACCTCTTCGCAATGTCAGTGAATCAAGCCAATCGGAAACCTCGCTCGGTCATCAATGATTCGAGCCGCTCTTTATCAAATGTTTCATATAAATACTGTCAAATGAAAGTATCAGCACTTGGGTATCCCGTTCAGAGTTAGACCAGTATTCCATGTGTAGCCGAAATTGAGCCCTGTAACGTTGCACACGGTAGGCCGGTGTGAAATATTGGCTTGCTTTATTAAGCCAGCCAATTTTTTTTGAGGTCAATTTAGCATTGCCTTCCAAGTGACCGCAGAACTGAACGTCGTTTGATATGTCAGCGCCAAGGATTCCAAGAGTAGAAGTAACAAGGGAGAGTAAGTAAGTATAGTGTTTGCAAATTTAAGAGATGCAACAAAGGGATGCTTTGTAGGATTTTTTAAATCTGTTCGGAGATTGGGCCGGTGCGGTGCTCGTGCGCCTTGTCACCCACCCATCGGTGCTTCCCTACCGTAAACGAGGCCCTTCGGGTCGCTGACGATCAGAATGGGGTCTCTGAACGTCCAATTGTAGCAACTACGAGGAGGAATTGGTTACCGAATCGGTACCGTGTCGTCGTGATAGTTCCGCGAGGGTTCAGGGAGTGCGATTATCACGCACGCCCCTGGAACGGGCTAACCCAGTCAAGTGCAAAAGGACTGCGGTTGTGTTCCTTATGGAAACTCTGCGACTCCGTGTTAGTTGATGGTGACCACCGTGGGGTTTTAGTCTGTGCGAGTCTGACATTACCCATCATCGCCGTAGCGAGGGCAGGTATGCATTTCCCCTCGATAATAAAAAGACTAGATTTTGTCGGCTCCAACCCGAGACTTTATTGTAAACACACGAACACGTTTTGTCGTGAAGCAACTGATGGTGAAGTGATAATTGATGACCATAAACACATAGAGTCCTTGTCGACCAAGGATTTTCAGAACCACTGACGTTACGATTAACATAACGCATATATATAATAATAGTAATTCTGTTATGTAAAGACGTTTATTTAATTTAAAAAGAAATAATGATTGGTGCAGTTATTTAACTATTGTTTTGGGATTCTACGTTTTAAACATTTCGTTTGGGAGTGATCATGAAGTTTCGTTAATGCCAACATATGCGGGCCACATGTAAGATGTTAAATAAATGAACCGTTTCGGTATATTCCATTTAAGTCTTTTTGGATTTTGACGTAAAATATTTCATGTAGAATTAAGTAATTTAAACCTATTTGTCTACGGTAATAGTTTCATCGTGGATAATCGTGTAAAACTAACTAAAGGCGCTGATTATTATGTAACTTTTACTTATTGCTGGTAATCTCTTCGCTTCTAGAGATCATATTAGAGTTTGTCATGCTGTAATAGAGATTGGCAGTCATTGAAATATGTCATCATGGTGTCGTTCATCACCATCGAGCACGTGGTAAAGAACTTAAAATTGCAATTAATTGTAATGGTGCCGACAGCAATAAAGGTTTATTATTTATCGATTAATATAAACATGAGAGTGAATTTTCGAATTGTTGTATTTTTTTAAGAACAAGAAGAATTTTATAAATTGCCAATACAATAACCCAACTACGAAAAGTTTTATAAACATCAAAATATTTTTTTTTATAAAGTTTTTACTAATTTCATCATATTATATTAATAAAATTATTATTAGCAAGATATAATATACTTATTTGAATCATTAAATAAGTTAGCATAATTATCATTTAATGGCGGGCTCTGCTATAATAATATTATAATGGAGACTTTACTAAATGTAAAGTTTCTGTACTCGTAATATTTTTAAGAGATTTTTTTTGCAAGATGTCCAAAGGTTCTTATGCTTATGAGATTAAAAAAGATTAACTTAATTTAAGAATTTTAGCAATACCATAATATGCTGATCTAACTGTAGAGTGAATGGGTCAGCTCGACCGGGGTTAAACCACACCCACACACAATACCGGCGTGAAATAGCAGCATAACGCTGCTGTGTTTCGTCTGGTGAGTGTAGGGACCCGGAGACCTTTATAACTAGTGACGAGGCATTCCATCTCAGTCCTCAAGGGTGACATCAGCATTATGATTCTTTGTCAAGGATGAAAGTACAAGTCATGGGCCGCAGTAATCACTAACATCAGGTGAACTGTTTGCTCGTTAGTAGCTCTCAATGTAAAAAATAACTTTGTTAATAGTTCTAATAACACATAAGGTATTAACAACTTTTTAATAATATTACAACCAATAACATCATATTATACATAGCATACTTAACTCCATCCATTAGTATTCCAGTAACACGTGGTAAGTTTAACATTGTATATATTTTAAATATTTTAACATCTCAAAAGCTTGAGAAATTCTTATTTCATATCAGGTAATCAAGTTAATGAACGCAATGATGCATGTTCTTGGAATCGGTGCCCCCGGGGTGAATGAGATAGAGCCCAAAGAGGAAGAGAGATGCCGCTATCGAATGACCTAATGCACTCGTCAGCGTCAGCTTTGCACAGGCAGTGTTAGAGTGGGTACGATAGTGGCTACAAAATAAGGAAATTTGCTACTTTTTAATTATTGAAGACGATAATGCTGCATGCAGCATGTTTAGGTTTATACAAAATGTATAGGTTAATAAAATTTTCATCTTATAATGGATAATAATCCCTTATTCCTGTAAATGATTTGATTTTGCGAAATTCTGCTTGTGGAACGCACAGGATGGCATTCTGGTGGAAACAAAAGCTTACCTGAGATTCGTTCATAAAAACTGCCACAATAAGGCCACCGCGCCGCACTTAGAAATGTGTACCGCCGGCGAAACAAAGAATAAAATTCATTTTGGATAGGAACGGTAATATATTTTAAGTTTTTGAATTCTTATAAAATAACATCACCATTAGTGGTAGTCTGAGATGATAATAATGTTGATGATATCAAATAACAGTTTATGCAAACAATATGCATATATTTTATAAGAGCTTTATATTTTTAAAATTCGTTATAAAATCATTAAAATTCATACGATTGTATTAGCTTTATCATATAATAATTAGCTATTTTGAAAATATTTGGTTCTCAGGATATTAATATAAAGTATACTAAAAAATTTAAATCCATATAAACTTAACAAGATTATCAAACACATTGTTTGTAAAATTAACTATACACTTTTAAGACTATTATAACTTATCTTAATTGAAAAGTACCACATACACCGAAACAAAATTAAAAGTTATAGATGACTCCTTTGAGAGATGGGTAAAGGATCTTCGTAATACATGCTATTGCAGCTATTTTTGTCCTTACTAACTAATCTATTATTCTGAATAAATTATTTTCTTTTATTTATTAATTACTTTAAAACAATACTCTGGGAATTTAAGAAAATACTTTTAGACCAAACGATAACGATTCGATTTAGTACATAATCTATAACTATAATATTAAACTAGTATAGTTTCTCTGAGGGACGAAAATAACGTACACAAAGGTTCCGACAGATATGTCTGGTTGTTCTGGTTAAGTTTACTCATCTTTGGCGTAGTGTTGTGAAACGCGCCAAGCGTCAGTGCTCGGTCGACCAGCAGGCGCGTCGACGCGGGCTCCACGCGCTCTTACAAAATGGCGCGGCTTCTCATTTATACACACTTTCTAACGTTTATAGCTATTGCTTTGGCCCAGGATTACTACCACACGCCAAGAATTGGATCGCAGGACTTAGCGACTTGTTATAACATCGATGGACAGCCGCAAGTGAGTCAAAAAAATTTAGTCGAGCTTTTAAAAGTTTTTGTTTGTGTTCATTTTGACAAGTAGAGTATCTGGTCAATTCCCATCTGTTCACTGTAAATTAAACGACTCTATTTAATCTTATTTTTTTGCTATATGAAATGCTGCATATAATTATCTTTATTTTTAATATCAATTTAAAAGTTTTATGTTCTTTATCATTTTAAATGTAAATATTTTATTTATTTTTTACGACTTAAACTAAATATGTGGAATCTTTGTATGGGCCATAATGAATATTCCAAGATAAAAAGGATGAGAATAACATCTACAATATACCAAATGTACACACATGCAATCCTCTCACAAATGACAAGTTCATTTCAAAATAATGTCGGCAAGCGAGTTAAGTGTTCTAACAGATCTAAATGATCTGTTTATCCCAGTCATAAACAAAATTGTGGGTGTATTTATGTATATACAAATTACTCTGGTTATCTTGTCTTTTTAATTTTGTTTTATAATAATAACTATTGATACATTTTAACGACCTCAGTAAAATTTAAGAAAATATTTGTTAATGAAAAGTCGATTGTAGTTTGTATTTATAATTTGTTACTAGCCGTTTGATTTTCAATAGATTATCGTAAGGTTATCGTGGGACAATAAATGTTGTAACCAATGGACGGTACATTAAATGGGGTCGTATACTCTCAGAGCCTAATGTTTTGTTATCAGGGGCCAACGGAACGAGCTTATCGCTACGCATCCGTTGTGCTGAGAGAGATATACACAGCTTACTAGAATTTCGAGCTTGTAAATTTTGTATATTTTCAATTTATTTATTTATTATTTGCTATTATATATTAACAGTATGATAGTCATTGTTTAAAGCTTAAGGCATCAATATAAGTGTTTATTAGCTCACCACGGTGTGAGGACTCTGGGTTTTTAATTTCTAAAACAAGTTAATAACAGTTTCTAAATAAGCTGTGACAAAATATGGAACGCTTAAATTCTACTTTATTTATATTCACTACCCATGCTACTAACGTAGTTAGCCCTCATAGCGTTAGTGTTATGCTATTCTTGCTTTTAATGACTTACAGTATACTTATAGTATATATAGTATAGTAAAGAAAAGTATCTAATAAATTTATGGTTTGCTCTTTTTAATTCTTTTACTGTACTCTCAAATATTTACCACACAATTATATTCGAACACCAATGTTACCTAAAGATCATATAATATCTAAATTCTAGCGGTGTGCTTAAATATAAATTATCAAGAAAGATACTATGACCATCTTGTATCTTGTACTAATAAAAACTTATCTATACAAAATGTAGGGATACCACTTGCTGAATAAAAGTTATTTAATTTAAAATTAGGTTCATTACTGCAAAATAAATGCAGAAATGCTGGCGATATGATAAATGTTTAGTAGGTCGTAACTCATTTCTGTTCAGAAATAATTTCATTTCCTTTTTAATTGGTTACAAAATTTCATGAATATGTGATGAAATTCTCAGTAACATTATAAATTTACTTCGAGATCAAAGTTGAGCTAGATCTCTTAAAATTGAATTGTACATAATTTTGCAGAATCCCTTTTGCGTCTCCAAAATCATTTTTTTGCTCCTCTTTCTTCTTCGTATATTATCGATTACTTCGTATTCATTGATAAAATAATTTTCAATTATGTTTGGACATACTATTTAAAATAAGTCGGCTGCGGTCGGTGTTCCTTTTCGAACGGATGTCATATCACAAACTTCTCGTTTGACACTAAGCAGTACAGTGACAAGTGTTAGCCATCAATAACAATTAAATAGCTCGTGTTAGCTAGGCATAACAGATTTCAATTGAGAATTAATAAGCCGTTTTATTTATGCAATTTTTGTTATTTATACGTCACACATATTTAGCTATTACGAAGAAAAAACTTAGTAAACGCGTAAATAGTATGATCATTGTACAATATTATAAAGAAGGTCTAAAAATGAAATGTTAAGAACATTTAACCTAAATAAGTTTCAAAGATAATAAATCTAGAAAATAACATGATAAATTAAATTATGCACAAAAAAAAACGCAAGAACGGTATGCGTGACTAAGGCAAGTTCTTGCCGGGCGATGCCAACGTCCTGCGGCGCATATGCTAAATATAACGCCATATTTTGGCGGTCAAAACTACCATCTGGAACAAACTGGTTTCCGTGTTATCGTGTTAATTTATTGATACTTTAAGAGATGGAATAAGCGAGAACTTCATGGAACCATAGGAGAAACATTGCCGTTGCTTTTTACACGTAACCCTCTGTCGTAAAAGATAACATATTTTGTAATTTCTTTTTATTTATGCCATTATACTATTATAATTACAAATTGGACATTATAATTGATCTGCAAAGTGTCCGTTGAGCTTAAAAAGCTTGTTGTTCGGCGTTGTACTTCTAACTCTGTATCTGCACGGGCACCACCTTTACTCGATTCTTCAACTGGTGCTCGCACTGAAATATGGTCTAGTGGATTTTCTTTATTTTAACTGTACTCCAGAGGTTGTGCATGAAATTACCACGCCAGGCTCTACTGGGACTTCCACGCCCAATCATGGACAGGAATACCCTTATGAATAAGCCTGATAAACGCACTGAAGCATGGGCGCAGTCAAGGATGCTTTTGGTCGGAATTACTATCTAGCATGACTTCTGTAGGCCTAAATGCATAAATAGACAAAATATGAAGATCTGTTATACGAGATTGCGGACATATGTATGTCGAAAATATCCCGATAGTGGTATTTCTGCTAAGATACTTCCACTCTATCCGTCTCTTGTATCCATATATTAAGCTGAATTTAAAATTACATATAAACTATATAAATGTTGTCAACCTTTTTGCAGAGATGTATACCGGAGTTTGAAAATGCAGCGTTCATGGTACAAATGGAAGCCACTAACACGTGCGGTGACAACGGCTCGAAGATGTATTGCATACAAACGTCGGCCGGCAGTTCTTCCGGAACAAGGTGATAAGAATGTTTTAAAAAAGCTTCTACAGTAAATTATTTTGATGTATGGAGAGAATAGAAAAAATAAATTCGAAAGCCCCTAGAATGGTCGTAGTTGTACAATACAAAATTATGATAATTAATGCATGTTCATAATTCCTGGCACAGATCTTGTGATTTCTGTCAGCCTGGTCAGTTCTCGAGCTATTTCCTGACTGATCTGCACTACGAACAAGACAACCAAACATGGTGGCAGTCGGAAACTATGAAGGAGGGCATCCAGTACCCCAACCAAGTGAATCTGACTTTACATTTAGGTGGGTTCCAAAAATTTTTTTTATATAAAATTTAATCGAGTCCATTTTAATCAAGCCTAAAAATAATGTCATATGAAGTGAAATCACTAAAATCCTATATTAATATTATCAAGAAAACACTTAATTTCGTTAGTAAACTAAATCAATGAAAAAAAACTGATGGAAAGGGCAGTAATTTTATATTCAATAATTTAGAAAATTCACATTTAATTTTTTTTCACAGGAAAAGCATACGACATCACATACATTAGAATTGTATTCTATTCGCCTAGACCTCAAAGCTTTGCAATCTACAAAAAAAGAAGCGAGGAGCCAGATTGGGAACCGTACCAGTACTACAGGTTAATAAAAATATAATTTAAGTAGACAATCTTTAAAAGAAATATTGAAAATAACTCAGTCATCGATGGGATAATCCGGCTGATGACAAGGTCTAATCCCTTTTTCTCTTGCTTACAGAATAAGTTTTACATATTATTCTACTAGGTTTACGTTTTTCACCGGAATTATCTAGAGAAAGATGACACAAAATATCTATCTTTTCAAGTAGAGATTTTTAAATCTCATAGGTGTTGTTATCACCGTACACGAAGTATAATTGTATACTAGTTAAAAACGATGAAAAGAAAATCTTTTCAAATTGGAAAAATTTGCGTAAATAGCCACAGTGAATTCACACATCTTAAGCTATTTATTTATCTGGAAATACAACACTTTTATATCACGTTATGAAAAATTACTACCAATGTACATTATCGCTAAAGTAAAACTCCAACAAACCCGAAACACATTTGTACATTGCAGTAAGTCCACGACCGCTTCTACGAGTCCGTAAATCTATATTGTATAAAAGCATTAGTGTAAGCAACTATATTTTATAATAGTGCATCGTGCCGTGACACATACGGCGTATTGGAACAACGGGCTGCCGACCTCGGGGCTGAGACCAGGGCTCTTTGCACCAGCGAGTATTCTGATATATCGCCATTGTCTGGTGGAAACGTGGTCTTCTCCACTTTGGAAGGCCGTCCATCTGGTTATACTTTTGAAAGCAGCCCTGAGTTACAGGTATATATAGATTGAAACTGTTATTTATCCTAATCTACGAATCTAAAAATAACTTATCCGACTGAAAAAATGTAGATATTTTTCAAACGCAATTTTCTTAATCGATTCTCAAATTCGCGATTACAAATTAGTCCTATAAAATATCATTAACTTTAGTTGCGTAGTTATTTTGCCCCTGAAAATTATCCGAATATTATCAGGAAAAATTGCAACAGAGGACCTAATAATCACCGCAAATGGTGATAGAAAACGCACCAAGCGATGAATTCGAGAAGACTCTTCTGTAGGTCATTTACCTGAGACTGGTAATGCATTTCATATTTCAATTACAATTACTTCATTATTCCATTATACATATTTTCAGGAATGGGTAACCGCTACCGATCTCCGAATTTCCCTGGACCGTCTGAATACATTCGGAGACGAGATATTTGGTGACACCCAAGTATTACAGTCCTACTGGTATGCCATCGCGGACGTGTCAGTTGGTGCTCGCTGCAAATGCAATGGGCATGCATCAATCTGCGACTCTATAGAGATGCCGGATAGCTCGAGAGCAAGAGCTTGCAGGTATTCAACAATTGTCAATAATATATAATTTGTCTCTCGTCTGGCGCTGATATCAAAAAGTTGAAATATATATTTAAAACAAAGTTAAATATCTCTAAGAAAAAATACAAAACAAAGATTAGTTTTCATTCTATAAAATTAGAAAACCTTAAAGTAAGAAATACACAAAATGGAAATCGATTATTTAGCAACGATTAATCAAATTAGGCACTTTTAAATAAAAAGAATACCCAACGACTGAAACCATATTGTGTATATTATTATAATTATATAATTTATAAAAGAAATATATATTTATTAAATATAAAGCGTCTACCCTGTTCACTTTACAATGTAATTTTATGTAAACAAATTAATATACTTTCTTAAACGTTGTAGATGTATCACAAGTTTTTCAATAAGAATGTGCACAATGTACATAGATAATACAAAAATTTATATATTTTATATGGTATAAACGTGAGATAGAGAACTAACGAAAACAGTAGACCTAATCAAGACAAACCAAGTAAACAAATAAATGAAAGAAATTATTCTAGAGAAAGTTACGCCTCTGTTACGTTTTTCGAGTGGTATGAAATATAAACTAAATAGCCATTTTTAATAGTCTTATTATAAATGCATCGACATTTTAGATACTGTTAAACACTGTCTACTTAAATATAGTAACAACATTTAATTTACTTACGACAAAAATGAGTATTTAATGACATAATTAAAATATTATCCTGCGACATATGTAATGATTGTAATAATAGTTTGGATCATAAAATGATTTCAATAATAATACTAGTCCTAAATTAAATGGATCACTAGGATTAATAGGGGTAATTGTTTTTTTATTACTTCTTATATAGAGCAATTATATTCCTTATTAGGGTCCAAAATGTAATGAAATATAACTACGAAGTTATATTTCATTATATTTTATATTAAAAGATCATCATCGTATTTTTTACTATATTTTATTATAGAACTCCCTATATAAAAGAATAAGTAATGACATCACCATATATACACTTACTCATTACAAATGTAAGCAAGTCCTCAGAAGTTATTTAATGTCGTTGAAGTATGAAGATACTGAAACTTTATTAAAAATAAATAAGTAAATTTTACCCGGGATGTGAATGAAATGTTTTTACAAACAAACAAATATATATCTATATGTATCTTTATTTAAATACCACAAACATATTTGTATTGTAAAATTAAGTTTAGCAAATATTATTGTAGCATTTTTATAAATCGCCCTTAACCTTCTCTTGTACCACTCAATTATGATATAACAAGTATTGTTAATTCACTAGACTAGTTATACATTTAAACTAAGATAATTTACTACTACCTCCCTTATTGGGATATTCTTTCTTTTTTCTTTAATTAATTTATAGTTTTAATGTAACAGTAATTCTAAGTTTTATTTAAATTATACTTCATCCGGAGGAGGGGCTTAGCAGCTGTGCCACAGGTCTAGGACCTAGCACGGTTGCTAAAGAAAAGAAATAAATGGATGAAATTGTAATTGTATATCAAATAAATAAATAAATAAAAAAAACTCCCTAGGTGACATAGTGGGATGACCCATTTTAACATTAGAAGTTGTGTACCTTTTAGGGATCCGCGGTGAAAAGAACTTGATTGGAGATATAGACACTAATTTCCTTCAAAGCCTACTGACTTATTTTGGTATATTTTTTCCTATCTTTTCAGTTCAAAGTTTTTACTAAATAGTTTTCTATTTCTTCATTTGCGATACGTAATTGAAAGTTTAATCTGTTAATTTCTTTTTTTTCTTCGTTAATTTTTATCTATATTACCTGTGCTATTATTAGCCAGACTTTCGCATGATACACGTATATCTATTTCACTGTCGCAAGCGTTTATATATATCTGTGGTCATAGATCACACATAAGATAATATCAGATATAGGTATAATCGCCAAACATACTACATGCAAAATATTACTGTTGTATTGAATACTTATTACTAATCAGATTATGATAACTTTATACTTCGACTTTTGCGTCAGTCATACTGAGCAAAAATGTTCTTATCATTGTCTGATCTATGACCACAGATATATAAGTAGGGTATTTTTAAATATTATCGCATAAATCCATTATTTCCATATAAATAGTTCAAAAAATAAAATAAATCATGTTTTGAAGATATCGGTGTCCGGATGCCCTCTATGAGCCCTCTTTTCATCACTTACCACTTTTCTTATTAATTTTAAATTTAAATTACGTCAGAAAGTTTACTTCTCATTCAAGTATTGTGATCTTTAACAATATTATACCTACTTAATTTCATATATTTTATTTCTATGCACACATTACACTTAAACTTGTTTATGAGAATTATAGTCGAACTATTTTTATCATGAACGGGTAATTTAAAATATACAGTTCACTATATTAGCTGAAGACTTAATTTTCTTTGTAATTTTATGTTTAATTATTAGTCTTAGATTGTTCTAGTTTCATTTCAAACGAAATTCGTCATCTTAACTCTTTAACTAAAATCAATATCTTGTGTAGAAATAACATTTTTGAATACAAATTATTGAGAATTTCGAACAGAACTCTATACTTGGTAGTCAGGAATGGACATTGTCTCTATGTTTTGTGAACATATAATTAAATTTTTACAAATATCCAAATTATTATTGATAATAAAATACGTCACAGGATGTTACATTATATAAACAGACCTAAAATTTTCCTATTTTTTATTATGTTTAGGTGCGAACACAACACAGCTGGTCGCGAGTGCGAAAGATGTCTGGATTTCTACAACGATGCTCCATGGGGTAGAGCATCCCCCAATAACGTTCACGAATGCAAGGGTAAATGTCTGATTTTATTACCGTTACGATAGCGACATAATTACATATATGTGATGGGCATTTAAATTAATAATTGTAGGTTATAAGCCTATTATTATTGGAAGTTACTGAAAAAAAATATGAACATTAGCAAGGTATAAGTGATGGGGTTACCTACGAAGGTTAAAGTATGATATATAGAAGTAGTTACATAATAGGCTGATTAGCATTTACGGTAAATTAATTTAAAACACATTTTATATTTATAGATACATATATATATATATATATATATATATATATATATATATATATATATATATATATAAAGCAACAAAAAGCTTTGTACAAACATAAATGAAAAGAAATTTATAGGTATACGTAACGAATCTATATCTATAATCTATATGATTTTTTTTTAACTCTAGTAATACATAATTTTATTTACTTTTTCTAGATTACATCCGTTAATAGTTTATGATCATTTATTAACAAAAATAGATCTTTTCATTTTTAAAAAGAACTACTATTCCACACATAAAAAATAATTGTCTTTAAGTTAAATATAAAAGGAAATCTTTATTATTCTTCTGTTTTACAATTACAACTACAGCTTGCGACTTTATTACCCTTTTTTTATATAATCGTTTTGCACAGCGAAATTTTAATGTTTATTAGTAAAAATAAAACTAGTCGATTTGAGAAAGAAACATTTAAAATAGGACACAAATATGATCTATCTGAATTTACTCGTCAACTGAGTTTGGTGCAAAGCACATTATGTTCAAAGTAACATGTTAGACAATTACCACGTAATTAGAATGCTTGACCACGTCGTCACATGTTATTGGTTATATTTCCATGTATCACACTTAAATGATTACTATTTTAGTCTAATTTTAATTCTAGGGTTAATGGTATTTTGTATCAAATTTTCCTTCAATCTCATGATGTAGACTAAAACAACCGAGACCGTTCAGTTCAGTATATATTGTTTTTATGTGTGCAAAAATATTACCCGCAATAAACATCCGCTGGTAAATATTAAAAATGCTCGATCAAATTAGCCTAGATATCAGAAAGAAATCTCTACAAATGTAGAGGTTTCTTTAAAAAAAAAATGTATATTTAAGTTTGTTTGGCTGAAGCGAAATTTGAATTACTGATGTTTTAGAATTGGTAAAGATAATTGCTTTTTTGAATTTATATTTTTGAGAGTAATAAACGTGCACAAAGTTCATCTGATGGTGAATGATTTCTGCGGCCCTTTATATCTACATTCATCCTTGACTTGGAATCGTAATGCAGATGCGTTGCCACCCTTGAGGATTGATGTGAAATGCCTCATCACGTAAAGGTCTCCGGATCTCTACACTAACCAGAGGAAACAAGGTAGCATTATACTACTACTTAACGCTTCTGTGAGGGTGTGGTCTTGCCACGGTCAATCTGATCCATTCATTCTGCAGCTAGGAACAAACTGCTGAGTAGCTCTACCACTGTTGATGCTCTTATAAGTTTTCTGAAAATCGATGGATGATGGTCTTAAGATCGTGCTTTATCATGATCTATGGGGGCGTCGTCATTTTTTATAAAATAGTACTTGATGCAATAATTAATTATTCTCGTAGACCCATAGAAAAACATATTGGACACTAAAAAAATTTATTCAAACATTTTTTACTCATTGTGTATATTGATTACATATTTGAATACAAATTTGAATATAAACGGGGTTAAGTATGATTTACTAAATTTATGCCATGCTAAAGTTTTCATTAAATAGCCTTTATAAAGTTGTACATATTTTCGTGTAATCTACTTTTTATTTCATCAGATTTGCTTTTTCTTATTGTTTTCCTCTTATTTGTCTTATTATTTATTGCATAATTTCAAACCATTCCTAATAGTCGAAATGAATATTGATAATATTTTTATTTTTTTATTAAACACATATCCTATATCCTGTATGCCTAATGCCCATTGCATTTACTAATTTGTAAGTAGCAAACACCTAAGTCGCTCTAAAGTAGTTGAGTATACTAATTTCTTCCTCAGCCTGCAACTGCAACGGTTTCTCCAACAAGTGCTACTTTGACAAGGAGCTATATGAGCGTACAGGACACGGTGGTCACTGTATGGATTGTGCAGAGAACCGCGATGGGGCCAACTGCGAGAGATGCAAGGAGAACTACTTCCAAGGCTTCCAAGATATCTGCATGCCATGCAATTGTAATCCGACCGGTTAGTAACTTTATTGTAGATAATCAGAATTTGTGTTTCACTTTTTTTTCACATCACAACTTTACTCTGAGGAATGCACATGAATACAAGTCTTTTATAACATCATTAATTACAAAAACTTTACTGACTATTACGCTTGTAATAAATAATGAAAATTTCAATCAATTTATTATCATTCCTTTTTTATTATTGTTTTTTTTATATTAGTTTATTCAATTTAGTCTAGTTTCAAGCATGCTGAGTTAGCCTTTAAGTGGGATATGCAATGTTACATGATTAGTTTAATGTAGTTAATGTACTTTGAAAACATTGTGTATAACGTTGGCTTCCTAATAAATGAATAAATAAAATAAGTCAAGTATACCGATTGGCGGTAATCATCTCAGCTCATAATTTATCGTCGACTGCTGAATAACACCCACAGATTCTGTGTAATTTTGAGAAAAGAAAGACCGATTGATTTTATTTCATAAATACTATCTGAATTTACCGAGCCAATACACCATTTATACATCTACAGTCTAGGCCCTACACTTTTGAACATTAGCAATTCCCTAATTTGTATAATTTTACGTGAATTTGAACAGAAAAATCGCAGTACCAATCAAGATAACAGCTCGTCACCCATGTAGGTTTCCGGTAGGCAAACCAAGCTGCGGATAAAAACCACCTTTGGTCCGAATAGGCTTCGATAAGAAAACAAAATAAAAGCATATTGCTGACATTCTATGCCATTTTTAATAATTAAAAAGATTTTCTAATTTTGTCTTTCGTGCTGACATGCACCTTCACTGATCACACAAAAACTGTATGGATGTGTATGGATCGCAGTAATCACTTACCATCATAAAAGACCTTGGAATACTTCATGATTCCAAACTTATTTTCGATAAGTACATAAATAACTTTATTTCAAAAGCTTACAAAGCATTAGGTTTCATTATACGCCGTTCGTCAGTTTTGAGTAACCTAAAAACCATTAAAATACTATACTGTTCTTTTGTGTGACCTATTATTGAATATGCCTCACAAGTCTGGAACCCTCAATATGAGATTTATAAATATCGAATTGAGGCTATCCAGCAACCTATCTTGATTATAGAATACATAAGATATCTCAGAACTATAACGAAAGATGTAAACGCTATCATTTTTCTTCCTCTTTCTATACGACGAGTGCAACGACGTATGCTTTTTTCTCAAAATTTGTAACGGCTCAATAGACCCCTCGGAATTACTGTCTAATGAAAGTTACATGCGAAACGTTCCTGCAGCGAAAATGCGTAGAAGGAAACTGCTTTTCGTGCCTGCGACTCGTACGAACTATAGAAGTAACTATTTTATGTTCAGGACTGGCAATTATATAAATTCGCTTGGTACGGATCTAAATCCTTTTTACACCTTACCCAATGCCAGCATAAAACATATTAAGCAAACACTTTTATATTTGTATTGTATTTATATTTGTAAACATTTGCATTGTTTGGTCACACACACATAATTAACTGTGGAAACTTTTGATTGGCTGTATTAAATTTATTATTATTCTATATTATTATGAAAATTGGCTAATAAAATAAAATTAAAATTGAAATTTACGATATATGATGTTGCATGTAGACGAATCATAAAACAAATTTTGCAGGCTCGCGTAGCTTGCAATGTAACTCGGAGGGTAAATGCCAGTGCAAACCTGGAGTGACGGGTGACAAGTGCGACGTCTGTGCCGCGAACCATTTCGACTTCACCACGCAAGGCTGCAAGCCTTGCGGCTGTAACGAATCAGGATCCTACGCAAACACGCCCCAGTGTGACTCGCAGACTGGCATTTGCCTTTGCAAGCATAACGTCGAGGGGAAACAGTGCAGAGAGTAAGCTAACAGATATATATATATATACAAAATATAAGTTCCCAGGGGAAATGTGAAAAACTGTGGGATTCGATTTTGATACTTCTATCTACATTGATTGGAAGAAAAAAGAGCTTATTTATGTACTATATTAGACATAGACAAGGCCCCGGCCATCGGCCATCGAGCACAGCATCATCTTCTGGAACAAGTTGTCAATTGCGCAAAATATATTATAAAGCCGTATGTATTTATTCAGATTCAGAGGCGTTAAAATGTCTATGTCATTACTAATAATATATATAATATAATATATAGGAAATATAACAATACATACTCCAATATAAACTTGCGAATTACATAAACACGTAACTGTCACGTCTTTTTTTAAAGACGCATATTTTAGGCAGTATACAGAGTTGCCTCATTAACATGACCATCATTATCGCACTCTATGAAGACCACTGCTGAACATAAGGCTCCACCATTTGATTCAGAATGCCAAAAAGCAAGATACTGATACACCTGCATTCATCGACTTCCAGCATACTTGCATAGGACGTCGCTACTTCTAGCGACTGCCAGTCCGAGATTGTCACTCAAGAATCCTAAACTAAAGAGAATAGACCTATTTCATAATCTCTCAAGGTCACATAATTGACTTAGTAATTCCCATTCACAGTTATTTCACCTCTAATATTGCATAACTTTACACACATGTACTTTGTGTGTAAAGTAAGTAGGTACCATCATTGAACAGGCTTGAAGTAATTAACACATTTTCCTTACATTTGCGGACAATAGGTGTCAGGTATAACATTAAATATATATATATATATAATTTAATAGATAGGTAGTATTTCTCCTGGTCGTTAGCTGTTTTTAAATTGCATTGGCAAAGGAACTATTTTGATGATCCTCTGCATGACCGTAAATATGCTCCTGAACACAAAATCGCTTAAGATTGTTCTGGCTTGTCAGTTACGTCCATTAATTGTACCGATTACGACAAAACTTTTTTTATCTTTTTCTTACAACGACTTAACTTGTGAAAATCTAATGGCGTTAATAATTGTGTTTAATAACTAGCTATGCTCTTTTATCCATATTTATAGTTTATTTAATATTTCTAGATGTAAACCCGGATTCTTCAACTTGGATATAAACAACGAATTCGGTTGCACACCTTGCTTCTGCTTCGGCCACTCATCTCAGTGCAGCTCCGCACCTAAGTACCAAGCTAACGAACTTACGGCTCATTTTATTAGAGATGCTGAAAAGTGGGGAGCAGAAGATGATCAGAGGCAACCAGCACCTTTACTGTTTAATGCTAATGCACAGAATATAGGTTTGTGTGCAAACTGTAATTTCGATTTGTAGCTGTAAATTATTTTTAGAGTTTTCAACGAAAAATGATATTTATAAACTTAAAATGTCAATGATTATTAAAGAAATTATACTAAGTATTTATAAATATCTTAACTCATTCATTGCATTTCGATTAAAATTAAATGAGTAAAACCTCAAACCTTTTCGTAATAGTATAATCTTTTGAACTATATTTTTATAGTCCCTCTCCCCTTTGCTTTTATTTTCATTAATATCATCTCATCTTTAACAAGAGAATGAAAGAAGAAATAGGTTACATAAAATATTATCTTATAAATATTTTTTAGCTGTAAAATCGAAAGGATCTGAAATAGTTTACTTCGTGGCATCAAAGTTGTTCCTTGGTGACCAGAGACCTTCGTACAATCATGATCTCAAGTTCACTCTGCGGCTGGGAGAGAGTAGAGGCTACCCTTCTTCTCAAGACATTATCTTAGAGTGCGCCCGCGCCTCTGTGTCGATGAACATCTACGGCCAGAATAACCCGGAACCTTCTGACCAGGTATGAGACCGGAGTAACTTACTCTTGCTTAGCGACTTTAAATGCTACGCGATGAATCGTGCGAATTTTACTCACTCTTACATACACTTTGAATAGGAGTCAAAATATTGATTTTAAAAGCATTGTTCAATTAGCCTATGCAAAATCATTATCTTTAAGTTTAAATTGGTTGTGTTTAACAAAATAATAATATTTCTTGTTAGGGTTCTAAGAATCTTTAGCAAATTTAGCGATTTTGACTCGAGCATTGACTCATTGATTTTACCAAAGCTGAAGTCTATCTAGAAAACCTTTTTCTAGATCCAAGAATTCACTTTCCGTCTCCACGAAGATCCACGGTACGGATGGACACCTACGCTCTCCAACTTTGAGTTCATGTCAATACTTCAAAATCTGACCGCTATAAAGATCAGAGGAACGTACAACAAAAACGGGGAGGGATACATGATGAGTTTTAAGTTAGATACCGCGAACATTGGAAGGGAGAAGGGATCGGCGTCGGCGAATTGGGTGGAGAAATGCTCTTGTCCAAAAGCCTATGTGGGAGATTATTGCGAAGAATGCGCTCCTGGATTTAAACATGAACCTGCAAATGGCGGACCTTACTCCACTTGTATCCCCTGCGATTGTAATGGGCATGCCCATATTTGTGACACGGCCACAGGTAACCAGAAATGTTGAAGTTCGTTTATTATTGCAGTTATTATATTCGCCCATGTAATTTAATTAGAAAACAAAAAATATATAAAATTCTTCTTTTTTGGAGTGGTTCAATTTTAACGTCTAAAAGTTCACTTAATAAATAAATATACTCATGGCTATATTTTTATACCTGGTCACTTTATGAAATACTATAGACCTACTTGGTGGCTGTATTAGCTTTTAATACAAAAATACCGTATCGCCTACGTTGATGAATAATAAACTTAATGTGTCTAAATTTGTTATATTTGCAGGTTTTTGTATTTGTAAACACAATACAACCGGCAGCAATTGTGAGCTCTGTGCAAAGGGTTTCTACGGTAATGCTATTGCTGGAACTCCTGACGACTGTAAACCCTGCCCATGCCCCAAAGATAGCGGCTGTATTCAGTTGATGGATCAAAACATCGTTTGTACAGACTGCCCCTTAGGATATGCAGGTCATTATTTCATTTATCTCTTAACATTACTTATTAATAATATAATACATATGGTTACGTTCTAATATTATATCTGATGTTGCCCTAAACACATACCAAATAACCATTGTTAGTCTTTTCGAAAAATATTTTTTAGAACAAAACATACTTTTTTTTGTATGGTTTCGTCCGTTTCGAGAGATTATAGATATTTACCACAGCCGGAGGTAGATTCATGAGCATAAAACACAATTATTTTGCAGGACCGAAGTGTGAAGTGTGTGCAGATGGTTTCTTTGGCGATCCTACCGGCCAGTTTGGACCACCGAAGCCGTGCGAAGAGTGCCAATGCAATGGGAACGTGGACTCCAACGCCGTTGGCAATTGTAATAGAACTACAGGAGAGTGTTTGAAATGTATATACAACACTGCTGGTGAACACTGCGACAATTGTTTGAGTGGTAAGTCTCGGCCAAAAGTTGTTTGAAGTACTGTTTATTAATGGGCATGTCTTAAGCAAAAAAAAAGAAAACACAAAGTATAAAAGGAAAAAAAATAAAACTCAGATTTCATCACCAAGGCATTTTTGCTAGTAATAAACTTAAAATATTAATATTATTGACGATTATAGGATTCTATGGCGATGCCTTGGATCAAACAAAGAAAGGTGATTGTAAACCATGCCAGTGCCACGAAGCAGGAACTTTGGAGAGTGTTGAAGGTCCGCCCCAATGTGACGGACTCACAGGTTTTTGCTCTTGCAGAGCGCATGTCATTGGAAAAAACTGTGACAAATGTGAGGTAAGAAATTAAAGGAAAATTTAAAGACACAATATATGATAAGCTATGAAGACAACTTGGTGTAGAATGATCCATATATTCGTTGAATTAATAAGCTATATAAGTTTAAGATAAATCATGGTCTAGGACAATGCTTATCTTCCCCGACTATATCTATACATACATATATAACTACTTGGCCTGACAGACTGACTAATGATCAATGCAGTGCCTGAACCGCTGGGGCTACTAACTTGAAATTTTGGCAGTTGTAAGCATCTTTAAGTAGATTTATAGTAAGATTTATACAGATTTATATAGATTATAGTAAGATCAGCGGGCCTCTCGCTCGCGAGTGTATTTAGATAAAGCTGTAGAGGTCACTGGACCAACAGCAATACTCATACACAAAGAAAAAAGCTAGTGTAATATATAGGTAAACTTCATTGTTTATATCAATAATATGTTTGTATCTTATTCTAAGGATGGTTACTACAACATCGATTCCGGAGAAGGCTGTATACCATGCCAATGCAATCTGGAAGGTTCCTACAACGCCACGTGTAACGCTAATTCCGGACAATGCCATTGTAAACCTGGTATTGACGGGTAAATACGATTTTAATATTTTTGTCTCTTAGGAACCAATGCATGAAAATGGGCAACTCATGTTCAATTAAATCTACACAAGAGAACAGTGTGTTGACTCTAATTATTATTAATATAAGTTTTATAATCAATGCAGATATAATGGTCAACCTTAGTTCTGGGGTTATTTTGAAGATGTGGGTGTTTTCAAGAGTAGAGTGAATAGGCATTTACTGAGCTAGTGCGCCTTACCATCCAGGGCTGCATTTACGCTTAACATCAGGTGGGATCGTGGTCAAGCCCTTGCCTTGAAAGTTTTTAAAAAAAAGAAAAGATGATGATGATAGAATTCAAAAACGTACATAATTTAACTTAAGAAAAGTATACTTCAGTGGTAAAATATGTTATTAATATTAATTACGTATTGTGAAAGGGTG
Source organism: Teinopalpus imperialis (assembly GCA_029286865.1). NCBI lineage: Eukaryota > Metazoa > Arthropoda > Insecta > Lepidoptera > Papilionidae > Teinopalpus > Teinopalpus imperialis. The sequence goes on from JAGSMU010000007.1 coordinate 5,306,488, forward strand.
AACTTATAGTAATAAATGGTAGAAAAATTGAATATATGTTATATCAAACATCATCGAGATTGGCGACGTATTGGATAGCCGCGTTACCAGTACCCATTACACGAGTGGACGTACTAATGTGGAGGAGGCAAGAGGTCGGACTGCTTCCTACTCATCCGGACTGCCGCTTGTAGCAGTGGTAGAGCAATACTGCAGTTTGTTTATTGCCGCAGAAGGAATAGGTCAGCTCGACCGGGGTGGGACCACGCCCCACAGAATACCACCGTATAATAGCAGCATATAATAATGCTGCTGTGTTTCGTCCGATGAGTGTAGGGATACGGAAACCTTTATTACTGGTGACGAGGCATTCCATATCAGGCCTAAAGGGTAACAACGCATCTACATCATGAATATAGATGTCATTGGCCGCAGGAATCGTTTACCATCAGGTGAAGTGAGCTCGTTTGTTACTCACAATGTAATAAAAAAAATATATATTTTTCGAACTGCATTTGTTTATGTTATTTACAGCAAACATTGTGAGCGTTGCCGCGCGTACCACTACGGGTTCTCGGTTGACGGATGCCGCGACTGCGACTGCGACGAGTGGGGCTCCACCAATTACCAGTGCGAAGTCAGTGGACAATGCTCCTGCCAGGAGAACGTCGAGGGACGTCGTTGTGACCGGTAAGTTTGTAAATCTGTAAATTAACATGTGAAGTGCTGCAGTTGCTACGCATTACTGATGAATTACTTGTCCACTCATGGACTTCTTACAGTTTGAGAGAGTAGTCAACAATGCGCCACGCTTATTATACACCGCCGTTATATCAGCAATACTTATTCAATACCAGATAAATGGCCAATAATTGACGATTACAATACGCAGGAGATGAATTGGGCTAGTTAATTTTGACCTTAACATATAATAAGAACGAGTTATTTTAACAGAATTATGAGTTATAGTTTTATTTATTTAATATTCATAGATGCATGGAGAACAAAAAGCGAAGAGCTGACGGCTTGGGATGTGAGGACTGTCCACCGTGTTACAATTTGGTGCTTGATGCTGTAAATGACCATCGACGTAAATTAAAGGAATTGGACGAAGTATGCCTTTATACACTTTTATCGTAACATTGCTCAACTTATTATTATTTAATAACTTTTATTCGTGTCAATCATGAACTGGGTATTATTCCCTAACCACAATACTTTATTAAGGAGAATAATAGAATGTTAGTAATTAAGTTAGTGAGTCTTTTTACAAATATCTGTTATTATTTATATTAGATTCTGGCAAAGATTTCAAAAGCACCGACTATAGTGGAGAACGCAGATTTCGATCAAGAACTACAACGAGTCCGAAGTGAAATAGAGCGACTGGTTCAAGACGCTCAGGCAGCGCTCGGTACAGGACCCGGATCTAGTCTCACTAACAACCTTGCCGAACTGGCTGATAGATTAGCTGATGTCAGGTTAGTATGACTGTTAAATTATTATAACGCGTTCACATCAATAATAATACAACATTGGTACTAAAGTTATGAAATAATCTTCCAATCCCACACATTATAGGATACTCATATCTTCAAGAGCCGAAGTAGCTCAGTATCTAAGTCCTCGCTTTTAAATCATGATACGCGAGCAAACAGTATTCGTTTCCCGGTGCCGGCGCCAAAGGAATTTTCTATTACAATTTTAAGTGCCGATTTACCACGCACTCGGCGGTGAAAGAAAACATCGTGAGGAAACCTGCAAGTCTAAGAAGACATGTGAAGATCGTCCAACAACAGGTGGAGCCACGTAGTGGATTATACTCTTAACACCATCTCCTCTAGAGAAGCCTATGGCCAACACTGGGATTTATTTATACATAGGCTGTACTTCACTTTTTACTTTTACACTTGTCTTATAAATTATTCTATATGTCACATTATAAATATTGTCTATCCAACAAATATGTATTTATTTATATATAGGCTAAACTTCACTTTTTACTTTTACTCTTGTCTTATAAATTATTCTATATGTCACATTATCAATATTGTCTATCCAACAAATATGTATTTATTTATATATAGGCTAAACTTCACTTTTTACTTTTACTCTTGTCTTATAAATTATTCTATATGTCACATTATCAATATTGTCTATCCAACAAATATGTATTTATTTATATATAGGCTGTAATTCACTTTTTACTTTTACTCTTGTCTTATAAATTATTCTATATATCACATTATCAATATTGTCTATCCAACAAATATGTATTTATTTATATATAGGCTGTAATTCACTTTTTACTTTTACTCTTGTCTTATAAATTATTCTATATGTCACATTATCAATATTGTCTATCCAACAAATATGTATTTATTTATATATAGGCTGTACTTCACTTTTTACTTTTACTCTTGTCTTATAAATTATTCTATATATCACATTATCAATATTGTCTATCCAACAAATATGTATTTATTTATATATAGGCTGTACTTCACTTTTTACTTTTACTCTTGTCTTATAAATTATTCTATATATCACATTATCAATATTGTCTATCCAACAAATATGTATTTATTTTTAGAAATATGCTGTATAAGATCGAAGCTGAAAGCTATGAAGGCAATGAATCTGTTGAAAGAAGCAAAGGCAATGTTTCCAAGGCTGAAGACACAATTGAAGCCGCGCAAAAGGAGATTAACGTATGTATTATATTTGTAACTTAAATTCATTCAACAACAACAAAAACAACAATAAATAAATCATAAAGTTAAATAATGTTTTTTCGTTTTTCGTTGCAGAGTGCTTTGGAGTATCTTGACGGCGAAGGAGCAGCTGCATTAGCTAAAGCCCGTAACAGATCAGATCAGTTTGGAAAGCAATCAGTAGACATGTCCGCGTTGGCCAAAGAATCTCGTCTACTCGCGGAGAAACTCGAAAACGAAGCAAAGAATATTAGAGAAATTGCTGAAAGGGCATTGAATACTTCTCTACAGGCTAATAAGATTGCAAAAGACGGTATCAATAAGCAGGCAAATATAAGGTAAAAGACACTAATCATCTTATTTTTCAATTTTAATTTTTTATTAAAAAGACCGTAATTTAAAAACTAATTACTTCCAACAAAACACTGCCTGAGGCCAAGTACCGTTGAGCATCGCAGTATTACTGAGTTGTACTGCAAGTCTCAATATTTTTTTAAAATAACTACCACCCCTACGATTAAGAAAACGCGACAAGACGTACAGTAAAGTCTTTTAGGATTGTTTTGGAGTTGGATCCTTTGGTCCTCCCGTCTCTATTAAAAATTTTATAAAATCATAAGCGTATCTCAATACTCAATACTCAATACTTCCTTGCTTTTTATTTACTTTTCTTTGCCTCAGACAAGGCTGTTACGCCAGCACTTACTGAAGTTGAACGTATATGAGAAGCAGCTAATGTGTCGACACATAATACATCCCAAACTTAGAATTGACCATGGTAGCTTATGAACAACAGACCCCAGTCAGTGCCCAATACACTGACTGCTTCTCATATGATCTATAAAATCTCCTCTGATTCCCGAAAAATTTAGTCATATTCTTCCCGACCTATTGCGATTACTTAAACTTCTGCTGTACTGTACTTTATGTCACTGGACACGTGTTTTGACAGCTCGATAGCTTTGAGCAAATTTTCTTTACCTTGTCGTTTCGATACTATCATTATAGAACGTTGAAACGTTTAACGTTCTCTTTTTTTTAGTAATGAAGTCCAAATTCTTGCCAACGAATTAAATGCTGCATCAGGAAAATTGAGCAGTATGGTAGAACTAGCTGACCAAGCATTGATGAGAGCTAAATCCGTGTACGACGATGCTCTGGGTCTGTACGCTGAAGTCAACACTACGTTATTACCAGATATCAAACTCAGCAAGCTCCGCCATGATTCAATGGAGATGAATAGGACAGTGAGTAATTTCTTTTGAAAATTATATAAAGGGATTTTTTTATTTTAAAAAATATGGGTAATTTTGTATTCCCATTTTTAAATAAAAGGAATACTTAATGGTAGGTGACTTCTAAAGAATATTTGAATAGAGTCCATTTCTAGAAACAGTTCAATAATTAACAGAAAAATATAAAGATATGTTACATAGTACAGTAATATAATTCTCCATTTAAAAAAAACAGCCACCATACAAGGAGAAATATATGAATGAACTGTGTTATTTCAACGAAATGATTTTATTTCTCATTATTAGATAGATGAAAAAGGAGCTGAACTAGAACAATTAATGAAAAGCAATGAAAAAACTCTCAACGACCTAGACGAAGCTATACGAAAAGGAAGAGATTTATTAGACCAAGGTCACGACAGGCAGGATGAACTCAATGACCTCCTGGCCCAACTTGATGAGTTACAAGCACAAGCTAAAAACGATGTTGAGCTGACTAAAGCTACTCTTAAAGAGGCTAACGAAATCTATAAAACGCTAAAAGGTATTTTATTATTGCTATTTTTTATCGTTTGTTCGTTAATTCAAATATTTAATAAATAATGTAAGAAATATTAATATTTTTTTTATTACCTTTGGAGTTGGAGATTCTTAGAAATTATCTTACATTTATTAATCTTAACCAGAATTCAGCGATCAAGTAGCGGAATCCCGGCGCCTTGCAGAACAAGCAGCATTGGATGTACCTGGAGTTCAAGAGAAAGTCGCAGCAGCAGAAGAGAGTATCTCCAGCATTATAGAAGAGCTCAACACCGCTAGTGACAAAGCTAAGGAGGCCAGAGATTTAGCTCAACAAGCGCAAAAAGAGTATGCTGATAAAGCATCTGAGGTGATAAATTACAATTGTGTGATTTTAGGATAGTCGACGAAATGATATATTATTGAACGTTTATAAATTTGCACTATATACAACAAATAATAAATAAATATTTAATTTCATTATCATTATATAAAAATCATTCTAGGCAGCGCACGAGATCCGGAAAAAGGCGTCAACATCTCGAATTGAAGCTGGTAAACTAAGAGATGAAGCCGATAAACTATCGAGTACGTATACATTTATTACACACTATGTAAGAAGATATAATTCCATAACTAATGATATCTTTATAGAGGGTGTTTTGGTAAGAAGGCCAAAACAAGAGACAATCTAATCGTCTAATTTTATGGCAACTTTAAGCGAAACAACATTTTCAATAGGCATGTAAACTGATTTTTATTAACTGCCCTTTAATGTTTAATTTTTTGTCATTATATTCAGATCAATTTTGTAACTTAAAACAAAGTAGACGATCATCTGCTGATGTTCAACAGAAATCATGTTCTGTTGAACTATATTTTTATACATGTTAAATGTTTTTTTTATTTATGTAGCCCGCGTAAAGGGAACCGCAAAGCAGATTGAGGATCGCGAGAAACAAGCCGAGGAAAATATGCAATTAACTCGCGATGCTAAAACGAAGGTATTTAAGATTTTAATATGAAAAGTACAGTATACAATAAAGTACAGTATCCATTTCTTGTTACATATACGTATCTCCTTAGCGTATGATCGTTATCCAACGAAGTCGCGGTCAATCAAAGCGAATCATTATTAGTACTATTCAAGATTCTGAGAGAGCATGTATTGCCATACGCAGGTGTTTAGGGACTTGGATTCATTTTCATGCCCAATTACTCGAAGAGATATTGAGAACTCAATCATGCGATGGCAAGCGAGAATTTTAGAAAGACAAAGAACTTTTGGGACTAATTAGAAAAATAACGAAGGAGATAAACACGGGCAATTGCTAATCTCTTCCTCGTCGACACTCCTTCGTCAGATTCAAGAAGCTGTCATTAAGGTATGGGACCCAATTCCGAAAAATAAAAGTGAATTAGGACCGTTTGGAATCTGTGATTCGTACTAAGAATAACACTTAGGTTTTAAGTAAGCAATGTTTTGTTTAATTTTGTAGTACTTAACTTTATTAATATTTTCCCATCATGGGATAAATATAAATAAAGTTTGCAAAAATATTAAATATTGGCATTCTTTTAGTTTCGCTCTTGTGAAAATGGTGAATAAATCAATTTAAAAATAAGCCATGTATAGGGATTAAATTTAACCATAATAATAATAAATTTTAATTTTCTGATGGTGTTATTTTTTGACATCATGACATCGCCTAGAATATAGTTATTCTGTTTTTGCATTTGAATTAGTTATTTATCGTTACATGGGTGCGCCTCGGTGATCATGCCTCCACAGTTCACTTTATATACTGACTTATAAACTTTTAAAGATGATGTCAATTTTCTTCAGGTTGGCCAAGCAAATACCGATGCCAGAGAAGCCGAGAAACAAGTGGCTAAGGGCTTAGATGACCTGAAAGTTATAATGGATGAACTGCAAAATCTTCCGACTTTGGACAATTTAGCTCTGGTTAGACTCGGTAAGTTTAGATCAATATTATTAAAAATAAGATGATACAATTTTTTTGTTCATACTTTAATCATAGTCCATCAATATCATGAAATGTAATTTTGATAAAAAAATTAATTTTTAGAAAAGAGTCTTGATCAAGCAGAAATCGCTTTACGCGAAGTGGACCTGGATGGAAAGATAAAAACTTTAACTGAAGCGAAGAATAATCACCAGAGGTAAATATAAGTAAATTTAAAAATTAAGTAATAACTAATAACTAAATCTGTTTTGATATTATTATGTATCAGATAAATAATCTAATCTAATTAAATGTGTTTAAAGTGTTTGTCAACTTATGCTCCTCACAAACATGTTTAATTTACACATTTTACAATTTACATTACACGTAAGATATTGATTTTTATATGTTTTACTATAGATGGATGAAACAATACAAAGATGATCACGATCATCTCCGTACGGAAGTGGAGAACATAAAAGATATACTAAACCAATTGCCAGAGGGTTGCTACAAAAGAATTGTTCTGGAACCCACCGAGGGACCCAGGAGGCCATCTAGTTTCAGGTAGATTGCCGGCCTTTCGAAACATTTACCTATGGCATTCAGCTAGCTGATATGAATTCAATTGACTAGGTCATACTGGATCGGACCAGTTCTAGTTTATAAGATTTTTTAAGAACTGACATCTACCGAAAATTCCTCTTGAATAATGAAGTAATGGGCAACTTAAATATATTTGTATTTCATTATTGAAAATTTATTACATAAATGAGTACCAACATTTCATTGTTAAATTTTTAATTCTCCTAGTGTCTCCTATTTGTTTTAATTTAGCATTTCTAATAACTGTATTATTGCCTTCAAAATGGTTTACCCGTAAATTAATATTTGACGATAAACCCTGAAAATAAATTAGTTTGTTTTAACTTACTATTTTGTAATAATGCCTGTGTTTCTACTATCCTCGCTTTACCTATTAAAAGAACTAAACGTTACTCTTGTATACTTATTTCAGGAGAATTTTGTACTAATGTATAAGAACGTATTGAGGCAATATACTTTTGTTACAATTTATATTTTCTATACAGGGATATCAATAATGTATAAATTTTCATACTTTTGTATTGTCCTACAAGCACTACTATTTTTGTTTTAATTGTACTAATAAAATTGCATTTATTCACTTGCATTTTTCGTTGTTAGTATAAAACAAGCCTTCTTTTATTATAAAATAAGATTTTCTGAGGCTTTTTACTTAATAAATAATAATGTAGTGTGTTATAACGTATATATTTCGTCGTGCCATATTTTATATATTGGTACAAATTGTAAATATTAATAAATAAAAGTGTAAGTACTATTATATCAATATTTTTTGTTCTACATAATAAAATTCAACAAAATTATTCTTACATAAATCTCGCCAAAGAAATATGAAGAGGTAAATATTTTAGATACTTTTTATGAACGTATAATTCTTTTTGTATTCTTTTACACAAAACTAATATTGTGTGACTCTAAATGTAATGTTTCGTAGCTTATTTATTTGTAATAAAATCACTGGAACCGAAATGATTTTTTTTTATACCATTTCAAATCGTTTGTTTCTCAAGTTCAACTGTTCTTTTTAAATTTAGTCCTCGTCATCAATCTAGTCTATCAATCAATATACATATCTACAATATAATACGTATTATATTAGTAATATAATACGTATATATAAATAATATAATAACATAACGTGCATAATAAATAAATAATAAGAAATAACTGAAGATAGAATGTAAAGTCAGATCTTTTTTGCTTATATTCGTAGGTGCTCCGAAACGGTAATATAGTGATTGACGCGTCTAGGTTGGTCATGTCCTCTAAAACTGACCATAGTTTGAAGTCTAAAGGATTGAGGTCTGGGCTAGAAGAGGGCCAGTCTTTGGCTTATATAAAGTCCAGAACGTTGATTTCAAGCCAGGCTTGGGTAGTTCGTGCCTTGTGACCAGATGCAGAGTCTTGCTGGAAAGTCCACAGTATATTTTTAAAAAGTGTATTGCTGAGAGGTTTCACAAGATGATTCATGATCCATTGGTAAAGAGGATGTTTCTGTGCCTTTCACCTGCGTATCGCTACAGAAGGCGTTTTAATCGATTCTCTCTCTTTAATTGTATGGATTGATTTAGGGCATGTCCTGTATATCACCCATAAACACCGAGCTTCAGATCTTGTTTTATAATACGCGACAGAGTCCTAGCGGGAATCTTCATTTCTGAACGAACATACGGCTGATACCAAGCTTTTGAAGTGTCTGGAATATGACCGACGGCTCCATATCCACTTTGTGCACTGCAATCCTATTTTCTTTAACACCCCATTCCATATTGTAATTTGATAATGAACACGAAAAAATATGTGAAATGGCGCAAAATCGAAAGAATTTTTTAAAATAATATACGTGTTCCAAATTCAAAATAATTAAAGAGTTGAAAAAAAGAAAAGTTTTTATGTAACATTATTTATGGCCAGACTAGTTATAAAAATCCACCTCAAATTTTAGTTATTTTATATGTCTCTTATTCTGGAACCTGAGAATATCTCAATACTTTTTAACATTATTATTTCACGTTATTACTATTGTGAATAATAATTTTAACTTATTTTTCTTTCAAATTTCTCTCCATTTGTCAGCTTTAATGGAAATAGAAAACCTAAGCAATGTTTAAAATTGTAAAATTATTGCCTACATTGATTTATTGCTGACACTGTTTTACTATTTAATGACTATGACCGGACAAGAAACAGCTAAATTAGCGGAGATTGGACTTAAAGAATGTTATGTCAAGAATGGTATAAAGTCATGGCATGGTTCAAAAGATATTAACGTTGAACATGGGCAAGACAAAGTGCCTGACCTACACAAAATCTTTTGTCAATCAATGTGTTCAATTCTTGTCTAGGCGCATAGATGTGGTAATTCTTAAAAAGATATTCTATAACCTTTGATGAAGGTTAAATCTATTAAATATTGGGTATAATTTTCAATAACCTTCGTAATTGACAAGATCATATTAACTTTTTAAAAGATACAATAAGAAAATGTTACTATTTTCTATTACTATTACTATTACCTATTTTCAAGCGTTTAAGACATATTCCAACAGAACTACTAAAAACCACGCACAACAATCTATTGTGGTCTCTACCAATCTTTATTGATCTACTGTATGTCTGTCTATCTACTTGTAGAACTTATCTTTTGCGAATCGAACGATGCCAGATAGCTTTCTTACAAGTTATGTTTCATAAACTGTATATTTCTAACATCAGAGCTTTTATCGGAAGTGAAGGTGCTTATAATCCGCCAGCTATTTTTTTTAAATTATTATACTAAGGACTCATTTAGTTTGAGGCCCATATTTAAATATTTTCCATATTCTAAGAAGAAAAGACTGAATTATTACCGAAATATTTTTATCTCTCCTATGCTCATAGATATGTATGTTATTTGGGATCCTAACTTTATTAAAAAAATGTCATCACTTTATACGCTAAATCATTACAAATGAGTCCTCATGAGCTATTCCCCATCTCTGAAGTACGAGGATACAGAAACTTGATTAAAAATATATAAATAAATTACGCTCGTGATGTAAACGTAATGTTTTAAAGACAAAGTAGCAAATATATAACTATATATCTATCTTTATTTAAATGTCATTAACACTTTTTTATATATCATTATACATTTTTTATTGCAGATTTAAGATACATTTATAATAATTGCCTTTAACTTTGTCTTGTACCATGCAAGTAGTATACAGGATGACAGGAAATAAGTTACTTTTCTTGCAAGAGGTTAAAGCATATATGCAGCAAATTTGGTCATGTGATATAGTGTCCGAATTTGAGTTATTCAAGATTTAAGAATTTAAAATAATAACCCCAGTTTTCACGTTGAAATGTACCTTACTAGTTAATTGTACAGGATTTCGTTTACTATGTTGATATTTTCTGAAAGGCAAATGACCAGTCACTCATTTAAAACTAAAATAAGCTAGAAAACATCGAATTTCTTGTACGAAAACCACATACAGTGGTTAAACTGTAAAATTAGAAAACATTCACTCTAAATAAATACAGACAAAAAAATCGTAATTGAGAAACGCTATCCCATTCTTCAGCGAGTGCAGCTTAGAGCTTTCATCTCGTAGCTTGCGCAGGATTTCTAGCCCTTACTTTTCTTTTAAGCTAGTCCCATAAATGCCCAATAGAGTCAATAGACTACGTCCTGTTCACTCTGTGCCCTCAATTTCGACATCCTGCAGGTACCGCCGAACAGAATCCGCAAAATATGGACGGGCAAACGCAGTGTAAAATTATTCCCACTAGATGGCGCTAATGTAAATGCAATCTTTTAGAATATGGTTGAAGTAATATACAGGATCGTGCTTCTCAGTAACATACAAGTTATGTGCAGTAGTTAGTGGGCTATTATCGTTACAAAAATAATAATTAATAACTTGTTCTAAAGTCTTAAAAACTTATATGCATTTTTGAGACGCTTGACTACAAATTCTTTTTTGTATTATTTATTTATATTAGGAGTTATCATAGTAAACTACGGCCTCCTGACATTTATGAAAATAAACGTTTATATGGTCGTAATTTACTGGCATCTAATAAATCTGATAAAAACTATAATACATCTGAAATTGTACTTTCATTTTCTGTTGATAGATGTCGCTGGACGTAAAATATTTTTTAGGTAATTATTATTATTACATTATTGACTGCAATTGTTACTTTATGATATAAAATACCAGGTACATATAAATAGGGTAAAATAAAATTAAATACACTTCTACTCAAAAGGATCAGTCACTTGAGACTATTAGTGAAAGGAAATTAAATATCATGCAAAAAGGTATCTTAATTTTATTCAATGATAATAAAAACATTTAGGACCATAAAATGGAGTTTCTGAATTTGTTCTTTGTGCTATGTACGATTTTAAACGAAAGGTACAAAGAGAAAAAAATATTATCAATTGTGTGTATAATATGTTCTCTCGCCGAAATAACTAATGCGATTCTCCGTAGCACGCTCTGGACGAGATTTCAATGTTTTTTGACGAATAAGCTTTCTAATTCGAAAATAAAAAAAATATTTTCAGATATAAAGGTCGGGATTATGCGCCAGGAAACGTGCTATACAAGTCTCACCTCAGTCAGGTTTGTTTTTATTTTGCCATGTTCGGTGTGTTAATTATTGTTATATAAATAGTAAAATATGCAGTAAGGGCTAATTGTACAAATTTGTGTAAATAATTAGGATTTCTCTGATATAACTATCTGAATTTAACAATTATTTTCAATAAAAACTATATCTCAACGACCTGCAGAAGTTATAGCAGAACAAAACATAACAGAACTACCGCCGCTAGAAGCAACGTATTCGAAACATGCGTCTACTTAACCTCCTCTAGTTCTTCCATGTATGTACTTTACGGTATTGGTCCTCACTCAAATAATCATATTACAGCTTGTTCCGAAAAATAAAATCGTAATCCACACTATATCTGTTCATGCCGCACAATTTTCCGCAGATCTCAAGCTTGCCGAGATGCAATGCAACAAAGACAGCTAGGGACAAATAGCTGGTTTTGGTAGTAGTAGTTTTTGATAGCCTGTGTTTATTAACTTCTAGAAGTCTACCAATATTTCACACACTATCACTTACCAATTACTTCAATGTTGTTTTTGATTGTGTTAGTTTTTCCATTTCGTAAAGCTTGACTCAAAGTAATTCAGTCATCCAAAACACACCTTCGATCATCGGGAACAAAACGGTATTCTTCCCGATCCTATCATTCTTTTCAATGGACCGATCTCTTGAAATCTTCAGAACGTTAAGAATTTTAAGTAAGCATACATATGTATACGATTATCCGAGTGCATATAAAATCATTTTCTTTGAGATTTCTTTAGCTTAATAAAAATTATGTACCGATACGAATTAGATTTGTATTTATGACATAATTATTTAAATCCAAATCTAAATCGTTATATATAATAAGAACTTCACAACACTACAAGAATTAAACTTCAGTTAAATAGTATATTGATAAACGTCTGTATATGCATGTACCAAAGCGAGAAATCATATACTGCCTAGAAGTAGAGAAATAACAATATACTTTCTGTCAGTGAATAGCTAAGTATGTGTGTGCGTGCCATACAAGCATATCTATTCTTTAGAATAGATCGCCCATACATTCCAGTTTTAGTGGACAAACAAATCAATTTATTGAATAATAATGCAGTCGAGTTTGCATCATATTTTAGCGAATCGGTAATAATGAAGATTATGAAATGTTATTTTTCCATATTATAACAGATTTCAAATGGCTAAATGTTTTATTTAATAACTAAACTTCTAAATAATAGTAATATTTTTGTAAATAGTTTTCGAATACGCTATATATTCGCGGGATACAGTAGTTATATTAGTTGTGACCTTATATTATTTAGAATCATTGTAAAAATTTTAAGTTTTACTGTATAAAACTGTAAATGACGGTTCCACTTAAATTATACCTTAATTGTTTATGATTTTAGAAAGCAAGAATAGAATACAAGATGAAGGAATTGTATATAACTTATATTATATATTCTCATGTGCCCGTGGGAGCTTTAAGAAATAGAAAATATTTTAAAAGTCTCAAGACACCTGCTAGATAATTGGTCCCACTACTCGGCCGGTATGCAAATTCTACAACTCCCGAGAGTAGTACAATTTATGGCGAGCATTTCACTGTTTTTTCTTTTGTTTTTCTTTTTTTCTATATGTACTCTCTTTACATATCCCTCTTCTTGGGCCGTATTATAAGATTTTATGTTTCAAGGTATCTAGTAAATTTTATATAGCAAATGAATAATAATATACAGCGCAATGAAAATAATTCACATAAATTCAGATAAAATCTTCTTTGTCATATAATTATATACGGATGTCTTGTATATAATATAATAATACTCTAATTTTTATATTTTAAAGTAATATGCTTCACTTTATAACGCTCATTAAGAGACTTTCGAAAACCTATATCGTTACTATGATTTAAATATATCTGTGTAACTTTTAAACGTAATTGTAAAAGGAGAAAATAGTTTTTGCACCATGAGCGAAAGCAAGTTGCTAACAAAACAAATTTACGGCAACTAAATTGGTGAATATCTCACTGTCTAGGGGCGCGAAGTTTCCGAAATACAACGATAAAGTAAAACTAAATAAGTGGCCGAAAAATAGCTTATAGTGACCAATTTACGTTGATCTTCAATTTGGCTTATTCTACCCTCTTGATCTTGCAGTTCATGAACATGGTAAAGGGAGTGTCGTGTCTATTTTTGTTGGTCGCCACAAGTGGTAAAACAAGGTAGGTAATCCACAAAGTTTTCTTAATTACGTTCGTACGAAACTAACTCCCAGAACGAATTAAGCACGATGTGAAATTGGGTAAAATCCGGGAACAGCTTATGAAAACTGTATCGAATTCACTAACATGTTTGCCATTCTGCTTCTGTTCACTTTATCTGGTATATAAATAAAAGATGATTTCGCTGAAACAAAATGAATAATCTTAAAAGAAAATAATTTATTACATTGATATTATGTATTAGTTCTAGACAAATATTAAAATCATACCGAAAGGCGCTCCTGTAACCAGTCGACTGCATCTAGAATAAGCTAAAAGGAAAGGATTATAATAAATCTAATTACAACGCCTTCGTTTTTGTGAGTTTTTCGGACGGCCTTACGCTTGTTGAAAATAACGAAGATAGTTAAATTACGTTCACCTTATATCACATTTGGAAAAGACAGATATAGCAAGTATTCACTAGTTGACACGTGAAAGTCTAAGTGAAAAGTGGTTGAAAGTAGAATAGGCTCAACCAATATCACCCAGAGACGGGAGGTGACCCTTTTCATGTTTGTATTATGTAAAACTTTTCATAAATGATTTTTTGTAGATAAAAATCAATACGAAAATTCATTAGTACAATTTAAGTAGGATTAGAACGCACCACCGATAGTCTATAAGTCCTACTTACTAGCCATTCAACTATCATTCCTTGTTGGTTTAGAGTATAGAGTAAATAATACGAATGAAAATATAAAAAATGTTCAAATCTCATACCTAAATCCCGAATAATAATTTTGCCTAGAACGACGCAGCAGGTTACGGTTGGCTCAGTGGATAAAAAAACTCAATGAATTCTGAAAAGGCATCCGGGCACCGATAATGTAATATACAATTTCATTTTATTTTGTACTTTTATCCTAGTTTTTATTTTACCTACAGCCATACTTTCCAAAGTTATGTAAAAAAAAAGTGATTCTATTTGCGTCATTTGTTTTTTCTTTGACATCCTTCTGTTAAATAAATGAAAAATTTGAAATCGCATTATTTACGAATATGAGTTCCACCGTGGCACCATCGCTGCAGAAAAAGCTTGGAGGATTAATGATGTGTATGGGGAAGCTACGGTACGTTTTCGTTCTGGAGATTTTGACCTCCAAAACAAACCCCGTGGACGGCTGGAGACCCAAGTAGACTATGAATAATTAAAGGTTATGTGGCAGGCATCGATGTGAGTGACAAAACAATTTTAATTCACTTGAAACAAATTGGTGAAGCGTATATGTTCGAGAAATGGATACCGCATGAATTGAGTGAAGCATACCAAGAATCACGCATAGAGTGCGGCGCTATATTACTCAACCGTCGATATAAGGAGGGAATTTTAAATCGTATCGTTACTTGTGATGAAAAATGGATACTGTACGTCTATCGGAAACGCTCATCACAGTGGTTGAACCCAGGAGAACCGGTCAAATCCGGTCCCAAGCTAAAATGAACTAAGAAAAAGTAGTGTTCGGTGAACCAGTACTGGTGTCATACACTACAGCTTCCTAAGATCTGGTCAGACGATTACGGCACTGTATCGGTGACATCTTAAACATCGATCCACATCTAATCCCAAGCAGTAATTTACACTAAACCTCTCTAGACTTTCATGTGCGAGTATACATGTTATTTTAAATAGCGACAGAATATTTTAAAAACATCACATTTCGTTTGTCACCCCTAATGTAATAAAAAAGAACCACAAAAGATGTGTATAACATTCTTATAAATCCAGAAAATCATAACAAAAAAACAAGAAAAACAAAAGTAAAAAAAAAGATACTTCCTAGCGCTTGTGTTCAGAAACTTTTTTATTTTATTCCAAAAATTATCTGCAATTCACATGACCGATAACTAAAAAACAACAAAAAGGTAGAAACATATCCAAAAATTACAGTGACCATATTTGTTACCAGGGTTAAAAAAAACTTGAATTTTTCATTAATGTCGTCCGTTTCCATTAATTATTGAAAGGCGTGATCTATTCGTAGTTCTTCTAGATTTATTGTCTTTCTATAATTTGGTAATTTTGTGTTTTACCAACGAGAGACGTTAAACAATAAATTTCGTAGTAGACGTTGAAGACATTGTTAAACAATTTTTTAGGCAGAGTTTTATAAAATTTTACCAATGTCGATGCCTGAGCCGCCTGCATCCATAGACTATTCCTATAGACATAGACCAGTATAATAAAAATATTAGGAAATAGACCGGTGACATAGAACAGTCCACCAACACATAATTTTATTATTTAAATCTCGCAGTTTTTAATTTAGTCAAGTTTGGAAACATAAATACAACGGTTTTTAACTTTGAAAATTACCTTTCTTTAATGTAGCAAAAAAGACATTTTAAGAACCCCAAGGCTAATAAAACGGAGTATAAATTTAAGAATTTTCGCACGAATGAGCACTGTTTGGCGCTGGTTTAATTTGGACTTAAAAAAATTAATTAGTGAGCGACGCCCTAATGAAAGTGTAGAACGCGGGAAAACTCGCAACTAAGTTAGCCTTAAGTGTCGTAAAAAGATTGAGATATTTTCGTTCTTTTTTATTTCATCCGAAATAAAATAAGTCCCCTTTGGGTACATAATTTTCTCCCTATATTTTAAGTAAACAAAAGTGATATTAAGGATTTTTATATAGACTATAAAAGTAAATCGACTTTTAAAGATATGTTTAGTATACTGTTAAAGATTTTGTAGTTTATTGCATATATGTTTTACTGATCGTAATCAGTGATATAAACCAGTTATAACATTAGTTCTACAACACATCTTTATACATATATAAACTACGCAAAGAATATTTAAAATTTTGTAGTTTATTGCATATATGTTTTACTGATCGCAATCAGTGATATAAACCAGTTATAACATTAGTTCTACAACACATCTTTATACATATATAAACTACGCAAAGAATATTTAAAATTTTGTAGTTTATTGCATATATGTTTTACTGATCGTAATCATTGATATACACCAGTTATAACATTAGCTCTACAACACATCTTTATACATATATAAACTACGCAAAGAATATTTAAAATTTTGTAGTTTATTGCATATATGTTTTACTCATCGTAATCATTGATATACACCAGTTATAACATTAGTTCTACAACACATCTTTATACATATATAAACTACGCAAAGAATATTTTAAATTTTGTAGTTTATTGCATATATGTTTTACTGATCGTAATCATTGATATACACCAGTTATAACATTAGCTCTACAACACATCTTTATACATATATAAACTACGCAAAGAATATTTAAAATCTTGTAGTTTATTGCATATATGTTTTACTGATCGTAATCATTGATATACACCAGTTATAACATTAGCTCTACAACACATCTTTATACATATATGAACTACGCAAAGAATATTTTAAATTTTGTAGTTTATTGCATATATGTTTTACTGATCGTAATCATTGATATAAACCAGTTATAACATTAGTTCTACAACACATCTTTATACATATATAAACTACCCAAAGAATATTTTAAATTTAATACTTTTGCCGGCTGCTTGTTCACATATCCTGGGAATAAGTTTCAACTTATAAACTTACTATACTTACATTTATCGTACTCGTATATTTAATCTAGGAACAAAACAAAGAGTGTTTGGCGGTTTTATTCCACGTATAAAACCAATTTCAAACTTTTATTATATGTCTGGGTTACCATAATATTATAGCTTATTATTATAGCCTATTTAAATACTATATTAAAAGGTATAATACAAGATGAAATGGTCTAAGAATATATAATATAATAAATTGATTACCGCGTGTGCAATATGCAGATTCAGAGGATCGACTTAAGTGTTACGCATTAATACGATGTATGCAGATGGCCCCAAATGATGTACGGTGCAGACGATTTACAACAGATCTACCTGCAGCGATGACATGTTATGCTTAAGGCCCTTACTGCTTCTTCATTTTCGTAATAATAATCGTCATATTCAATGCAGTGCTTTAGGTTTTCCCTTCCATAAGACTGAAAAACTACGTTTCTGAGCTACCAGCCAGCATTCATCAACCTCCTGCGAAGCTATTGCCCCATCCTTCCTTATCTTTACTAACTGTACTGTTGATTTTAACAAACTGTAAATATGTTTTAATATAAAATAGTTGTGTCTATGGTTTGCAAGTGCAAACATGTATTATATCATATACCTGAATGAGATGCGCATTTATATTGACGTATCTATTGTTATTTGTCAACAGATGTATATGAAACACTAAATATTAACCAAAGTTTATCGCAATAGATCACTGAAAACGATATCCAAATTGGTTCAGCCATTGTGGAAATTAGCGTTTCTCCACGATCCGCACAGACAATGACTGTTTAATATTTTATTATATTCATAAATATATTATAATATTATTCATTTTTCCATTGAAAATATAAATCTATTATGACTAAAAAATAGTTAAATATTTTTATATATAACATAAAGTCGATAAAATGGAAATGCGAATGTTTTAAATAAGTTAATTATTGTTATATCTAATATAATTTGTAAACAATTAACCTTATTTGCGTGTAAAATATCTATAAGAAACAAAAGTCAGCGCCTTGTCTATATCTAACAATGGACTCACTCGCACTAGCACGATTGCAGAAAAGTGCCACGTTGGCAGATGGAACAGTCCGCAAAGAGTCCAGAAAATCACTGCCAGGCCTACTGAAGAATTCACACGAAAAAAACTGGTAATGAGGGTTGCTAATAAAAATTGTATATGAAGAGATGTGACGACTTCTTGTCGCGTTAAAACTGCTTTTTGATTTTTTATGATTTTTCACAATGTTAAACTTGTCATTAGCAATACAAGATGATCACAAGACGAACGCAGACATTAGACCTGTTTCAAGCAGTGGACTGCCGAAAATTATGATGAAAAGATTATCAAAGTGCTCAAATACTATACTTGGTGCTTATAAAATTATGAATGCAGATAAGAAGGTTGAAAAATAATGTACATAAAAAACTGAAACGAAAGTGATTAAAATAATATAAAATATTAATTGTTTGCATGTTAACTTCATATAATTTTATTTATATCTAAGCACGATCTATTCTGCTGTATTACGCAACACCAATTATAAATATAACTTAAAATAGTTATGAGGCCTTTGTTTTAAGTAAGATTTGTAGTTAAAAATTATGTAAGAAAATAAAACTATCGATATGATTAGTAAGCGTCTCTTCACTACCATACTTGTCTAGGAAGGAACTAGTGTGCAACTGTGTAAGCTGAAAATCAGTCGAGCTGAATAAGGTTGCTACAATTATATTAAAAAAAAGAATATTTATCATTTTTTTTATATAAACATAATTATATATATATATATATATATATATATATATATATATATATATAATGTATAATTATGTAAATTTAAGAGTTGTAATTTTAAATCTATCAAATTTACATTGAATTAGACGTGTCTGGTGCTATTGTAATGCGATTTCTTGAGGTTATGCCATTTGTATAGAACACCATGTTTAGATTTACGGCCATTAATTTAACTTAAGCGGTGTAATATAAATAATAGCAACATAAATAAAAGTATATTACATAATTGTTTTACTTGCTTTGTTAATAGTAATATCTCGGCAAGGAGTTTCGATGAAGCCTAACTTATCTTTATTTTCCTTGGCTAAAGCGCAAGATATATTTTTAGAGTTCAGAAGACATGTGCCTATATACTAAATTGTTGCTTCCACTATCTTAAATAGAGCTGGCGAAGAACTAACTTTGCAAAGTGAGAGTAACAGAAATAAATTATTATATCAATTTAAAATTACAAAAACTAATAACCCGTTTTTTATCAAAACTCGTCAAAAAAAATGGAATGCCGTGTGTCAAGTTAGCGTATATGACAGACGATATACAAAGGCCTGTAGGGATATATATAATGGCTTAAATTCTAAAGAATAAATTGGCTTAAATTCTAAGGAGTAAATTCTTTAGAAAAAACATTTCTGCACATCATGGATTTACAGTTGATTCCTTTTGCGCGGTAGGCCACTATTGTTCACCCAAACTCCGCCCGCTGCGCTCCTATTGTCTTCGAGTTAGCTTTGCAAGAATGTTTCTGCACCCACCAACTATATTAGCCTAGTCTCTATTATTATAATAAATTAATTCCCGATGGGCTAGACGCAATATTTCGCATTACGAAAATTAACCGTGTTGTAGCAATGAATATCTTAAGTTATGAGTTATTGCATAATTTCAATTTTAATATTCAAAAATACTCTATTTAATTTTAATATTAGGTAGATCTATCGAGAAATCTGATAAGTGCAATGACTGATAAGAAAACTCCTGGTACACGAATAATAATTCACACTTACTCATATTTATTTATAATCATATTAGTAAAGTTGATTTGAATGGTAAAGCATTAATTTCAATTAATCGTTACAAAATATTCAATTATATTTAAACTTTGATCTATCAATGTATTATAAAACTAAAAAAGCAATAACTTAATGCGTGGATAAGATCAATACTAAAACTAAGCAACTAAGTGGTATGCTAGATATACGGAACCTGAATACTCACGGTACACTATAAATAAATCAATTCTTAACCGCGTGGGGTGTCCATTCCGCCTGGGGAACTCTAAATTTCGCTAGGGTGTCACTAAATCACTGTTATTGTTAAATGTAATGTCCGAAGAGGCACTCACCGACTACGGCAATAAATTATTTATAAGATATGTTTAAGTCAGTTATATTTATCACATTTATTACCTTGGATTAACGTAATCAATAATAATAAATGCATACAATTTCAAAAAACTTTTCCGTAAATGTTGTAAAAGTCAATTATGGAAATTTACCTGTCGTAGTCAGCGTTTAAGCTTGAAGGCGTCGACCATTTTGACTACCAGTCAATCCCATCTATAACCTCCTATACTTATAATTTAAATTTGCATTCATGTTACATTTATGAATATTAATTCATAAATGTAACTTGAACATTTCATAGATCCTATTACTGTTGACGCCCATCATTAGAAGTTGCTATGAGTTTTTCAGTGAAAAACATTTGTTATAAAATCAATATATAAATATGAATAATAATGAAATAGTAGAGTAAAAAAGTAAATTACCAGCCTTTATATGTATATATTCCAATGCTGGGCATCGGTCTACTCACTAGAGAGGATATTATATTTATAAAGCGCCTCCACTGTGAAGAAGAGGACTTTACATGTCTTCGATGGACATATAGAACCTTTCCAGTCTAGCACATGATAATGAAAATTCAAAAAGTAACCAAGTCATACTTACTAGTCCATCGCTTCTCAACCTAGGGGTCGCAACCTGTTCAATAAATATCGTTTATTGCGTTAAGAAATTTTAAAATTTAATATTACCATATAATAACAATATAAACAAAAATTACTTATAGCTTACTTTGTGTAAATAAACTATTAATTAAAATGGTTCTAAAATTTAATGTGATTGGGGTCCCAAGGGACTTTACCTTTTGGATTTTTCGTAGGTCACGACATAAAAAATTATTGATGAACAATGCACTAGCCCATTGTATTAAGAACCGATTCTAAATATAGTATTATTTATATAACTGCAGTAACAAAATAACGTTTGATAGGGTTTAAAATAACTTCATCAAAGGGCGTTTAAAGATTATAAATCCGCACAGAGCATTTCGAATGGGCATTGAATGGATTATACAATATTGCTCACCACTATTCAGCTTTAAATATTCATATAGCATTCACGTTTTTACGACTATTTTAAATATTTTATCTAGCTTTTTAGATAAATCTACGCTGCAGTTATTGATAAATAAGTTTTTATTATATTAAAGGTAAAACACAAAACAACGATTTTATGGCGGTGGCGGACAAGTGATGTACTATATAAACTTTTCTTTCTTTTTCACGTATAATAAATTGCTTTTGATACGTTTGCCAAGAAGAATTTATTTATCTATTACATTTATGCTTATTTTCAAAATATTGACATCATGTTGGAGTTAAAAGTTAATAGTATTAGATAACGTTTTAATTTTTTTCTTTTGTAGTAAATAATGGCCACGTTGTTCTTACATAAAATAAATATATTAAAAGAAGAAATATGTGTATAAAATATTTTAATATAATTAAGCTAGTGTTTGACTTATAGCCAACTGGTTGATATATATAAGATGGTAATAATATATCATTTACAGCTTAGAATCTAGTCAAACATCGATAATTGATACAAGGTCTTCGCCTATCAATCCGCCTTATTGCAAAATTCATTCGGATACGTAGCAGGAATCGGTACAAACATCGGCAAACATTCATCCAATTAGAACGTTAAACCAAATTACTACAAAAGCCAAATATTGTTTGTGCTACACAATACGAGACCAATCTCTATACATCCAATATTAGGGAGTAACAATCATCGCACTAGGGGGAAAGCTGGCCTCAGGCTGTCGTTCATGCAAACAAAATACACCCTGCCCGTATTGTGAAAACAACCGAGTGCCATATCCTAATACTGAGTTTTAATATAAAATTAAATTAATATTTCATATCAGTTTACAAACTATGTTTAAAGCTATTTATTATAAATATTATTCGCAATACTTTTTTTTAATTTAAATAGTTGTTATTTTATTATTACATAGTATAGCTCAAAATTTGTTAAATATAATTAAATATTTTTAAAAACAATAAAAATATGTGCAATTTTATTTTTCGGCTATTATTAGCTGAAAAATAAAATAAATAGTATAACCAGATTACGGCAAAATATAAAGTCAATAACTGGTATCCTTAGAGGAACACGTAAAAAACATATCAGATTGTTATCACAGCGAAATTTTTTTGCCAAATCTTTAGTATATTCCGTCCTTACCAACAACATATACCACTGTTTCTAAAAGAGGGATTCCAGCGGAATATTCTCGTTAGGATTGGAAGTTCGCCAAGTTTCTATTGCCTGCGTAACAAAGGCAAAGGAATTTAGAATTTTATTCTACAATTCCCTCTCAATATTGTAAATAAATATAGTCCTGTATTTATTGTTTTTCTATTTTTGTCAATACACTATGTTTCTTGTTTTCGATAATACGTCCGATACCAGACCAGCTGAAAGAGATTTTTATTGTTAAAATAAGCTGCGCCTTTCTACTTACGTTTCTTATCTTAGTTTTCTTGAAAGGATACTATGTGTATATAAAAGTCGAATAAAAATGTGTACGGTAGCAAGGATAGGTATTGCTATACTAGAAATTTTTCGTACACCAATACCACGTAATTTTAGGGGTAACAAGGGGGAACCAAGGAGGTAAAGTGTTTCCCCTTAGGAAGATTTTTATTCAGAACGAACAAAAATATTTAGAAGAAAATATTATTAATATATATAGACATGAGACCATAATTAGCTATTTATATTGTTACAAAAATTTATACATATTTAATTTCTAAACATAATAAAAGATATATTAAATATGGGACAACAGTTTCCACAATAATACAAAAATCTTATTAAATTATGTGAAAAGGATTCTTATGCCTAATTTTAAATTACACTGTCAGTTAATTAAAAGTGTCGATACATTGGTGCAAAAGTTGGTATATCCACAATATACCTATTAAGAGCAGGGATGTAAATACCGAATATGTTAACGCTCCGGGCTACGCCTGCCAGCTTCAATTGAGTTTGCGCATTGTAATTAATTTGTTTTTGAACGTGATTAAATTAACGGTTTTTCATTGCAATAGATTTTCGATTAAAAACATTTTAAATGGATGCTTACGGTTGTTCTAAGATTAGCTGTTATGGAGTTCAATGTTGAAAAGTATATATTACAAGTCGTATTGGTAATTGTTATCATCATTATCACAGCCTGTCTATAGCCCACTGATGAGCCGCCTGGATCCATCGGTTTCCCGCGAACTTGCATAGGTCGTCACTTTATCGAGTGCGGGGTCGTCCTACACTGTGACTCCAAAATTGCCACTCAAGAACCTTTCTTCCCTATCAGCTATCGTTTCTAAGCCTGCTTTCAAAATCTCTGCTCTGTAGTTCCGTCCTTCCCCAGCGATTTGCCGTTTTTAAGTTGAGCCATCCTAATCTCGCTCAGACTGCCATCTTGGATCCTTTCTTCATACTCTCGTCAACTTACAAGCTCACGATTGCATGTGGCTCCAACGATGATGTATACAGCTGTCCATAAAACATCTTAATCTCATTCAAAATATCCTGTCCACCGATTACCACGGAGCTACTTTTGGTTTTCAACCTAGTCAGTTGACTCTGTCCGATAGACAGATCTCTAGAAGTTACTTTAGAGCCTTGCTTCCACTCTATCACACAAGCTGTGGAAGTCTTGCCTCATAGACTTGGACATCTACCTATACACTGACATGTCAGTTGGGGACTGCAATCTCATTTCACGTCTTGCTTCTATAAGATCAACACATGCTTGATCAAGAGTTTTTGGGTTCTATTTGTACGATGGTTCTTGAAATACTCGTACTTTGCTCCTGTCACATGAGCTGTTTCCATGTTCTTAGTATTATTAATGTCCTCTGTATCGCAATTCTCCAGGCATTGGAAGAGATTCCGCAATTCGACCTTAAAGTATTCGAGGTTTTAATTAAGGCAACGATCATGAAATGGAGCGTAGACTACATCTGACGAGAAATTTCCACCCTGTAAATAGGGTTCAATATGCCTCTTATCATTATTGAATTAGTGGAGGGTGAAATCTGACAGTAATCCGATGATCAGATTTCACACTTGTGATCACAGAGATATCATTGAATACATCGAAATATCTCGCTCTTGATGAACTTCAAATAATCCTATGATATTGCATCGCATTTTCTTGCAACTCTGTAACAACCTTGTGGGTCCTTCTCGTTTGTCCGTTGTACATTGCTAGATCTACGAGTAATTGTCGTTGGTAGCAGCCGAATCCCGGTGGTAGATTCTTAGCACCCCCTGCTCTGCCTTTACCGTGACTGCTACCATTAGCTTTGACTAGCAGGGCTGTCGAGGATTGGCTCCGTATATTTATCGCTTTGCTCATTGGAGCTATTTTTTAGTGAGTGAGCAACCACAGTAACCAGAAGTCTTGAACCTCCGACGCTACTGCTCGTAATCGGAGTATTTGGGTCAGGCAAATTGAGATAGATAATCCGCCAACTGTCAGGGGCCATTTGGTATTTGTACCAAATACACCACACGTTTTTTTCATACGGGTTTTAATTAGAACTTAAGCAAAAGAAATGCTATAAAGTACGATCCCGTGCTAGGCTGTATGCGTTGACTTTCTGCAAACTTGTATAGGTCATTACTCCATCAAGCAGGGGGTCGCCTTATATTGTGACTGTCCGTTCTAGCTTGCAAATCCAGAACTTTCTTCCTGATCGGTTTACGGTGGGGACAAAAGATGGACCAGTTGTAAGGTTATTAGCAGGGTCACACCTTAACTGGTTCTATATTAACAAAAGGCCCTCAAACCACCACCATTCACGTAGAACAGCCATAGTACTGGTAACGAGCGACGAACCCGTAAACCTATCAATGGAGATACGTGACCTATCATATATTTAGAGGAGATAGAAAGTGTCGATAAGTAGCTAAAAATTTGTCTCTGAAGTATTCCATACCATTCAGTAACTGTTAGCGCTAGGAATACGTTTTCATAAGTGCTTTACCAGGTTGTACCTAATTCCCCTCTGCGGATAACTAACCCCTACCATCGTCTCAGTACGCTTACGTACAGCAAAGAATTATTCCTAAATATGAATATTTTGGATAAAGTATACCTTAAATAAATTATTTGAACTTTAATCGTACTTAAAAATGCATAGAATGATCTTACTTATTTCGTCATTGATATAACTTTTTTGTATATTCAGTATCACAGTATGGTATGTACTTATAATGCTATTATATTTAAAATAAGAATCCTGCTATTAAATATATATTCATTTGTACCTTAACTATCATCATGTTAGTTCATCTTTAGTTAAACTCAGTAAATTATGTCATCTTCCCAGCAGATTGGTAAGAAGCATGATTCGGTGCCACCTGAACTTATTCACTGTAGTAGAGCCAAGTAGCATCTCGGTAGAACCGAAACCCGCATGAATACCAACGAGTTATATCATTTTAATGCTTTATTTCCTTTCGTGAGTGTATGGATCCGGAACCGAATCCGGTAACTGGAAGTCTGTAAGTCTAGGGTATATATTTTTACGAATCTTTTTTGAAAAATTAATGTAGATGTGGGTATTTATGGGATTACTCATTACTTATTATCAGGTGAACTGACTGAGTGTTGAAACAACTTTGGGCAAACTTATAAAAGTTACTACTCCGATACATGTACCAAGTTTGAATTTGTTTCACGCTCATTAAATACATTGATGACGGTGCAGCGGGGAGAGATAAAACGTATTGTTTTATTGGCTTTCAATATAAAAAACGCTTATTGAAAATTTGTATTAAAGTAATACCTAGTATTACATAGATTAACCATTGTATATAAGTCGAAGCTCATTGTTCCTGTGTGGAATATTATTAAATTAAAAAAATCCCAGGCGTCTGGGCGCAAGGCCGAGCGCCCAGACGCCTAGACCGAACCGAACCGAGGCCGTACGTTAAATTCGTGACAACAAATCCTAAAACAATGAGCACTCTGCACGGAATAACAATATACATGTATCATAGAATAACAATTATTAATACACAATTTATTAAATCACAATTAAAGTATTTAATTCATTTAATGATAATTACATATATAATATTTACGAAGCTTGATTCGGTTACTCTCGGCTCGAGCGTAACGGGGACACCGATCGTAACGGGACAATGAGTCATACTTTTTTGCGAATGCCTCCTAGCGTTACCGATTTATAAGACGTTGTCACGTCAAAAGAATTGCGGTTTGAGGAAATGGTCCACTGACCAGACTAGATAAATAATATAAAAGAACCGACCCCTGGCAAAGCAGGCAGTCCCGCTCCAGTTACATTTCAGACTAGTTGTGAAAAGTTAAATGTAAGTCTCCAGTAGTATTCCTCGCGGAAACTTCCTTCCGTGCATCTTGCTGTATTGACAGAGCAATAATAATCCAATACAATTTTTTTTTTAATGTAAGTAAATTATCTTATGTAAGTAAACAGTAGTTACAAAAAACACAAATTTATAGTGCTAACGTATTGATGCTAACTCTAGAAATTATTGTAGGAAATTAGGAATTATTCATGTATTTATTTACCGAGGGCGGCATTATGATGTGGCTGTGCGTACATCGAGTGTTTTATTGACCGCGTCATGCGGGGTACCTTACGGGTGAATGTGCCTCGGCCTTTGGGTGCTAGTACAGTGATGCATCGCAATGTCATTGTATCTGACGTCACACACAATTATGGTTTTGGTGTGCATGGCAGAGTCGAACTATCGCTGGGCAGCCCACTTCAAATACTGGGCTGTAGTAGATAGCTCCTAATTGATTTGGAGATATTTATATATATATATAAATATTAAATATAAAAAAATTCATTATATTCTCAACTGTCTGAACTGTCTTGACTATATATTAGTTTATCACCGACAATGTTCAATACATAGCAAATTACTTTTGTATACTAAATACAACTAATACTATATATACATACGCCTTGTAGCCGGTTGGTAAAACTGACAGCTATGTCGGTCTCAACACTCAATAATCCTTTGAGTTTAAATTATTTATAAACTTACAAATGTCCACTGCACGCAACACGGTCACATATAATATAAATAAATATTAAAAAACTCTCACATCTTATCTGCAATACTAATATTTAATAATTACTATCGTCATTTCTCCTTTATCAAATATCCTAAACTTGACAATAGGTAATATACTCGTATTTTTTTTTGTGTGTGTGTGTGAGTATTGCTGTTTGTCCAGAAACCTCTACAGCTTTATCTAATTAGAATCGCGAGCGGGAAGCCCGCTTAGTAGGGAGATAACGACGATGCTATGAACCTGACGCGAAGACTGCTGCTGCTCCACCGCTGCACTCCGACCACTGTGGACGAGGAACGTTGACGACAACAGAGGGGGGTGATAATACGATCCGAGGGCCCCTCATAAGGAGACAATATTTTGACCCTCAACGTCGACAAGACTTGACGTTTTCAAAAAAAAAACAAATACACAACAAATATTCAAACTGATGATCATGCTATTATAGGCCAATTCACGTAAATTTCCATATGAACTAGCATGTTAATGCATGCAGTTGGAAAAAGTAAAACCATTAAATATCTTGGTATTCTTCTAGATGCCAACATAACTTTTCGGGATCATATTAATGTGCTTACCTATATAGGATACGTAAATTAATCTACGTTTTTAAAAGTCTTCGAAGCGTGGCACATTCAAAATTATGAAATCGGTTTACTTTGTACTTTGCCAATCATTAATTTTATATTGTATCACCAGTTGGGGCAACAACAACAAGTGATCACTATTGGCACTCGCAAGATCTCAAAGGCTACTTCTGAAAGTAAGCTACTTTCTATCATTCAAATTTCTCACTAATGAACTATACGAAATAAGTAAAGTACTCACGGTCCGGCAACTATTTATCCTGTACACAGTGCTAAAAATAAACAGTTAATTAAAATATACCCAAAAATCTACACAATCAAAAAGACCGCGTGTGTATTTCATAAAGGAACCAGTCATCCAGTTTTTTTTTTTTATCTTGGCGGATACGTACAATAGAGTAAACAAGGAACTTAAAATGGATATGAACATAAGGTAGATGTCTCTAACTGAAAATAAGGTCTCTAATTAAAAAATGTATTTCCGACCGGTTACTGAAAAGAGACTACAAAGGGACGAAAGATCTTCTCACAAATCTTGTGTAAATGTAAACCTTACGTTTCTACCAAACAAACACACACACGCGTACACATACGCGCACACACAAACATGCACGCAAATACACCACTACAATTGTACACTAACAAGTCTTTAACCACTATTACAGAATTTGAGTTATTATTCGTATTTTACTTTACTTTGATTTTATTATTAATGTTTTTTTTTCTCTGATGTACTATGATTAACAACTGGGAGGGAGACCTGATGACCTGAAATACAGGTTTGTCGCCTAGCTTAGGCATAAGTCTCCCACCATTAATTTGAGCATATTATATTTTATTTTGTATTGAGACTAATTTGTAAACTTGATATGGTGAAAAATTAAATAACAAATATTTATTAAAAAGTAGGTTTTAGATAAAAGGCAACTGATAACATTTCAAAATGGGCTTATGCCTTTGTCCAAACTTTCATATCACTGTATTTTGTCATATAACTATAGATCTATAAAGCTTGATTTAAAAGTTTATTAGCTATCAAAAGGTCTATAATTTTTGTAGCTAATTTATCGCTGGCTCTGTAAGTAATCCTTGTTCTCCTGTATCTCTTAATTTTCTAAATCACGCGTTAATCAAACATTGAAACTTTGACAACTTTTCAACAAGAAACCATCTTTATTAATCTTATATATGTTGTTATGTGAGTAATAAATATGTACACATACCTACGTACGTATATTATAGTATGAAGTGTCATTTTTATGTTAATCGAAGCTCATTAGTTCATTTCAAATTAATGTAATATATAAGAAATGTGCGAATAAAACAACATGTGTACTAATATGACTATTATCAATTTATTGTTGGTTGGTTTTTGCAATGTGGTTTTTCCTTTGATTAATAATAATAATTATACAATTAAGAATCAATAAATTGCAAGATATACTACTAATAACTACTTAAAATTAGTATTGACTCCGTGAACTACTGATATGTTGTATCAATTACAGCGATGAAATTCGGTTGAACATTAATTTTTACTTATTTTCTAATTAAATTACATTTCAGTAAAACGCATCTTTAGTTCATATAGCAACATTATTTAAAAAAGCTTGGTATATTAATATTACGGTAGGTATTAAAGAATCATCTATACATTTGATACGTTTTTGAATCTGTCACTGATTGTGAATTTAGTATTTCGTTTAAACTTGTAAGATAATTGCAACTTGTTAAATAATGATATTAAGAAGTGTCTTGGAACCAGTGCAGTGTCTTTAACCATGACAGTTATATATAATTAACTGCATAAAAACATATGGTTTCAATTGCTTAGATTTTAAAATTGTGTTCAAAATGAAAAAATTAAAAAGCGATTGCTATCTGTAAAGCTAAGTCATTATAGAGCAACGTTACTTTACTTACCACGAGTTCGGCATTTGTGTTCGATTAAAATAAAAATTTAAATACTCAGTCTCACGCATACTCGCTTTCAAAAAACTTTTTTTGCTTTCTACTTTTAGCATGAAATTATTTTCTTTACAATTATCTCATAGACTTTTTTTTATACAAAAACATTACTGCTGTGCTTCCTAAAAATATGTGTTTATTCCAAATTTAGAATCAAAAATTTGATCAAGACTTATAATTACATATACCTGGAAATTATATTAGATCTTTTGGTGTGATAAATGTAAGTAACTTTTTATATAAGTCTTAAAATAACTTAAAATACCAATAAAACTAATTTAATTACTTCTTAGGTGATACTATTTATTGTTATGTAGCTCCAATATTAATAGAAAGATATTTCTGTTTAAGTTTTAAAAGCTACGTTACAAATGTATAGGAAATTAAAAAAGTATTAAACCTTAAAGTCAACAATTTAAAATTTAAAAAGTATTGAATATTATTATAAAAGATAAACATAATATAACAACAAATAATAGAAGCACTACTGACTGACTAGATTTTATAAAGATTATTTTTGGTACGATTCTTTTTATTAATCAATAAATTCCTAGCATTTAATTACTAATAATTATTACCGAGGTCTAGATTGCACGTTTTTATTCCTTAACTTAATTGTGTTCTATATTTACAAAATAGTTATTAAAAATATTATTATTAATTATCAAATATTGATCAGTATTGTTTTACGTTGGTGTTTTTATCTTCAGTTAAAAATTGGTTTCATGTTTCAATAATGGCAATGATAATTAAACTATTATAATAGGTAAGAGAATAACGATTATAAAATTACTGTCATTTCTGCATGACAAGCAAGACATACATATATGTTAAGTCCTGATATATTTAAAAAATGTTTATAAACACATTCAATCGAAAACAGGTGACTCATGAATCTTCAAATGTTGTACTAATTCCATTCAATTTAGTAACTATAGTTCAACTAATGACTAGTTTTAAATCGAAATGTGACCTATTTACAATGATTTTATTACTATTTTGGCTAAATGTCGCTAGAAAATCCTTAGTCTAAAAATTGTGCCATTTGTGAAATGTTTAGAAAACTCGTCAAAATAACAAAACGGTAAAATATTAATAATAACATTAAAAATTAGAGCGTAGCTACCTATCTACAACTTATTCAAGAAATTATACACTTATATTTATTTTGTACACTTTTGAAAATTAAGAACGTAAAGTCGAAACAACTTGTAATTAATTTTATTTAGAGGAGCATATTTCTAGATTAGGAGAATAACATGCAAAATTTTTCAATGGTGTAGTTGTTTTTAATTCTCTCCGTCGCAAATATTCACTTTATTTGCATTATTACTTTCTCTAATTAATAATTTGTTTTGATACCTAGCATGTTCTAGTCCTAATCTATTTACAAAGACAACTTTTTCGTATATATTTTCGATGTACGTTTTATTTGGACATTGCAATAATCCTTAAGTGCCCACATCTATACCTGCGACACGCAACGATGAGTTTACTAACATTAAATACAGAATATTGAATATTTGCAAGGCACATTCTCTTAAAATCCTGAGCTTTGTTTTTCATGTACATTTTGATGCTCAAAAACATCAAAAGACGGTGCTGAAAAGAATGAATTACGTCAAAGCGATTTCATTTAACCATAATGATATGTATATAATAAATCATATACCCTGTGTCTTGAAAAGTATATGAAAGATCTTCGTTTAAAGAAACGAAAATCGATTTATGATGTCTACAATATCTACCTTGTACTTAATTGCGATCGATTCGAGAAGGAGTGATAAAAATATGAGATTAAAACGAGGTCCTATTATTGCCCATGGTCGTTTTTGGCGCAAGAAGTATCAAAATTCCATTTAAAATGAAAACTAACGTATCTGAAGCGGCCGGCAGCTCAATATCCATACCCAGCACCAGGGTACAAAAGAGCTGCGCCGCCTCCCGATGGTCAGTGTTGCGCCGCAAACTTCATTCGTTTCTGTTTTTGCCTCTGATTGCAGAACCATACTCGAACCACATTCTTTTTCAAATCTAACTTCTCTGCGATAGCTGCGATCTTCTCTCCTGATGGACGAGGCTGCACCGCGAAGTAAGCTTCTAGACTTCTTTTCTCCGGTGCTGCTATTGAGGTTCTCTTTCTTTTCTTTTCACCAGCCGGCAAGACACTCGGTGCATCTGGGTCTCGCCTTTTGTTTTTAGCCTGTGCCTCCGCTTCTTCTAACCACGCTTGAAGTATCGGTTTCAAAGCAATCATGTTATTATGACTTAGGGTTAGGCTCTCAAATCGACAAATGGTGCTTTGAGAAAGTGCTCCTACGCCAGGCAGTTTTAGATTGGCGAGAGCTTTTCCAACGTCTGCCTGCGTAACTCCAAGTTTGATTCGACGTTGCTTGAATCTCTCCGCGAAAGCTTCCAACTCTCGTGGGTCGGTGTCGGTGTCGGGATGGAGAGCAGCCCCAGGATGTCCTAAGTGTGCTGGTGGTCCGTGACTCAAACCTCCGGGGTGATGATGATGGTTCATAACATGGTTCATCGCGCCGTAGCCGTGGAGCTGGTGGTGTGGTTGTGCTCCCTCACCCATAGGAGCTAAAGTTGTCATTGATGATGAGGTCAAAGGATCAAGCATATCGAGCCCCTCCATGCCATGATGGCCCATCTGTGGAAAAAAAGACTTTTTGTAATTCGTTTTTATCATACTGTCAAAATCATAACGATTAAGAGGATTACTATAGCGAGGGGGTGATGTGATCATTATTGTCGTGCGCCGAATTAACTTCTGCATTCATGTTAAATCAGACATTTTATTGTAAATAAAGCAGGGGTTACAACAATAGCTGTACTCGGGGACGATATGGCAACATAAACAATCATCTTTGTACAGATTTGCACTCATTCTTTATGAGTGCAAACACTTTTTTTTCAATAGGAGGGTGAGTCCGTTGTGACGTAGATTGGTAGCGAGTGTTTTGCCAATATGCTTATGTTGTTGAGCGGCTTTGAAAAGGAAATGAGTATTTTAAGTACTCGGGATGGGAATGGCCACATGTAGATGTATCAAGATTATCAATTTTATTGTATCATTGATTCTCTTGATATATCTGTGTACAGTGTACATTCCACTCTAGTAATAAGGGAATAACTTCTAAGTAATAAAAAAACTCAATAACAAGAACTTAAAAATGCAAACAGGTATTTAGGTAAATACTGAATTTATGTTGCATTAAATAAATATACTACATAGCGGTAACTAAATCAATTGTCAATATCCTGGAGGCTATCTATCTCACTATACAAACAGGTCGTATGTCTTTCGCTAACAATTTTTCGGTGGCGCGTCCAGGGGTAGGTTATTAGGTGCAGCCGGTACTGGCGGTGGTCCCGGGGGAGCGGTAGATCACAATTACAAGGCGGTACCCGCGTGTGGCACGTAAACTTACATGCCTCTAACGGTTCGCCTTGTTCCTTTTTAATATCGTATACTTGCCGTGTGATGTTGTTCCATCAATATATTTTTTTTTACTTTATAAGTATCTTTTTTTATATTTTACCATATACTATAGGTGTTACAGTCGGTTTATTATTTTCCAAAGATTCGTATATTTTTCAAGTTCTCTGCATGTATTTTATGAAAAGAAGGCTCACAGAACAATCAAAAAGTCACATTCTTTCTTTTTAAATATCAAATTTGCGTTTAAATTCGATCAATAAATGTAAAAAAAAGACGTAATCGATATTCAATATTATCAAAATTGCAGTTATATGCAATATCGCTTTAGGTTATTAATAATATACAATATGAAGATATAACAGTTTTATCGATCATGTTACGTAATTGTCTCTTCAAAATTACAATGACGGCTACAAAAACCGCACTGGTTTCAACGTACAGGTGCACGAATTTCCAAAGCGAAATAATTTGACCGAGCAAACTCACGCATGGGGTGATACTGATGGGGTTTGGACGTAGTGGGTCGTTGAGTAATAGCGGATCTCACTAAACTTTGCGTAATTTTCATGTAATTTATATTGATTGATTAATAAGAAACAATAATTACACTTCACTATCGATTTCTAAATTTCATTGCGATCATAATGGCATCACAAAAATGTTCCATTAACAATTCTGTACGATCACATCGATTTAGACTACCCCACTACCTTGGCCGCGATTGCAAGTGTATATTAAATAAATTATATTCCGGCAATAGTGCTTTGTATCACAACGTTATGATTAGGACAAGTGGCAGTATTTATTGAGGGTGCGCTAATGTAAGGCCACAGAACAAGATGTTCTGTTGTGTCGCATTACAATTTTGTCTTAGTCAATATTTCTCAAACATGTGCAATATGTGGGAAGGCCTGTATTTAGCAGGTGATTATGATGGTATGCATAAATATTTTCATACAAGATATTTTTTACAAATGTCTAAAATAAACGGGAAGTAGTACCAAATACTTAATAATACCAGGCAACTTCACCTATTGTGTTGCGTACATGTTTTGATCAGTGAATTATGTGGATTAAATTCCTTTAGAAGTATAAAGATAATTAATAAAAAATATTTACTGATAGACTCTAGACTATCTTTATTATGAGGTACAAGTATATTGCATAAGCATCTTATATCATAAGTAGAATACATAGTATCTATGGATCGAAGGAAACATTGCATTTGTTTGTTATTACATACAAAATAAAACCTTAACTGGAAACCGTAAACCGAATTTAAGTAATCATAAAAAAATAAAACTGGCCCTACCTAATGCTATATGTACATATATTAAACAGAATTCATTCGATTTTGTAACATGATAGACATACACAAGGGAAGTAGTTATGAAGTAATATGAATTCGTATGGAGTATTAAATATTAAGAACGACTATGACGTAAGTTCCAACACCAGCAAATTCTTGTTCAAAAGGATAGTAAAAGCACGCATTAAGTGGATTCATACAACTATATGATTTTATAAATTATATAACTAATTTACAATATACTCATAAAATCTGAATAAAAAATCGAATCTACCCGCTGTTATTGTGGCCACACACAAATTTTCCCCACCCCTTTCGAATGTAGAACATATTTGACATAACCTTCAGTTGTATATTATTACGTAAGTGCGATGGGCCGATGTGAATGCATTTTGAAAGCTACTAAAGCGATGTTTTGACTCAGTATTGGGTTTATAATATCTAAACTGAAGTCTTAAAAAATTAACATCAATTTATCAGTATAACAAATAAAGTCTCTTAAAATCGTTACAACATTTATTTCGAAAAGACGTATGTTTAATTTTAATTATGACCTTATATCCTTAGGTTTAATTATGATAATAATTCATAAACTGGAACTAATTGAAAGCACCAACTTTTTGTAAACAGATGATTGTCAAAGATGGTCACATCTCATCACCTTCAACAAAGATTCGAGATTTACATGCATTGTCACTCTTGAGAAATTCATTCACCATACGATGCGGCGTTATGTAAAATAAGTTTAACACAGAGATAATGTGAGGTCTTCCCCGTTTAAGCTGACCTGACCTATTCATATTTTGCACTGTTAATATTGAATTTCTTGTAAGAAGTTAACATTTGTTTGTCAAAATGTAAATATATCAACATTATAAAGACACATTTTTCATGATATTTTAAAGAAATAAGCACTAAAATAGACTACGCTATGTGAGACTGCTAACAACAAAAAACCAACAATGTTGATTTTTAAACAGCGTGGAACTAAACAACGAACGGCCATCCCTCCAGACTCGTCCCAAGTGGCAGAAGCGACAATTGTACGAAAACCTACTACGAGTAAAAACGGTCGCATGTACTGTACAGTCCCTCGAGTACACACTTGTTTTTTTATCTCCCCCTTTCCCGTAGTTTACTTCATGTTTAAGTTTTACTGTTCCCTAGTCCTATTTTTTGATCGCTACGGAAAGAAAACAAAAAGGTGTAAATTAAATTAATTGTTGTTTCTTAGATGTTAAACAACAAGGCATGTTAATCTTAATTTAAAAGTGATAAAAATTGGTTTAATATCAATCCGAACAATATGATCAAAAATTAACTATATATAAATTATAAATTAAATATATATTGGTCGATTTCTATTAAATATTACTACACTACACTACAGATTAAAATGTATGTTACTCCTGTTGCACATACATTTAAAATAAAATGTATATAGTTGTAACTTCTTTGATGGCTAAATATCCTTGTAAATCGTATTTGTGTTTAATGTTTCTTGTATGCTGTGAAGTTTCCTAATAAAGTAAATAAATAAATAAATAAATATCAATTAAACTGTTTCGATAAGACCTGCGACAGTCGCCTGGCGTTACTCTTTAATTTCATTAACCCGGTGGCATACGACATAAAGAATTTGTTAAACGTATATTTTTATTTGCTTTATTTGCTTCGCATTCAAGAAAAACATTGTAAGACGTAATACGTCGTATCTCGTCGATCTCTTCAACAATAGGACGTACTATAGGATATTACAGTAGTAATATACTAATTTAATATCGTTTGTACAGATAAATGACCAAAATGACCCAAAGAACTGTGACATTTGTGCTGCTTGAGCAATAAAGTACGAATTACACGTACTACATATGTATCCCCCGTCGTTCAGAAGGGGAACATGAAATTGCGACCAAAGGTTTTTCTTTACCTCGTAGGCCAAATAGCATTATGTTTGGTTTTATATAAAGTTTTATATAATTCTTAAAAACGGCTCAAGTAATAGAAAAGATTTAAAATTTTTATGTTATAATTTAATATATTCTGAAATTTTATAATATAAAAGTAAAGTAAAAACTTTAAATCATATAAGCTTATGACTTGATATTAAGCCGATTAGCTCTACCTACACTTCCGCTAGTTAATTTCTCATTGAGTTTTATTTTTAAATAAGTACTAAGAGCTTTTAATTTTTTTCGCGAGAGTCAATACGGTACGATCGATTTATTTGTTCAAAGTGCCGTTTGCTAGTATTGAAATTATTTATAAAACAGTCCAATAACCATTTTTTAATCATTTGCCTAAAATATAATGAGATATTTTTCCTAAAATAGTACGTTAAAATACGTCTTTATATATACATGTTTTTTTTTATGTTTATAGAAATTGTAAAGAAATTACCATGTTAATGTATATCAAAGTGTAAAGGCATTGTAAAGGCGGAACACAATCGGTGATATTACATCGTATAGTGCATAATATTACCTCATTTTTATAGTGTAGCGCATATATTTCTTACATGTTATAGCCCTCTCATCTACCCCACTCGAAGTGAATCCCTGAGGACAGAACCCTCCGCTACCGACATATGAACTCTCAAAGATTTTCCAAGGTGTATGGGGCATACAGAAATGCATTTACTTTTATTATTATTATTTATGTCGCAGCAGAGGCGCGGAGCGTACCAATTTAGCAACAATTTTATGAGTTCGCTTTAGTTTTATGGGCACGAAATTTGATTCGAATGATTGCTATTGATTTCTGCTCTGATAAGTTTACTTATTTTTATAATTTACAAACATAACAGCAGAAAGTGTTATTTTTTCATGGAATCAATTATTACCAATTTTTCTAATGTAAACGTTATTGTTGTATATTTTTAGGTGAGAACGTCGAGAAAAGATATTATTATAAATATATATATATATATATATATATATATATATATATATATATATATATATATATACATAACATATCCGAATATAAGTTTTGACTATATTTTATTATTATTAAAAAGTTTAATATCCATTAAATTAATTTTAATTATTAAAGTTACTTTTTATATTCTGTGACTATATATACCATATATACGAGTAGATCTATTTGTGGTAGTGTATATTGTTTTTAATTAACAACTTTGTGTATCAAATAGTTGTAAGTACATGAATTTGAATAAATTTAAATAAAACTCTGGCTTTTGTTCAATGTAGTAATTACCTATCCTAAAAAGTCCTTTAATACCGACTAAGTACAAATCTAAAATAACAAGTAAGCTGCTACTGCAAATGACATCATAAAAATACTGCCAGCCGGACACAAATGTACCTGATGCGGCCGAGCATTATGCGATGGTGGTCCGCCTACGCCGTGATGATACATCATGTCATGCTTCAGCTGGGGCAGGGGAGGGCCGGACTGCGGGCCTGACTGGTGCTTGGTGATGTCAACGGCTGCTAAAGCTTCCGCGCGGCTCAGCAAGCCGTCGTTTAACCCGCTGAATAGATCGCCCTAATTGAAAAAATAACTTCAATAAATCGCGAACTCCGATATAAGGTGGTCTTCAAAATATATCTAGTAGAGTAATTTACATGGGAAAAATTAAGTGGAAAGTAGCAGATGCTAAAAAATCACTAATACTAGAAGCATATTTAAAATAAAAGCATAAAAACATTACCCGTATATCACAAATGGCAAAATAATACAGCAAAAGCTAAGTTCCAACGAGAGGTCGAATTTACCTATTCTTGAAATAGGTATGGCGTTAATATATTATTGAATGTATATGTATAAACTCAATATGATACTATATAAAAATTCTTATATTGTTATATGCGTCAATAATGGTTTAGCGTACGGTCTGCGAAACTTATGGTCGTAGGTTCGAATCCACCATTCAACTATTGTCATGAACCATCTCCTAGCACAAGCATTCTCAGCTTAGCTGGAGTGGTTAACCGGAATATTAGTAATGTTAATAGCATAGCTAATATTTTTAATTAAAAAAAAATCAATTAATTACATCGTAAAATGATATAGAAATTATATATTATCAATAAATCCATTAATAAACAATTGAAATATCCAATGTTTGGTAAATTGTGGTATTAATTCTTTTACAAAAAATAATCAAAGGCAAACCAACATGGTATCCTAAAAGAGCTAGTCCAATACCGTTCTAATTCGCAAAAGGTATTACGTAGACCACATCAAATAGTCATGGCTGCTCAACTGGCGGCCCGTGGACAGGGGCTTTTCCCGGATTATTTTAAATTATTTATGAGTGACTCTCCCCGTGTTCCTCCACAACTCTTTACTTCGCAGTTCTTAAGGCTGATTCCGACAGATGCAGTGCGCGCCGCCTGACTCCCAAATAGGTAGTTTTATAGTACCAAGGACCACTTTTAAAGTGATAGTTTACCGTTTCGATTTACCGCCCGGGCACACGTACCCGGCCTCCTACCTCGCGTTTTCTTCCGAATTGGTTGTACCAAAATTGAAATGTTATCTCGTATGATTATACTCGTATTTACGTTTTTCGCTTTATGTTTACGCTATTGTTAAAAAATAAATATACTGAAATCCAATCTCATTGCTTATTTACGGGGATTAGCGTTACCAACGCTTAGGTATTAGTAGTGTACGTATAAATATTGTTGCCTACCAGTTGTGGTGAGTATACACAGTTCTTCCAATGACTTTAGCGTATTGTGGTTGTAAATAAGCCTATTGTAATAGGATGAAAATAAAACTTCATATTTGGTCCAGTGCGGCAAGATACCAAATTGAATATTTTGGAATCAGTGGAATGCCTCCTAATAGGCTTAGGCCGATCACGGCGGCATCTCTTGTTTTCATTAACAGATGAAATACACAGACGTATGGTTGCCAGCCTATCAGTGTCTTACAGAATACATTTAGGTGAACGTGCGGACGAGTTAGATAACTTAATTCTCTCATTCCCTTTCCATCTTCAGACGTCAAGACCCACGGTAGATTTCCATTATTATGAATGTTCTTATATATATAAATTTATATTTTTTAGTTGATTATTATTTAGTATATGTTACTAAAATAATAATTTTACTAACATATACTAAATAATAATCAACAAAATTTACTAAAACATAATCTAAATCGCTTGCAATAATCAAGCGTGGGAATATAAACTTGTCCCTGCACCCTTCACGAATCATTAGCGTCGTATTACAAAACTGGCAGTAACTCCCATCTGATTGCAATTGTTATACAAATCGTCCCCACTCTACGAGATACAAAGTAATTTTAACGGGCAGGGTACAAAACATAGAATTCCAAGGGGATTGAATATAGTGACAACATGATAGAAATCGTATACTAGTTCCTTTTTAAAAAAAAACTCCATGATTCAAACAACAGAGAAAAATTGATGACATTTTCTTATTTTTAATATTTTTCACCATTGCAGTCTATCAATAATCCACTACTAAATAGGCTTCACCCATTAATTGTACGATTCTGCATGCATGTAACTTTCCCGAAAATTACATCGGTGGTCGCTCCATTTAGAGGGAGGTCGTCTTGCACTGTAACTGCCAGACCAAGAAGACTGCAGAATCTTTCCTTCCCATCGATTATCGGATCTAGAGATATACGGCCAGTTCGCTACCACTTCGGCTTGTTAATCTTTGAGCAATGTCACCCTAACATTATAAATGTAACATAAAATTTATACACTCACGCCTATATTCCCTTTGGGGATAAGCAGGAGATGAGAGACACTTTCTCGAGGTATAGCAAGGGACATAAATAATTTAATAAATATTTTTTATATTAAATTATAAAAATTATATTGATATTTTATAATATTAGACATCCAGGGCGAAGACCACATCACCATTATGTTAATGAATAATGTACAATTAAACCATAGCTATGATAATGGATGAATTATTTTCTTTATGCTATATATGCATAAAGTAACTCAATAAATATATCCTCCTATATAATAAACCAAACGGTCGTTAATAATTTTCGATCATAAGCCACTTAGTTCCAACATTATTATAAAAAAATAATAAATGATGGATTACATTGAACTAGTTTATAAACTATTTTCCATGCCGCATGATTATAATAGACCGGTCCGCCATTTTATAAGAAAATGGCTATTATATTACATAAAATATAAAAGCCAACCAATTGTCTTACATTATAAAGTTGCAAATTACAAGGGTTAAATGAATCCTTTTTGAATTAACAAAGAAACGCGATGGTGTAATGCACGTGCGGTAAATAGTAATTAATACCGTATAAAAGCTACTACATGTACAGTTAATTAATTAATCTTTTCATCGTGGTAAAGAGAACTATACAACTGTAAGTGAACCATGTTTGTACATTGACAATATATATTGATAATAACCAACTATGATTGACTAGATAGAGGTCAAAGATGTTGTAAACACGGGTTTTGGACTATTTGCCTTCTGTTTTTTTTTAATAAGGCTAAGCTAAACGTCATAACGTTACACGCTTAGGTTCCAACTTAATATCAAACTTAATTTATCGTGTAAAGAAAAATGATAAATTAAAACAATAGGCATCTGCCGACACTACATATAGGATTAAAATAATCCATTACTATTATTACTCATCAACGTTCTCGTTTTAGGGTTAACTGGCGACATCTCATGATCCCTTGATACATCTGTGCAACGTTATGTCTGTATCAAGTTTCACAAAGACGTAAAGCTGGGGGTTTGAGTGGCCTTAGCGGACGATTAGGCATATATACATATATAGTATCATCATATATACATATATATATATATAGTAACAACAGATATAATAGCTCTGATTTGAATTTTTTAAATTATTACTTAATAATATCAAATCCTCACTAGGACTTTCTAGTTGTAAATATAATTGTTTAAGATTAATACATAAAATCATTTCATATAAACTTTAACTTTAACGTAAATGATTTCATGTTTCAAAAGGTTTCGCGATGTACAATAAACATATTCTTCTTTAAATTTAATGAACCTGTTAACACTAATAAGTAATATAAATCATTTGTGCACTGTCGACAATATGCTCTTAATTTTCACTAAATATTTGATGTCCGTCACAAACAAGTTTAACCCTTAGTCATTATTATTACGTACATTTAGGCATCCACTCGCATCCACATCGTCCGCACTCTACCAATTA
Source organism: Teinopalpus imperialis (assembly GCA_029286865.1). Classification (NCBI taxonomy): domain Eukaryota; kingdom Metazoa; phylum Arthropoda; class Insecta; order Lepidoptera; family Papilionidae; genus Teinopalpus; species Teinopalpus imperialis. The sequence continues at coordinate 5,348,692 of JAGSMU010000007.1, forward strand.
TTATATAACATTATTTATGTATTATCGTAACAACTGTGACTTGTAACCTTATATACGTAGTTTCAGCGAATTATATTTAAACGATAAATTAGTTGAACACATCAGGCAGCCAATTAAACGAACGAATCCCATATGTTATTCATATGTTACACTTGTTTAAGCGTAACTACGTATACATAAGTATATATGCATTGATAATTACTACCGTTGTAAAGAAATGTAAGTTTGTAATTTAATAAGAAAAACGTGTACCTCGTCACTGTACCCTCACACTGGCGTCTGACAATGAGTGGGATTACGCGATGTGCACTTAGCCACGACGCTTGTGCTCGATGGGTACAGAGGGTGAAAGCAGAAGCTTAATGTTATAAAATTGCAACTTAAATATTACCGTTATAAGCTTTAATTTATATATATATATATATATATATATATATATATATATATATATATATATATAATTACTAATAGAGACTACATGTTGATTACAACCGTATTTATCTACTTAATATTAGAAATTGGTATCACGTGTCTGAACTCGCTTATAAAACTAATTGACCTGATATTTTACTTTACAAAACCCATAATTAGCGGAAATTATACGGTTCGTATTTACAATTATAAAGGTTGTGTGTTGAAAAGTATATTGTTTTAAAAAATATCAAATATTTGTTTTACCAAGTAATTTTGGACTTTTAACGTTCTGAACATTGATACCCTGGGGATGTCTGATTGATAAGCATTGTTGAGCAGCATGATCCATCGGCTTTCAATAAGGTAAATGAGTTCTAGCATGGGTTGTTAGTATTGTGTGCACCAGTGTTTTGTAAAGCACAAATAGGCTAAAGGACTTAACTATTTAGGAGCAAGTATTGAGTTCTGTGTATAAATGATATTCTGTATCGTAATTGTAATGTCCCCGATCAACGATCCTCTGGACAACTTGCTGATTCATTTTCAACTATTTATTTATTATTTTATCATTCACTATTATTTATTTAATAGATAATTAACTTTTATTATTTATATTTATTTACAGATAATTAACGGGTGGCATACATTTAACACGATAGTACCGCTTGATGCGTAATGTTTCACAATTGATTACGTGGTAGAGCCACACTGCAGCTAGTTTCTAAATACAACACGAATGGAATGGTTGATATATAAATTGTTTTCTTTCTTTCTTTATAATATGTACACTGATAAAGAGCTTATAAAAATATCACGAGATACATTATACCATCCTTAATGTCAAATCACGTTAATAGAAAGTAGGATTTATCTAATGCATTTAAAAAATTGCCTCTTTGTGTTGTATACGTTCCAAAGGGATTTGAAACTTCCGACTAGTTGGTTTAAAATTAAAATGTTGTAGAAATCCCGCGACAGCCCTTAGAATAATAGACTTAAAAACGATCTCGATTCGTCGAATGGATGATCCGGACAGCCCAAAAACAACTGTATCCTTATAAAGTCAAGTGTTCCGTTATCACACAAAAGAACAAATATTACCAATTACTGATACACCGGTTAAATTTCACTTCACAAAAAAGCAGCTTAAAACTGCTTGTCTATTCTGGTAAGTCGTGATTCTTTTCAGTCTAGTGAAATTGGGATTTGTACTGAAGCTAGTCTTTAGACGTAGCGTGGCTCGTAAAACATATTGGTGTAGATATAATTAATGATAACACAATTTTGCTGCTTTATTTCATATTTCAAACCTATTATAGAGTACAATTTCTATTAATGGTGACTTGGTAATGAATACACCTTCGGCCTGACATATCACGATACCAAATGATTGTTGCATTAATTAACTTTCTTCATCCGCTTCTTTCCCCTGTATAAATTGATGTCGAAATGTCGACAGTAATCACGAAAGTGCTATATTAGAAATTATGAATGAGAGAATATTAGAAAATGTATGTTGTAAAATGTATATTTTCTACTTATTTATTAAAATAAAATATGTACTCTGAATATAATGTTTGTATATCATCCATTTTTTCACGGGTACCCAAAGAGACGACTTTAAGAAATGCCAAAAGGATAACTGGAATTCTGAAATATGCCGTGAAGCAAGTCGGTTAAAGCAATGAGGTGTGATTTGACCGACCCGTAATGACATACGCAAGCCCCGTCTTTGCGCATGCCTCCCCGCGTCACATTCATCGACTTCAGGTTGCGCCATAGTTCTTGCGTAACGAATATCTATATATCATAGATCTTGAGCTGCCGACCATAGCTCAGTACCTGAAGCAGGTTCCCGCTGATATTTCGACTCTGCCGTCACACACTCTAACCCCTTGATTGTAAGTGCCACCACTTACAATCCCATCGCGAATTACAGATTCACCCGCGTCCGAAGGAGACCGAGGCACGCCCTCGACGACCCTGACAACGCAACCTCCAGGTCCCAAGCCCTTCATAAAACACAACACACGTACATTGCTCCCACATATCGCGTCGCAAACAAGGTTATTCGGGATACCGCCATGTTACTGGCCGGTTCTCTCCAGTCCATACAGATAGAAGCGTCGCTGGAGTTTCTTGCGCCACTTCTTCTCCAGCGCCCACGCATTCCGAAGTGGTGGTACAGGTAGTTAATAATAATAGCGATATTAATTTAGATAATCCTCTGTCAGAAGCAACTGACCGAGCCGAGCTCTCGCGAAACAGGGTAACGGTCAAGCCGAGGCTCCCTCTCGGGAGCCCTTGTGCTGGTTACCCATACATAGAGATCTCGACTGAGTGCCGTAAGCACTCGGTCATCACTCAACCCGGTGAAACTATAAAAGCCCTTGGGCTAACAGCGGCTATCAGCCCGAAAAAAAAGCGTGAATTGAACTTAAAGTAAACAATACATAATTTAAATCATACACTTGAATACAACATAAAAAGTCGAGTTAAGGTCAGCTATGAACTCTCGTCTAAATGTATAGTAATAATATATATAATATAAAAAAGTTCCGTATAATTAAATAATGTTTGAGTTCGTCTTTCAGTTGTCAGTTCGTCAGAAGTGACAATTTGAAAATAGTTAAAGTGAATCCATGGAAATGCTACTAAGTTTAACAGAGTTATTTGTTAAAGGGGCTTTTCCTTATTTAACCGACTTAATAAAAAGGGCGAAGTTTTTTTTTTATACAATATGTCTACCGATCTCTCCCTCTCTATAATTCTGGGAATACCGAGTTAGTTCAAACTGTATTCTATACTCGAGGTTGAATGACCTTAAAAAAATAATTGAGCCCGGAATTGTAATTGTCTTTTTGAATTATGTATGTTTTGGCTTCTAAATAATGTTATCTTTCCAATAATACTATCCAAATATGTTGTTATTACTAGTCACCATTTTTACACCCGTTTACTATAGTCCTAATTATTGGTTGTCAAGCCCTATGAAAGCTTATTTATCGGTCCTAACCTTATCAGTTAGTTGTCAAACGTCAACTGATGTACTTATCCCTTATTAAACACAAACATTGCCTAAAAATTGTCACATTTATTGAAGAAGGGACTCAAGCGGTTGCTCTATTGGAACTAGGCTAGAGTCAGCGAGAAGTGACTCGTGGGTTAAACATGAGCCAGTCTGCTAAGTCCAGACATTACCAGCAATACCAGGAGACTGGTAGCATTTACTGAAGAAGCAGATCCGGCATAAGAAGGTGCACATCTGAGAGGGATGACTGATTCATCGTCAATACTTCGCTCAGAAATCGGACCCTCTTTGGGGTTCAAGTCCAATAGGAACTCAGAGAAACGCGAGAAGAGGCTGGACATTCGGACTGGACGGTAGAAAAGCAGATGAAAGCTGAGTGTCTCTCCGTGGCAGCGATAGATGACAACGAGTCTACAGAAAAGCTGGAGAGCGATTCGCCGTGCTACATAAGCGAAAATGAGGTATCTGGAGATTTGACGGCGAACCGATATATTGAAGAGATATTCGGTGACCATATGATTCCTTACGCAAGCTCTATTGGTAAAATTTTATGCTAATGCAGTACATTGCCCGTTGGTACCCGGAGGAGGTCGTAATTACTCAATTATATATATATATATATATATATATATGTATATATATATCGCATGGAGTGGTCAGTGTGGTTCCGGTTTAAATCTTATTGAGCTTTTATAAAAGAAGAAATAAGAGAGCGAAGAAATTTCGGGCTAGAAATCTTGCGCCAACTACGTGATCAGAGCTCTATCCACACTCGCTGAAAAGAAAAGTGGGATGGCGTTTCTCAATAAACAGACAAAAATCTTACCCGGTCTATCAAGAACCGATTTGGAGCTAATTAGAGCTAGGGGGTAACACTAAATATTGAATTGTTTTTTATTATTTAATTTATGATTATTAAAGGTTATTAGTTTAATTTCTTTAAAGTGAATGTTTCTTTATTTTAGAGTTTAAGACAAATTTTGTAAATATTTTTTTTTATTAACAAAATTTATTAACCGACTTGTCACAACAGAAGATTATCTGGTCCCCTGGCCTTATCTACGCCAAGATTATTTTACCTTTATCTTACGTCAAGACATAAAATATTAGGTTTTAAAACTTCTTTATAAGTGGAACAATGTTTCCGTCTGTTGCGTAGAACTGCAGGTAAATAAATTTGTTGTACAATTTACGTAAAACATTTATAGTATGCCGGTTTTCAAGAAATATCTGCCTATTTCTCAAATAATTGTTTTTTTTTAATTGAATAATTGAATAATATTTTAATTTAATTGTTAAAGTCCGTTCACTGTAAATATGAAAGGTGAAAACTTTCCCAGATACGTTCATAATGTATTGACGTTTATAATATAACCTTTCTTCCGTTTCATTTTATATACTTTAGCGAACTATATGAATCACTTTTATGAACAACGACTGAAATGTATATAACATATTAAGTATATTTTTATGTAATTTCCAACTATAAACTTGCTTTGAAGATTTGCTGGGAAACGACACACAGAAGAAGCCACTGTTATTAATAGTAAAGGGGTAAGGTGAAATAATATTCCATGTTGCCGGTCTATCGCCTAGAATAAATTAATTCATGGATTCCATCTACAGACTCATATTCTTATCCCATTCAAGCCTTGGAATTTGGATAGAAAATTAGTAGTTCTAGTAACCTATAATATATTTTTATAAAAGGAAACAAGCTAACGGTTCAAACAACGTTATGTGATAAACGCCACCGTGAATGAATAATTTCGGTGCGTGGCCAGTCTTTTCTTAAAAAGTATATGACATGAATGGTTCCGAAAAAAAACACTGGCAATAGTTGTTCCCTGATTAAATTTTTATGTCTAATATTTTTATCGTGACTGGCTAATATTCCTATGTTACACTTACGCATACAACTCAATAATAAGAAATTCAATTTATACTACGCAATGATTTGCTTAAAACTTCATTGGCTTTTTTTATCATACAATTTATCGATTCATGTCAAATGTAATTAACTTCATACAATTCACCTTAAATATAATATTTTTTCATAAAGTACTTTTTTTTAATAGGAAAAAGGAAGCAAACGAGCGGCGGGAACACCGAGGTGCTCATCGTACAATTAGCGGTTACGTAATAATGATGCCGCAATTATGGGCTTTTTACTTTGTACTTCATAATTCGTTGAAGATTGTATATAGGCAAATAAAATTGTAAACTTATAAATTTGTATAAATAGTCTATTTTTCCTATGTTTACTTAATAATTGTATGAAGTTTTTTATTTGATAAACTCCACTTTTATTCACTCCTGCTTATTTACTTATTTATAAAATAATCTCAAAACCAATAAATTTTTACGTTAAGGCTGAAGTGGTAGCGGTTAATTCAGTAATTTAATAATTAATTTGTATACAGATTTGTAACTAAATAGAGGGTATCAATTATTATACAGTCCAATTTATAACATTCCTTTAGAATTTATAACATCCAATTCGATTACTTTCCAAATAAGAAATTTTAATATTGTATTATGAGGTATTGATAAGTTATTGTCTAAAAAACATATATACGTAAGTGTTCAAACTAGTCAACCATAGGGGTGGGCAGATACAAAATTTTATTTTAAAAATTTGTATCTGCCCACCCCTGTTTTAATATTATAAAACTGAAATTATTTTCCTGAAGGATAATAAAAGGATTACTAAAAATAATAACATGCATCACGTGTCGTCGAACGGCGTTCCAATACATAAGCTCATATTAAAAGAGTATTCTCACCTGATAGTATAAAAAATTTATAAAACTTTAAATGTGATTTAAACTTCCTCGCTAAGGTTTAATGTTAACGGAAACATTTGCTCCTAGAAGTAATCGTAAAAAAAAGATTAAATTGTCACGGTATAGCCGTCTTTGTCTTTATACTCAAAACTCCCAAAGTTGAAAACGCAAAGCAAACAAATGAATTTAACAATGTAAATAATCTTTGGCCAAAGATCACAACGTTGATTCGCAAAGCATTTTCTGTAGAGGACATCATTAGTAAATAATAATAAAGTAATAAATATAATAAATAACTAAAAAAAATATATAAATTCAACACTATTCTTATTACTTACGTTATGCCGTGGTGACCATGAGTTGCACATCATAGAAGCGTCCTCCAGAATTCGACTCTGCAAAAAAAATCTCGGATCATTTTAATCATTTCTTCTGTAAGCATATTATCTGACTATAAAAGTACAAAACTGACGAAATAGTGTAATACAAATAAAAATGGTTCGGCTTTCAACACCGCTAACACCAAAACCCAAACCCCCAAATATTTTAACCCACACAAAATACCCTAAAAGATTAATAAATCTCTGGTGGCAGTAGTATCAAACGTAATCAATATCGGCCATAAGATCCTGGCGACGTCGACAAATTTTTTCAACATTATAGCTTGTGAGACCTATGCGATGATGATAGTCAATTATTAAAAAACAAGAAACTTTTTAAAAAATAAATCAGCAATAATAGAGTCTTAAAAAAATGTATTTGAGTTATTTTTAGTGCCATTACGGTTATCAATTAAAGTAGGTGTAGCGTGTTCTTTTTTTAAGTTCGATTATTTTTAATTTTGTGTAAGCGAGTGCAGGGTAAGAAAAGTATTATTATAACAATTAAGTTAGCTAATTGGTTCAGTAAATTTTTTAGAGGACAATTAAACAAAAATGCAGCCGGCGTATAGCAAAATACGAATAAGGAATTTGATTTGAGGAAAAAAAGTTTGCCAAACGTCAAGCGTAAACTGCAGGGTTGACTGAAATATACATGACTATTTCAGTTCAAAAAACGCGTCAAGCATATCTCACACGCCATATTCCTATCAATAAAAAAAAAAAGAGTGTTTTCAAACAAATAAAATTCCCTAGTTGCGTATAACTTGGAAATTTCTGAGATGTTTAAAGAACAATGGTCATACGTATTTGTCAAAAGGCTTAGACAAATGGAAAAGTGTTTATGTTTCCAATGTGATAACTTTGAAATTATACCTATAATAAAGAAAAAATATATATAAATCTCTTTTGGGATGTCGCCGTCGTAATCAATTCTTATTTTTAATTATCCGGTGTAACTAAAAACGCATCTAAAAATTGTTATTTTTTTTTATTGGAATTAATCACACCATTTATTATACAGATATTTCATTTTATGTGACAAATGTACAATTTATATATATATATATATATATATATATATATATATATACATATATATATCAATAAAAACTAGGTTCTAAGTACACAACAATAATGATCCGTATAACGTTGTTACTGTACTGCATTATCGATACTAAAAATACAAATATTACCCGTCGACAGAGCTATTTCCGAGGCTGTCATTCGACTACGCCCACAGTTATTCATAGTGTCATCAACACTTCTACATGGTTAAGCAAATATCAGTTCACCTTCTACATTCAATACTTGTGACATTTGACCAATGAACACTGCTCATGCAATTGCGTAATGTACAGCCATTCAATAAGATTTTTTTGAATAATATTGGCACAAACGAGCACACAATTCACCTAATGGTAAATTATAACCGCGGACTATGACATATATGTACATCTATCCTACAAAAAGGTTCAAGATACACATACGTTGCTACTCCTTAAGATTAAAATGGAATGCCCCGTAATAGTAGCATTACAGGAAGGCTACTATAGTATGCTTGTATTCTGTGAGTGCACGGTTTTCTCCCGGTCCAATTCAAGATTGCAGCTGGAAACTACTTGATGTGTGGTCTTGTTAAAAAAGCTAATAGTATTCGAATGTATATATACACTAAACAAAGTAACAGAATTTGAATTTGGAAACTTGGCTATTGCAAAAGTTTTCTTTATGTAATTAAGTGATTACTGCAGTTCAGATATAAACAAAAACTCCTACCACTAAAATGAAAATGTTGGTGGGACGTTCTTTTGTCTACCGGAAATGGCTTCTCCCCAAAACTTTAAAATACTCGTTTTAATTATCACTTGTTTTTCTTTCTTGAATTAATCTAACTATATTACTGTTAAGTTATGTTAGAACTGTATTTATATTTGCAATCACTGAAGCAAAATTATTGCGACATGTATTGTATATAAATAAGTAGTGTTGGTACTGGCGCGCTTGCGGTCCCAAAATACTGTCAAAATAAGTGTTTCTAGTTAATTCAAGTACTTTTTAACTTTCGAATAAATTTAAATAATAAATAGAGATGTTTAACAAAATGGGAAAAGATATATTTTATACTTTTTTTACTTTTATTTTGCTACAGGTAACTTTCGTTGATATCTTCTGTAAAGCCCATTATAAAATGCTGGAACTTCAGTACTCAGCAGTACTGGTAGCAGTAACTAGCTTTCGCAACGTCTTCAATCATCAAGAAGGAGTATACGTTCTCGTAAGGAGATAAAACTGCCTAAAATACTTGCATTTGTACTTGTTTTAGATATGTTGTTGTTGATGTTTGAAGCCTAAAGAACAGAAAAATAAATTAAACCAAAAGAGAATAGAGAAACAGAAAAATATTTTTCTTGTATAGCGTTAGATTTAGTATAACGTTAAATTTTTTGGATATATTTATAGATGCTAACCAAGGTTATAAATCCAGATGGAGATCAAGTACTGCTCGAGGCAGGCTCCCACGGTGGTTGACCACCGATGAACCCTGCCAAATGACATAAAGGACCTAAGGATGAGGAGAAAGAATGCTGCGACACGTGCCCATGATAGTAACCGGTTAGTGCTACGTACCCCTAGTAGTAGGAGAATCCAATCCCCTGAGAAGAAACAGTCAAATACTTAGGGTTTACATTAGATACAAGACTCACGTGAGGCTCACTTATCAAGCGCGTTCGAAATAGAACAACCTTCACCCTAGGTTGTTTGCACCTGTTACTAAATAAAAATATCAAAATGTCCCTTTGTGATAAAACAACACTTTACAAAACATGCATTTGAACCATAATGTGTGTATGTCACAAGTCCCGTCTTTGCGCAACCTTCCCCGAATTTGATTTACAGACTTCAGGTAATCCAAAATCTTTTCATGCGCAAGTCCACCGGTGCACCGTGGTTCTTGCGTTATGAAAATCTACACATAGATCTGCCGACCATAGCTCAGTACCTGAAGCTGGATTATCGCCGATATTTCGACTCTACCGTCACACAGACACACACTCCGCTGAGGGCGTTGCAAACAACAGACTTCGCGATACCGTCATGTCACAGGCCGATTCTCACAATTCGACATCGATAGAAGCGTCGCTGGAGTTTCTTTCGTCACTTCTTCTCCAGCGTGTGTTCCAAAGTAGTGGTACAGTTGTTCAATAATAATAGAGATATTAAATTAGGTAATCCATAGTCAGAAGCAACTGATCGAACCGAGGTTCAACCCTCTCGGGCACCCTCGAGTCAATCGTTTGGGTAACAGGGTAATGGTCTAATGCAAGGCTCCCTCTCAGGTGCCCTTGTGCTGGTTACCCACTAATAGAGGTCTCGGCTGAGCGCCATAAGCGCTCGGGCGCCTATATACCCGGTGAAATTGTAAAAGCCCCTGGGCTAACAGCGCCCATCAAGTCGAAAAAAAACAACTAAGGTTATATATAATAACATAACAGGTAATATATAATGAACATAATACTTCAAATGTTTTTTATTCATACTATTTATTATATGTGACAGGGTAGTATTAATAAACTTTTTTTATTGGTATAATTTAATCGAAAATGGTCTGAGGCTACTTAAAATATGTTTGTTTATTAAACATTTTGATTTAGTTTTATTGGTTGAGGAAAAACTAAATCATTCTTGTAATTGGGGTGTAAAATGTTTGTAACGATTGTACGATGAAAAGAAAAATAAAAATACATAGATATATAGTACAGATTATTAGACAATAAACCGAAAATATCTTTTTGAAACTATTTCTAATAATCGTTTTTTAGTATTTTTTTTATTATAATTCAAAATCTTTCAGCACGAAAAAAGAACGTAGATGGGTTTTAGGGATATTAAGATAGAATGGTTAACTATTACGATTATTGTTACTTTATTGACTAAGTTCTTTATTAATAAGTAAGCGTGACAAACCGGCGGCTAACAATAAAACAGGAAAATATATATAGAATATTATACACCTGTTATGGAAAAAATATTTTAAAAATCTCTCGTAAGGCAACCTCTATATATTTCAAGCATATTTATATTAACAGATAACACGTAATTGGCGACGGCAGTTGAGTAAAGACACTGGAAGTTATACTCTAGCAAGAATTGAAGGATGAGCTCAGGTGGACCTCTAACAAACATTTCTGTATATTTTCCCCAATTAAGTGCGGATCTGATCAATATCGAATAGCTTATAAATTAACTGAAGATCTTAATATCATGGGTAAGATCGCTAGTAAAATAGCTTAGGTCACAATTACTGTAAAAATATGTTTTTTTTACCAAGTTTTAAAAAGTGTTATATTTGAAATATATTTCGACTATATACTCAGTATGTCTTATATAAATATCTTAGAACATGTACGGAAAATCCCGCGGGAATAATATATGTATAAATATAGTCAGGTAACTTATATTTAATAACATTCAAGTCATAATGAATTTAACATTTATTAAAGTCTATTATTACTTAACATTTTGTGCTACACATAAAAATAAAATTTTATGTGTTAAAAATGAAAGGGCCTTTGCGTTTGAATTAACAGAATATGTATTTCATTTTGGCTGAAAAACGTTGTTGCGAAATATGAGAGCATCGAGAGTTCAATGTGACATCTTCCGCACGACTCCGCTCCTGGTCGCGTGAATAATTAATTCTTAGCCCTTTGCTACGCCTGTTAAATGGCCTGACTAAATAAGGGCGGGTCCACCCTTCTCCATCGTCCTTTCTGACACCCTCTACTCGAGCACACTGAATACTTTTAATACTGATCGTTTGTTTTAGGATAATTTTGACTACATGGTGCACAACACGTAAATTTCATCTAAGATGAAGTTCCCGAGTTTTGCGCATTGGCGTCAATATACAATGTTCGTGTTAACGAAACTTGAATTACCTTTCAATAACACTGTTATTACTACTTTAACAAAAACACATAAAAAAAATATTATTCAATTCAATGAAAACTTTAATATAAACAGCAATAAAATTAAGTAACCGGTTTGTAAAAAGTTTAAAAGATTCTATTCCACTTATTTAAATTTTTTACCGATTACAAAAAGATAACATCTCTTTGTGAATTTTTAATAGAGTAGTTTTTCGCAAACCTGTTCAATAGATTTGCGTCATCCATTTAATAAAATCATTTATTCCATAAATTAAATATACAACAAGTACAACACGATCTTACGACATAATTACTTACTATTAAGACTGACAATTAAATTTATATGCACGGCTATCGGCGCTACGCCACCTGAACTGTTTCACACGACGTTTCAGGTTTGAAAAAAGTAAAGCACTCACGCCTATTCCCGCAATTACAGCGGTGTAATCGTATCCAAAGTACCCAACAACTTGGAACAATCTTACCTAAATCATGACAGAATGAGTCTTAAATTTGCCAAGGAATTTTAAAGCTTTGATAGAAAGGGACGACGTTTTATAATGATAAGGAATGAGAGGGACAGCTAACCGGAGATTATGGTAATGACGATAAAAATACCCAATGAGGGTAGCAGTACTTAGAAGCAATTTAAAGATATTGTATTTAATGCTTCGGAGAGGAGTTGTTTTGGAACAGGGGTCTTGTGGGGGAGGAGGCTTTTAAAAGGCTCGGGTACGTTCTGGATTTTGTGAATTGATAATTGGGTGCACTCTATCGGCAGTTTTGAGCGAGGTTTAACGTGTACACCTAATGGATTTTTTGTTCATCCATCATAAACTTCGTATTATAGAAAAGCTTTCACAGACATACATACATGTATATTGTAATTATTTTTTAAACTGAGGACTTATTACCATTACCTGATCCCATTACTATGCTGTGTCGTGAACTTACATTACTTCTTCCATACCATATTTCATTCTTTCATATTTATCTTTACTTGTTTATAAAAATGGTTATTTAAATACGTGTATCAAACTGCCTTACGAATAGATTTATAATAAAAGGATCAAGAGTATATGAATAAATGACATTTAATTGAAATAAAATGTTAGTCATTTATGTGTATGAATCCTTATAGCAACTGATAGTTAGTTCTTCATACAACTTACTAATATTAGGTCATATATCATCATATAATTTTAAGATCACATATGAAATTGTCTAACTGGCCATTTGATATTCAATAATTTGGCATTTGGTTAGGAATTCGAAATTCAAATGTATTTCAAATTTAGGCTTGTGTATTTGTGTTTCGAACTAAGCGATTCATTTGTTTTCGCACTATTTGGTTTTTCCTTGACATCCTCCTGTTAATGAAATGGAAAACTTAAACTAAAATATCGCGTTATTTACGAACATGAGTACCAGCACTGCAGAAACAGCTCAAAGGATTAATTATGTGTATGGGGAAGCTACTGTAGGAGAAACCACGGTACCTTTTGATTCTAAAGTTTTCGTCCGAAGATTTTGACCTCCAAAGCAAACTCCGCGGACGACTGGAGAATCAAGTTGATTGTGAAGAATTAAAGGTGGTCGTGGATACGGATCCATTGCAAACCACGTCAGAGTTAATGGCAGACTTCGGCGTAAGTGACAAAACAATATTAATTCATTTGAAATTTAAAAGGCGAAAAAGCTCGAGAAATGGGTACCACATGAATTGAGTGAAGCACACCGCCAAACACGCATTGAGTGCCGCGTTACATTACTCTACCACCACAATAACTAGGGAATTTTGAATCGTATCCTGTAATCCTGTCCCAAGTAAAAGTTGACTCAGAAAAAGGTGCTGGCGAGTGTTTGGTGGACTACTGCTGGTGTCATCATACACTGCTGCTCCGTAAGATTACGCAGATCTGTTTTGTCAACAATTGCAAACCATGATGGAAAAACTAGCCGTTAAACAACCGAAACTGGTCAATTGCTCTGTGCGACTGCTGCTTCATGGCAATGCTAGACCCCATACTACACGACAGACGGTCGCTAAATTAGAGAAGATGAGATTGGAATGACTTCGACACCAACCATACTCCCCGGACCTTGCTCCACTAGATTACCACTTTTTTCAGAATTTGGACAATTTCGTACAAGGGTAAAAATACAATTCCGATGTGTGCAGTCCAAACCGCTTTCAAAGATTTTATTTATTCTTGCTCCCAATTTTTTTCTGCAATGGAATCAATGAACTACCTATGAAATGGGAAAACTTCATAGATAATAATGGTACATACTTCGATTGATTAAATATATAATTTCATAAAAAAAATTGTTTTATAATTTTTCTATATAATACGCGAATTTCATATGTAAGGACGTAATGTTATAATATATGAACTAACAATTTAATATATTTATATAAATATAACAATACAAACACTTTTATTATTTGTAAGAATATTGTTCTTAAAAACTGTTTAATTACCTCCTAATATATGACATTAAATAAATAAATATATTTAGATAAATCTTCATTAATATTTTTACTATTTTTTTTTAAAAAATCTGAACTACGATATGGTTACGTCTAATAATAATAAACAATAAATAAAAACGTTTTGAAAAAAAAATCGTAAATAATAATAGATTATAAAGAGCAACGTTAATTCAATGGAAAAAAAATATTGCCATAGATTATACATTAGTTTTGGTCTTTTACTGATGCAACATTTTACAAAAGGGTCACACAATACCCTAAAAAATATCAATGCATGACTACGCTACTACAGGTGAACTATGACATAAATTAACAAAGAATGGACTTAATTGAAGACTGTCTGTTTAACTTTTTGTATAGCGACGGTGCACCTTGTTTCTCGCTTCAGCATTTAAGCGGCAGCTAGACTAGAGAAAGTCCACGCTCTCACCTCAAAACACCAGCGTGAAAAAAGCAGGATAACGATACCGAGTCTGGTGTATGTAGGGAATCGTTACCAGTCCCAGTTACCAGTACCGAAGCACTCCATCCATCTCAGTCCTCAGGAGTACTAATACAGGTGCATCTTGATTTTTTGTAAGGAATTAGGCAGGTGCTTGGCAGTTATCAATTACCACCAAAGGAACTACGTGTTCGTTTTTTGCTCTTAATTTTACAGATACAGATTACGAATATACCAAATGTCGGTATATCTGTATCTACGCACAGAACTTGAATAATATGGAAGGATATAACAATAATCGTTAACGAGCTTCATTAGCAAGCGCCATCACGTAACGACCCCAAACGTCTTGGTTTGCTTGTAAAATGTACCCGTGTATCAGCTGTACTTAGTTTTATAGGTATGAGGATGCTTAAACCACTTAATGGCTAAGTTGTTTCGGTCGAGCAGTGTAACGAGAAGTCTTCAGGCGCTACACTAAAAGGTTGGCGTTTGTAAGTGTTATACGTATTACAAAGTAACTATATTATTATCATCAATCCTGATACAAATATGTTATGTGATATTTTCTAGATACTTTATCATCTTATGTTGAGATAATATTTTTTTTCAGATATATATTTTGTTTTCACATTATGTTTTCAATAAAACTACAATCACCAGACGAAACTCTAACCCAGTCGAACTTACATATTAGTGGTCCAACTAATCAATAACTGCGACGTGACTCTTACATGTTATAATTCACAAGTGTCATTAGATTTTACCAAACTAGACCAATTCAAAGATACTACTACAACATTTGAGTCTAGATAACAAAAGCAAACAATACATTAGTTCAATTATTCAATTTACGTCCAACGGTCATGTCGTGAATGGCCGCCTTAATGTGGAGGCTAGCGACGTAGTCAAATAACACGCCGCATTAGGGGCAGGCTGTTACAATAATCGTTAACAGTTAATTGATATTACCAATGGGCCTCCTATTCCAGAGTATGCTAGATTTTTAGGCCTCCCGAAGATTAGAGTCACTACCCTTTTTTTTCATAATACCGTATTAACTTCTACTAACAAAAGTTATAAATGAAATAAACTGAAGAAAAATAAATAATAACAATCGTCATGGCATTCGTGACTCTAATGAAAACGAATTATTAAGCAGTTATGAACTAGCGAAAGGCCGAGTTGTATATCAACTATTCTAAAACCTCCAACAGTTATTATCGATAATATTAAAATTTTACAACATTACCTTAATCAAATGCAATTATGTAGTTATTTTTTCCTGCAAAATTAGCGTATAATGTAACAAATTACCCATATCGTGAATTGAATTCTAATTTCACCGAGCAGTGTAGATTTCAAATTCATGGCCCGATTGTAAATTCTAGTAATTGCATTTAATTTAGGAAATTCACACGAAACGTCCCAACATGGTTCCTCTTAACATGTTATTTCATGAAAGAGTAGATGGAAGCAAAACGGCGCACTACAACATTTCAGCGGCACTGGGCGGGACTGATCAATATAAGGCGGGGCCACAGATTTGACGCTGCGTAGCAGTCTGCGCTCTACGCCAGTCTAATTGATTGACACAGAAGAACTGTCAGCCAGACGCACGTAATTTTGGCGGCTTTTTATTGTTTTTGAGGGGAGACAGGGGATTTGGAATCATAACGGTGATTAATTTTATGAAATTATTTTTTTATTGGTTTTCAAGAGATGCAATTTTTATTTCTGACTACGTTTAATGACTACGCAAAATCAAAAGGTATATTTTCTATTATATAATAATAAATATTATAAAACTTTGTGCAATTTATATATATATATATATATATATATATATATAAATTTGAATTGTACAAGAATTTAATAGCGACCTGCCATCAGACCACAGTGTCAACTACACAAAACTGTAATTCTGGTAGATATGAATCCTTCATATCTGATTAAAAGAATACAATATATCAGCCTTTACATTTCCACATAGTAACAAATATATTTTTATTATATTCACTTGTTCAATCTTATTTTTTTTCTAACGAAATTTCTAAATGCAAGGTCAAAGAGGTCAAAGCTTTAGACAATAGGAAACTCAATGTACTATTAAAAGTACATCATTTCATAAGTACTTCCATTGGATTTCATATTAGATTTTATTACTTTAACTCTACAACAATTGTTTGTCTAGTTACATATGAATTAAAAAATTGGATTTTCCAAGAGTAACTTTTTGTAATAACTAATTAAACTATTTTCTAAATAATATTTAAATGAACGGCAGAATTAACAAATTTCAGAAATCCTGATAATGGTTTATTGCAATTTAATGATTTTTACTCCTTAGTGGGATAGATAAGAATCACACTGTCAACCAGACGTTTCCATATAATTTCGTTAAATTTCAAATGAGTCTATCACACCATATTATTATGCATTGGAGTTAGTGAAAATAAAAAAAATAATAAAATATTTAACAAGAAATAAAATCACAGCTACACTGTTTTTGATACATTTGTTTTGAAACGGTTAGGAAAAGATTTGAACTCTTTCTCCACCACTGTCTCTTTTCTACACTCTAAGTTTACAATTATATTCTTAGAATTGTTTCTTCCTGATCTTAATTACTTTTAAACTATTTAAGTTATATTTCTTTTGATAACATACTCGTACTATTGTACCCCGTAGTGTAATGGTTACAATACTCGGCTACTGCGTTGCGGGTCCTGGGTTCAATTCCCAGCCGTGGTACAATATTTGTGCATCACAAATTGTTGATTTTCGGATCTGGATATGTTACGCCTCTATAAAAATTCTGAGCGATTGACATCATCTGACAATAACCAGAAGATATCACCGTGGTCGAAATCGGCTAGGAGGATATTATCACCATTAAAAAAAATCCTAATTTATTTTGAATAATGCGACGTTTAGGCGAGGAAATAAATATTATTTGCGTAATACGCTTTGAGTTAGTTAAAACACCCCTAATATAGAAGCTAGTCACGGGGACATCAAGCGTCCCAGTCTTCATTATATACTAAATGAATAATTGCTACATCACTCGTAACACTGGTTCATTTAAATTTAGATGTCTAAATTAGGTATTATACATATACGATTTCACACATAGATTTATTTTAAAATACCTATTTATTTTAAAATGTACGCAATTTAACAAAATGATATTTCTTTAAATTTAACACATTCCGTTGTAAAAATTCAGTCTATCCTTACTATATTCAGACTATCCTTACTATATTCAGTCTATCCTTACTATATTCAGACTATCCTTATTATGTTCATACTATCCTTACTAAATTCTCGAAAAAATTAAATAAAGTGACGTTCATACAAATTAAAGTAGGGTGTCAGAACTCATTGTATTGCAAAATCATAACAGATGCACCGCAATAAAATAACACTCATAAAAACATTAGGGGTTAAAATAATGACGACGATAATTATCAAACTACCCGCAATACACTTGACATGTTTGTGAATGAGCGCCGGAAACCGGGGTGAATCCGTCGTGGCCACGTGACCGCACCCGTCCGCCATCTTGTTTTAACTACATACTTCCGTTGTGGTGCACGTAAATGCAGTGATCGTCAATGGTGGGTGAATTATATTAAAGTTTTATTACAAATGCTAGACTGTTATAGCGGTTTAACTAACTTCCCCCTTTCACATCGGTAGTTTCAGTTATTTAATTTACTTTGCAATTTAATTTACTTTATTACTACTCAGTTATTAGCTTTCGAACTGAAAAGCTGTAAATGAAAATTTAATGAAACAAAATTGAATAATAATAAGTTTTAGTGTCCGTAGAATAATTTCAATGCATCATTAAAAATGTATACAAATGTTATACATACATGCAAACAATAATGCTTAAATATTTTTTATACCTATAAAAAGAATCTACAAGTAAAAGCCTAAAACTTTCACCGTCAATGAATGGTATTGAACTGGATAAAACTGGATTTAGAAACTAAATCTTTAACTGAATCGATCCCCGACAGTCATGAAAAGGTCGCATTTCAGAGACGGAGGGAAAAGAAAATCCACCTAAGCCTCTGACTAGGGAAAACCTCAGTACGTTTTATCAAAGAAAATATTTTTTTGGATGTCGCGTAAGTTTCGTTTACACGCACAACGTGACGTATGCCATGTTTGAAGAGAGACTGATGCCTCAATGAATGGGAATAAAGTCGAGTATGGTTTGATTCTTGGTAGGGCAAGAAGAAAATTAGGCATGTTAAGGCTGGCTTGGGGACGCCAATGAGGCTCCTGTCACCGACTATCAATATCGGCTGTAAACTGACGTATGGGGTAGCAAAGGCCGTCTCTAATCGATAAATTGTGTTCAGTTTCTACTTAAAAAGTTCCGACGACTTTATTGGCTTTATTGACATGTTGTCGTTTGAAGTTAAGCCACTCTATATCACAATTTTTGGACGGAATTTTTTTTAAGCTAAAGTTTTATTATTTCACTTGATGAATGCGGTAAATAACTAGTAATATTAAACTTTTGTTAATAATGACAAGACGACTATTATGTCTTAAATATACTATTGGCTATAGGTATCTGTAATATAATATTAATAATATTTAACTGGTTATATTTTCATATAAGAGGTAATTGAATATTTAAAGCACCACATGTTAACAACCCCACACTTACTTGTGAAAAAATCGCGTGCCACAGACCGGAAATAGCAGTGTCCCCAAATCAATGCCGAGCGGTGACCACCGCGGTGCACGTGCTACTTATTACTACTGCCGGTGGTCGTTTTTAATCATAACCTTGGAAAAGAACCTTGCTAAGAAAATGAGTTAAAGGGTATACGTCACCAAAAGTACATCATAAATTTATAATTTTGTAAAGGTCGAAAAGAATTACAATATTTTAATATATAATATATAATATATATATATATATGTATATATATATATATAAACATATTTAATTTTTTTCTAGTCTTTTGTAAAATATTGTCATATATATATATATGTATATGTTTATATATATGAACATTGTTCCTTAGAAGAAATAAATAGAGAAACGTTTATAAAAAAATAGATATAATACAATTTAATAAGATAAAATAAATAAATAAAGACCAACCAGTGCAGATGGCCAAGAGAACCCCCGGGAATAAAACCTTCTGCGTTTGAACCCGGTGCTGCCCCCTCCTGTCTCTGAACGTTTTAGATGGTGAAAAACCTGGTTAAATCCGTTTGCAGAAACGACGGAATGGAATGCCGACTTATGGAGCATGTTATATTTACTGTAATATTAATACCAAATTTGTTCCTACTTAATTATTACTTAGTGTTTGTTATTCATTACTTCCAAGTGTATATTTGACTTCGACATGTTTAACACCAACACTTGGATTCCGACAAACGCGGTGAAACTTATAGACAGTAATTGCACCTAAACCCTATTGTTGAGGTAACCTGCAACAACTATTTAGGCCAATTAATAAATCACTATTTTAAATAAAAAACTATCGAATATCACAATAGGCAACATTGAGTATTGATTTATTTGTTATTTCATTAATTATTAATCTTCATTATGTAAATCCCATTATAGATTCATGTTAGTCGATGTTCTAATTCAAACATAACATATATGTTAATAAGCGAAAGATCAAATTTATACTATAGTTCTAACCGGAATTCATTATTATGTTTTGTATAATTGAGACAGTGATATAAAAAGTTATTTTCTATTTCATATTACATAAAGTGTATCATTAATAGGGCTAAACAGTTTTTATACGTTTCGTAATTTGTTTCTTCGCTTATGTATATCTGATCACGAATAATGAACACATTTATGAATATTATTTTACTCAATAAATACTAAATGTAACACTATAGATGTTATATCTTGATGTAATCTTTATCATATTAAGTGACTTTTAAGTTGAAAATTTTCTCAATACTGACATCAATTGGTAACAACACTTTTCTTCCGGTATCATTTTATTTACTTATTTATTTCGCTTTAAATTAATGCAAACCAAATGTTTAAACGTCCATTAGAAAAATGTATACTATAATAATACATGGTCCATCGTGAGAATCAACACGTGTGTTGGGGGTGTAAAAAAGTCCTATAATAACTCGAAACCGCACCGCCAATTTAGTAGCAGCACCATGTAATCGTTACTCCTGGAAATGAGGAAAATATTCAATAACAGTATTTTATCCACATTAATGTGTAATGTGTATATTTTATTTAAATTATCTTACAGTAAAAGTGTAGTTTTTAGAATTCTTTTATTACTTTGTTAACTTCATTCACTTGTCAACCATTGTTACCTATTTCATACTTTGATTACAAGGGACGTCTATAGTTTAATATCTTGCAAAATAGTGAATACTTAATCGTTTTAAAATTGAATCACAATTTATTAATTGTGATTCAATTTATAAATTGATTTGATTGATTAGGTAGAAAGTTTGTGTTACAATATTATCAAAATTGCGTTTAACGGTTTCTGTGTTTTTCGGTTACCCTAAGTATTAATGGTTCGGAGAATTTACTCATAGACGTGATCATCTCCATGCTGGTGTACCTGAAGTTCGGGCGGCGACTATGGTTACAGAATCCAATATTGATACCGTAAGACGACTGATGGAAACTGTAAAAAAAAATACTTGTCAGCAAATTCGTAATGTATTAAACATTGTAATGTCTGACCTCGGTATATTCCAGACCATCGCCGCTTTGTAATTTAACATCTTAATCTCATAAGATAATGTTTTATTAAGTATATGGTACGCCTTTATTAGATTTATAACCAGCGTTGTGAATGCGTATGGATTTTTAAAACATTATAATTGGCGCAATTCAAGTGTACGTTATAAAATTTTATTGAAAACTTATGATCATGGTTTGGTTATGTGAGATGAGTAAATATTCCACGATCTGGTACTACACGTACACATACGAGTAATAATAGCACGAATATGCAGATGAGATAACTGAATAACTAATTCGTTGTAACTTTCGGACTGACTGATCATTACTTACAAAGATTGACAAAAATATATACTTGATAATTATAACACAACAGTTATAGTATAGTAACACGGTACAATTAATAGCGTACGTCAATGCTTAGGTGATAGTATTACTACTATCCAGAGAGGGTTCCAGGGTGGCTGCATTGTGAAACGATCGGCTTCACACATCTATGAAACGTTTTATTTTTCATGTACTTTAAGATGAATATTTTTACTGTACTAAGCTTTGATAAATAGACATAAATATTTGAATTTAAGTTATAACAACTCTACCATCGTCGTTGGAATATTAATAAACCTACTTTTTAGGCAAGATAATAATTTTACTCTAAGATATCCGCACGGGTACCACAGCATAAAGAAATCAAAACGTCCCCCGATCTCGTTCAACGAGCTGACGAGTTACGAGTGCGCACCGAGGGCCACTCGTAAAAATGATAACACGCGTAAATTCGACCGTAAAATATAGATATGATAATATGCATCTGATCTGCCCTAGCGTGATTCGAGCAAGCATTGAATTATTTCTTACCCGCAACAGTATTTTATTTATGCTCTTTCCCGTCGGATAAGTTTTCTAATTATTTATTCTTTATTTAGTAAAACAAATATCTTATAGAA
The DNA here is from genome assembly GCA_029286865.1 of Teinopalpus imperialis. NCBI lineage: Eukaryota > Metazoa > Arthropoda > Insecta > Lepidoptera > Papilionidae > Teinopalpus > Teinopalpus imperialis. The sequence goes on from JAGSMU010000007.1 coordinate 5,370,847, forward strand.
AGGCGGACTTAATGCCAAAAGGCATTCACTATCAGCCTACTTTTGGGTTGAGCAGAGAGTATATAGCAAGAAAAAGCTTATTTTAATTATACGAGTACATAAATATAATTAATATATTAATGAGTTAATTAAAGTTATTTGTTAAGAATACCAATAATGAAAAGAGAACACTTAAGGTAAATAGAATAGCTTTACTGTTTAGTAACTGCATGTATAGTTCGACCTAACCAAACATTACCAAGGTTAATTTAATAAAATACTATGCAATTTATATTATAATTTAAATAATAATAATATTTAATAATATTAAAATCGTTTAAAATTCCATTGAAACCTCAAATACTATTAATTTTATTAAAGCTCATTGTTACATTAAAATGTTATTAAAGTCGGTAACAACAGAAGCAGAACATGGCGGCATATTCACGGCGGAGTGCATATCCCTCCCGTGGGCACCAAGTTAATTTCAAGTTTACGAAGCACCGCCGACATTCTCTTAGTTATTAAAATGCCCATGTCTTAAAGCTTAACAGGTTTTGGTAAATGTTCCCTGAGAAAAGTTGATACTAAGGTCATACTAAAAGTTTCTAGATTTTGATAAATAAGAACAGATATTTATGATACATTAATTTTTCTTCAAAGTATATGCTCTCACTATTTACAAATTTTTGCATTAATTGGAAACATACACAACTGAGTTGTGTGAAACAGTGGGTCCAGTCTATAGTAGGAACCTTTTCAATAACTTCGAGGAACGCATTGACCGACGCTAACGGGCTTGTAAATTTTATAACCCTAATATTATCTTTAATTTACAGAGTTAAATAGGAATCACAAGGTTAACATTTGAACCCTCCAATACGCATTCGTTATCTCATCTGAATGTGGAGACACGTTATTGTGGTTAAGAACGACATTGCTATCTAATCTAATAATAATCGACATTTGTTGATAATTCTTAATAAGGTAAGACCCATTATACCAACTGGCTTATTTTTTCCGGTTCAAAGCAGTACACTCAGGTTTCGTCACCTATCAATACTATAGACATTAACAATTACTGCCCGCCATTAAATATTTTTATCATTTTTCGGCACCACTCGTCACGCAGTCTTTTCTGGTTTTCCGTTAACTCGTGTGATATCCATAGAGTGCAAAGCTTCCGAACCTTCAGATGCACATGCAAAATATTTTTCACCTCCAGTACCTAATGCAGTAAAAAATTTCCGACAAGTAATTTTATTTACAGATCGTCGTACGGTATCAATATTGGATTCTACCGATAACCGCAGTCGCCAGCCGTCCTTCACGGACATCGCCATGAAGATGTTAATTAATTCTTCGAACCACTAATATGTGTTGGGGTTTCATCACCAAATGTCAATTAAAGTTTCTGGCAACTCTCTCGTAAGTCAACAAAGCACATCGAAAATCGAAAAAAATCAATTGTATCCATTCAACCATGTAAATTTAAATTTATCAATGATTTATGGAAAAATAAAAAGAATACCCTATTTTGCATAAACTAACTTAACAAAGCATAAGGCTTATTAATATAAAAATATATACAAACACTACTACCGCAAATATACGGCAATTATACCTTGTATACGGCATTTAAATGCCTATAATTAAATAAAACTCTCTTAACAAACTATTTAAATTATACAGTTAAAAATAACCATGGAAACGTTTAATTCTAAATATAAAGTTTCATTCGATTGACAACGCAGCTACAATATATTGTTAAGTTCAGACCAATAACCTCGTAAAATGAAAATTGTAGCGATGTAGGAGTAATTCGACCATTTTATTAAATAAGCATACTTGGAAAGTGTACAATCATAATAAATTTAAAAAAATCGTATTTAAATGGTATGTATTATTCATACCGACAGATCCACGCTGCAGGTGTTTCTAGCTGCAGTATGAATGAACGGCCCGATCGGTGAAGCTGCACAAATAAAATAACAAAATACAAGCGTTAAGTAGTACTCTAATGCTGCTGTGTTTCGTTGGTGAGTATAGGGAGATCTGTAGACTCAATTACAGCGAGGCAGTCCATCCATTGTCACAAAGGACATACCTTAGGGGTGACAAGACATATGGTTTTAGAACCTTTATTTACGAGGGATGTAGATAGGCCGCTGTCGTCCCTAACCTGCTGGTTGTTGTCGTTACTAACCGGATGTTCTCGTTTGTCACATATAATATTATAAAAAAGTAAAAAAAAATCGATAAGTCAACACGTATTCTAAACATTCCACGAACGTGCGCTAAATATTTCGAGATTTTTATACTACAGTTAAGTATTAGAATAATCTTAGAGACAACATCTAACATTAGTTTCTTTGAGGTTGAGAAAATGAACTTACTAAAGGATAACGTGCTTGTTTTACGTTCCATACGAAAGACTTTACCATTATTATTCACATTTCATAAAACAAAATGAATATTCCTTAAAATTAAAACACTATTCGTCGAATAATATACCTGCAACATATGTAACATGGAGACAAACTAGAGCAGGGGATTAAATCAGTATAGATATCACAATAGCGAAAGATGTGTGCCAATCAACTTGCCACGATGGAATTCTCTTGTCAAATCCGACGTTACATTTAAGTCAAAACATTTATGAAGTCATAAAATATCAAAACAATCCTCAGCAAGCTGAGTTAACACGAGTTATTATTGAATATAATTGATGAATTATATTTGGTAAATTAAAACAACAAAAATGACGCTTACATTACATTGCCGGAAATTATTCATCATCATTAACATTTCATCCTATTCACTATATCACTAGTCCACTACCGAATATAGGACTCCCCCAAAGACTGCCATAGAGATTCTGAGCCACCTGCATCCTTCGATGTCCCGGGGACTGGGGGACGCTGCGCTGCGTTTGCCCAATATGAAGCTGCCACACGAGATCCTTTCTCCACCATCGCTTATAGCTTCTTCGAGGTATAGGCCATCTATCCGTCACTTCTGCTTACTGTTTCTATGTGCTACGTCGGTTACCCTAGTTCTTATGCTGATACACAAGTTTTTCTTCGATGAACACCGAGCAAAGCTCTACTGAATGACTGAGCTTCCGCATACGGCCAGCAGTGAAAGACCACACTCAGTTCCATATATCATCCCTGCACGCAATGATTAGAGACTTTTATCTTTACCCAATGGTGTATATTCAAAGAGAAGTTTCTTCATGGTTTGCGTCAAAGCTACTTATCCGAATAGAAACTTGGACTGACCTCACCCGACTATTTGCCTTAGCCGCCACTACTTCACGGGCAGTGCCCACAACAAAAACTGGTATAGGGGTGATGTGGACGTTGGACATTATCTTCTGTGATGTTCGTCTTGTCGTCTTAAGACCTATACTTTGGGAATCCCATAGTGGGGGTCATTGAGCGTAGTTCCAAAGTCCCATAGCAATTCTGCCTTAATGACTGTATCGTTCCAGTCCATATAGATAAAAGCGTTGCTGGAGTTTCTTGCGCCACTTCTTCTCCAGCGCCCACGCATTCTGAAGTTGTGGTACAGGTAGTTAATAATAATAGTGATATTAATTAAGATAATCCTCTGTCAGAAGCAACTGACCGAGCCGAGGTTCGGCACCCTTGAGTCAGACGCTCTCGCGAAACGGGGTAACGGTCCAAGCCGATGCTCCCTCTCGGAAGCCCTTGCGCTGGTTACCCATATATAGAGGTCTCGACTGAGAGCCATAAGCGCTCGGTCACCTCTCAACCCGGTGAAACTGTAAAAGCCCTGGGGCGGCCATCAGCACGAACAAAAAAAAAAAAAAACATGACTGTATCGTCGACAAATCGAAAGTAAGTATTGTGTTAGTGTTGCGGTAAAGTTTAATGGATATGACATCACCTTGTCTAGCATCTTTCTGACTTTTATAACTGGTGACGAGGCGTTGCATCTCAGTCATCAATGGTGAGAATGCATCTGCATTATGATTCCTTGTCAATGATGAATGTACATGTCATGGGCCGCAGGAATCACTCACCATCAGGTGAACTGTGTGCTCGTTTGTTACTCTCAATGAAATAAAGACAAATCTTTCAGCACATGCATATGTTTCTTACTAGTGGACTATACTCGGACAGACATCGTAGCCTTAATGACGTCACTAGCTCTGGCTCCGCTGAGTAGACTGAAGCACCGCCTAAATTTCAGCGTTTTTCATAGTCCACATACGTTAAACAAAGAATTAGATTAATTTCTTCGATCTTCTGTAAAATCTACCGAGAAGTATGTATGTGGTCTATGGTACTAAAGCCTATTCAAAACCAAGCTTGTTCGGGAGGCTTGAGGTCATCGAATGGGAATATATCATCTTTTGAAATCGTCAATATATTACTTTAAGCTAACTGACCGAGAATGCTAACGATGATCTCTTCTAACGCGCCACCGATGGGTTTTGCTGAATTCTACTGCATTGCCTATGCATTACTTATAAGATAAAAAATTATTTGTCGTATTAATAGCACATTTAAAAAAAATAGTAACATGAAACATCGATATATGCAACCAAAGCTTTAAAGTGAAAACGGAAGTCAAGTTTACGCTTGACAAACTATTCGGTTAGCGTTGCACACTCAATTATGACTTAACTGCACCGCAAGTTAACTCGGAATGTGTCGCTAACTACAAGTTAAATATTCAGTATGCCGCCGTATTGTGTCGCGTTTGAACTGTACTCGGTCGACGAAAATAAGCTAAAGTGCTTCAATAGAGTCCCGTAGCGTAAAACTTTTCAATGTCACATATTTTAATATAAGTAGAAGGTCTACTGTTGGACTTTATTAGATATTTTAAGTTATTTTAGTTTTAGTTAAATACTTAGTCTTAGTTGCTAAACTGAAAGCGTTATAAAATCATTTTGCGTTATAAAGTCACACTTCAGCTAAAGTCTAGCTTTTAATTCATAATATCAAAGGGTGATAAACAAGCACACAGTTCACTTGATGACAATAGATGACTGTGTGACACCTCATCCATCTTAAACAAAGATTCAAGATGTCCTTCCTATATGATCCTTGTAACAGTAATCTGGTCTCCAGTCCACAGTACAAACACCGTACGAAACGTGTTCTAGTTTCTAGTTTTATTTCCCTACTAACCTCTCACTAGCACACTGGTACTGACAGACAATGTTCGGTATCAAGCATTTCGAAATTATTCTAGTTTGTCTTTTGATTTTTTTCACAACCATTTCTATTTTGAACGAACAGCTTATCTAATGGTAAGTGATAACCGTCGCCCATGAACATATAGTATGTAGATACACTGCCGGCCTTTAAGAAAGGTGTAGACTATTTTCTTAAAAGTCCCTAAGCTTTTAGGTTCGGAAATACCGCTAGTAGTTGTGCGTGGCAGAAAATTTTGCGTAAAGTGCACAGTGGTGGTATGCCAACCATCGAACTTTTAATTCTGTCGTGATGTACGAAGCTCAAACTCAGCGGCTGGAATTAAACCAAACTACTCCTCGGAACACTTCCATGGAAAATTCGGTAAAAATACATAGAGTTGCAACATCTCTTCGAAACGCCAGTGAATCAAGTGGTCGTCAACGATTTGGGCCGCGCTTCGTAGAAGGTGGTCAAATGGAAGGAGCTGGTACTGGCCGAACTTGAACTTAGTCAAGTTGCACACAGCAGGCCGACATGAAATACCGTCTTCACGATCTATATTACGTCCTGTTTTTTAGAGACCAACTTGGCCTTTCCCTCCAAGTTACTGCGGAACTGAATATCGCTCGATATGTGAATGCATGGGATTCCGACACTAATTGAAGTAGCAAGGAGTAGTAAGGAGTGTTATCAAAATTAGGATATGCGACAAAGTGATTTCTTTTAGCGGTAAACGCGCAAGCTTGTGTCTTCGTAGTGTTAAATTGGACAAGTCTATGTCGGCCCTAATCTGAGAATTCGAAAAATATTGATGCGGCTGTATATCACAATGAATGTTAATCATTTGCAACATGTCACTTATATCGAGAATAAACAAGGTAGGAGATAGTACACAGCATTAGGGAACACCGGCATTCACTGGTTCGGATTCGTAGCATGCACGGATGTATTGATGCTACGATTCGTGTGGAAACAGGTGACCCACATGCATAATTTGTCAGTAAGCGCTTATCTTCAAAGTTCTCAGAAAGCTTGACATTGGCAGAAGCTTCGAAAGAGGCGCTTTGTGCCAAACTGATGCCTTCGCTACGTCCAGACTAACCGCCAAGGCCGCGAACCGCCCTTGGTCTCGACTGTCTGCGCCCATCGATGAATCAAGTAGACTACTAGAAGGAACCAGGCGGGAAATTAAAAATTGTAGCGGCTATGTCTGCTATTCTATTTAATAACCTACCGTTTTATACAATGTTATCACATGTTAATACTTATATTTGTGTAGTGTACCTATACATATAATTCGATAGAGTCTTTTTCGTAATATCGTCCTACTACATATTGTAGCCTCATGATTTTCTTCATAGCATACATAGACTTTTCATATTTGTATTAATTTCATTTTTGATTTCTACCACAAAATATAATAAATATAAATATTTGAGGTACGTCATAATTTTATGTGCAACATAGTTGATATATTTCTTTTTGTTATAAAATTTTATGTTACTATTTATATTCAATTATTCAGTAAATTATATTAAGTCGCATCCTCTTATTTTCAAAAAATATTTAATAATTACTTTCTTATTTTTAATAATATTTAAAATACATAACAATTTTAAACCACTAATACCGGTCGTTGAACTTCACAATCAAAATGAAAACGAACGTCGGAAAAGCTCGGCGTGGTACCAGTGTCAATTAATTTTTAAAAATTTTAAATTACTATTTCTATACCAGACGGCCGGAAAAAAGGCGTGGAAGAATGTTAAAATAAATATGAAAGAAATGGTGATTCTTCATCACATATTAACAGCGATTAAAAATACCTATCGTAAAAACTTTACTTGAATGAAGTAGGAACGGGACGGTTATACAGATGTTTTTATTGTATTTATATTTAATAATATAATTTTTAAACATATACACTTTTAGCGCTTTCTTAAGGAAACCATGAACAACCTTTAAAACAAATATTGAACAGAACACAAAAGTCAATAAAGAACTGCGACTTGTTCAACAACTTAAAAATTATAAACTAAAAATATATATTATAGTAAGATATCTCATCTCAACCGACTAATTTTATCTGAACAGGAAATTAAAACAAGCAATTAAAATCATTTTAATTTATTGTTACGTTTACAACTTAATCAAAATAATAAATTGCTACTATATATTTATGTATATGGTATACATAGACCCCGTTTTCTACCCAAAACAGGTATATGATATAATTTAACATTGTTTAAATATTATACCTAGTCCGGCGTTCTGTTGCAAATGAAAATGGATTTTTTTTTAATGAAGTAACGTAATATTATTATAATTTATACCTACATATTTATTAAACAGTCAGCAAAATATATATATATATGGATTTACGCACTGTTTCCAAGGGAAATTTCGCCAATGCTTGCTTCAAAGATTTTTTAAAAGACGCAATGTCGCCGTGTCGTTTAGAGCAGGCCATGTCCTCTAAAACTGACCATAATTTTAAGTCTAAAGAGTTGAGGTCTGGGCTAGATGAGAGCCAGTCTTCAGCTCTTATAAAGTCCGGAACGTTGGTTTCAAGCCAGGCTTGGCAGGTTGGTTCATTTTTCAAAATCAAAATTTCTTAAACGGAACCGGCCAAACCAATAACGGGTTGTGCGTTCGTTTGTAAAGTTCTCTCCATAAACATTGTTGATGTTACGTGCCGTTTGTGCCGCGTTGATACCCCGACGGAACTCATATTCCATAATTACACGAACTTTAAATGTATCCAATATAACAAAAATGTTCAAACGTAATGAAAATAAAAAGCTAATCAATAAAGAAAAGACTGGCTTTGTAAAAAGAATGTCATGTTTTTAAAACAAAATTAATCCACAGCCAATCATTTTGGTTTGAAATGGCCAATACTGAAGAACGGCAATTTCATAGGTTCAGACCTAATATAAAACACTGTTTTCAAGTTTTCAAAAACATCCGTATGAGGGTTCTCCTATAGATCCTTTTATATATTTTTTTTTTAAATAATGAAATGTTTGATAAACCAGACACTTTTACTGCAATAGAAAAAACAACTTGCATATTGAATGGCGGGAAGTTATACTTAACTAGATGCCAATATTTTCTCTAGAAAGGTCTGATTTTGCTTCCTATACAGATGATAGTTATACTAATTTAAATGATACTCTAAACAATAAAAATATAAATCTTTTGGAAGGGTCAAGATTCTATTATGCGTCATCATGAGTGTTGGAATACGGAGACCCATTTAACGAGACATTCTATTTAATTCCTCGGGGTTTGATAACGCATGACAATCTTGAATTTGTGTTGAGGATGCAAGTCGCATTCATTACTTACCATTGGGTAATTGTGTGCTCGATTGCTTCCACCAATATTATTTAAAAAAAATCCTCATGATTATATTCGAGCCCGGCGACATTTTATGGTCTTATCCAACTGACATCAAGCTAGATATATTATAGTACTCGAAACATTCGTGCAAACATAAAGACATTTACTTGGGGTTCACTAGTATGATGTAATGTTTGTGCATCATTAAAATTCAAAGGATACAGAAGGACGAGGGTAAGAATTCAATGTACGGAACACGAGAGTGCAGCGAGATCCAATATTTTGTTTAGCACCGATATTAAATTAACTCTTTAAGGCTTAAATTTAAATTTACATGAAATAATGGTTTAAATTTTAAAATTAAAAACTACTTTAATCAAGTTTTGTTTAAGATCATAAAGAATACAATAATTTTACTATCATTTCAAATAACCTTTATTACTGGTGACGAGGTATTCCATCTCAGTCCTCAAGGGTGACAACGCATCTCCACGGTTCCTTGTCAAGGATGAATGTAGATGTCACTGGCCGCAGGAATCTCTTGCCATCAGGTGAACTGCGTGCTCGTTTATTACTCTCAATGAAATAAAAAATAAAATAATAATAATAGGGTTATGGTATAACATAACACTAAAAATTAAGTTAAATTAATGAAAAATAATTTTTGTGTACATTGAACACCTCTAATATTCAAAAGTTAATAAAATTATCAATGGTAACGTTGAGTACATGAAAAAAAATCTCATTAATACACAAAGTTCGACGCAATACAACTGGACAAATGTTTCTATAAAGTTATTCCGTTCCTAAACGATCAAAGTCACCGTCCCTTCTTGTTTACATATTATGAAAGGTTTCAATTGATGCATTTTCCTTTTTATTATTATTATCATTCCTCCTTTTATGAACGTAGACGTTACTATATAACTCGAATAACAATCGTCGGTTGCCGCGCACCCTCGCTTGGGTTTTGTTTGCAGTCGGCCATGGGAGTTCTCTCCATCCTTGCTTTTCGCAAGATACACTGTATAAGGCCCTCTCTCTGCGCGGTGCTTCGCGCCTCCATGAATAAAATAAGATAGCACCGGCTAACTATACCTGTCTCGCTCTTCACTAGCAATTACAAAACGTGCCAAAACGAGAAGGCGGTATTGAGGAATGCAATAAAACTGAGCGCCTACATGGGGAATTTGTTGCTATATAGAAGGCTATAGTTTGGTTTGCGTGTTAGGTATATGTTGAGTTATTTGCTTAACGGAAGCTTCGCGCGTGTTAATTTCCGTTTAATTTTGGATGTCATTAACATTACTTATTCGAGGATATAAGTTAGAAATTAGATTTATAAGTATGTATTTTTAGCCAGTTTTTAATAGCAATCATTTATAGAAACAGTAACAATTTTGATATTAAGTAAATATAAAAGATATTTGAATGTTAAGCTTAAATTATAACAAATTTTTCATTCATCTCATTTAATTAATAATATAATATATGTAAAAATATGTTATTTAAAGTGATGAAGCTATTCTATGAGACCGAGTATTTCTTTTATTATAAAACAAAAAAAGTAATGCTTTTTTCTTTCTTTTTATTTAACGGGATGTAAAGAGTTTTGGCCCTGTGACAAAAAAAGTGTAAATTTAAGTAACGTACCTACGAGTATTTTATGCGGCGTAAAAATTGTTTATTATGTATGTAGCAGGTATTCATTAAATGTTATTCTAAATAAAGTATATTTTAAACTACTTAATTTAGTTTAAGACGTAAATAATTCATATTGATTTAACAAAGGTTATAACGGACATCAATCACAATACCACAAGCCTTGGCCTTGGCCAAATATTTAATGGTCTAGATATTGTAATACAGAACATGGCATGGGAAGGTCCTAACGGTCGTATGTAATGGGGCATCAATTAGGCGTCTGTAGGTCATAACGATCCAGTCACGAAAATACTATGTTATGCACCGTTCAATAGTCATCAGATGATCAGACATACATCATTTGTCTCGTATAGATCATTTGACAGCGTGATCTGCATAATAGCTTACTTAGCTGGTTATGCTCCTTGTACTACATGTGAAAGTCCGTTTGAACTTATTGCACATGAATTATGAATCTTAATAAAAAAACGACCAGATCGTGTATACATTTTTAAACAATATGTTTCAGTGCCGAAAGCCTTAAGGCTCTATTATTTAGTTATAATTTATATGAAAAATTGTTTTTATTTGTGTGAGTATTGCTTTTGGTCAAGAGACCTTTACAGTTTTATCTAATTAGACTCGCGAGCGGGAGGCCCGCTGAGTAGGGAGACAATGACAATGCTGCGAAGCTGGCGCGGAGACTGCTGCTGCAGCACCGCTGCACTCCGACCCCTGTGGACGAAGAACGTCGACGACAACAGACGGGGGCGATAATACGATCCGAGGGCCCCTCATAATAGCTAAATTAATATTACTGGTGACGAGGCGTTCCATCTCAGTCGTCAAGGGTGACAACGTATCTGTATTATGATTCCTTGTCAAGGTTGAATGTAGATCACTTACCATCAGGTGAACTGTGTGCTCATTTGTTACTCTCAAAGCAATAAAAAAACAAATCATGACAGGTAATTCATAAGGACTAAACAATCTCGTTGTAGCGAGGTCCTGTACTGCTCGAGGTGACCTTTTCGTACCTTCTAGTAACGTCGTCGTTACTACGGTACCATGAACTGACCAACTTAGCTTAAGACGATTTGTGTTGATGGTCAATCACTCACATAAAGTAAAAAAAACCCTGAGAGTTATATATATACATAGAAGGCTAAAATAATTGTCTTTTTATCTTTGCCTTTTACAACACAGCCTCTAAAACTTTATATATCAGTACACAATCCACGAGAATTATGCAGGAACCATTTCTGCGATTGCCAATTTTGTTTCATTACGTTAGACGGTATCGAGAATAAGATATTATGTCAGATTCACATGACTTAAAGGGAACAGAATCGGCTAGAACTAAATTAAACAACACGGAACTTTAAGGTATAATTTTCGATACAAATAGATCAACAGAGACATTTGAGAATGCTTGAAACTTCTCGCAATAAGGCTGGTACAGATAAAATTATATATTATTTTTATTTGGTATTTTTATCTACGGCAAAGATTAATTTTGATAATGTGAACACAATTTAAAAATTGCTTATTTTTCTCATTATCATTATTATAATTTGCGTTTGCTTCAGAGACTATTTTTTTTTTTTTATATAAAAAAAATCCCATTTAACTATTCTTGACATGATTTAACCTCATACGAAAACTTTTATTTTTATAGGACGAGTGATTTCTTATCACATACATATTTCTGAATTTAAAAAACAATATGGTTTCAAGGAAATAACTATTTTATTTCAAAATCTCATGGCAGAGTATTAAATAAATAATTAATAAAAAGAATTGTAGGTCTCTTTCCTAATAAAATAAAAGCTCAATAAGGTATGAACTTGAATGTTATTTATCCCCTGATTTTCTCAAAATATAATAATTTAAATCATCATGAAATGGATGGAGACAATAAAACATAAAATAACTAATACATCAGTAAATCTTAAATTGTTTATAAGGCACTTACAAATATTTTTTTATAGTTCTTATAAATTTTGTTTACCACCATTTCATCTATTTAGCTTCATTTATTGTAACAAAATAAACGAAATATTCGAAATAAACTTCTATTTAAGTAAATTAAGCAAACAAGAAGTGTTTCATTCAACACTTAACAATCCAATAAATAAACCAGTCTAAATGCAGCACCGGTCCGACAGCGCACGATAAATAAATCATAGGACACGCAAGCAAGTCCGTACAGCCTAAGTGAAAGCGAATCTATTTTATTCAATATGTTTATTTATGTCTTTTTTCATTAATACTGCCTGCCTGCTGGTTCAAAGGGCTATCTTAATTGAAGAATTGGCTGATTACAGCGAGTAAAACTAATATAATAAATATAAAAATATTATTAGTCACAATAAATTAAACTATTCAAATAAACGACAGATCTTTAAAATGAACCACGTTTCTTGTAAATTTAAATGTAAATCTTTATAAATATTAATGCTGGATGGAAAATATTATACTAATATTTTTTTTGTGCTTTTGAGATTTTTATACTTATCAAAAATAATTTATTTTAACATCGTCATTTTTAACATATTTCATTTTTCTTAAAACCTTTCAATTCACTATAAATAAAAACACATAATGCAATATACTAGAGGCAACAAACGTAATTCCTTTGAAGATTTAAATCATTCAATAATATTAAATCTTCACTCACTCGACTCAGTCTTCAAAGTAAGTGGTTTACTGTTAATAAATACGATCATTAACGTAAAAAATTCATAAAGTCGAGTGTCGTTTGTTTCAACAACCTATTACATTATAAAAGCCCTTAACTAGTTTAATATCATTTGAAATGCGAAAAGACAACACAACTCTTATAATGGGGCAATTAAGTTACCGATTATTCTGTCCATAACTAAAGTCATACTTAATGCGCCCACATAAATTTTACGCTACGCTACATTTCACGATAAAACAAAGGGCTTGTTTCCTTTAATATAAGTTTTTGATGAAAAAAATACGTCTCATTCCAAATATGTGCAATACTAACTGGTCTGTTACGTTTGACTGACGGACTAAATACACCGGCGCTCTCCACTGTTCTGTCGATTTTAGAAGGATGAAAACATACAGAGAACCATTCTAGAGCTAATTCTAGTACTGTTTTTTTTCCATTACTTGAATTAGAACTAAAAGACCGCAAATCTCAAAATGCTCGAAATTATTTATTGGAACAGGCAGTTATTTCTTGTAGTTTCACGCCCACCAACTTATTGTACAGATTTTAAGGAAACAACTACCTACGCTCGTGAGCAAAGTTCAAGTACGAAAGCTCAAGGGTCAAGTACGAGGTCGAATGTCTGAAAAAAATAACTGAGGCCTGAATTACAATTTTCTTTTTGAATTATTAAAGCTGTATGTTGTGGCATTATTTAGATAATGTTATCTTTTCCAACAATACGACTCAAAAACATGTTGTTATTGCTAATCACCATTTTTGCACCTGTTTACAATGATGTAATCTAAAACTGTTTAAATTAATTAGGGGTCGCCCTGTCCTAGGAAAGGTGATTTACTGGACCTACCCTTATAAGTTAATCGTCAAATGTCAACCGTTACACATATCCATTATTATTAAACACGAACATTGCCCAAAAATGGACACTTTGCATTCCAGTCCAATAGGAGATCAGAGAAATTAGAGGCTGTAAACGGCTGAAAAATCAGAAAACTGAAGGCGCCTAATTGGCTTCAAAAAGACTGGCCACTGGCCCTTATTTAAACTCCAGCTCATCGAGCAGCCCGACTACGTTTCGCAAGAGAGCACGTGAACCGGACGGACGAACAGTGGAGCTTTGTTCTCTTCTTAGATGACAGCAGAGTCTCCATGGCAGTGATAGAAGACAATGAGTGTACAGAAGACCTGAAGAGAGCGATTTGCCCAAAGCCGTATAGGTGAAAATGTGGCATTTCGAGAAGGTTCCTGGATGGTGTGAGCGGGCAATTTAATGGAGACCCAAACCGAGTTGGTTTCCATCGAAACTACCGGTAGATTTGGAGGTTTAACGGGGAGGCGATATTAGGGGATCATGTCATTCCTTACGCAAGCTTTATCAGTGAAAACTTTGTGCTAATGGCCGGCAGGACAATGCCCGTCCACATACTGCAGCTTCGATTCGGCGGTACCTGCAGGAGGTTGAAATTGAGGGCATGGAGTGTCCAGCGCGTAGCCTGGCCTACTGGAATAGGATTTACCTATTGATTATTTATGGGACGAGCTTAAAAAGAAAAAATCGAGAAAATCCTGCGCCAGCTACGAGATCACAGTTTCAAGTCGCACTCACTGAAGAATGGGATGGCGTCGTTTGAAGTAACACTAAATATTGAATTATTATTTAATTAATGTTTGTTTTGTCTTTTTTTCTGTATTTTCTTTAGAGTTAATGTTTCCTTAAATAAATTTTGAAAAATAATGTGCTTTAGAGTTAGAATTTAAGACAAATTTATTCATATGAATGTCAATTCATTTTAAAACTAAAACCTTCACCTTCAATCTACTATAGTCAAAAAATAAATCTGAGAAACAGATTTTTTTTACGAGAATATTTTGTTTGCAAGCGTACGGCGTTAGGAAATTTTTTGCATTTTTTTTAAATGTTACTATTTTCTTTTCTTTTGTTTGAACTAATAAGGTGAATTATTTTTAAAAAAAATAAACTAAAAAAAATATTAACGATATATGATGTAGTATTGCTGAAACCTGAAAATCAGAATACATTAATGTAAATAATATGTGCATAGTTTTTAGATATAATAAAATAAATTGTCAACCATATTTCTAATTTAATTCAATGTCATACGTACAGTAAATAAAATACAATTAAACGTGACCAAAAAACATAATTGTAATGTAAATGTGTACGCGTTGAAATTGTTTCCAAGAAAGTCCGAAAAAATTAAAGGAAATTATGAAACTAACCATATTTAACAAAATTTAAACAATTTTTACCTCAAATATATTAGAATGAAGTCATATAAAGATAAAACAACTTTTAATTAAAATAAATTATTATTAGATATTAACAATTTTTAAATAAGTATTTCATGGTATAGATTTATGAAGTATTTAGAATAAAAATCTATTCATTTATTTATTTAAAGATTAGGTTAGTTAGTTTTTAATAAATAAATAGCTTTTAAGAAATTAAACTAAAATACTTAGAATTTTTAATAACGGAACCGCCAGACGTCTTATATTTTGCTACGTCACTACGCCGTAGCCACCGGCTTTAAGCTTTGTGATATCTTGTCTATTTTTAAGATTTAAAATCTATATTCTCTTCTTTAAACTCATATTCATTTGAAAAAGTATTTTTATTATTTCAAAATATTTATTACAATTAAGTTCTAAATTAAATTTTCATAAAAGAACTTTAACTTTTTCCCATTTCTAGCCATCCGATATGTTAACCGTTTTAAATTAAATTAAAGGTGACAAATAATTTTGTTACAATTAAATGGTCGAGTAAATGACAAAATGTGTTAGTGAATTCCGTAAGAGAACTCATTTAAGTGATAATTTCCGCCGGAATTAATATGAACTAAATCAGCTCAAGTTTTAGCGTATATTATTATTAATAATACCAATTTTATTGATATTGTGGCGATTTATATTATATTATTAATGTTTAAGTGAATAGGAATGTTTAAATAACATTAATATGAAAGCTTAAAATTTGTGAATCTAAAAACTGTGCACATCTGAAATGAAGTAAATTCGCCCGAAAAACAATTACACCACCCCATGGAGCTCCATGTCACTCGCAAAGCATTCAAACACCAGCAACAATTAACAAATAACAATCACAAATCGCATTGCAATTAATCACAATAACAATCCCCTAAAAGCTCCTGAAAAGTTTAAAATTGGAAGCAAGACAACTTAAATAAAAAGTTACTTCTCACCATTGAATTTGAACCTAATTAAAGTAATGGGTCTAATAAGAATGTAGTAAATGTACTCACGGATGGATTTGGAACGCAGCGGCGCGGGTCGCTGCTGCGGTAAGTTGGACTGTACCGACCTGGAAAGCACCCCGGCGGCGCCATTAGTCCACCACCGGACTTCATCTTGTCAGGAGAGTACATGGCACATGACCCCCAAGGGTCGTCCTCCAACTTCAACACCTTGGAGGGTGAGTGATACTGGCGGTCGAAAATTTTGGCGACTTTATTCGTACTTTGGGGTTGAAAAGGCGACGCGTCGCCGCGACCGCTACGTGCGCCGGGTGATGACCGACTGAGCCGGGAGCCTCATGACGTCACCAGCCACGCCCTCGCCCCTCCAGAAAGACCTCCTCCAACAACCCCTTGCCCCTCACACGCATGTTTACGTCGCCGCCGGCGACTCCACTATTAAGTGAATTATTTAATTGGTCCATTCACTTTTCGTGTCTGTTACCTTTTCACGCTTCTAAGTTCGCAAGGCTGACGTATGGACCGTGACGTGATTATTACAATCCTTAATTATATCCTAATCGATATGAAAGAAAAACAAATAAATTTTAGCGATTACAAAAAAGTAACTAAAACCACCAGTCAGTTTTTGCAGCGTATTACAACTTCTGCATTATATAAAGACATTTGATTGATTTGATATATAATACCAGGGTAGAAAAGCAGCTTTAAGCTGCTTACTGCCTTTCGTACAGCCGAAATAACCAGCGAGCTAATTACTAGCAAGAAACCATAGTTCCTCAATCTACTCGTCTACCTCAGAGGTGACAACTCTTCAATCTTATTCTGGATTATAGTTAAAAGATGAATAAAGTGTTATGGACTGCAAGCCCTTACTATCAAGTGAACTGTCTGCTCTTTTTTAATTTAGATTAAACAAATATTTATAATGATAAACCATATAACGTTGCTTTATATCCTTTGGATCCAGTGACCCGATTACAGATAATGAGACATTCCAAAACAGTCCTTATGGCTAATGACGCAAATGCGTACTTCATCTTTACTGAAGATGAAAATTTATTTCATGTGTTCCTTTGCCGTTTCTAATATGTATTATATAAAACAATTGGCAATTTATATATATAAATATTTATACATCCTTCAACGTTTATTTACAGACGGACGGAACAGTGGTTTTTTCATTTTGTTTCTAGCTGCAGAATGGATGGGTCAGTTCGATCGGGTACCACGCCACGTGAAATAGCAGTATAATGCTGTGTTTCGTGAGTATAGGGATCCGGAGACCTTTGTTACTGGTGACGAGGCATTTCACCTCAGTACTCAAGGGTGAAAACGCACCTGCATTATGATTCCTTGTCAAGAATGAATGTAGATGTCATGGGCCGCAGGAATCATTTACCATCAGGTGAACTGTCTGCTCGTTTGTTACTCTCAGTAATAAAAAATAATAGGAATACAATTTGTCAATGCCATTATTTGCAGAAGTTACGAACACATTTGAAGTGAACTCTTACAGACCCTCATAGTAATCATATCGTCACCAGTCATCCTAATCACCATCACGCGGCTGTCATGAAATGAATACCAAGATACATTGTAATTTCTAAAGCCGATTTACGACTATTATCCCGAGGAAATCAATGGAGTCACGATTGTAATTATGTTATACTAGTGTATATATAGCTTAACCCTAGTGTAACGTACCGTTCAAACCCTTAGAATTAACTCCATCTATATCCTATATTAATATGCTTTGATATTGTTTGTAGCAATGTGAGTAAAATTTATATTTCCCTATAGATATTTTCTTGTTATATTTTAATGGGATTCAACATTATGATCGTTATATCAACTATGTGGACTATATTATAGTGCTGTAAGAGTTTCGTGTGCAACTCGTCTTTTTTCTTAACTACAACAATGTCCACAACTTTTATGACCACAGTGTAAACTAGTTCTTCCCATACAATGTCAAGTGCGCTGGTAAAATGTGGTATGGATGGAATCCTAAATTTTTGTGAGAAGACAGATTTCTTAATGTGTCCTTTATTTCGGTAACAAGGCATTCCATTCCATCGTATTCCTCAGGGGCAGCAGAAGTCACTAGACATCGGATAAACTGTGTTTATATATTTATCAAACTTAATACAAAACCTACAAGTTATTTAGTAACGTGAACTATTGTTTTTTTTTTTTTGAAAAAGTATAATAAGTGGTAAACAAGCATGCATCCCACCTGATGGTAAGTGATTACCACCGCCCATGAACATCCGCAACACCAGAAGAGTCGCAGATCCACTGCCGGCCTTTAACAAAGGTCTAGGCTCTTTTCTTGAAGTTCCCTAAGTGGTATCGGTTCGAAAACACCATCGGCGACAGCTGATTCAAATAATTTCTAGATTTGTGAAGGGTTTATATGGGTTATATGGGATATCTCTCAAAATATATAAACGATAAAGAATCATAATGCTGATGCGTTGTAATCCATGAGGACTGAGATGGAATGCCTCGTCGCCAGGAATAAGGGTATCCAGGCGAAATACAGCAGCGTTATGTTGATATTTACCCTTGCATTACGTGAGGGCATGGTTTTTCCCCGGGCAGACCCAGTTATTAATGGAATTGTATAAGATAGATGGTAGCATAAAATACCAATAATTTTGTGCAAAACTCTTCACTTTTAAGATAAATTTGACTATTACAAATCTTGATAAAATTCTAAAAATTTTGTTTAAATCGTCAAAAACGTTTTATAAGATTTATTTCAACATTTTTCATCGGCGTAATTATGTTCTGAATGTTATTATTACCTGAACAGTTATTTTCCCTCATTATTTATATTTCATAACTTCAGCATAGTTTTGTTGTTACTAGATAATCTGCAAAACTGCCTCAAATCGTAAAATGGTGAAGCCTAAATAAAGTAAAACTATTCACAAAGCGAGACAAAAGCGAAAACTTACAAGTTTGCCTATAGAATATGAAAACAAACACGTAAGCAACTGAAATCGGATTACACGGGGCGGTTTTCCTGCAAAAACCAATAGGTCTGGAATGCCTCTGGGACGGAGATGATAGAAATTTCTAGTAAACCCTAGGAGAGTAGTACAAGTAGTAGAGAACTAAAAGTTTTTATAACCTACATTCATAAGAGATGGAGTGTTTATTCTTCATTAACCTCATTTCTTTAACTACGTTCATGTGTATCACATCGGTAAACAACTGCATCCATTCTCAACAAAGATTTAAGATGCACATGCATTCTCACGCCCAAGGACTTAAATGGAATACACTCTATCAGTAATTGGTCCTCCCATTCACTCATATACATACATACACAGCAGAGGTGGGACTGCAGCATAGTTCGACTGGTTATGATGATGGTGAGGCTGTTCCGTATTAATGGCTGTGATAATTTAACTTGGTGGTGATCTAGATTTTCATCACCGCTCGTCCCTAGGGCGCACTATCAAGTTGATGAAAAAATGTGAATAGTTCTTCTTATATCCCCATAGTAACTATATAAACATTTATTTATTATGTTTTTAAACAGAAAAATAAATCAATGTATTCCAATTTATGTTTCATATGGCCTGAAATTAGTTAATTAGAAAAATTAAGAATGTAAGCACAGACATATAATTAAGTACTCCAAATTTCTTATTCATACTTTTCTTCCTTAATTTCCATGACATTTATTATTCTATAGGTTGACTTATATGTATTTTTTATTAGGATATGCGTAAAAGAAAATAAACAAAGTGGAGTTGTTTATGTTCTTATACGAATTGAATGAGAATGAAACTTTCATGTAAAAAATATTAGATGGAATTTACTAAATATCCAGTGATTTCCTACCGGATGATCTGTTAGTACATTTATTTATTTGTTCAAACTTTATTGTTCATAGCTACAAAAAGGGTATCTTGACTTAAAGCCGTCTTCCATTCGGCCTGTGGCATGGAGAGAAATTGTGATAGATGCGGTGTGGACATTGTAAAAAAAAATATCTATCAATAATAACTATAATAATTAATAATAATTCTGCTAACAAAAACATCATACCATACATTATTTACTTATAAATAACAATACTATGTATAGTGTATATATAGATATATATAATTAAACATATAACAAACAACGACAAGAGTAATATATCATCCAGACGTCTCTACGTAGTGCCGGGAGCTCCAGGCCTTTAAAAAATAACTTATTCGGTGGTATTCTTAAATCTTCGGGCAACGAGTTTCAGAGCCTGAACGTTGAAGAAGTTGCCAACAAAATCGGTGAACTGATGAAAAGTTCTAATTATTAAAGTCGCGTATAGAGCGTAGATCTCTGATTTGAGATAAGGAAAAGTATCGAAATTTATCTTTGAGATAAGGAGTAGTTGGATCGTTCAATATAGAGAAGAGAACAAATAAAGCTCTCCACGCTTCTGCTAATTGTGAGAACGAATGAATACGATATTGCGAGACGTGTTCATATTTTCGAAGTCTGAAAATATACCTAATGCAATTATTGTAGGAACGTTCTAACTTTTTAACAGAAACGATGTATAAATCTGGGTAGCACAAATCTACATCAATAATATTAGTATGTGAACAATCATACAAGAAGAAAATTCTTTTAACCTTTTTTTCCGAGCTGATTGCCGCTGTTAATCCGAGGGCTTTTACCGGGTTGAGAGGTGACCGAGCGCTTCGGGTGCTCAGTCGAGACCTCTATTAGTGAGTAACCAGCAGAAGGTCTCTCGAAATAGAGCCTCGGCTTGGACCGTTACCATGTTCCGCGAGAGCGTCTGAAGTGAGAAGGCCGAACCTCGGCTCGGTCAGTTGCTTCTGACTAAGATTTATCCACATAAATATAACTATTATTATTATTGGCTATTAGTACCACCACTTTGGTGATACGTGAATAATCTTGTTTGCGACGCCCTCGCCATCGGCGGGGGCGGTATAAGGGTGCAATGTACGTGTATAATGTCTTATGAACGGCTTGGGCCCTGATGGTCACGTCGTGGGGATCGTCGAGGACACGCCTCGGTCTCCTTCAGACGCGGGTGAATTTATTATTCGCGATAGGATTATACGTCGTGGCACTTATAATCAGCGGGGGTTTGGGTGTGTGACGGCTGAGTCGAAATATCGGCGTGAAGCCTGCTTCAGGTATTGTGCTAGGGTAGGCTCAAGATCTATGTGTAGATTTTCATTACGCAAAAACCATGGCGCACCGGTGGCCTTGCGCATGAAACGATTATGGGTGGGATGCATGCTTTGTATAGTGTAATTTTATTACGCACGGATATTTTGCTATTTTTATTGCTCCAATTTTCCCAATAGCTCTATGGTTGGGAGATGCGGCGTTTTGTTGCGCCGAGAGAAGTGCATAGCTACACTTTTGGTGAGGTTAACCTGGATCTTCCATTTCCGAAACCATTTCCCTAAAGTATTGGCTACATATCGGAGGCGTCTACAAATAGCGTTTGGTTTGAATCCAGACACTTAGAGGCTGGTGTCATCAGCAAAAAGGGAAGCTAGCTCTACACCGCGAGTGCGTAGTATTACTTTGGAGTGTGTATAGATTGGGTCCTAGGACGGAGTCTTGTGGTACTCCGGCACGAATGGGGTGAACATAGGGACGCGGTTCCCTTGACGCGGTAACGAAAGTTTCGATTTCAGAGAAAGTCTCGTGTAATAAGTACGAGTCGATCTGACACCGAGCTCATATACGACCAGTCCTTGTCGAACGCTTTAGCCACGTCGAGGAAGAGTGCCCCAGTTTGGCAGCCTCGAAGGAATTTACTGAGAATATGCTCCGAGATGCGATGCACTTGATGTGTGCATGAGTGTTGGGTGCGAAACCCGAACTGCTCATTAATTAGTAGCCCTCGGGACAACATGAAGTCCTTTTGGCGGGCGGGCTAATGGATCGGTTGGGTGTTTCGAGGGCTTAAGAATACCTATGACGTCGGCTTCCTTCCAGGTGTTCGGGAAGGTGCCTTTGGAGTAGGAGTTTTATCACCTTATTGGTGATAAAAATCCTACCCATGGGATGGAGCCTTGCGGTGTCGCAGGTTTTTAATTATGGACTCAACTTCGGTGCATGTAACTTGAGTAACGGAATCGAGAGGTGGTTCCTTAGTTATCCGATCGGCCTCGCTGACAACCATTGCAAGGTGAGCGGCGTCGATCATTAGTGTGCTTGGTGAGCATTGAATTGGAGCTCGAGATTGTCAGCCAGACATTCGGCTTTCTCTTCATCTAAGAAAGCGGGTGGTTCATTGGGACGCACTAAAGGAGTCATTGTTTTAGCGGTGCCTCCTTTTAGGGATTTGGGAAGTCGCCAGAAAGATAGGACGGTTCGATGTTGGAGCGGTGATTATGTTATCGATCGTTCCTGTACTGGGCTATGCGTGATGGGACTTCAGGCTGATGGGTACATAGCACCAGCCGAATACGTTCTGTGGGATATAAGTTGTGGGCACGATTCTTGCGCCTCCTTTATGTCGTTTGGCAGGGTCCATCGATGGTCATCCTCTGAGGGAACCTACCTCGAGCAATAAGCTGACACGGACCTGTACCTCCCTGTTCACTTTAGTGTCGAATATCTAATCTTATGGTATGTTATATATGTGTGTATTAATTATGTATGATGTACTAAGAATTATTTAGAATTTAAATATTGAGTTACTATAAAATACACTGAAACTATGAATTAAACTATAAATATCAATGTCACGTAATTAAAACCACAAGGCTTTAATAACGATACATTGACAATGTTATAAAGTACGAAGATTAATTATTCATGTAAAACCTATAATGACCAACGTAATTATTTATTGACCATTATAATTCTATCAATTTAACATAACAAAATCGAAGAGTTGTAGCTGCTACGACGGAATAATAACGATGTTAACTCCTATTATAAGTTAAATATGTTATTACAAAGTTCTTTTACGTGACATAATTATATTCTCTTCGAATAATTTCAAACATAAACATACAATGGCAGTTACAGATTCATATATATCATATAAATTCATATATGATATATATGAATATATATGAATAATATATGAACTACTTTCTTAATACCACCGATACGTGATGTGTATGTGTGACGTGTAGTATTTGAACCCATGAGCTTTTTTATAAAGTGCCACCTGAGCTGCACGCAGCATTGAGCCCATGGGAATAACAGGGTTATGATACGTGATATGTATGTACATAATTAGCACAGGTCATAACCCTGTAAACTGACGGGTACATGTCAAAACAAGACCAACCCTTCTCGTAATTATCCGGACCCGGCCGGCAGATGGCGGGAGTTTAATTTTTCGATTTTGGCCGGCCGTACATTATGCATGACGCTTTTATCGCTCGCTGTGGTTCCTTCGGGAGTTTGACGCGAATGAGCTAAGGGATACACTTAAGCGGACTTTGTATTATTTACCTCTTAATAATTCTATCTATAATTTCTTAATTATTTATATATTCAATTTTATTATTACATTTTTGATTTTTATAAGCGTACTTTGCTTTTATTTCATTTAACTCAAATTCACTATACATAAAATTTCCGCGAAGTATATTTTAGATAATAATAACAAATAACGAATAAATATTTATCTGATTATGTTTTTATATTGAATAAATATGTTGGGATATAAGTCAACTTCGTAAATTTCATTAATAACATTTGAAAATAAACTGTCAAACTACTATGTGTTTAAATATTTAACTTGGACTTATCTATCAGACGACTTGCAGTGCTTGAACCGTACACTTATTAACTTGCTAAGCTTTTGCTTTTGCTTTTCGTTTTCTTAGGTAACGACAATTACCAGCACAAATAGAACTGTTATATTTATTAATAAATAACTGAAACTAATTAGCATTTAATAACAATCATTTCGCTGTAAGTTTATAACTAACACTGTAATTTTTTTTTAATATTAGGGTCTTGCAGCTAGGCGCAGAACTATGGATGGGCACAGATAGCGATTTGCAAAAGCGAAATGCAATACACCATACGGTACTTAGCGTCATACTAATTCAATCCATTTGTTAACACGAACGGTAGTAATTGATGTTAAGAGTCTCGGACGCTTCCACCTCGAGAATATTTTAGATAAACGCCACCAACGGAACACAGTATGCAGTAAGCGAGTTCACGTGTTTTTAGAAATCGTAATTGATTTTAAGCAAACCATTTTGATTCGCATCATGCGTAATTAAATTATACATGAAAATTTCGTTGCACGATGTCTAAGACAGAAAATTCTACTACTATATGAATACATAAATATGATAATAATTCGTTGTATAACAAACGATGGACGTTAAATGTTGATACCTCCCTACATAACACTATATTAAAAATAAAAAATAAAACTATGATTATATATTAACGTACTTGTTCAGAATACCTACCTAGTGTAGCTATAAGTTATTAAACACTAAAAAATAATCTTTTTAAAGATACAGTGTAGCAATAATAATACTTGTGTACATATTCATCGAATTCTAAGCGATTAATTAAAAACAATAGTTTTTGGTCTCTTCATAAACTTTGCCGAAGCCTTTACTTATTTTATACTAAATGAAACTTTGTGACTCCCTGGTGGGACACCCTCCATCTAACCATTATTGATGCAGAATGATGACTACATTGAACTTTTCCAACAAATTGAGAGGTTTATTTTGAATTGCGAGTATACACTTTATTATTTCGTTTGCTCTTTACTCGCATATTTTTTTTCATACGTAGAGAGCGCTTTTATGCATCTCCCATCTGCGGGTACTCTGCTGGAAGGATGGGGCATGTCATGTGTAACAACAGTGAGCACCTACCTTCAGGTCTTGTTTAACAATTCGCGTCAGGGTCCAGGTGGGCATATTTATTAGACCCGATTTATTTTTTTCATATAGAGTTTCGTTGAATTCTGTCTTGGTGTATTCAATAAAGGAATTCTAGGCGTACTTGCAGACTGAGACAGACTATGGTATACGAACATACAGCTGATGCCTAGGTTTTGAAGTATCTTAAAAGTGGACGAGATTTTTTTTATGGCTGATGGCCACTGTTAGCCCGAGGGTTTTTACATATTCATGGTTTTGAAAGGTGGCCGAGTAACGAGAGACTTACGTATGTAATGTATGTAATAATGTGTCGAATGCACGCTTTTTACAGTGTAGTTTTATTCGAAGGGACATTTTGATATTTTTAATTATAAAATTATACCAACGACCGTGAACAAAGGCCGATTTCGAGCGCGGTTGATGCGATGTTGTATTGACCGAAAGTGTCTTTCATCTAGTATGCCGCCTAAGTATTTGACTGTCTCTTCCCAGAGGATTGGACGACGAAATAGAGGGGGGAAGTACATGGCTGCACTCTTGGTGGGGTTAACTTAGATCCTCCATTTCCGAAAGCATAGGCCGGTGTCATCGGTAAAAAGGGCGAGCTTTACATTGCGAGTGCGCGCTGTGTCATTGGTGTAGAGTGTATAGAGGACGGGAACTAAATCTGAGCCTTGTGGAACTCCGGCTCAAATGGGGTGAGCATTGGAACACGTTCCCTCAACGCGAAATCGAAAGATTCGATTACAATCTTGTATGATTATTATAAGTCGATCTAGCACACCTATCTTATAAAGTTTGTATATGAGTCCGTTGAACCCCAGAACTCCTTCTACTCCGTTGAGCCCCAGACCGTATCGAACGCTTGTGTTACATCGAAGAATAGCGCTCTGGTATGGTAATCCTGGATGAGTTTACAATGGATGAGATCCGTGATGCAATGCACCTGAGTGTTTGGCACGAAATCCAAAAAATATGCTCATGGATGGGTATTGGAGTGCATGAAGTCCCTGAGGCGGGCGAGAATGAGCCTTTTGTACACCTTATTCAAGACTGAGAAAACACATAAGCTTATAGGCTATAGGGTTGGTTGGATGCTTAGAGAGCTTGAGAATCCTTATAACGGCTTTCTTCTAGGTGTACGGGATGGACATGGCTGCGTTGTAGATTAACACGTACACGTACATTAGAAGGGGAATAATGGAGTCCGGTAGAAATTTAATTACCTTTTTTATAATGCCATGTAACTTTAGTAACGGAATCGCGAGGTGGTTCGCTCACTATCACAACCATTGCGGTGAGTGGCATCGATAAGTAAGATGGTTGGTGAGCACTGGAACTCGAGATTGTCAGCCAGACATTAAGCTTTTTCTTCATGTAAGAAGGCGGGTGGTTTGTTGGGAGGTGCCAAGAGAGGCATTGCAGGGAATGGTACCTCCTTTTAGGGCTTTGAGAAGTCACTAGAAAGCGAGATGAGAAGGTTTAATTGATGAGAGGACATTATCCCACCGATGGTTCGTGTGTTGGTCTATGCGGGGACGAACTTCACTAGGGTATATAGCAGCAACTGATGACTACGTTCTTACGCCACTATAGGTTATTTTAGTCGTTTGGCAGAAACCAGCGGTGGTCGTCCACCCTTGGAATTACTCTGCGTAGGCCTCGACGAACATGCTATTTGAATAGGCCTAGTGTGACCATGGAGGAGCTAGTTTCGTGTCATTAACTGAAGTGATGCGTTTTGGAATGGCATTTAGGTACGGTAATTTGGCCTCTTTCGGGTTACTCCTGAGTTTGTGCCAGTCAACTATTGTTTTAGAAGAAGATAAAGTTGCGGTGGAGGGGCCCTAACCGAAGTAAAACAGCGGTGGTGATCAGAATCGTGCTCTTGAATCGCTTCTATCCCTCAAAAAGCGAAGTTGACATTTTTTCCGATTGCAATATCAAGCACGGCATTGTAGGTGCTACAACTTAGCGCGATAGAAAAGCGGCAAACCACCCAAAGTTACACCAAGCACATTCCAAATTTCTCTTTATAAGAAACAACTTTTAAATTGTAAGTGTGTTATTTTTCTTAAGCCAGACTTATAACAATTATTAAATTTAGCATGGAGTATAGTGCTCTTTTCTACTTCCAGAGAATGTATGATGTTCCGTCGTGCCACCAACAGGAGGACAATGTGCTCATCATTCTCTTTATTAATAAAAACATCATCCACATAGATAGTAACTAAACTTACTAATTGAAGTTATTTTTTTAACTAACGTTTTAGTTCCAATATAGAAATGACATTAAAAAGCAAAAAGGTACAAGATAATTAAGTTAACCATAACATTACAACCTGACTCCGCTATGTACTATAGATAGAAGTTCTGAAGTTATCCCACGTTTCAAATATTCTGATCAAGTTTTGGTGATAGGCTTCGGCTTGTTTTTGCTGAGCAGTTGCGTAGCATGTACGAACCGAGTACGTCACGTCAGTGGTTATTGTATTGGGTGCTTGGTCGCAAACGGTAGCGTGATCGAAAGCACGGTGCTCCACTGGCCGACGGTTGCCCCAGCAACTCGCAATTGTACGGTAACTCAATCGTCGCCTGTTGGCGACCGGACGAGCGAGTCTAGTGGCGATCTCCGAGGCATTTCACCAGACCAAATATGCTTTGGTAGAGCGTATTAATCTCACATTGCAGACAATCTTCAATTGAAGCGATGTCAATCTTGCTAGTTTTTATGCGACGAACAAAACCCAGATGTGTATATTCACCGTTAAAAGGATCCCAGTCGCAATGGCTCCTACTTTCAGAAAAGTATCTCTGGAATACACAGACCGCCTTCTGTTATTAAGAGTTCATATCTCGTCGTACCTTAACTTTGGGCAAAATTACTATTTCATTTATTTATGTACTTGTACTTTAACCCATATATGAAATTTATGTACCTATACGTATATGGCTATGGATTATCATTGTCACTTTTTTATTGCAACAAGGACATATCGTTTGAAACAATCAAAGGATGCCATCTAAGCTTTTATTTGGACTATACTCGACCTTTCAAAACAATAATTATTGAATAGTCAAAGCGTACTTTGTAAAGAAATTATATTCTCATTAAAATCACATTACATATTTTTTCCAGATGAGTAGAAGTTATCTACGAAAATTTTAACGAAAACGTGCTTTTTGTTATTTATCAAGTTTTTGACAGTGGAAAAAACTGTATTGAATTCTGCACATTTAAGAAGTAAATAAAAATATATATTTCAAAGGCATATGAAACATGCCATGTCCAAGCAAAGCCGGGTAGCTATCTTTTCCAAAATCTAATTTCATCCAATTTAATTAATCCAAATATTAAAAGGACTATGTCCTATTATTGCACTTGTTATCTAGAGCATGGGCGTTGAATTTACTTGTCTTTAACTTTAGTATACGCCTCTAAATTTGACAGATTTAAGCAACGACTATGTCACGTCTTTGAACTAATTTTTTCAATTAATTTATTACAATTTGTTAATATGTACACACATATTTTAATATCTATATCAAGGTTATCAATTCCAGGGTTCACATGACTTAGTTAATTCAATCTAATATTTGGGGTGTGTGTACAAAATTAAGAAAAACCTATCCTTATACACATTTGCTTTAAAATTTCTGCGTCAAGGGACTCAATTATCAATTATCAGAGCAAATAATGATACTAACCTTATGTAACGTCAAATACAAATATTATAACTAGTGTTGCAATAGACTAAACTTATACTAATGATTCGGATTTGAATCTAGGTTTTTGGCAAAGAACAGAGAATATAATAAGAATCATATTTATTGCGTCAATCAAAACTAACGGTCAAACAACCGTCCAACAATGATACTCATTTATTTCATTCGAATCTAAAGTTTAATTCTACCTCATACAATATCATAAGAAAGAAAAAAGTAGGCTTTCTTACTTTTATATTCCTTTTTATATTTTTCAAGTAATTTCCTCACAGGTTTTATTACTGTCAGGTTTGATTTATTGTGGTTAAATGTAAAACTTAAACTTGTTAAAAGTTATATGCTGATAAATAGTTTACCTTAATATTACAAACGCCTCTAAAAAGTGTAAATTATTATTATTAGTATAGATATATAATGTAGTTTGCATCATTTATTATAATTTATATAAAATTGCCTCATTAAATCCACATCAAACATAAGGATGATTCTGTACTTAATTTTTATGTACCTACAGATTTGGTCCCTTAAATGTTATACGAATGCTTAAACGAAAGGAGACAATAGTAGGCTACGTTTATATAGAACGAGGGACGTCAGCTTCCGTCGGATGTGGCAGCCTCCCATCCACCACCCTTCCACACCGGAAGCACACGAGCCCTTCCGACGATAATAACCGTAAGTAAGGCTTGCAAATAAAATAATGAAATGCTTATGAAAACAAATACTTTTATTTAAATAACCAAAACACCGCAGTACAATTACAACTACTCTCGGTATCAACGTGTAGAAGGAAGTACACCATTGGAAGCTGGTTCTCGGTCTCTGATTAAAGGCACCAGTCTTTTGATATCTTACATAGACAAACATATACAGCAGGTTAAAACCAACTGCTCCTTAAGTCCTTGTTGCTACAGTACAACAATTAGAGCAGCCACTTCAGGCGTAGTTTCCATAGTTTCAAAAGTGCCAGAGAGATGCGACTATCTTGCGTCTAATAGCGTGAAAGCCCTCAGTACGCACTTGCACGAACATTTCTGATGTACTACTATATCGCGGCAGTCCCATAAACATCCTGAATGTATTATTGTATTAAACACGCAGTGCGTTGTATGTCTTCTGTGTAGAATAGGCTCACCCATAGGCTACTTGTCTAAAAAGATTGACAAAATAACTTGAAAAGCGTTAATTTAACTTCAGTAGGGCATCGAGAAAACCTATGGATTAACCTGCGTTTCCTCTCGTTATCCTTATCATCTTTTAGGTCTTCTGTTAAAATATGACCAAGATATTTTTAACAATTATACATAAGGCCAAGCTTACGAATGTATGTTTCGCGTATACATTACACGAATAATTTTCTAAGAGCACTTATGGACAGACAGCGGCACCGTATCATCAGCATAACTAATGTTGTTTACACATGACCCATCTATAGAGAAACCTCCATGAATGCTGCTGAACTCGACGAATAGTTGGTTTATGTATAAGTTAAATTGTTTTGGTGAAGTTTTTCCACCTTATCTTAATTCCACCTCAGTTTAACCTATACACTTCTGACTCATTCTTTATATAATAATACCGATTACTCCAACAAATTGAAATTATTAAATTTTTTCTACAATTGGTCATGTACTACAAGGTCAAAACTTTACTTAAGGCTAGAAAATAGACACATCTGGTATTTCAATAAAGGCATCTTAGATATAAATGTTGCTGGAAAAATTGGTCCTTAATTATATTTGTTGGATATGTGTCTAGTATTGTTTTTAATATTGGCGATACCATGGTTACACGGACACAAGAAATAAAACGTAACCAAAACTCTTGTAAATTACATTCATTATACTTCAGGTGCTCAACACTAATCCCACCATGTGAAGCAGATATTTTCCTCCTACCATTGTATTAATAACTTTAGTGACATCTTTAGAAGAAAATCTCTGCTACCGTTCAATGTATTTCCGTTTTTCTTGTCTTTTTTTTTAACAAAAGCTTCAAGGGGTAAAAGTTGATAGCCCTCACTATCTCTGTCTACCATGATTTGAGGAAGACGAAGAACTTACTTTTTTGTAATTATGTGGCAGTATCACCGACAAACATAAATCGTCATTTAAATAGGTTCCTTTAATTTTATACTGATTTTTAAATGCCTAAGTTAAAATGTAGAATACGCCTAGATTTCAAAACTTATTATTTCTGTATTAGACAAATAATTTTATCGACTTACGATACGATATAATATGCTTGATAATATTAACCCTTCTGGCAAACTTAGTTATTGTGGAAAACTTTGGGGGAGGTCTACAATCACCATAATGGGTAAAGATGAAAAATTATCTTATAGACTTGACAAGATATTTAAGTATTAGCTCGTTGCAGTTAAAATCTCGCTACGATACGAATGGGAATTCTTGGAGGAAGATCACTGCTACGCATAATACCAGCTTAGTAAAGTAGTATAATGATGTTGTACATTGGACATGAGTGATAGAAGCGGAAATTGCAACTGCTGACGATCTATCTCGATCACTAGAGTTTTCGTTGCAATTACATGCTCATTTCTTATTAGGAATGAATATGTGTGTCTACAATATGCAGGAATCACTTCCCATCAAGTGAACTGTACCCTTGTTATTTTATTACATATGTAATCATATAATATAGTATTTACATATAGTATAGCATCATAATGATAGTTTTCTAAAGTTGAACGAAATATATGATCACAATTCTAAAAAAAGATTTCAGGGATTTAAAATTAAAGAGAATTGTTGTTTTCTTATTTCTTTGTTAAAAAATAAAATATTATAAAAAAAATAACTTATACCTAATACCCTAAAGACAATTAATATTTCCGGTGGTTGCCGACGGTACTCACGGGGATGGAGGTAAAATACCGTGCTCATGAAAATGGAGAAATATGTTATTCCCGTTCCCTCGATTACAACCATAATTAACGTTGTATTAAAAGTGAGCGCTAATTCCAATTATTAGTCATTTATATTTGCGTTTATATTGCGTTTCATTTTTATTTGTTTATTTCGAGTTTTTGAAATAAATAAATATTTGTTGATTTACAATTGATAAATACACTATTCTTTTCACTGAACATATATAGTATATTATTTCTAAGACTATAAAAGTAAAGAGCATAGAGATAGTTAACTTTTCCTTTATTATTTTATTTTATATTTTCATAATATCAAATTTAATATTTAATTATTTCATAATATAAAAAAGAGCCACTCCATATAGCCAACAGCGCTAAATTAAAAACACACCGTTATGGTTAATTTTATTTTGAATACGAAACCATGAGAGAGACAAAAGAGTGAAAAAAAGCGAAAACGAGAATAAAGGATCTCCAGTGCCAACATCGTCCTGTGCCCCGTCGCTAACTAGCTATTGAGAATATCAGCAGGAGACTAATTATTGTATTACATCGTTTATAAGACGCACATTTTTACATGTTTTTATGCGTCATTATTCTTGTTGCATCTTATATTCGATGGAGGAGGTTGACGACTTCTACAAGATACTAGATATAACTACATAAACCGCTGACGTAATCAATTACTGTGACATATTAGGTAAAATTTGGCCAATTACAAACCCTTATAATTTATAATGTCATCAATAAGAATGCATTATAATGCTGCTTTTAACCGAAAAGTTATTGTACATGCCGAAGAGCATGGAAATAGAGCGGCGGAAAGTTATTCGACATTAATGAAGTCGATATTCTTCATTGATTATATATTCATATTGCCTGTTTTCTTGTAAAGCAATAACCAAATGTTTTAGAAAAGGACGATGTCTAGAAATAGATAGACGAAGCTGAAATAAGACTTAACTTCCTTAGTTTCTTCAGCGCTACAACCCTTTATGGATCTTGGCCACTTCCACAGTTTTTTGCCATTCGTTCTGAAGTGTGGCTATCCTTCTCCAGGCGGTAAACTTTCCCATGGCCTTGGTTTTTCCTCAATGATGTCGCACCACCTCGTCTCTCACCTCCCTCTTGATCTTTTTGTTGCGGCTTCCACTTACTCATTACCTTGAGAGCCCTACGGTCTTCCATCCGCTCATCGTGTCCTGCCCACCTTAGGCGTTGTGACTTGATGAATCTGACAATCGCCAAATTCTGCCAGTGCAGCAGGGAAATCATCACCACCAGCAATCAACACCCAAGCAAGTATAAAAAAGGGTTCGTCGTAGGGCTAACCACCCCACATGCTAAAAAAACTGATTACTGAACTTTTAACAAGAGAAAGCTCAAACAAGAATATGATATAAAAATACTCAATTTAGGTATTATTTTAATTATAGCTTGATATTATTTAGGTATATCTAATCAGCATATATCTTATAATCATGAAGATACTAGGCAATGGTAGGGATTTCAGATGTACAAAATATTGGGAAGCGCCATACTGCAGTTGAAATATCACTTCATCAGTAATCCGGGAGGAAAGATTATTCCTCCGGGGAATACTAGCACAAAAAACAATTATAACGGTGTAGTGTCACAGTCACCCCATTGCTCCTCGTAATAATGTTCAATATAGATTTCTCGTTTATAATTCAATAAATATTCAAAGAGAGAAGAAATATTCTTCAAAACACTAAACTTGTTATGCTGCCTATGATACTAAAGGATTGGCTGGAGAACGTGAGATTTCGTATAGTCGTTGTCGCTGTTCATGAAAATAAGTAGGAAGTACAAGGAGTGAGTGTGGTGCTCCGTTGTAGTTTTTGCTAAACAAGTAAACAAAATGCCACATTTTGTCAGCAAGTTACTTTTCATAAACAATAAATCTAAGAAAGCAACTTCAATACATGTACGTGTACATAAAATTCTTATGTTTATTACAAATTACAATTCTTCCTTGTGAAATTATTTTTGTTTAGAACTTAATTATTTCTCCCAATGTTCAAGCGAGCATGTCTCAATTTGTTTGATTACTGGTCACGTGCCGTCGCGCGGGCAATAAGGGCTCGAATTATTTTAGTGCACTATTGGGACATTTGTAATCTTTTTATTCACTTAAATTTGTGTTCCAACTAGGCACTAAAATAGGATCACAGTTGTTTTGCATATTTCTATATTATTTACTTATTAAAAAAACTAATGGATTCCATCATTTTGAAATATTCAGTACCATTTTAATGCGCTTAGAGGAATATTGACTTTATATAAAAACACGTATATGTCTCTCTAAAACAATACGTATATCTATGCGTGCTTATAGGTTAAATTAAAATTAAATCTGCTCTTTAAAGTTTTAAAATTTTTCTCCTGAATCAGTATCGTTTCAGCCCATCACTAGACTGCGATGGCTAATCCGAGTTTACTCCTCGAGAACCTTTGTTCCTTATCGGTTGTCCTGAGTATACTAAAATAAAATTGACAGGTAAGCAGGCGTTTTCATGATAATATTTTACAATTATTGATGCTAGCATTTTTTTTTAAAAAAAAAACTATTAATGTAGTGTAATAATCAATAGTTAAACAAAAAAAAATTGTTTAACTAATGATTATTTATTACAAAAATATCACTATTATTTGTATACTATCACAAACAACTAAAATCTTCAATACATAGTACATATGAGTACATTTCCATTTCCATATAATTTGATAATATAAACAATCGAAATCTCAAAGGCCATTTGAACAATATGAATTATAATAACGTAACGCTTCTTAAATTTATTTCATTCAGCAGGTGAAATAAGAATGTGTCCATGAAACTAAATGAGCAATTTAAGCCAGAGACAGTCTCCAGGGAGAAGGAGTACTCGCCACGTGGCCGGCCTGTAACGAATGGATTAGGTTATCTATTACAATTTGATTAAATTTTTGCATTACTTACAAGATGAGCCTACACTGTGACCCTAAATCTATTGTCGTTACAGTTAAATGATTTTTGAGAGAAATATGCGGTGTAATTTTAGGGAGATCGATTTATAATTTTTATTTTCCAGCTTATTCTATAACAGTGGTAACTCTAAAGAATCTATACGATATCATGAAACTGAAAACTCAAGAAATTATGAAAGCGCTAATACCAAATTATTTCTAAATATAAAAGTAACTAAATTATCTCTAAACACCGCATTGAATTATAAAACACTTATTCTAAATTCGGCGACAAATAGAATTGATACCAAAACGACCCCGTCATCGGCAACGTTTGCGTCAACAATTAGCGACCTGACATCAAATTGTCATGTAAACTTTAACTGATGGGTTAAAATCCAGAGGCACGTGTGAGCCACGCGACGAAATTTGGGGCTTATACCATAACCAGTAAGAATTGACCTTCACCATTTAATTTTGAACAGTGAAAACCAATCAGTATTATCTAGAGATTTTAACAAATACAGGTCTCTTATAACTGGTCAATGACGAAAGGTAAGAGCACTTACCTAGTATTTCTCTATTGTTGTAATTCTAGGGGCGATACGAGTGTTTACTCGAAAATCGTTGAACGTGGATGAAAAGATCCATTGTTATTATTGTACCAAGTGAGTTTTACGATATTGTCGATAAAAAAGCAAATACGTTCCTTTTTGAAAACTATTTAAATTATAAATGCATGTATGTGTTAACTGTGTAATCTATGAAATGAAGTAAAATCTAATTTATATTTCACTCCAAATTGAGTGCAATTAAAGGCAACAACTAAATAATTAACTAAGGCACAAAATACCATTTGAACTATGGTTGAAATATGACAGAATTTGTATGTTCGACTGCTAAATTGATATTAGATCCCAATAAAACACTAACTTAAGTGGGACACGTGTCCACGTTGAATATTTGCATAAAATTTAATATACTTATTCGTTCGACTTCAAGGTAACACCAGGACCAGTATACCGCTCTTTTTGTTATGCACTTTGTATTGATGTAATAAATGTATTTGTACACTAGCAACATGCGAAGCTAAAAATCTACAAGTATTAACATTTTAAGAAACTCAGTTTATTAAGTACTACATTTTCTGTATATATTAAATAGACGGCAATTGTTACCATTACAAAAATTATCTTATTATATATCATTTATTTAAAGGGCTTCATCGTATATTTCGTATCCGTCTTAACCACTTTCCATTTTATCTCTAACTTTTATCCGTTATTTCACACTAAGTTTTAAAGATACATAATTACCAGGTTTCAAAGTTTCTAAATATATACACGTACATACCACTTCCCTTTTATATTGACACTATTGTATATCGTATTGCTATCAAATTTGTTATATATACAAATATTGTTGTACCGTTATATTGATAATACTATAATAATATAACTATATAATATATATATATATTTATATGATATGATTATAGTATTATATAATTTATAGTAATATATAATAGTATATTACTATAAATTATATAATACTATAATCTACTAATCAAGATGGACAACTTTGGTAAAAGCACTAACAAAATGTCTGGTCGAATCTAACCCAGCTAGTGGTAAACGCAGCCACCTACGAACCGGTACCAAATACGACGAGCAGGTTTCGTAGACCGCGTCACGTCCTCGACGACCCCAACTTCACGGGGAGCCGAGCGCCAAACGGAACACAACGGACATCGGACCGTGACACCACACAATCACATCACGCCGCCCTCACCTTCGACCGCGACTTAATCTTCGCGATAACGTGTACACTAGATACACCCGCGCGTCAGGGCGGTTCTAACCGCATTCCGATAATATTGACAACAGGTGACGACCGTCAAAGGCTAAGTCCGTACACGTAACCTCTGATACTTCGGCAATTACACACCATTATCCATTCGCCACTCTGGAGAATAATCAGCTAGTTAGTAACTTCGGTGGCAAATAGAGAGCAGATAGACACGCTCGGATAGTGAGCACTTTATAATGAGTAAGAAAATTATGCAATTAGCTAACTCAAAGACCCCTGTTCTGTGAGGCTTGAAACAGATGAAGCTGTAAGAGCCGCATAGGCTAACAGGATTAAAGTCAACAGAATCTCTGTGCGGTACTTTTATTTCACATTTCGGTAAACTAGGCCCTTATATAGAGAGAATAAATCACAAAGCGATTTATTAGTGCATTATAGCATCCGTTAAATAATACAATCACATTAATACGGCGCAATGTGGAGTGACGACTCATACACATTAAAATTCAAGCCGAGAACAGTCCAAAGGGAATACTGTATAAGAGGCCAATTTAACCGAATTGTTATCCGTAGGGTTTAATTATGTCTTTGTGGAGGCAGACAGAAAATACGTTTAGGAGAAAAAAAGTAAGGGATATTAGGAATAATCTCCGACATAAGTATTAAAGAGTATAAATTTTACCCTCGTAATTTAAGTATTACTATAATAAATTTTTAATATTATGCCTTTGAAATAAATGTTATACCATTTATTTATTCGTGTAATTTCCTCTTGTTTTGTATGATTTCGAACGTCGTTTTTTTTAAATTAAGACTACAAAATTACGTATGATTGTACGAAAAAAAAACATTTAAACACATGTAGTGTTCATTAGCTATAGAATAATATAAATTTCTTATCAAAAAACGACCAGGCTGATTTACAATCCTGTCAAATACACACCCATTTCTAGGTAATGCTCTACATTGGCTTACCATGCACGTGTACTGTTCTTGTTTAAATTACTATGACAACTCTAATTCCATTAAAAGTAAATATGTATATTACATATACACTTTCAACGGATTTATATGTATTACATAGCTATAAATATGTTGTAAGAATATTGTGTGGTCTTCTTAAATATCAAGATATAAGTTTACGTATTATCTCGACGAAGTCGATTTATCTATTATAAATTTACTATAATCATTGCAATTATTTTTGCTCTTTTCATCACATCTTGAATAACGCTTTTGGAGGGACACTAGTCCGTGATGATAGTTTGCAACGTTGCCAATCCAAAGCCAAGTTCTTGGAGAATTTCTACATATGTAATTCATCGATGGACCTATAGCTTTTCTTAATTTTTTTGGTAACACTGGATGTCGTCTTTCAAATTCAGCAAACCAAAAAACCAGCAGATTCACCTAAAGTTATGCTTAGCAGTTGATAATATTCGTTCGTCATTAAACCTTTTTTATAGTCACAATGAATCAATGCTAATCACGTTGAATGAGCAAATTACCGCCAGAATCTCCTGAAAATATGACATTTATAAAAGAAAATATTCGATGTAATAAGTGTTCTATTTTCAAGTTTACAAGCAAAGTACCAACTGTTACGATGGTGTTTAACGTATGCTACTTACCACTGTCAAACAAATGAATAAGGACGATGAAATATTTTTTGACATGACCCTCGTATAGTGCCGTTATTATTCATATATGCAAAAAAAAAAAAAAAAAAACAGGAGTATTCATTGCCATCATCGTATTTTGTAAGGACCATATAAAAAATGAGACAAAAGACCGATACTGTTCATATTTTTTGTATAAATGCTTTACATAATCAATTTCCGAAGGGACCGCATAATAGTAAAGTAAATCGAAAAACAAGATGGCAACCGTAGTACTCAAATGCTTCGAGATTTATTTGAAAATCAAAAAGCAAGGCACACATATTATAATGTCCAATCTCCAAGTCGAAAAAGTTGTGCCATTTCCCCTCTCGGTTCCAGTGATTTCTTCTTAATATTTTATTTACGAGATTAAGCCAGTCTCACAGCCGGCGTATCGTTAGAGCCTCTTTCGTCCATTACGTCACTTTATGATACTATTTCACGCGGGAACTTCCAAGAGCGAATAAAATTGTTGACAGTCCCATGTTGCTCACCGGCAAGTTGCCAAATTGTTTTTTACTCCAAATGAGGTTAAAGCGAAAGTTTCACAGATAAATTATTTGTAACATCTAAAATTCGCTGCTGCCTGTGTTAATTAGTGAAGTCAATAATCAAGAAAGAAAAACCAGACGTACCTTATGAATATAATTAAATGCTTGTTGCTTTATGCTTTTGTGGTATGCTAAGAAAACTAAGTAAGTTTATTTTTAATGCACATTCTATCGATATCGATATGTTTAAAAATCAATATTTGAAATAAGAACCTCGGCATTTACTAGTGGTAGAGTCACACTGCGTCATGAATGGCTCGACCAAGGAAGGACTGCGCTCTCATAAAATATCAACGTAAAATGCATTTCTTCTGATGAGTATAGAGGTCTGGAGACCTTACAGGGGAAAAAGTATTCCATTTTATTCTCCAAAGTTACAACGAATCTGTATTATGATTCCTTATCGAGGATGAATGTATATAGGTGTCGTGAGCCGTAGGAATTGCTAACCATTAGCTGAACTGTGTGCTCATTTGTCACCCTCAATACTATAAAACTAGTAATGATGGTGCAAACAATGGAAGTCAGCAAATAATCAAATGCATTTTTTGAGCACTCAAGCGTACTGCGATAAATCTAATAATAATTTAATTTGTTTCGCAATTTACATGTTACACATTTAGCTAAACCCTGTGTTCCTCGAGAGCTGATATATCTGCAATGGATCACCTGTACTATTTCCTATTAGCATGTTTAGTGTAATCTAACCTTCATTACCACCGTACGCATGATAAGGACGTCTCACTTATCTTACTGGTGTAGCTCCAGTGTACTAAGATTCCGAAAATGTTGAATTATGAAACGTAATGAATAATAACATTAGAAAACAACCTGATCTCCAAGCCTGTTTCAATTTTATTCACGACTAACCTCGGACACATATCTGAGGCCTTTATTCAAAGGTCTATTTGCCTATTTTCTTCTATACGACTCTGTAAAAAGGGAAAACTTTGAATCGACTAAGATAAACGTCGGTTTAGATATATTGGCTAGCAATTCTTTTTTTTGTAATATTAGGCGCGACAAACGAGTACACAGTCCACCTGTACCAGATGGTACGAGTTAGTGATACCTAGTATTAGCTCCACCACGTAATAAAATGGTTGGTCCAGACATATATGTAATATACAACACAGTTTATATAATATTATCATTTGCTCCCGCAAATATTAATTAATTTTTTCGGAAACGTGGGCAAACGACCATGGGAGACACTACAGACATCATTCTATGGGGAGTCAATAAAAATAATTATTTACAGTTGAACACTGTAACCATAGACTCTAGCTCCAGCTTCTTCAGCACTAAGTGCATTTGGCATTGATAGAAGAATGCTACGATCCTACGATTACAGAAATCATACAAAATTATTTTCATTGTGACGACTTATTGACCGTATTAAAAAGCCATAGAATTACGAGGCCTCACTAGATTTTTACCTACTATAATGTATAAAGACTACTTTCATCTAAGCAAGCACCGCTCGAATCTACCTGAGTTTTTCTCGAATAATGCTATTGATCATAATGAAGGCGATCTTATCATCAATATAATCTCTTAGATACCATTTTGATGCACACGTTCTATAAACTACATTTACAAGTTGGACCCTGTCCTCATCAAAATGTCTAATTCTTGAGTTCAAATGACTCGGTTGAGAATATTTCCATACGACATTCATACAATTTCTGAACAATTACATTTTGTTTTATCTGTCGATATTCCAAGACTTGTTCTAAAAGAAAACCCAACATATATCGAATGCTTTGTTTCTCAGACGTTTCCCAGCAAGCTTACGTCACTCGCGTCTATCTTAAATCTATTAACGAAAATGGTGACGCGCAAGTCACGCCAAGTACGTGTTTCCTTTGTAAATGCCTCAACTATACCTGGCTGACTGGAGTTAGTTACCTATGTTATGCCTATAAGACGTAATAATTATAGGCGGGACGATTGCGTCGCCCTATAATTGTAAATGCCGATCATTGTAACTAAACTTTAATTCCAGAACGAGCACGTGCGAGTCTAGCACGCACGCTCTTTCTATGTTTGCGTTTATGAGAGATTGCTATTGCTCCCTAGGTTTTCGCAATCTAACAAAAAGGGTCAATCGCAACTGTCTTATTTAATGGTGGCTTAAGGGTCAAATTACGAAGATGATATAATAGAAGGTGAACTTAATGAGCGTGTAGAGAATGATTTTCTGAATTTCTGCTGGACCATCAGTGACCGGTAGAGGGATGGTATTTTTATATGCTGTCGTTGTTTGTATTTCACCTAGAACCTATCAGTGAACCAATTAAGGCTACGCTTTTGTTAAATTTAAGGCGATTTATCATCCGCAGGGAAATGATAGGTTTTGAGCCCAGAAAATACACTGTTTGATATTGATATTGACGCAATTGAATTTGATACGTGGTAGGAATTTCAGAAATCCTTTCAATAAAATTCGATAAGTTTTATGGAGAGTCTTCTGCGTAACTGGTTAACGTAATAGACATGTCCGTAGTAACAGAATAGAAATAAAGTCAATAAAAACTAAATTCCTGAGTTAGGCATTGTTTAATTTACCATCAATAAGGAAACAAGGAAAAATAAATTTATTGTCTTGGATCAAACCCTAAAACTTAAAACTGACAAGTTTTTCTACATAAGTTAAAAAGCTACGAAAAATATCGAAGGATTCATACGGGACGCATGTTGATAAAATGTGTACGACAATCGATAATCAACTTACAATAAACGTCAACGAGACAAATAATGATTATCAAAAAAAAGTTCCCCAAAATGTACGGCAAAGCAAATGGAATTGAAATAACAATAAAATTAGAGTTGAACACCGACAACATTCCGCCCATGCGTTTACCAAGGGTTCGAATCCCAGACCGACAAATGGGCCAGCAAACCATAGAACAATGCTTCCCTCTCGTTTTTACGGGTGCCAGAACATTTGCTTTTGCAAAATAATCTTTATTACGTCAACATTAATATACAGAAGGTATTTATGGAACGGTAATTAAATTTGTATAAATACTAGTATAGAAATAAATTTCGGGGCGTATAATCGATTATGTTGTATTATATCTCTTTACCCAAGGGATTACATGGCTGAGTGCTCAAAAGCATAAGGGTGATTGTTTGCTTAAAATACGTTACTTTTGTTTTTGAATTTAACTATAAAGAGACATACCAAAAGAAGCCTAACTTCTATTGGTATGTCTCTTTATAGTTAATAATAAAAAAAACTCACAAAACCAATTTTCAATTCACCTTGGAAATATACTGTTCTACTCATCTTAAATACTTAACAATGACCACTTGTTTAGACACACCTCATATATCTCAAAGTTATAAGAACTGAACCAAGCAGGCTCTTTGCTTTAAAACCGCTTCGCCTTAAATTTTTGAAGAATTGATCATTTTTTGAATAAAAATGATTGAGTAAAACATACAGAAATGTTTCTGTTTCGGTTTTCAGACCAAGCTGCCAATATTATTGAGGCACAAACTGTCATACCCCACTCAAGTTTAATTTTTTTTTATTTTTTTATTAATTTTATTTTTAAACAGACATGCAGAGCCTTATTTACGCCACAGACACATGGTCCTTGGTTGTATGACGTTATATGTAGGAGTCATAGAGCTATCTAGAGGCTAAGCTCGATATTTCTTTGCGTGATAGAATAAGCAACATAGAAATCCGCAATAGAACGAGGGTGACCGATATAGATCAAAAGATTAGCAAGCTGAAGTGTTAAGGGGTTCGGCAATAGGTCGTAGAACCGATAACCGATCAAGAACAAAGGACACACTACATCATAAAAAATATTGTCTTCATTTTGACGACTTTTAGCTTAAAAATAAAATTAAAAAAATTTCAGCACAAATAA
The DNA here is from genome assembly GCA_029286865.1 of Teinopalpus imperialis. Taxonomy (NCBI): domain Eukaryota; kingdom Metazoa; phylum Arthropoda; class Insecta; order Lepidoptera; family Papilionidae; genus Teinopalpus; species Teinopalpus imperialis. Next base: position 5,413,308 of record JAGSMU010000007.1, read on the forward strand.
TATAATCTCAGTTTTTATTTATGAGCCCAAACTTTATTCTGTGTGTATATATATGTGATTCATCAGTTTTCACGAATAATCTTTTGAACAGCTCTACGGAAAGCTGTGATGGTCTACAAAACTTGACGTAAGTTCGAATACAACAATTGACTATTGTTGTAAAACAGAGCTAGGAGGTAACACAAGTATTTGAGCTTAGTGGCTTAGGTTAACGGAAATGTTAGTATTGCTAACAGCATTTTGTTCGTTTCATTTTTTTTAATATTGACAAATAAAAAAAACGTGTAAAACTTGCCAGTGTCGAACTAATGATTAAGAAGTGTCCTAATTTCTTTTGACCCTCGTATTAGCAAGTGCAACGACCAGCATAAAAGTTATGAAATTCTATCTGTAGACTTCCGTTCTTAATTTATGACATATAATAGCATTTTAAAATAATAGCACTGCAGTCTTAGAAATTTTGAAATTGACGTCACCATAACGATCATAACAACAAATCTTATCCCAATTTTTTGAAGTGACGTCAAAATTTGAGTAATACATCTAAAGACCAATTAAGTTTTAATGAATCTTAATCAATAAATTTACAACCTACGATCACATGTCACAAAATATTCGAAATTAACATTTCCATCGAACATTATTAAATTTATAAGTTTATATCTATCTCCAGTAAGTCCTCCTCGATTCCCCTTACACTATAACACACAAACATCATTACGTCACACCTCATTATAGACAATTGAAAAACAAAATCATAAGCCAATTGTTTTCCGAACCCAAAATAAAAGTTATCTTCAGTCACCTGACAATAAAAGGTTGGGAACAAGAGTGCAAAGCCGAGATCAAAGCGAGGCTATCTAAATCCGACTAAGTACATTATTATACCCGTAAAATGTCTGCATCTGTTGGTTTTTTGCTATTAGATACAAATAAGCATTGATCTAGCTGGTCACCCCTCTGCAATGTTAAAATAATTCGTCACGCTGTAATGTCGCCTTTAAAAATACAACGACAAAGACGTATTTTCAATGTCAATATCATTCGTAGACGTTTAAAAGAGTTTAAGCTTTACAGTCACCACTTTAGACTCCGTTATTCTATGCGAGGATCACGGGAGATCCAATGGGTCAAATCCTCCCTAATTCAATTTCCACTTGTGCCCCTGATCTGATTATGTTCGGTGCAGTGGGTGACGTTTCACCGTTACTTATAACGATACGCCTTTAAGCACTTGTGCGGTGGTACTTTAATGTTTCTATACAAAATTAAATACAGAAGTTATACAAACCAGTATAAAATCTAAAATATACATGTGAAATAGCAACATAACACTGCGATGTTTTGTGACTGTAGGGAACGAATTTTGAATCTTCGTTGAAGGTGTAGGAGAATATGGGATGCAGTCATCACTAACCATCGGTGCTCAACTGTAACGCTTAATCTCATAAAAAATCACAATTTAATGCTACTTTGTTCTCTATAAGCAACTTCCTTATGTGTCTATGGTATGCATATAATTCCAGATATAGTTGTCCTCTTTACAAGACTATTCTGCCTTTAGTTACCAATACATTTGTTAGAAAAATGCAGCTACACATGCAAAACAAATAAAATAAATTAGCTTAGGAGAGAATAAATTTAACACTTCAATTATTATAATTTAAAAATAATACTAACATAAGAGATAATATTAGAGGTAAAAATTTAGTAGTTTTTAAATAGAGTATATATAACATAGTAACTATATTACTTCATAACTAACACAATTACTATATTACTTATTAAATATCTTATCTGAAATGGTAAAATAAAATACCTGAAAAAAAATTCGAACTACTAAATAATTTACTGAAATTCTTAATTCTTGATTGTGGAAAACATATGAGGTAAATTAATAAATGGTGGGATTTACAGTAAATATATAATAATTAGCAATAAAATACAGAAAGAACCACGCTCAGTTTGATGAGATGAGAACAGCGCATTCACAAAATACCAGCATGAAATAGCAGCTTAAGACTGCTGTATTTTGTTTGGTGAGTGTAGGAATCCGGATACCCCATCACTAGTAACGACGCATTTCATCGCAATCCTCAAGAATAACAACATATGAACCTTTATTCAATATGGATGTAGATGTGATAACCTATCAAAAGGCGAACTGTGTACACGTTTTTCAGTCCTAATATTATAAAATCAAGTCTTTGTTGCTTCTATAATTTTACATAAATATCCCAATTTAAGTTCTTCGCTGCTTCGCTGTTAGATTCTGAAATCTTTGTAGTATTGTGTGTTGTATAACAATCTATTACAACATGTTCAATAATAATCAACCGAACGCCTCGAGTTAAAATAAACTTTATAATCCACTAAATTAGCCCCGAGCATGTTAGTAAGCCAAAAATTAGAATAACATTTGCACAAGCCAATAGAGAACGCAATAAAAAATTAATTACATTTTTAATCTGCAAAAACATGCGCAGAAAGTGAATAACACGCATATAAAATATCTAGATAAATTATTTAATATTATTTGTTTGAAGGGAGTCATGTTTTGGGCTGTGAAGTTTCACAAGGTGTTAATTATATGTTTTTAACATCAAACGATAATAAAGCATTCCCAAGCCTATTTTCCGTCGTTGCTTTAGTATAATTATAGTGGAGAAAGTATCTGAAGGTTAAAGTAATGTGCCTATTGAATCATGGGTGGAAAATGTTTCATTTATTTCTTTCAACTTTCATCATAAAAAGTTTTGTTTTTTGTATTCTCGTTTTATATTATTTTCCTTGATTCTTCTTGAATGTCAACCTTTTTGGATATTTTTTTTCAATACGTACTATTTTGTTACTAATATAGTAAATTTTCTGGAACGGGGAAAAAACGCGGGAGGCTGAAATACGGGATTTTAACCTAGTTCGGCAACAGATGCTTATTTTCATATGGTGATGTTATGTATGTTACTAATAGGTTGAAGCAAATTGTACATTTATAGAAGAAATAAAGTTATTCTTATTATTTCAAGACATAGCGACTTCGCTTAGCGGTTTTACTTTACATATTCTCAAACTACTGAATGCTTGAACAGAAATCACATTACTGAAATTTTTATACCACTTGCTAAAATATTATTAATCCACATTTAATTGTTTTATCATTATGGATGTCTATTTCATCACCATCACAGACTATCCATAGTTCATTACTGAACATATGCCTTCCCCCATAGACAGCCACAATCGATCATCTAGTTTGAGTCACCTGCATCCATCGAACTCCGGCAAACCTTGCATAGATCGTCGCTCCATCTAATGGGGTTATAGGTACTACAGTCCATAGCTCTAATGTGCATTTTTATATATATAGCTTAATTTTAACTATTTTATTATTCATTTTAATAGTTTTATAGTGCTTTTTTTATTTACTTATAAATATTAAAAAATATATATATTAATTTGAATAACATTGTTATAATTATATCACTATTATAAACTGTCTCTTCTAGTATCCTCCAACAATTTGTTACAGCCCTCAGCGACCCCGAGACGTACGCAGTGGGCCCTAATGTGATTTTATAGGGACCATAGGATGCCGATTAGATGGTGCTAGTGAGGGGACTTAGGGTTCCAGGTCGCCCATTCCACGGTACTCTGTGGTAATTTAATTTTATTATCGGATACAATTTGTTTTGTCCCTTTATATTCTAGTATTTTCTACAGCGTACATCGGTTTTAAGAGGATAATATTTTCTTAGTACATATTTAATTTCCTTTAGATCTATCTAGAGCATCAGCATTTATAAAAGTCTTTATCGTCTCGTTGACTCAAAAAGAGCGTTATTCTTATTCACCAGTAATCATAGCATAGTTCAATTTTGATGTTAAAACTATTTACTCAAAATAGGAGCTAAAACTTACTGTTTGAACTTTATATTTTGTTTCTGCGAAGACGATGTAGCTCAAAAACCTCACAGAAACATTCTATTTTTGTATTCTTTTTTGTAACGGTTTATTTTTGTATTCTTTCTTTTTTTTTGTAATAATTTACGATTAATATATTATACACGTATGGTCAGCAAAGGTATACGATACCCTGCTAGATGTCGAAATGTATGCATATTTATTCAATATAAAATTTTAGACGATAATCAGGCACCACAAGTGGCACCCGTTTTAATGATATAAATACACAACAATAATTTATACCGAAATATTAAATGCATTGCATACGAAAGTAGTATTATATCACTTAGTTTTCTTTTCCAACATAAGCTAAACAGTCGCCCTATTCAATACTAGATTTCTCATCCTCCCCTAATTTAATGTGATGCATTTGCAATGTGTGAGGAAAAAGTTTAGATAAAGTATCTGATACATTTAAACTTTTGTATACAAGCGCAATGCGAAAAGAAATAAGTTACTTTAAAAAAATATAAAAAGCCGGATTCTTGCCCTCGACAGCTTGCCGCACCTGTTTACGGTCTTTTTTTTTGGGTACAAATTTTCATTGTGATTTATGTCCATTCGGAGTAAACTTCCCATGGATCATCTAGCACTACACAAGCAATATGTACCGCCTTACAGAAAAATGTAACAACCATTTGTTTCTCTTGATTTCGTGCGTGGCGACTTTTCACTGTAGTCGGTTCATCGCTTTGTTTCAGGATCATAATTATAATTATCATAGTATTATAGTGGTAGAGATATGCTGCAGTTTCTAGCTCCAGAATGGATGGATCCACTCGACCGGGATAGGACTGCACCCTTACGGAGTACCAGCCTGAAATAGCGGCATAATGCTGCTGTGTTTCGTATGGTGAGTGTAGGGATCCGGAGACCTTTATTAGTGGTTACGAGGCATTCCATCTCAGTCCTCAAAGGTGACAACGCATCTGCATTATGATTCCTTGTCAAGGGTGAATGTAGATGTCATGGGCCGCAGGAATCACTAACCATCAGGTGAACTGTGTGCTAGTTTGTTATTTTCAATGTAATAAAAAATATGTTTTGTTACTTATCATATCGTAAGCGTTTTTTTCTCGCCGTTGTCGAATTTATCACTCATAAATTTGTACCGTTATGCGGCACTCATCTCGAACAACGTTCACGTGAGGACAGTTGTCTATAAATGTTAATTTGAAATGCTGCTAATTCAATACCCATTTCTTGCAAGCTCTACTTATATAATACTTTGGATTTTACAGCGTGAACATTATCTTGACTAACCGCAGGTAGCCGGCGACCTAGGTTCATGTCTATAAACATACCCCGTCCTCTTTTAAAATCAGCAAACCAATTAAAAATTGATTCGTTTGTTCATCAGCAGAGTAAAGGCTGGGCTTACTCGTCAGTGCCAGACAAACGAGTAAGGAGTGTCTTATTTTTTTGGGCATAAACTTCCTATTGTTTAAATATAATTACTATGAGTTTTATAAAGACGATCAAATAATATTTATTGTTTTAATGCGCCTATAAATTCGATTATAGTAAAAGCCGTCATTTATATTTATTGACATTCGTAATTTATATTTATTTTATATAAGAATAATAATAACTACCCAATCCCATTTCCCATAATGTTTTTTTTTATTAAACCTTATTTATTAGATCTTTTAATTAATTATGAAGATATTATATTAAATTACATGTCACATATCACGTAAATTATCATTTAAATAATAGAAAAGAAATCTTTAAAATAGATTTTAACAGTGGTAGAGCGACACTGTAATTTTTTTCTAGCTGCAGAATGAATGGGTCAGCTTGACCGTGGTAGGACCGCGCCCTCACAGAATACCAGCGTAAAATAGCAGCATAATGCTGCTGTGTTTCATCTGGTGAGTCCAGGGATCCGGAGACCTTTATTACTTGTAACGAGGCATTCCATCTCAGTCCTCAAGGATGACAACGCATCTCCTGCATAATGATACCTTGTCAAGGATGAATGTAGATGTCATGGGTCGCAGGAATCACTTACCATCGGGTGAACTTGGTGCTCGTTTGTTACTCTTAAAGTAATAAAAAAAAAGATTTCTTTTTCGTTTTTAGTAAGTAAACAGATGATACAAAATGTTAACCTTTTGCACGCCGAGGTTTTTTATTTTTATGATGTGATCCTTTCAAGCGCTGTATTTGAGGATAATCCCATCAAAGGCAAGCTTAACATACGGCTGTAGTTGGAGCGTCTGAACTAGACTCATTCTGCCTCACATAAAAGCATTGCATTTTTAACTGAATCTAAAAACAATTACTTACAGAAAAATCTTTTAAAATAATTATGTTTTGCCTATAATAAAAATGATAAGTACATTTTTCTTTTGATTTTAGGTTGTATAATATTAATACAGAATACAAATAATTCTGAGGGATGTTCATAGAGTCGAACTCATATTCAATCAATATAACGCGGGGACCATTTTATAGATTCATTACATTAATTATTTAAGGAAAACTATAAAATATTTAAAGTAATAGAACAAACTTTATACAGTCAGTTCCAGTAATGAGTAGTAAGAAAAAAATGTCAGCATTATCAAGAACCTATAAACCTTAAAAATAACACTTAACAGTGTAAATAAATCGTATATAAGAAGACTATTAATAGTAACGAGCTTATTTTGTTAATTCAAAACTAGTGTGCTTGTGCGGTCGCGTTTATACAATGGTCAAATCTACTTTATTAATACGACGCTATATGCTGCGCTACAATTAATACACATACAACAAATACATGAACATTATATACTTATAAAGTAACGTATAAATATAAGAAACACCATTTCTGTTCTCAACCAAATATAAAAATGTATTGAATTATTGAAATGTGTCATGTTGAAATTCATTAATAGAGTGTATAAAAATAAGTTTAAACACATGATTTTTTTTATTACTTTAAGAGTAATAAACTAGCACACAGTTCACCTGATGGTAAGCGATTCCTGCGGCCCATGACATGTACATTCATCCTCGACAAGGTATCATAATGCAGATGCGTTGTCACCCTTGAGGACTGAGATGGAAAGCCTCGTTACGAGTAATAAAGGTCTCTGCACTCACCAGATGAAACACAGCAGCTTTATGCTGCTATTTTACGCTGGTATTCTGTGAAGGCGTGGTCCTACCACGGTCAAGCTGACCCTTTCATTCTGCAGCTAGAAACAAATTGCAATACCGTTCTACCACTGTTAAAATTTTAAAGATTTCTATTCTATTATTTAAATTAAAATTTACGTGTATATATTGTTAATGTGATGTTTAATTTAATATAATATATTCATAATTAAATAAAAGATATAATAAATAAGGTTTAATAAACAAAAAAAAATTGTCACGTTGAAATTGATTAATTGGTATTAAAAAAAGTTTCAACACAATACATGATTTTAATTTTTGATTGTGAACAGAACTGGTGATATTTTTTTAAATGCTGTATGCTCTGTTGTATACACGCGTTTTTAAATTTAATTTAATTTACTTCATGTAACATTATATACACATATTAGAAAATATTACATAAGTTTTAATTTACAATATTCAACACACTTTTTACTTTTCGGGTTCATTTTTTTTGTAATTCTACTATAAAAAATTGACTGGCGCGTTCGCTCAAATATGAGTACGATATATAAACAAAATGTTTGAAAGCAAAACTGTGCGAACGCGCCAATAATTTTTTTTTATCAGTCACCTAACATAAGTACTATTATAAATAAAGGTAAACGAGTGACTGTGCGAACGCGCCAATTGAAATAATTTTATCAGCAGTTAGGATGTGGGTGAAAAGAGTTAACGCGCGAATTTATCTGTACCCCCGGCCCAAAAACATGATACATGTTAAAAGAAGTATATGAGATTTACAGCACAGTCTAAGATTACTCCATACTACAGGAATAGGGATGATGAGTGAGTGCCTCTATCTTAGTGCGCGGCTTAGAGTGTATATATTGAATTTATCTATATTGATATATATGTACCTACATCACGTGATTCAGACACTCCCCGCATTAGGAAAGGTTCCATACTTCCTTATTTTAAATAACCAGCACTAACTAAAGTTTTAGAAACCACAGTTACCGATCATCAAACTGTTACCATGTCTCAAGGTAAAACAAAAAAGGATTTTTGCTCACATCACGTTCTACAAAATAAATAATGAAACTTTGCAATCGGATCTTATGAATATTGATTGGAACCGTCTACGCATCTTAGGATGCAAATTTGAATTGAATTTTTTATAACACCTATTCCAAACTCTATAGTGTGAAATTTATTTACAAATAAATTACCAACTGTAACACAGAATCATCAAACCGTGCAATAATTCAAGGATTTATACGTTGTATGAGAAGAAGTGAGAAATTACGTAAAAAGTCTAAACAGTCTTATGATAATTAAATAATTAAAATTACTAAATATAAAACTATTTGAAATAATTAAATAAATAAGTTAAAAGAACACATGAAAAAATCTATTACAAAATGCAAGGTTGAACAATAACTAGAAGAATAAAACTTAAAAATAAAGCATAAGTAAGATCTTTCATTCGAAAAAATCAACAGATTATATAAACGAGTTATTTGTTAGTGACCCGGAAATCAGTTGGTTACGAGGCATATCAACTTAATTGTCAAGGATGATAATTTACTTTTATGTGTTTGTGTGTGTATAATATGTGATACTATATATCATGTATCCCACTATGGATTGGCGCACTTAAAATTACAATTAACAGTTACATTAATGCTCCACCACACGAAATCGATCTTCAGCTTACTCGCGTACCCCGGAATTGAACAAGACCGTCTGGACACGGGCTACCACGCCTAATTATAACTTATGCTGTAAACTCATGCATACACCCTATGTCATATATCACCCCAATATTATTAAAAAAAAATCAAAGAGGTCCTTTTTAGTCATTGATTGCTACTGAATTCTGTTTATAAAATAGTCCAGTGCTGGACGCAGATGAATTAAGGATAATAAGCCGTTATTGTCACACCTGACATGCGGAATGGCTTAATCAACTCTACTCCTCATAGGCGTAACACCACAGGAACACAAACGCTAATATTTTAGGACGCAGTAGATACAATACAATTTAAGTTTGTTCACCCGTGCCGACGAATTGAATTTTTTAACCGCATTTTAAGTGTCTTATTGGCGGTAAAAATAAAATATATTTTAAATATAAATAAAGTTCAGCAACCCGCGCGAATACAGCAGTCGGATGTATGTATATGTTACTTTTCATTAGAGATAACGTAGCTTAAAATTTTTAGTTCTTTTTATATATTCTTTCGTTTTATGTCATTTATGCCATCCATTGGGCAAAATGGGTTGATGGGTTCCTACACTACTGCATCATTGCACGTTTTCAATGCAATTAATATAATCGGATTAATTCCACCAATTTTTCATTTAGGATTTTTTATTTCATTTTAGATCTGCAGCGAAATTTAAAGCCCTGCTACAAAATAAATAACAACTATATATTACAACCACCATTTTTTTAATAAATCGGAATTACTGTTATTGACAGTTTTAAAAGTATTTATACAAATATTTGGTTGTAAAACATTTTACGAATTAGTAAAATTACTAATACCACCGGATAAAGCCAAAAAGTCAGCGAATTCACTAGATTTCCTAAGAAATTATAACTGTGTTTAGAACAAGTTATCACACGGGGCATAGAAGTTATAAGTAATTCCATTATTAATGTATACAGACGTAACACTGTCATACCGTACCCGATTAACTTGGCCCCGAACATAATCACAATAACAGTAACAACCGGGCGGAATGATATACAGGATGCTACGAATATTACTAAATATAATTTACTTTTAAACTTACCACTAATTTAAAGCACGAGTAATTGAATCATTTGTAAATGTTTCGACGTGGAAGTAGCAAAAGAGGTATGTGTAATTTTTAAAACACATTCCCCCCCCCCCTATACTTCTGGTTGAGGGGTTAAATTTATTATATAATTGGAATATATTATAGATTGGTTTTAGCCGATCCTTAATTTTTTTTGTTATATGTATATTATCGCTTATCGTTAGGAAGAAAAGTTATTTATTGATCTGCGAATTGGCTGTTCTCTAAGAATTACTACTTGAATTGATTGATAAATAGTGGGTAAATCATGAGCAGGAAATATTATAATATATAAGGACACATCGGCGAACACATAACGAACATCTTCATTTTACTTGGATGTCAAAATCGTGAAAAACCTCTAAAGCCCATGTTCGTTAGTAATTTTACTTATTTCATTCAAAAAAAATAATTTTAGTTAAAACTAACTTGACGAAAAAGATTACATGGCAATTTCCATATTTAGAAGCATATTTTCCGAAAGTTGAAACATCCTGTATTCATGGCGCTCCTACAACCCTTTCCCAAAAGTAATTATCATCGGGACTAAACTGCAATCAAAAACATACCAAAAACTGCTTCACCGAGATGCTTGTTAATATTGCAACAGCTATCGAATTAGATCGTGCGCTGTTAATCACCCACCTCACTCCCTCCAAGATAATTAGCTTGCAAAACAACGGCTTTAACCGAAAAACGTAATCTAATTTTCATTTTAATAATGGCAACCCTTTCGGGAGAGCAACTTTTGAATTTCCGTTTTTAGCGGTTGCGTTTAAATTAATGTTTGCTTAGTCTGGTCATAGTTCTGCGATATCCATTGTACTAACACAAAATAATCATGAAACAAAAATGTAAAGGTGAATTAAATTCGCATACAATTTGTAACTTACAATTAGAAACTAGCAAAGTAGCTCTTTATTATAAATTATGCATAAAGGTAGTCTCTGAGATAGTACTATATTCTAAATTTGTCTTTTGTCTAATTTGTGATTAATAATTTTCTTAAGTTAGTTAAGTACAGTAACTTTGTATATGTAATTTAAGACCGTTATCTGTTTCTTATCAGTCTTAGTAACAGACCTAATATTATATTTAATATGCAATATTATTATTATTATTATTTTGTATCTTATATTTAATATCTAAGTTATTTTCTATTAATTAAACTATTAGCAAAAATATATACATTTGTACTTTTAAACTTGATCCTTTTTTTATTGTATAGAGGACTAACAAGTACACAGTTCTCCTGATCGTAAGTGAATCCTTCGGCCCATAACTTCGGATTCTTCCTCGACAAGAAATTTCAATGCAGATGCATACTTAAGGACTCAGAGCGCCTCGTCACCATTAATACGGGTCTCCGGATCCCTACACTCACCGGACGAAATACAGCATGCTATATTGCTGGTATTCCATGAGGGCGTAGTCCGTCCCTGGTTAATAAAACACATTCAAGGTGTAACTAGAAGTAAACTGCAAGTGTATCTACCACTGTTATCCAAATGTGAGTATATTACTCAAGAAATCATCAGCTTCGTAGTGTGCGCGTTAGTGTCACCTAATTTGAATAAAATACTTGGTGTTATTTAATGATAATATGTAAAAAAATATGAAACAGTTATAATTAACATAGATAACACAAATAATCAACATTACAAATACATTACAATAAATATGATACAACAACTATAACTGTATCCAAATTATCTTTCAACAACACAAAACCACACGAGGGAATGCCGATAACAAATTTTAAGTAATTTTCTAGATGAGTGTAATAATTTTTACGTAAAGGGTCAAAAGAACAATTCATCTTTCTTACCTCTGTTAGACAAAACTGAGTTGCGCAACTCTACTCTCATTGCTTTGGTAATTTGTTAAAGTTAACGCACGAAGCGACCAAGTTAGGGTAAACTGAACCAAATTAACCAGGACCCTCGTACAGCATAAAGCACAAGTCAAAGCTTAAGATTTTTGTTTACCGAGGGAAACAAGGGAGGTCTCAAAGAGCGGTCAAATAGAAATGATCATTAGAATCATTTATCATTTTAATACAAGTGCTACCCCTTGTTAATAGGTTGTCGAGGGAATTAATAGACTCAACATTATTTTCATTGTAAATTTTGCGGGTTTGGACGTGTAATTGTGTACAGTTAGCAAATGGTACATAAATGAATTATATGTTTAGATGGAGACAAAAGATAAAAGATTATGGTTAGTGATGTATTATAGTCGACACATTTTAAACTGAGTCGTCGGGCAATAAATGTCACTGACAGTAGGAATGTGAACGCAATGCAACCCGTTATCGATACTTAGCTACCTGCGCACGCGGGGTCAATGCATCATCCCTAGATTATCTTTTCTACGGCCCTTTTCAGGACCACATTATTATCTATACAGTTTCTCTCTGATTACGTCGAAACAAACATTTAATCTTACAAATTAACAACTTTTATCTTCAGATAGCGTAAAATTATTCTTATTAATACTTAACATAATTTGGCATATCGATCGTACCTATCCCGTTATCGAAGTGCACCTCTACAATTCTTACGGACATCACTACACCTCTCCATTAGTCCTGTAAGTGCGAGCGAGACAGACAGATAAATATGATTTATGACCCGAAGCCTCAGTTCATAACGCGTCGACTATATATAGATATAAATATTAGTTATCATGATGATCATCATGACACATGAACCACCTGCATCCATCGACTGACTGCATTCTTACATACATAGGTCGTCACTCCATTTAGTGAGAGGTCGCGATTGTTATCGATCTGAAGCAATTTTTATAATAGGATATTATAAAAATTATTTTTTTGCAATGATTTTGCATCGATAGCCGTACGATAAACGAAACCTTGCAAATCACAAAATAAAATTAAAAAATGATAACTATTCTAAAGTTTGGTACTAAATCAAATGTTTACATTATATACCACCTAATAATATTTGTTTGTTAGAAACTAATCATAAAACAATCATTGTAATCATTGGCCATGTTAGACTTGTCTATCCCAATATGGATGAAAAACATAAGAGCTTGTTTATATATAATCATAAATCAATATGTAAAAAGTAACCAGCATACATAAATCATACACTTTTTATCACACAATTTCTGTATCGGTATTTGTCTCGCAATAGCATAGACAAAGAAAAAATATAAAATCTCTGTAGTATTGTAGGCATTGGTCTCTGTCTTCTATCTTTGTCTATGTAAGAGCCAAGCACATATTTCTCAAAGCCCATGAAACATGCAAAGCAGTCCCCGTGCTCGTTGTATTTTATACGATATTTTGTCATCTGGCTATGCTATGCGGGAACGTGAACCGGGTGCGTAAAACGATGAGAACTTTTAAATATCTTATCAAAAAGAGAAAGAATTTTGTTCGATATACATTATATTCGAAAAGCACAAAAGGCGTTGATACTAAGATATGTTCATCGGCTTATATTTTTCTTTAACACATTTAGTGCCGCCGCGTCAACGACCAGTGGCCGACAGTGTAAATAGGTGTCGAAACGAAAAAAATCTACATTATCTAGAGTAATCACACAACTTTGTGTAATTTTATTTTATTTTTTGTTTTAGTACAAAATTATAATATATTAAGACATTTTAATGGTGCCACATGACAGTTAGTAAGAGGAAGAATCGGAAACAAGAGTAAGCGGATTTCATAGTGTCCGAAACTTGGTTATTTCCGAGTCATTCAAGATTTACAAATTTTAAATAACAACCCTAGTTTAAATGTAGCCTAGTAGTTAATTATACGGCATTTTCTTTATTATAAATATATATTTTAGTTTTATAGCCTTAACTTAAAAATAGCAGCGTTTTATAATAAGCTATTTTGATTAATGAGTGTCCACTCGTTTCTATACACAGTTTCGAACAACATAAACAGATTTATACGTATAACGTGTTAATTATATCAATATGCATATAACTCTAAACGCAAATATTTGTTACTGCGTTAACATAAAAAGGACATAGGTAAATTATCTATTTAAACATTAAAAAATCTTCTAATTAAACTTAATGAACATAGTCATGTTAGTCATAACAAATAATATCAAGTATTCGATTTTCTTCTTTTTGTTTTAGTTCCTTAATAAAAGTTATAAATAAAAGTATTTTGTCATCACATTCTGAGTGTTTTCGATGATATAGATTTATTGATTAAGCCTTCTTTTTAACAAAGATAGCGTAACACCAAAATCCGCATACCGCCACAAATCCAGTACGTTATAGCACATATTTCTCAATCTGTAATAAAAAAAATAAAGTTTAGCTTTAATGATTTTCTTTAGTTTTTAGATTCAGATGGTAGACGTTCAGTACGTTGGTATAGATCTAGTTTCTAACTTCAATAATATAATATAGTATATATAATAATATAATATTTATTTATAAATTCAATTGGATAATTATATCACAATTAAAAAATAAAGACCACAATTTTAGAACTGTCTTATCTTACTTAAGAAGTTTATTTTGATTTCCATATGGTGGATTAATTGTTCTACCCTGCCGGCCAAAAGTTTAAGACCGCACATAAACAACATAATTATCCATGGATTGTAATAAAATCCCACAGGATAAATAAAAGAAATGCACATCTGCATATTCTATTGTTAGTATCTAACATTTAAAGAAGTCATACTTTTGTTTACTTTCAAGTTATAGGACAATAAACATCTACTGTTTTCAAACACTAACAAACGCTGCGGTAGAGTCGTAATAATATTTCTGTAATGTCCTCATTACTAATTTCTTTGCTTTTGTTACGTATTGGTCAATAATTAGGATTATTTAGCTCCTGAAAACACGTGTTTCTGACTTATTACTACCCGAGTTTATTTGGGTTTGTTCACAAACAATCTCAATGTGGTTTCTACAGTGAAGATGTCAGAAAATGGGAAAAGCTCGAGAAATTAGCAGTGAAGTGCGTTCTGCCATCGTTGTTTTACATAATGAAGCCGAATAAGCAAATCCGAAGCTCGCTGCACAACTGAAGTTATCGAAGACTTGTGTTCATGGCACATTAACTCGATACAGGGAGACAAGCATTTTTCAAGGCATTTTTCGGGAAGGCTGAGAGCTACCACGTCTAGTGATGATTATTTCATTGTTGTTACCAGCAAGCGAAATAGACGCTTAACGCAGAAAACCGCGTTGCAGTAAACAAAACCCGGGTTAAACTTTTATCATTGACTACAATAAAACGGCGACTGAGAGGTGCGATGTTGTATGGTCGCGTTGCCGCTCGAAAACCTCTGCGAAGGCCGCAAAACAAGAAAAAACGGATGAAGTGGGCTCTAGCCCATCGAGATTGGACTGAAGGGCGTTGGACCAATGAATCCAAGTTTGAACTATTCGGTTCAAAACGTAGCATTTACGATTGACGCAGTGTCTAAGAAATTAAAAAATATTAAAAAGGTACAAAAACATTTTAGAACAAAATGGCATTTCTTCGGAGTTGCGATTAATTGGAGATTGATTGATTTTCCAACAAGATAATGATCCAAAGAATAGCTCAAAATTATGTAGAGGATATTTAGAAGAGAAAGAGGCACAAGGGGTGTTAAAAACATGGTTATGGTTTATATTCCCAGAGCCCGGATCTCAATCCCATTGAACTTTTGTGGGAAGAGCTTGATATGAACGTCCGTAATCGTGGCCCATCCTCGCGATAAGAAATGTGAAATGCTTTATGCGAAATTTGGAACAATATATCACAAGACACCATTAACAAATTGATTGCCTGTATGCCGAGACTTGTGAAAAAGTCATAAAATGTAAAGAAGGATTTGTTGATGAAAAATCATTTTAGCTAACTATAGCCTTTTTTTGCATGGACTGTTAATATTTCTTTACGCTTTTAAAGTATATTGTTTGTGAATCAATGTTCTATTAGTTGATTAAACAGTTTGATTAAACATTTAATATTTTATTGGAGTTTTACTTTATTTTCCTACTTCAATTTTTTTCTTCTTTTTTACAATGTATGCACTACACCTACCACAAAGTCTCTCCACGCCACAGGTTGACTGGTACAGAATGCCTTAAGGCAAGTCCCTTTGCATCCCTTTTTTAACCAAATTTTGTGAGACCAATAAAGATAAAATAAATAAATAAAATATAAATATTTTTTGGTGGAACTACAAGGACTACAAACGAGTACACAGTTTACCTAACGGTAAGCAATATCCTCCATCCTTAACGAAGATTCAAAATAAACATGCATACATACCTGATGCAAGAATGATGCCTGAGAGATGGAATGCTACATTAACAGTAATTGGGTCTCTGGTTCTTATAACGACCCATGAATGATGAAAAACACCAACGTTGCGATGCATAATCGGGTTGGTATACTGTGAGAGCATGTTAAACAGTCAATACAGATAGACAGTCAATATACATATAGAAGCGATACTAGAGTTTCTTGCGCCAGTTTTTCTCCAGCGCCCACGCATTCCGAAATGGTGGTACAGATAGCCAATAGTAATAATAGTGATATGAATGTAGATAATTCTTAGTCAGAACAGACCGAGCTGAGGTTTGGCCCTTTCGGGCAACCTCGAGGCAGGCGCTCTCGCGGAACAGGGTAGAGGTCCAACCCGAGGCTCCCTCTCGAGAGCCCTTGTGCTGGTTACCCACTAATGGAGGTCTCGGCTGAGCACCATAAGCTCTCGGTCACCACTCAACCTGGTGAAACTGTATAAGCCCTCGGGCAAATTTTTTAAACTTGTGCCAGAAATTATGGATACAATATTTATATATTTGGAGAATTATTCAAAAGTAAGTGATTTAATCTCAGGTCTCTATAGACGGTTTCATAGACCAATGATATCATTACTTTTTGTATTTTTTTTTTATATATATTGTACATTTACATTTTTTATTATGTATATTTCAATTATACAAATTTCAACATTAATAACAATTTCAATTCTTGACGTAATAACTTTAGTATGCAATAATAAAACACAATAAAATTATTGATAAGATTGATATCCTTTATTTCCATGCATTTCCTAGTATTGAAAAAATTGTCCGTAACAAATAACTCTGTCACACATTTCTTCCACGCGATATTCTACTTTAAATGTGCACAACACGATGAAAGCATATGCCATCTACATGCAGATATAGCTAGGTACAACTGTCTCAGGTAAAGGTGACGATACATTAGATCATCATTTCAAAAATAACTAATATTTTGGACAATTGCAACAGAACTTAACATGATTTTATAAGCTTGACCTGTTTGTAGGTATGTATAAATGTAATGGACATACAATTAAATTTTTATCCATTTCTTGTTGTCCAAATAATTTTGAATTGTAGAAAGAACCGATGATACTACAACAATTATTTCACGATTATGACTATGCGTTGTTTTAGATTTTTAAAACTGTAAAAGTATTATTTAAATGTAGTAAAAAGTATTCAATGCTGAACAGGAAAAGAGAGAAAAGCAGATTAAACTAGTTGCTAAAAGTTACATTGCACACCTTAATGTGTAGACCAATTTAGCGGAAAGTAAACGAAGCCTACCCAGGTATCAAGCGTTTTTAAAGTGTAAATGATAACTAACAATAATTACTTTGCTGTTGTGCGTATTAGAAAATGAATTTTACCTTTATTCTATAACTTTTTGCCCGCTCTTCTAAAGAACACTTCTGTACATTTGTATCATTGTCAGCCACTAATTAGCACAGTGACACCTTTAAAAACTCATTTATAGTCAATTTGTTTCTTTTTCCTAAAGTCTATTTTTTGAAAATGATGCCTTATAAAAAATCACTGAGATATTACGTAATACGACGAAAGAAACTAAGTGTAAAATATAATGTTTATTATTAAATTACATTATTTTATATATTAAAATAAGCTAATAAAAAATATTATAATTGTGTATATTATAAATGATATACTGTATAATATAATGCTTATTATGACATAACATTATTTAACAAGCTAATAAAAAAAACCTGTGCCTGCGATTGTAGCAATCACAATGGCTCAGCTTCCTCGTTTCATCAAACAAAACAATATACTTTCACCTTTATACTCCTGACTGAGGGTTTATTTACATTTTGCATTCTTTCGCGTTCTCATTTCAGCGTAGAGCTGTATGATCGTGCTCGGGTTTCTTCGCTTTTAAATTAAATAAATAATGCATACAATTTGTGCGCAATAAACATTGGAGGTGTAGGTAGGTAGTCTTTGCGTTGAATTTCGCGCGCCCGCCCCATTGGGAACAATAACGGTTGGCGTTAGCGTTAAAATGCTGCATTTCTTTCCTGATGTAATTCTACATTGTGTTTCTATATAATAGCATTTTTACATAAACTCTTATTTTCTCAATATTTCTAGTAACAACAGCAACTTCGGATGATTAAGTTTTTTTCTTAGAAGAAGAATTAAAGAAGAAATTTAATCGGTATTACATTCAGGGTCTACATGACTAACATTAACAGTGACAATTCACGTGGCTATTTTCGAGGTTCTGGTTGAATTTTGAGATTATTATAATTAAAGGCTAGGTTTCGTAGAGAATAAATTGGTTTTATTTCATTCGTTTATCGAACATTAATAAAAGAATCAGCCTGGTTCAATTATCAAAAATAAATGAACATAGTACACTTTTATAACTAAATTGGAAGTCCTGCTTTCCAAAATTAGATATATTATTATCATTAAAAGTTAAGTCATTTTTTACTCCATCAATCCGCGTTTCACTGCAAATGAGACCGTTCACGATGTATCGGTTTACCTCCTTATATGTTTCTGCCCTTGACGGATCTGAACTATCTTTTCTAATATTAAATCTAACGTATGAATTATTCGTATGTATATACTTAGGTTCACGCTGAGATTTATGATTATTATAGTTAACCTCAACAATAAAAACACGACCTGAATCCATATAAGCGTATTCAGATATTCACTGGACATGCCAATTCACCGACGAACTCTCTCAAAAAGTTTGTAATAAACTCTCAGACTGCTTTAAAAATGAAAAGGAGAAGACATCCACCCCATCAGATCAGAGAGATAATTCTCATTGAAAGTTCTATATTGCATTTCTGATCTCATACAATAACGAAAAGTGTTTCTGATGAGACCGCAGTCAATTAGATTGGTAATAAGTTTACACGTGTTCCATAGCTAATATTTAATTACATAGCCACTAATTAATTCCGTAATTAACACCGATACATTTAGACCGATGGTTCAGTATATTGATTCCACTGCTACCGCAATGTAATAAATCACAGGTTAGCTGGTTCAACACTGCCATTATTCAATTACTAGATCTACAAATAAAATATAAGTCTACGGACATTATACGGAATACCTTTCATCGAAGTTTATCCAATATGCTGCCCTCGATTGAGAGCTTAAAGTTGTTGACTATTACGTTTACCTTTATGATAGAAGTTGTTAGCAGGACTCAACTAAGTTCAGTTCAGTTGGACTAGTTAGGTTATTTCGTCAACCTGTCTGGTCACCCAAAGCCTTTAAATATAATCGCTTCACCAATACTACTGATCAGTACTAACGATATTGGTAATTTACAGACATCCCGAGGGCAATGAGAAAACCTATGCTCGGGGTTTCTTTGGCGAATCGTACTCCGCCGTAGTATGCAAATTTCTTATTGCCTTTCGAATATGGAAACTGAAGTGAGAATAGGTCATCTGATGTTGTGATAAAGGGCCGGTTTCGGTTACGACGATATTATATTTGGACTTTTACCAAATGCTATCAACTAGGCAGGATAGGGTGCCGAAGGTATTTAGGTAAATAGAGTCCGTTAGTTATCGTCTCCTTCCCTCCCGTATGTAATGCATACGTAATACGGTTGCAGGA
The DNA here is from genome assembly GCA_029286865.1 of Teinopalpus imperialis. Classification (NCBI taxonomy): domain Eukaryota; kingdom Metazoa; phylum Arthropoda; class Insecta; order Lepidoptera; family Papilionidae; genus Teinopalpus; species Teinopalpus imperialis. The sequence goes on from JAGSMU010000007.1 coordinate 5,433,102, forward strand.
AGGTTCATTAGAGTTGCTAATGGGAGGATGTTTCCGGTCACGTCTGTTCTATAGTCAACCCCCCCTCCTTTCTGCAATACGTTCTCGCGGACTACTTGCGTGACAGGTACATTTTGTACATGGATCAAGACAGCATGTACGGACGGGTGATATCCGAGAGATAAAATTATGGGGGTATCTACACATGAGAGGATACTAGTGCCGACCAATTGCTGTGGAACCTTGCGTATGATGCTGTCCTAGGTATCAATCTCTTACTAGCGTGAACAATGCCTATTTTATGGACGTTACATTTTCTGGCTACCCATAATAATTTCGCCAAAAGTAGTCTTTGAATGGAGTCCGTCAATGTAGTGTAATACACCTCTGGTCAGGTGGGGTGATGATCAAAGTGACTGGCAAGAAGTGAAGTGAGCATAAAGTGCTGCAATTCCAGCAGTAAACTACCGCTGGACTAGGGATTATATTTTTGTTGAATAACATATAAAAATAGAATTTCCATTTCAAAGTCCCTTAATTCTAAAAGATATATTCGCAGAGAAAACATTTTAGTGCTCCGACGGCTGTACGTAAAGGTGCGCTCACATCGACTTATTCTGAAGCATTGTCATATTTCCGAGCACGACCCTAAGTTTGAATAGCAGTGGTCTACCTCCTGTGTGGCTATTTCCTTTGTATAGTGTTTACAATACATAAATAGTAAATAAGCACAACCAGTAAACAGGCTTATAGGGAAGTTTTATTACTGTAAGTAACAAAATGTGGGTGATATTTTTTGTGAATTTATATTAATAGCACTTTCCAGTTTTGTTATTTTGTTAAACGTGATCTTATCCCGGAGGACCAACAAACTCAGTCATACTATGGCTAGTTGACTACAGCATCGTGACCCCTTCACGTGTATGCACGTTAGGTTTTTAGCGAACTAGATAGCCTTGAATCAGATTAGTTAAGAGCCGCATAAGCTAACAGCACTAACAATAACAGAATCCAGAAATAGGTTTTTTACAGGTTTACCTGATACAGTTACATATAGTATGTCAAATTATTGACTTACTATATGAAACTGTATCAGACTGACTGTTAATTGGTCTAAAATATGGAGGTATGCAATATTCTTTTTATATGGTTGATCACCACTGTTAGCCCGAGGGCTTGTACAGCTTCACCGGGTTGAAAGGTGGCTGAGCGCTTAGGGAGACCTTTATTAATGGGTAAACAGCACATGGGTTCTCGAGAGGGAACCTCGGCTTGGACCGATAACCTGGGCGCGAACAACTGAAACATGTCATATCGCCGGGGTCGTCGAGGGCGTACCTCGGTCTCCTTCGGACGCGGGTGAATTTGTGTTTCGAAATGGGAATTTAAGAGACGGCACTCACAATCAGAGGGCTTGAATGTGTTAGGGCAGAGTTGAAATATCGGCTAGAGAAAACCAGCTTCAAGTCCGGAATTCAAGGTCTATGTGTAGATTTTCATAACGCAAGAACCACGGTGCACCGGTGGCCTTGCGAATGAAGTGATTTTGGATTCCCTGAAGTCGGTGAATGAGACGCGGGGAAGCATGCGCAAAGACGGGAATTGCGTATGTCATTATGGGTCGAATGCATGCTTTGTAAAGAGTTGTTTTTTTTCGTAATGAAGGGACATTTTGCTATTTTTATTTAGTTTTATTTGGGTGCTCGATGGTATAGTACGCAGTTGATATGCAGACCAAAGGTAAGTCTTTTATCTAATGTGACGCCTAAGTATTTTGCTGTCTTTTCCCAGCGGATTGGATGATCATACAGCTCTATAGTTGGGAGATGCAGCGTTTTGTTGCGCTGAGAGAAGTACATGACTGCCCTTTTGGTGGGGTTAACTTCAAATTTCCGAAACCTTTTCCCCTTAAGTTTTGGCTGCGGATTGGAGGGGTTTGCAGATAGCGTATGGTTCGGATCCAGATGCCGGTGTCATCGGCAAAGAGGGACAGCTCTACACCGCGATTGCACGGGATATCGTTGGTGTAGAGTGTGTAGAGGACAGGACCTAAGGCTGATCCTTATGGTTCTCCAGCACGACGGATGGGCTTTGGATCGCGTTCCCTCAACGCGGTATCGGTAAGTCTCGTATGATTAGTACGAGACGATCTCACACCGCGCTCATAAAGTTTGTATGTCAGTCCGTTGTGCCAGATCTTGTCGACCGCTTTCGCCACGTCGATTAAAAGCGCTGCTTTTTGGTACCCCTGTATGAATTTGTTACGGATGTGCTCCGTGTTGCGGTGCACTTGTTAGGTGCATGAGTACTGTTTGGATAAACCAAACTGTTCGCAAATGGGTATCCTGGGGTTGCATGAAGTCGAGCATACGAGTACGTCGTACCGTAATTTTATAGGATTTAGCACCTACCGTACTGTATATGATACGGTAGTAAAATCTACCGTAATATATGATTTTGTTATTTTCCATAACTTTATAGCTCATTATAGTTTTTTTTAAGCTTTTTTGTGACTGACATGTCATTTTTCGCCTAGAAGAGGCATCTACAATTTCACAGTATAGCAGCATTGATTTATATATGATAATACTCGTGTGATCGAAGCGGGGCATCACCGCGCTTACTTCATGATCTATTCGTTCATAATCCGATTAAATATAGTTGTACGTTTTTATAACTCAATTGAATGAAATAAAAAATTATTTATTTTAACAGCAATTTGAAATTCAACACGACTTCCATGTTGAATTTCGTTACATTGCATTGCAAAATAATTCTGCGTATTACAAAATGGCAAGTACAGATGGTAACAGTGATGGTGACGGCCCAACTACGTCAAAAACAAAAGGTACAAGCAAGTGACAAACAGAATACTAAATATAAACAAAAATTTCGATCTGAATGGTTAATCGACAAGGATTTTTCTTCTTGGTTAAGTGAGCATCCAACTGATCCACTTAAAGCTACATGCACCGTATGTGTTGCCACTATGACGGCTGATATAAGTGTTTTATAACGTTACAAAGAGAGTACAAAACACAAAGATAAACTTAAAGGGATCAGTCAACTGGCTTCAATTTCAAAAATGTTTGATAGAACTGTAATGCTCTCAGCCGATAAGAAGGTTAAACGAGCTGAATTAAAGTTGGCGGCATTTATGGTACTATGGATTATTTGAACGGTTTACTAGCCGGCATTTTCCCAGATTCAACCATAGCAACAAACCTCAAAATGAAGCATAGCAAATTACAAGTGGTCATAACTAATGTATTGGGTGTCAGTGAAAGAGTCTTTAGTATCTGATTTAAAATGCCAGAAGTTTTCAGGTTTAGTAGACGAAAGTACAGACATTGGTGTAGTTAATACAATGTGCATTACTAAAACTCGAAATTAGGACGTGTTGTTAGTCGTTTTTGGGACCTCGTACAACTATTTCAAGAATCTACGGATGACCATAGTGCTAATGCAGACTAGCTTTATAATGCAATTGTTAATTCATTCAAAGAACACAACGTACCACTACAAAATAAAAATATAATAGGCTTCGGCTCGGTTGGTGTAATCCGATGATGGGCATCCGCAACTCAGTGTCATCCAGATTTCGACAATTCTGTCCAAGGATTGTAATTATCAAATGCATCTGTCACTCACTGCACCTGTGTGCTAGTGATGCCGCTAATGAAATACCACTAAAATGTGAACAACTAGCACACGACGTTAACAATCATTTTAAATCGAGCAGCAAACGTCAAAGCCAATTTAAGGCCTTTCAAATTTTCGTCGAGGTCGATGTACACAAAATACTGTGTCCTGCCCAAACAAATGGTTATCGCTGTCAACGGTTGTAGATCGATTGCTGGAACAATGGGACGCCATACCTCTTTATTTTGACAGTAAATGGTTAGATGATCGTGAAAGCAGAGAAATCCATAAACGACTAAATTACCCAATCATTAAAGCCTACTATTATTTTCTGTCTTGGATGTTACCCAAGTTCACAAATGCAAATGCTTAATTTCAAAGTGAAAGCTCTGTTATTACAGAAATGAACACTAAAATGAGAGACTTATATAGAGATCTGATCAGTCTTGTGATGCAGCCGGAGTGCACGTGTGATGACAAGCTCGACAACATCCTACCAACGAAAACCTTTATTTGAATCTGGACGATATTTATCTTGGACTCGGTGTCCGCATACAACTATCGTTACCAGAAGTGACAAATAATGAGAATGAGTTAAAAAAAAACTGCAGAAGATTCGTAATTAGATCTACGATTGAAATAAGAAAACGGTACAGCCTCGATGATCAACTCCTACACGCAATTTCTACACTCAGTCTAGAAGCTTGTCTGTCACACGAGAAACCCACCACTTTGGTCTCTTTTTTCACATTATTGCCACGCATAGCTCCCAAATCATTACTGGATATAGACGACCAATGGAGAAGTTTGCCATCTTTCAAACAAAATAAACTGGATATCCATCATCCTCCTGACATATTTTGGCATCAGGTATATTTTGGACTGGATATTTTGTACGGATAATTTTATTATTGATAGTTTATAACAAGCTAATACAGTTTGTTTTTACTTTCAGGTCGCCCAACTACAAGTGAATTATGGAAACTAACCGTTCGCAAGCTTGTCCAATTTCATGTTTCAAATATTATGCCTGTCACACTCTAATGCTTACTGTGAAAGAGTTTTCAGTCAAATAAATAATATGAAAACGGACAAGAGGAACAAATTAGTTACCAGGAATTTGTTAGCTGAACAATGTATCAAAAACGTGGCAAAAATTGTGTTGATTTCACTCCAACGGATAAAATTATTAATATGATGAACGCTTCGATGTATAAAAATGAATAATGAATATCTACTAACAACGTGGCTTTTATTTAATAAACTGATTTACCGTAATGTTTCCGTATTTTTTAATTGATAACCGTACAATCTACCGTATTTTCGAATGAACGAGATGGAAACACTGTTCTTGTCTATGAACAAGATGGAAAACTAAGTTAATAAATATTAAACACGTAGATCAGCAGTAATTGAATGCTTTACTTTTGAATCATATTTTTATGATGTATTTTAAATTTGTGATATTCACATTTTCTTTCACGTGTTTATTTTTTGCATCCGTAAGTATAAAGTTTATAATGATAATTTTTTAAGATTAGATAAGATAACTCTTGTACACTTTAAATAAATCCTTATTTATTAATGTGCTTTTATATTATAACAAAGGTTCTTAATATACCCTCTATCATGTAAAAGGCATCTGTTTTATAAATTTATATGCCCTTGGTATGATAGAGATTGTATAAACAACACAAGTACATGTAGATACTGCTGCAAGGGACGGTAAAGAATTTTTAAATCTTTCTCTTTTTTTTAATCTCAAATTCTTTTTCTCAAAACAATTGTGAAGTTACATATACACAATTCTTCCAGTCTTTCTAGTTATGTTTGACATTACTTTCTATTTTAGGCTCAGTCTTATGAAGATAAAAGATGTATGTGCGTTTGTCCTAGTCCAGCTGCAGTCCTCAATAATACTACTGGGTCTGACCGCAAGCTCTACATTGGAAATGTCCCACCCAACAAATGGTAAATTTTACGTTTATAACATTTGAAACTTAATATAAGAAATTGTCAAATTTTACAATAGTGAATATTGAGGTATTTGATTTTTGTTTTCTAAAAGAAAAAAATTGCGAAAACTTACATGGAGCAATATACCTCTAGAAACAACACTCACTTACTATGTACAACTGGAAGGCATTTCACTTCATGTTATTTTTGTTGTTGTAAAACTGTAATTCTTATGACAATGAAAGTTGACTTTCAATTCATTATGGAAAAGAGTTGTGACAGTGATATATGTGACACAGATATTTATAGTAAAATTAGTGGTTCTACAATCACATCACAATATATTAATTATAAAGTGGAATAGAAAAAAGAGAAAACTGCTCCCAGTTTCCTTTCTACTCTGAAATGTATACAGACTGTTACTATTTATGTAATTTTGCTTTACTAATACTATAACCTTACCTTAAATTAAAATTTAATAATAATTTATAAAAACAATATTAAATTAAATAGCTATTGCTCATTAGGATACAACCACTCTTCATACAAATAAAAAATCTTTTGTTAGTGAACTAACTTTGGTAGCAGAAGAGTCTAAGTGCTCGCTATTAATTGACAGTATGAGAGTGAAGCTAGTTCAGTATCCCTGGTGCTGGCATTAAATTTTTAATTGTGCTTTCTGGTAAAGTAAAACATTGTGAGGAATTTGGCATGTCTATATATATAATAAAAATATTTTAAATATATGTGAAATCTGATAATCCACAATGGTTTAACATGGCAAACTATGTTCCAGCATCCATTCTAGGGTGAGGAGGCTTCAGCCCAGCAGTGGGATTCATATATATAGGCTGTTACCTTACTACTTTATTACACATAATGGAGTAAGGTAGAACAGATTAATATTTCAAATTTCTATTCAACATCAGGCAATTTAAATATTTATTGATTATTAATCATGATACCTAAAGTATTAGTAACAATGAACATAACTGAGAAACAGATGGGAAGGCTTGCTCAAAAAGATTTACTAAACATTCTATTTTTTTTTCTGAATTTGGCCCTTTACTTGAAAAGTTGATGTTATTATTAATTCCAGGATTTTATGTTGTAAAATCTTAATAGTTGGAAATGTCATTTACAATAATTCAAAAACTTCCAGTGACTGTGATGGTGTAATTCTGCCCCGAGTAGGTGATATTATCAAAAATCGTCAACAAGAATTTTGTCCACGCTGTGAGTGCAAATATGAAAGTAGAAACACCACTATAATCAAGGTAAGAATATTCCTACCAATGACATATGACTTCAACTTAAACTCATACCAAATCAGCGTATTATTAGTCCCATTTTTTTGTGTATGTGTTTTATGCTGTTGGCCCTCATAGCTTCTACAGCTTCACCGGAACGGACTAGCAAGCATGAAGGCATTAGTCCCCACTTAAAAATAAAAATCATGATTCTAAGCCCACTGCAAGCTTCCCACAAATTTTCATTGGTTGTTGCTTGATTTTGCAGTGATCTCATCTCTTCTATAATTTTTTTGAAACACCATTGTTAAGACTGGTTATTTACTAATAAAGTTTGAAATAGAATACTTTTTCATGAGTGGTTGTTGCACAAGCAGAAGTTCTAATTGATTTGCTAAATTGTTGCGGACAAGGAGCCCATTGTCTTATTATTATTTGGGTGTCAATGTTAGGTGTGATTACATCTACTCTCATGAATCATTCATGGATTCCGTATATTTTATTGCTCTTCCGATGATCACTATTGTTATTCCGTATAATCCATGTAGGATTCCTTTCAAGCCGAAACTAACCCCTGTGGCTGAATATAGTTAACTTTACATACCCATAATTACTTACAATCATATGAAAAATGTGTTTGTTTGGTTTCATAACCAGGTAGAAAGACAAGCACCTGTTATGAACATAGGCCTAACATAACATGGTATATATACCAATGTCATCAGATTTTTTTTTAAAAGAATGTCTTTTTTATAAATTATTGTTACAGGTGGTGGTAATAATAGTCATATGGGTGATAATGCTGTTAGTGGTTTACATGGGATTTCTCATCTGCCTTGATCCACTTATCAACAAGAGAGCTAAAGCATCTTATCAAGAGCATACCAATGAAGATGTAAGTTGTGTTTGAAAATATCTTAACTTTCAACACCTTGAATCTTACACATAATACACATGACCCAATTTTAATGTTGTAAAAGCAATTTTGTATTAATGATTTTAATAATAATAACGGTGTTATTTAACTAATGAATAGCTAATGGTATTTTAAACAAGTTGCTAGAAATTTAAATAATTGTCTAGTCTTCAATGTTAATATCATTAAAGCGTCAATGGCTTAGTTGCTTACAATCTGCGAACTTAACGTCGTGGATTCGACTATATATACGACATGGCACCTAGAATAAAATTCTGCTAGTGAACTGTTCAAATACGCTCTGTGCATGGCACGCGTTGAATAACAATGATAATCTATTTTCATAGAGGTTATTTGATAGCTTCGCCAATACAGGTTAGAATACTTAAGAGGTTCTCACTACGTCGCTCAGGCAAGTTAATTATGGCACTTCCTTATTTGCTCTATAAACAATATTTTGATTTCGAATACAATTAACAACTTTTTTAGTATGAGAAATGTAATTTGTATTTTCTCTGGGCTAGTGTGCTGAACCAGTAATAGCTTTTTTCGGGGATTTTTTATCCATATTAATATTATCTTTATTAAGTCATCTTGGATAGCATGGAAGATACCACCTTTTCCCTTCCTTAATAAAACCTTAATTTTCGCCAACTAGTGTCGGTGAGTTATTTTAGTTTCTGAAGAAAACTTATACGGCAGTGTACGAAGCAGAGCCATCAGTTAGTCATGTAATGGTACAAGTGTGGACAATATTATACGGTACTAAAAAGAATCGTATAAATTTACTGTTTCAGGATGAAAGTACTATCAGCAGTCCTTCACAGCAACTTGGAGCTAGGAGCAATGTTCTGAACCGCGTCACTCATCAACAAGACAAGTGGAAGAGGCAGGTCCGAGAACAGAGACGTAACATATATGACCGACATACTATGCTTAACTAACTACCAAAGACAACATAAATTGCATAATAGCAACCCAGTATTAAAATCGTCAAATCCATAGTAAACAAAACAAAGGATGTAAACAAAACATAAAATTGGTATATATTTCAATTCATTCCCATGACGAAAATCTTTTAAAGTATTTTTTTCAATCTGCCATAATGTATACTATACTCTCCATTTTATTAATCACCAGAAAAAAAGGGCAAATAATTTATAGAATATACAAGATTGTAAATATTCATTAGGAAGTTTTGGTGTTTTAACAATGACTAGGTTATTAAATATTTTTTTAGCTGGCACATTTTAACAATAAAATAAAAATTATTGTGGGATAATTTTATCGGAATTGATTATTTTTTAATCTAGATGTGTTCTGTAGATGTGTACCGTAATGCTTTATTTCTGTTAGTATAAAAATATATGAGCACTGTTTCCTATATAATATAATAAAATGTTATGTTGTTGCATAACATAGGTAGTGAATAAAAAGTAAAATCTAGAACATATTGAAGAATTACTAAAAATAAACGGCAAGCAATATTAAAATAGCTAAACTAGCTTAAGCAAGCTTTAAAGGGTAGCCTTGGCTAAGTAAGATAAATGTATGGAACTTTAGATTCTCACTTGTATGTCCCTACTGTTTTAACAGTTCATATATAGATAAAATCATATACTAATCGAGTAAGTTTGTAGGTCGGCTTTTTGCTACCTCCTTGAATGTTAAGAACTATGTAATCAAATTAATTATTTTATACAAACTCAATTTTTAACTTCATGACAGGAATATAATTAAATGCAAAATTAGAATATACAACATTATAAAAAAATATATGATTGTTATAAATATTGTTTTCGACAAATCATAACAACGAATTTTTATTATACATCCCAAGTATTTTCCACATGGATTGTTAGTTAGCTCGATTATGTAATTTTTATTTTGCATATGTTAAAAAAGAAAAAAATATAAAATAATTACTTGCTGCCCTACTTACTAACTATACTATTATTTATCCTATGCTGAATTATGCTTAAACGTAAAAGAAACATTTTAAAAACTAACTAATTAAATTATAAAATTGTGTCTTAGTAATTAATAAAACGTGTTTTAAAATTTTCTATAATAGTATTAATTTTATAATTTGATTTCTCTTTTTTTGGATTTTTCTTTACGTTTACCCATAATTCAGCATAAGATGAGAACAACAAATATCTACCATGAAACTATTACCTATTTATTGAGTTCCATTACATTTGTCATGATCAGATGTAGATAAAATGCAGGTGCAAAGTACGTACAGGTGCCAATAGATTTTTTAAGTGTATACAAAACATATTTTTAAAACAAGAAACGGAAACTTTGTTATATTCAGTTATTTATCGCATATTTTGCGTCTGGCTGTATTAACACGTTCGTCGCCCGACACCCATATCTGAGTAACGGGTGAGCTTCCATCACCATATGTGGGTGACGCTCTTTTTGAAATTAATAAGATTTTTAAAAGCAATTTAATGGAATAAGCTCTAAATGATAAATATAGGATATGCAACATAAATATATACATTAAATTATTTATTAATTTGTAAAAAAATTGTTGGGGTCTTTAAAAAAAAGCAGTCTTCTCAACTCTGGGATAAGTAAAATGAAATTCCAGAGAGTCCTGTAGCCGCCGACAAGCTTATCGCAATTCCTATTTCGAAACAAAACATTTTATTTTTTACAATTAATCTAAAATCAGATTACAAGAGTCGCATTGTTGATATTCCTGCTTATCCCTTGTTTATGTTATGGCGCACCGACAATCGGATTTAGACCTCGCGAGAAACTCAACCGAATCGGCGCTGATCGACGAACGTGTAAATTGGTCAGGATGAAATAGATATTATAAATTATATATTTTTATAATGGATAACACGTTTTATTAATTGTAAATAAAAATAGTTTTGAATACAAAATAAAATTCGATTTAAAATAATTATATAGCACATGTTACAGCACTTAAAAGCTTTTATAAATCAATGTCGTCTGTAAAACCACTAATTATGTCAGAATATTTCTATGTTTGAGATATTGAGAAACATTTAAATACCTTATAGTTCTGGTGTATAGCTGTTAAGGTTAGGCAAGGTTTCATACTTAAAAGTGAAATAGATCAAAAATATGTTTTAACGTCAACATTATTTCAGGGCAGGACCATACAAATCTACAGTTGTAGCTTGACATGACGCATGACGTCAACTATACATAATATAAAATTACAACAATAGGTTTCTTACCCAAAGTAGTGTTATTAACGTTAATTTTAAGAAAACAATTTTTTAATCACATTAGATTTAAACACCATTGGTAGCTATGGTGAACTCGTCGCAGCTCTGGAGTTTCTTGCGCCACTTCTTCTCCAGCGCCCACGCATTCTGAAGTGGTGGTACAGGTAGTTAATAATAATAGTGATATTAATTAAGATAATCCTCTGTCAGAAGCAACTGACCGAGCCGAGGTTCGACACCCTTGAGTCAGACGCTCTCGCGAAACAGGGTAACGGTCCAAGCCGATGCTCCCTCTCGGAAGCCCTTGCGCTGGTTACCCATATATAGAGGTCTCGACTGAGAGCCATAAGCGCTCGGTCAACTCTCAACCCGGTGAAACTGTAAAAGCCCTGGGGCTAACAGCGGCCATAAATCCGAAAAAAAAAAAAAAAGATCGTCGCAGCTATATTAACTGTAATACATTATACATTAGCAGCTTTTATTAATATCTATTCTTTATAGATAAAACAATTGTTACATCTATAAAGAAAGTTAATATGTATAGCCTATACCTATTTTATAGTTGTTACACTTTTAATAAGGGACGAATTCATTTTGAATTGATAATTAATAGAAACGCTATCATCATAGCATATGCGTGGTTTACCTTTTTTTTATTTACAGTTGTTCGCTATTGACCTGATGTTGCATCTATAATGGTTTATTTTTAATAAAATATTTAATAGACAATATATAAGTAATGAATACTAATATATAAGTAATGAAATTTCAATAGTAACTGGAAAATTGATTTGAAATTATGTATTTCTGTAATATTGATGAATCTAAAAAAGAACATAGAACTGTTTATAGTGTCATACTTTCGTGTGTGTGTTTGTATGTTGTGTTTTTACAATTATATTAGATATGTAAAAAAATTACACTTTATATTGTACCCAATCAAATCTGTATTTTTTGCATGTTAACGTGGTAAAATATAATTATTGAATACATAGTTTTATATATAAGATTATGAATTAATTTTTGAATTTTTCGCACCACGTATATTAAATGTAGAAAATTAGTGCAAGCGTTTTCATGTTAATTTAATATCAAAATGCTGAATCTATTTAGTTTGTAATAACATTTTCTGACATAAGATTGGCACTACTTTGTAGTCCACGCGGGCAACTAGATTAGCTAAAACGATGATTTAATATGACAACTACGCCAAAAAACGTGTAGGACTAGCTCTAAATTTAAGGGTTTTCTTCAGTATTTAGGATTTATGTAAACAATATGTTATATTGCTCTTGCCCTATACTAATATATATACGATTATATACTAAATGGGTTAAAAACTACATAACCAGCATTATTTGTCACGTCTATATATATAAAATTGAAAACCGTTCGTTAGTAAGCGCATCACTTGAAAACGACGATTTGGCAATTTCTTTTTAACATTGTAATGGCCCGTATAATGTTTAATGGTAAGACAAATTTGGGAAGGTGCCCGGAGAATTGATAAATTCGGAAAAAAACAATAATTACATTTTGTAGGAATTCAAGATCCACAGATAACTTATGGATTAGAATGATGGATATATATTTTCATTTTCATAAATTCACCAAAACAATTAAAAGAAATTTTTGAAATTTTGCTGTACGTCTTTCTGGTCACCTAGTATTAATACAATAGTGTCCCCTAATAGTATAATAGTCACATAATATTAATGTTATTGCAGACAACAACAACAGTAATCGTGTGAATTCGAAACTCAATGGTACATATTGATTTTTAAAACTCATTGGTTCAAGCAATTCGCTGTTTGTTAAATTGCTTGAACCAATGAGTTTTTAAAATCAATTTGTACGCGATATCGAGATATGCTCTCAATTTTGGCGGCTTTTCGGTCAAAATATTTTAGTACACTTAACAATAAAGTCTTTTTCTTTTCGTATAAGTATTACAGAGTATAAATACATTTTCGCCGGAAGTTAAAACTACATATGTTATTGACTGTTACAAATAGTATTTTGAAACCAATTATGTTCATAAAATATAAAGTAATATATAATACAATGTTACAATTTTAGTAAATATATTTTTAAATGTCAAAATCTGCCAAGCACCGTTTTAAAAATGATGGGTAGGACACACGAATATAAGCCGAAGAGAGTTTTTTTTTTAATTTTTCAAAGACGTTAGAATAAAAAATATATTTAATTAGTAAAATATATGAAAAAAGATACAGATTAAAATATCTCACATTTTTCTGAAGAATAATAATTATGATAAAAAGAAAAAGGTTTTGTAACTAGTTCAATAATATTCATAAGCTATTACATTATTAACCTAGTTAGAAATATTTCTTGTTATTAATATTACAGCAGTGCTATGCCGATGAGACTTACAAATTCATATCAGTTAATCATGCTCCATATTTTTATATATTTTGTGATTGGAATGTCTTAATGATAAAATGGTGAAATGGAAAACTATAATAAGCACTATTTGTTTATTTGCTGTAACAAATAAATACATTAATCTCATATTGGTTACATTATTTGTAAGCTCACTTCTCACTGTTCAATTATATAACTTCCCTTCCACTGAATAAAACCTAAACAGCTAACCACATTTAAATCACAATATTAATGCAGTAGTGCAGTGCGTTAGTGTTGACAACCATAAACATGATTTTATAAAACCGTCACTCATCTCCATCCTCATTCATTAAAAGGAGATTATGCGCCTGAAACAACAACACATAATATTAAGACAGTTCATAACTTTAAATAATCTGAGGTGTATACCAAGCATATTCTTTACAGGTGATGTTTTACAAATTGTGATCATTACTGTGAAATTATAACCATATCATATTTCGTCATAATCATAAACACTTGAACTCCTGTGTTAGGTTTCGACCTGCTACGATTGTGTGTGTTTAAAACACGTTATCTGTGATAACCTTCCTATCGGAAATCTGTAAAGTTTCTCAGTCATGCATATTCTTTATGTTAAGCTATAGTAGGCCAAAGCAGAATATCAGCGGGATGCCTTGAGCATCACCAAGCCGAGGCTAAAGTTTATATTTAATTTTTTATCTAATTTTGTTAAACTAAGCTTTCTTTGCTGTATTTCTCCTTCTGGCGAAATATGCACCAATACCAACACGAGGGTATGTTATACATTTCTACATAGATGAGCGTTATGGACCCTATAACCCTACATTCATAACATTTTCAGCAAAGAAAAAAGTGACCACTACAAAAGGATAACTTTTCCTACCTTTAGTTCGATAAAAACAAATTGTATTTATCGTTTACTATGTTTTAAGAAAATAGCAAAAGAGAATTATCCCCTTTGACAAAAAAAAATGTTTAATTAGCGCTTCGAATAAGGTTTTTTAAAATTATTATAGATATATTAAAAGTTTGTGATTAATGAATAATCCAATTTACCTCTTCAGTATCCAATTCCATATACCTTTTCACTCGTTTATTCTTAATCAAAGGATCTAAACACATCAAGAATATCAGATATACCGCCAACAGCGTTAGGATCCACAACACCATTATCACTACCACCTGAAAATAAATATAAATAAAGATAAATAGTAGTGTCCACATTAATAATGTCTGCTAGTTTATTTAAATAAACTGCAATAACTGTTGTATACCTAACCGATACTTGCGTATCCCTAATCAGCGAGCCTCGCGCTCGCTAGTCTAATTAGATAAAGCTGTAAAGGTCTCTGGACCAACAGCAATACTCACAGAAAAAACAAGAAAAAAAACGCGACACCCGAGGCACTCCCTCGACGACCCCGACGACGCGATCAACAGTGCCCAAGCACTCCATAAATCACTACACATATACACTGCACCATCATACCGCCCCCACCGTCGCAAATAAAATTATTCGCGATACCGCCATGTCACAGGCCGGTTCTCACTCAACAGTCAACACTGATAGAAGCGTCGCTGGAGTTTCTTGCGCCACTTCTTCTCCAGCGCCGACGCATTCCGTAGTGATGGTACAGATATTTATTTAGACAATCCGTGGTCAGAAGCAACTGACCGTGCCGAGGTTCGGCCCTCTCGGACACCCTCGAGTCAGTCGCTCTCACGCAACAGAGTAAAGGTCCAAGCCGAGACTCCCTCTCGGGAGACCTTGTGCTGGTTACCCACTAATAAAGGTCACGGCTGAGCACCACAACCGTTCGTCACCTTTCAACCCTGTGAAACTGTAAAAGCCCTCGGCTAATCGGCCCTAACCGCGGCCATCAGTTCGAAAGATAAAAAAATGTAGAATGCATGCTTTCCCGAACAGGACCAGCGGCAGTAAACGGTACATTTGGCAGTTTGATTGCACCAAAACAGACCAAGACAAAAACCTAGCCGACCTTGTGTAAACCAACTCCCGTCATAAATATTTTGCTTGTTAAATATAATGTGGCTTTCTAGATCTTTTTATTATGATTCTGATATAAAAACACCCGCATGAAGTGGATATACCACTACACATATTATAATGATATTTACGTTAATCAATAGTTTGTTAATATTAAGATCAGAAAACTATATTACCAACACTTGAATAAAAAACTATTTTTAAAAAATTGTTTGTGTTGCCATGGACCTATTATAGCCTAAAAAAGATATCTTGCAAAAAATATATATATAAATACCTGACCTCTCACCATGATAATAGTAGTATTTCTGGTTTCATACTTGCATTCACAGCGTGGACAAAACTCTTGGGCACGGGCTATTATCTCTTCACCCATTCTTGGAAGTATAACTCCGTAACAATTGCTGGGAAACGTAACATTGCTTTATATGCATTTTACATCACTGTATATTGTACTTTTAAATTTCATCTACTGTCTTTTTAATCTCACATTTAAAATTAATTAAAGAAAAATTAAATTAGTGTGCTATCATAACAATGATTGATGCATCTAGTCGTATCACATATCTAATAAATTTTGGATATCGAAATGGACGGAAGGGGTAGGCCGTTTCTCGTTGAGTACCAAATGGCGATGACCACAGAGGTCAATCCTATTGTTTGAAATCATTCAAGAAGCTTACACCTAGCGGCAAAGAGTTACCTTTTCCCTGTATTTTTACTCATCGTACGGTAACACGAAATCTATACTCGCCGCAGTATTTTTAAGACATCCACGGGAATATATATCTATATCCATTTATCGGATTTTTTTTCTCATAGAAACTCACTATTTTAGAAAACTGCTTAAATCATACCATTTGTTTGGCGGTACATAATCAGTGTAGAGTTTTCGATCTTTACTCGAGGTATTAAACAGAGTTGCTGGACTTGGACACACACACCGACATCGCTTGTCTTCAAAAGCCTGGCTCTGAAACAAAACATCTTCGACACTGCCGCAGCAAAAGTCCAAAATGAACAATTTTTTAAAGCGTATCTTTCAAAACAAGCTCACTTTTATGAAAAGTAGTCGAAGTTTCTAAATTGTTTTTGTGCAGCCCTATCGTCGAATTTAAGAAAACTATACTAAACGAAAATTGTACTATAATATGTGCTTGATTGTGAACTAAAAGAAATTTTAAACGAAAGAATAGTTTTTTGTCTGTCCTATAGTCCAGAAAGTTATTCTACTTGTTCAGAAATTCATGCTTTTCTACATAAGATTTAAATAAAATATGTGAAGAGGTTTGAGCGACGGGATAGATTTGAAAATAGATCTGAATCAATTGAGAGTTACATGCGGAATAATGTCCACCAGTATACGACAATTACAAAACATATTTGTTTTTGTATATTTTATGCTAATTTCATTAATTGAGTTGTAACTAAAATATATAAAAATAAATTATACATACTGTACTGTATCTAAACTCCCTATTTAAGATTTAAAATATGTAAAGGATTTATTAAATACGAAATACTGGACAGAATTGAAAATGGATCTGTATTAATGAAGCCTGTATGCGGAATAATGTTTACACAGAAAGTATGATAGTAACAAAATGTACGATATATTTTACGACAGTTACTGTAAATATTAAAAAGCGGCAAAAAATTGCGAGTTAATGTGTAATAGAAGTGGAAGGGGAGTAGACGAGCCTAATACTGGTCATGTCCTGAGGTCCTGCGTCTTGCGGCGCGTGTTGCATATTGTACATATAAAACAACTCAACAAGAGTTGACAACAAAACAAACAACTCAAAAATTTCTGAAGGCCTACCTAGTAAAAAATAATTAAAGTAAGCAAGCATATAATTACATGGATCACATAAACTAATTCTTTTGAAGTCGATTAAAATGAGGGACTTGTTGTGGATACAAAAATGCATAATAGAAGACTATTCTATCATTAGAGAACAAATGACTCATATACTGTGTATCAAAACCAATTTGGATGCCGATGCTATAATAAAGTTAAAATTATGAAGTTCATAATCCAGAAACACAGTCAGTCAACAAAGAAATCAACTACTGTAAAATATAAAAATTAAAGAACATGAAAATGAACTTAAAATATGCAGTAACTGCACTCACCGCCTGGCTCATACCCAGGTATAATACTATGGGTAGATTTTTTAAAAATGGATTGATCTGACATCCCTTATCAGTTAGTTGTCAAACGTTGACTGGTAAACTTTTCCCTTATTATTAAACATGAACATTACCTGAAAATTGACATATATATTGAAGAGTGTGTTGCCCTATCAGAACAAGGCCAGAGTCAATGAGAAGTGGCTTGAGCATTATACATTACCCAGTCTGCAACATCCAGAGTTTACTGGCGATACAAGTAGACTAGTAGCTTTAACTGAAGAAGCATATCCAGCAAAAGAAGGTGCACATCAGAGGGATGACCAATTCATCATCAGTATTTTGCTTAGAAATCAGGCGCTCTAGCATTCAAGCGCAACAGGAGCTCAGAGAAGCGCAAGTGGCTTTTAGCGGCTGGACAGTCAGAAATCTAAAGGCCGGCCACTGGCCCAACATTTAACTACCCTGCTATAAAACAGCCCAACTATGTTTTGCAAGAGAACACATAGACAGATGAACAGTGGAGCCCTGTTCTCTTCTCAAAGCGGTGTCTCCACAGCAGCGATACACAATGAGTCTACAGAAGACTTGAAGAGTGATTTGCATAGTACTTAATAAGTGAAAGTGAGTGCAACAAGTTGACAAGCTATGACATCAGAGCTTCAAGTTGCTCTCTCTGAAGAATGTGATGGCCTTTGTCAAGAGACAGTGAAAAACCTTATGAAGAAGCGATCAGGAGCTGTATTTAGAGCCAGGGGGGGTAACACTTAATTTTGAATTGTTTTTCATTATTTTATTTATTATTGTTTTGTCTTTGTCTTTATTTTTCTTTCAGTGAATGTTTAAAACGAATTTTGTATAAATATATATTTGTATTAATAAGGATTTATTAAATACGAAATACTGGACAGAATTGAAAATGGATCTGTATTAATGAAGCCTGTATGCGGAATAATGTTTACACAGAAAGTATGATAGTAACAAAATGTACGATATATTTTACGACAGTTACTGTAAATATTAAAAAGCGGCAAAAAATTGCGAGTTAATGTGTAATAGAAGTGGAAGGGGAGTAGACGAGCCTAATACTGGTCATGTCCTGAGGTCCTGCGTCTTGCGGCGCGTGTTGCATATTGTACATATAAAACAACTCAACAAGAGTTGACAACAAAACAAACAACTCAAAAATTTCTGAAGGCCTACCTAGTAAAAAATAATTAAAGTAAGCAAGCATATAATTACATGGATCACATAAACTAATTCTTTTGAAGTCGATTAAAATGAGGGACTTGTTGTGGATACAAAAATGCATAATAGAAGACTATTCTATCATTAGAGAACAAATGACTCATATACTGTGTATCAAAACCAATTTGGATGCCGATGCTATAATAAAGTTAAAATTATGAAGTTCATAATCCAGAAACACAGTCAGTCAACAAAGAAATCAACTACTGTAAAATATAAAAATTAAAGAACATGAAAATGAACTTAAAATATGCAGTAACTGCACTCACCGCCTGGCTCATACCCAGGTATAATACTATGGGTAGATTTTTTAAAAATGGATTGATCTGACATCCCTTATCAGTTAGTTGTCAAACGTTGACTGGTAAACTTTTCCCTTATTATTAAACATGAACATTACCTGAAAATTGACATATATATTGAAGAGTGGTTGCCCTATCAGAACAAGGCCAGAGTCAATGAGAAGTGGCTTGAGCATTATACATTACCCAGTCTGCAACATCCAGAGTTTACTGGCGATACAAGTAGACTAGTAGCTTTAACTGAAGAAGCATATCCAGCAAAAGAAGGTGCACATCAGAGGGATGACCAATTCATCATCAGTATTTTGCTTAGAAATCAGGCGCTCTAGCATTCAAGCGCAACAGGAGCTCAGAGAAGCGCAAGTGGCTTTTAGCGGCTGGACAGTCAGAAATCTAAAGGCCGGCCACTGGCCCAACATTTAACTAACCTGCTATAAAACAGCCCAACTATGTTTTGCAAGAGAACACATAGGCAGATGAACAGTGGAGCCCTGTTCTCTTCTCAAAGCGGTGTCTCCACAGCAGCGATACACAATGAGTCTACAGAAGACTTGAAGAGTGATTTGCATAGTACTTAATAATAGAAAGTGAGTGCAACAAGTTGACAAGCTATGACATCAGAGCTTCAAGTTGCTCTCTCTGAAGAATGTGATGGCCTTTGTCAAGAGACAGTGAAAAACCTTATGAAGAAGCGATCAGGAGCTGTATTTAGAGCCAGGGGGGGTAACACTTAATTTTGAATTGTTTTTCATTATTTTATTTATTATTGTTTTGTCTTTGTCTTTATTTTCTTTCGAGTGAATGTTTAAAAACGAATTTTGTATAAATATATATTTGTATTAATAATAAGGATTTATTAATTTGAAAATTGTGGGTTATTGTACATATTATATGTATTTTATTGAATAAAGATAAAGTTATCTTTAAGGAAGGAGATGAGTGTTCAGGCTGAGTGGATGTACCATAATAACCAATGAACACTGTTTTAACTAATGTTTATATGATATGATAGAGTGATACAATATCAAGGTTATTATTGGTATATTAGTAATTTGAGATAGTTTGGTGCCTAACCAAATTATCAAACCTGTCATGTTGCTTTAAAACTGTTCCACTTTGTAGTTTAATATTTTATAGGTTTATATAACATTCAGTCTAGATAATGAAACCTACATGAGTCATAAAACAACAACATGACTGTTTGTTATGTTTTATGACTCTTGTAGGATCAGTGACAAACAAGCATAAATTAAGTGATCACTGAAATCTATAAACACTTACAAATATACCACCAATATTGAAGTGAATGAATAAATTTAGTCACCAATTGTTCTCACTCACCAGGAACCTGTTTTTTACCACTTTTATCCATTAATTATCCAATCTATATACATGAACAACATAATGTAATGTAAACCTTTTATAATACAACAAATTAAAAAATAATATATTAATATCCAACCTGTAAATACTCAAAACATTAGGAAAATATATACATATAATATCACCATATCACTAATAATTATGTGAATCAAATTAATAGTAAATACCACCTAACGAAAGGCACTGGGTCTCTTATAACATATATACAGTCGGTATCAAAGCACCAATTAACAAAAACCGAAAGTACCAATTTATTGGCAATCTTATTATTTATTATTAAAAATGTTTGTTTTTCATAAATTAAACTTAATCCATGACACTACACTGAGTAAATATATACATATACGTTTTAAAAAAATAATGTATACAACTAGTACCACCAAGTACTTTTGTAAGACTCCTTACCAAATAATCGATGACCCATTGTATAAATAACAATCATTAAAAGGAAAATTCTAATACAACAGGTATACTTACCGAAACACTAACAAAAAATATAGAAAATCCAAATAATACTGTGGATACCATGTTTATAACTAAATTACAAATAATGTAATACAACCCACTCGACTAATTTTATCTTAAAGCAATCGTATGCACAATTCAAAGTATTTATTATTATATTAGGATTACTGAATGGAATTCATAGACAATAATAATCATCACATTGGTAACAAATAAATTATTATATTATATTTGACATGATACTTCAATAACTTCATCCTATCTAAACCAAGATTTTATGAATCAACTGGTAGCTGAAATTGATAAATTAAATTGTAGCAGACCAAAACAATGCACTAAAAGAAAATACAGATAATATCCCTAAATAAAGATACCAACATACTAGGTAGTAGTATGAAACAAAATAAAAATTACAGATACATTGGAAACAAACATAATCTCAGTATGACATTAACGATACTTCTTTATAATAATTACTATCCTTTTAACTAGTTCCTAATTAATGACTCTAAATCTAACTCCGGGAAAAGAATGCTAGCGGCTCCCACACTTCGTCCTGAAGCTGCTGCTGTAGAACTGCGCCTAATGCTACGTCCGAAGCGTCCGTCACCACGCTAGCTTTGCTTTGCAATCAGGATGAGCGAGTAGCGCTGCTTCAGATGCACCAGTAAGTGTTATAGGCGGTAGATCTTTTTACAGATTCTGCTAGAAGCGCGTTAAGGAAACCCTGAATTTGGGTGGCTTGAGCCTATAAAAGATGGCAATCCCTAAAAATCTCCTGAGCTGCCTAACATTGATGGTTGGGGGAAGTCACGTATGGCTTCAACTTTGGTATTCAGTGGTTTGGTTCCGCTCTCTGAGATTGAGTAACCTATAAAAGTTACCTGTGCAACTCCAAACACGCACTTGGATACGTTGATGCCGTAGTCCCGAAGTCAAATTAAGACGCATCCAAGTAGCAATAGACGAAATCTAGACCATGTAAAGCTCGTCTACAAACCTTTAATACATTTGACCGGCGTTGTACAGGCCAAACATCATAAACATACTGAAAGGAGTTGTTATTGCCGTTTTCGGTATATCCGTCGGGTTTACAAGTATTTGGTTGTAAGCTTTAATCGGGTCTATAGTGCTGAAAACCTTAAAATCAGATATGCTGTGGGTAAAATCATGCAAATAAGTTGTTTGTAAGTTGGCGGTAATCACTGCACGGTCGCCAACTATTATATTTTTTCACCGCCAGATGGAGCGTTGACGACCATGGGTTATCGTACGGTCTAGCCGTCCCGGCAGCAAATATGTTTTTAAACTCCTGCTTAGCCACCATCAGCTTGTCTGGGGTCAGACGTCTGGGAACGCACGATTCAGGAGGGGCTGGTGTAATGCGAATGTGTGAGTGAGTTGTTGTGAGGCGTTGTGAGGTGTTGACTAGCGAGTCGTGTAATCTCTGGAGAACAATTTACCAGATAAAATATCGTCACCTGCAGCAGTTATTGCAGATACAGTTAAACTAGTAGTATTATCAATTAGCTTTTGGTTTTTATAGTGTGCAATAAATTATAAAAGTACAGAAAATTAACACCAATAATAGGTATGGTCACATTCGCAATACCGAAAAGCCACGAAGCCATCGCAACGGAGTCTTAAGTCCAAATTGAGCTGAGAAACTGCGCCTTCGAGCTTATGTCTGTGATGAATAGGTAACCCGGAGAATCAAGGCCATTGGTTGTCGCCTCTACCAATTGCACGCCACGTTTCCCGACTTGCTGTAGTCACATGGTAGTACACCGAAATCCCGAATTTTGAGTGATACCAGCAGGTGGGGTATTTTCTATTACTGGACCAGATGGTTTTGGAACAACTTTTCTTTCTGGACCTGGACTGGCGGTTGCTATATATAATAATATATAATAATTACTATAAGCTTTCTATTGTCTGCATTAAATAGAGAAGCTGAAATATACTTGAAAATATGAATAGAAAAATCATGCGACCACTAAATAATGTCATTTAAATTTTTCCAATCATTATTAATTGTACATTTATATATGAAATTTTGTATTCTGTCAGTTTTTTATATTTGAAATTTGGTTGCAATAATTAAAATAATAGATGAATGCGAACTGGGTGCGATTTTAAATAGATATATAGTTTGGTAGGATATATTTATTGTTCTTTCGTTCACAAGTGTACGAAAATGCAACAAGATCTATGGCTGTGTAATTAAAATATCTTAGTATCTTTGTGAAAAAAAAAAATGTCTATGTATACTGTGTGCTGACGGATCATGATTTGATGTGGTAGAAGCTAAATGTGTTATTTTTGTGATGACTGTTCGTGTAATTTTTAAGGTAAAGCTTATAAAATACCATAACACGCTATCCTCATCACAAGTATTTTTTTCTACGAATGGAAGAAACTGCGTATCTTAAATTTTCTGTACAAACTATTTGCCTAGGTGGCAATTTTCGCATATCATTTTTTTTAAATGATTTTAATTTCACGAGCACAATATGCTTGTCAAACCTTAACGATTGCTGATTACTTAACTTTTTTCAATATTACAAAATACCACGCATTATGTGCAAACTAAAATTGGATGACATATATAGGTTTTTCAGGGTATTTTAACAACTTTTCATTTCAAAATAACAATTCTTTATTACAAAATAACAATTTTCCATTTCAAAATAACAATTAAGAAAACAAAATGGTAAATGACAATAAAAAAAATAATCAACATTATGTGCTGTGTTTTTTGAAGTTTATGTGCAATCATGTTGAAAACAGTATTTATGGAATTAAATTAAGAAAATAATAATCTTTAAAAAAAAAATTCTACATAAAAATGCATTTGACTTATTTATTTATTTATTTTACAAACATAATTAGAAAAGGCATTTTTAAAAAAAAACAACATATATTTATATATGTTGATCTTCTCCATTTGTTTGATTTAAAGTGGTGATTCATCCCCAACATACTAGACAATGGTTGATAACAAATAAAAATTTTGAAATGATACATTGTTATTTTGAAATGAAAAATTGTTATTTGGAAATAAGGAATTGTTATTTTGAAATGAAAAATTGTTAAAATGACCTGAAAAACAAATATATGAGCAAAACACTGTTGGCATAGTTTTCATGTCATCAGGCTACCCATCAATTAGACGTTCATGTTTCGCACCCAGCACTCATGCACTCATTAAGTGCACCACATCACGAAGCACATCCACAGTAAATTTATTCGGGGCTACCAAACCGGGGCCCATTTCCTCGACGTGGCCAAAGCTGTTGACAAAGTCTGGACAATTGGCTCATATAAAAACTGTATGAGCTCGTTGTGACCAAACTGACTCATACTAATCATACAAGACTCCGCAATCGAACGTTCTGATACCGCATTCCAAGGTTCACCCCATTTGAAACTGAGTATCACAAGGCTCCGTCTTAGGCCCCGTTCTCTACACACTGTGCACTAATGACCAAAGTCCAAGCTGAAGTCCTTCCCAGGAGCCCTATAACTGGTTACCCACTAATAAAAGTTACTGAGCTACATAAGCACTTGGTCACCTCTTACACAGTGAAACTGTGAAAGTGCTAAGGCTAACAGCGGCCATCAGACTGAAAAAAAAGTTGGCATAGCTATGTGTCCATACAAGTTTTTGTTGTCTAATGAAAATACATGATATACAATAATAATGATATACATGATATGGTTATTGTATAGATGTAGCTATAGACTAAAATGAAAAAAGACCTAAAAACAGCAAATTGACTAACTTTAACTTTTAACATCTAACTAAACTCACAGTTTTTAGCATTATTTAGCACTTCTATTAAATTATAAAAGGAACATTTTCTTTTGAATTTTGGCAATAAATATATTTCATGTTTTGTCTGGATTGTGTTCATACAATAAATATGCACATGACAATTTGATTTAAATCAATCTTATATAATCTTTAAAATTTGATTTAATACCATTTTAACACCAGTAAAACACTTTTTTAAATGTTTATATTTCAGAAATTGTTAAAAACTGTTTACACCTACCACACTTAATTTGCTATAATTCACTGTCACCATGCCATTTTAGCATCACTGAGCATGTTTTTGTAAATTGGATTAAAACAAATATGGTATTTTGACAATTATGGATACTGGATAGCCTCTGTTAGGGTTGTTTGTATATCAATGTAGTCATTTAGAGAGTACCTCAAATTAAGTAAGCTTATATTTGATTATAACATTTACTATATACTCATTTTACACTTATTATATTTTATTATTTCATATAATTTCTTTTATTTCTGCTTATCAAGTCACTTATAAGCACCAGTGCAATTAGAACCATAAATAAAAAATTAATAATAGTTTTAGATATATATTATCTATTATTATGTGATAAAGTTGTGTAAATAATTAAATGAAAAAAGTTTCATCCCATTGTTATTTTGGTTATTAATACATTCTTCGTGTGCAGAATGCCCATTCAGGCGCCGCAATGGACGGACTACCTAAACTGTCCAGTGTGCTGCCGAGAGTTTGGCCCTCCTCCCCGGAGCCCCATTAGCTTAGGATGTGGCCATACACTCTGCAGATATTGCCTCAATCATTTACACAGGAAGCAATGCCCTTTTGATCAGGTATGGAACTATAAAACTGTGGAGAACCAAAGAAAGATCTACAAATGTCTTAGAATACCTGACTCTTATAAATAAGATTTAAACCCTAGGACCTTGATTTAATTAACAAAATTACTTACAAATTCAATTTGTTATGTTTGTTTAATTTATTATATATAGTCTGCTCAAAAATATCTAATGAAGAACTCAACAAACATAGACTATTCTTTAATAATTTACCATAGGTTTGTATTACCATTGGCAAAAGTTGTATTTTTAATTGTCTGTTACTGCATCGAAATTTAATTCTACTGGTCCTAACTAAACATCTTCTCTATCATCAAAAGATTTAATATTGTTTTTTTGAAAGGCAACAAGAGAGCTGATAAATTGGCAAAGTGTCCTGCTAGAAATGAGGTTAATTTAAATCACAATTACATAGAAATTGTGCCCAAATATATAACAATGTAATTATTGTTCAATGATTTATGATTAATGGAAGTAGTACTGTGACATACATTCAGTTAAAAAATATACCCAATACATACAATAACCATAGAATTTTTTCATATAGTTTAACCATAAATTTTATTTTTACTTTACCATCTCATTTTCCCCTATTCAAAATAATATATTTTTTATGTTAATTAATACTTAATTAAAAATAGACTTTTATCAAGAGCTAATAAATCATTTTATTCTTTTACTACAAAAGAAGTAGAATATCAATAAGAAACTAATATTTCTTCAGTTCAGAAATAAATTTAAATTTATTGAAAGAAAAATGCTAATTGCTTATTGAAAATATTTTTATTTAAATACTGAACAACCTGTGCAAATTTGCTGAAAGTTGATGGATGCCCGCGGCATTTTATTGACGAGACCTATGTTGAGCAGTAGACTGTGGTGATGATGATGATATTAGCCAAGATTGGTTTGAAGTTACATGTGGTTCGTCACCAAATTAAAAATGAGATATTGTACAATTAAATATTACTAAATTTATTATTATATATACTAAAATGATTTGATGATAACATTTTTAATATATATATATATACATATATATATATATTTATATATATAAATATATGTAAGACTTTTTAGAATATTTTTTCTTTTGGTTTTATATCTAGTTATTGCATACAAATATCAACACATTGTTTTGATTGACATTAATTGTAATCAATATCTATTTCTCATCTGAAGCTTATTAGACTGGGATAAGGGTGAGCTAATTCGTAACCAAGTTTAGTTGATAAGAATCTAAAAGCAGAAAAATTTTATAACAATATTTTTTTATTTTAAATGAGTTTCACTAGCTAAACATAGGCCTTTCTTACAAACTTCCTTCTAAGCATAATCCATAACTCCCTTTTAAACTTATATTATCAGTATACTTTTTCATAGGACCACTCTTAGTTCCACATCATCAAAGTAGCACAACAAAAATATGTAGACCTGTGGATGGATGACCTACTGAATTTGCTTACATGCTTATGATGAGCACAATGTTAAAGCATTTGTTGAGAACTTATTGTTTTTTATTCAGACAGTAATCCATTCAGAGCCTGAAGAATTAGTGGTGAACACAGCTCTTTTGCAGTTGGCTGGATATGCACCACCTGCACAACCCCACCATCCTCCGTGCATCAAGTCTTTGCCCGAGCACGAAAGACAGGCTTATGACGCTATAGTGCGTTGCTTAGAACACCTCGCCATTTATCTTAAACATTGTAGTAGCGGTAAGTGGTGGTCTTTTTCATTTTTTAACTAAAGTATATAATTATATATATGAAGTAAAACAACCATTATTATATATGTATTATTGTCATATATAAATGAGCAATTTTGCTTGATAATATTTAACTATTTTAGATTCAATTTAACTACCTATATGTGATCATTTTAAGGCTAAAATACAAAATAAATTGCAAGTCCTCAGTAGTAAAGACACTGCAGTTTGTTTCTAGCTGCATGAAAGGGTCTGCTTGACTGGGGAAGGACCATGTCCTTAGAGTATGCTAGCGTAAAATAAGAGCATAACACTGCTGTGTTTTGTCTGGAGACCTTTATTGATTAGGCATTCCATCTTCGTCCAGTATCTGCATTATTATTTGTAATAGAGGATAAATGTGGGTATCATGGACCAAAGGAATCACTTACCATCAGATGAACTGTGTACTAATTTATCACCCTAAATACAATTAAAAGAAATGCATAACAAATTGTGCACAAAAACATATTGAGTTGTACAATTTTTTTGTTTTCAGCAAGCAATACTATGACCGGTAATAGGTTATCAAGACCTATGCAGCGTAAGCTGGTTACGCTATTACAATGTGCGATGACGGACGAGGAGGGGAGGGGTAGGGCGGCGCGGGCAGCAAGGTCCTTAGGCGAGAGAACTGTGACTGAACTTATATTACAACATCAAGTAAGTCAATTTATATAAATGTCATGTGGTAGAGACACATTGACTTGGCAACTTAGCCCTGCTGTGTTTTGTGTGAATAAAATTGGTGATCCTTATTCTGAATCCATCTTATATTACTCTTACAGTAGGCATGATAATATATCAGGATCTAGATCTCCATATATTGATGTTATGGTTTTTAGGGTACTATCACATCATGTGACATATGTACTTGTTTATCACTTTCAACAAACATACATAACTGATAAGGA
The DNA here is from genome assembly GCA_029286865.1 of Teinopalpus imperialis. Lineage (NCBI taxonomy): Eukaryota > Metazoa > Arthropoda > Insecta > Lepidoptera > Papilionidae > Teinopalpus > Teinopalpus imperialis. The sequence goes on from JAGSMU010000007.1 coordinate 5,461,311, forward strand.
GTTGCTTATAATCGTTAATTTTATTGGAAGCTTGTAATTGATTTTTAATTTAATTCACTCAACATAGTGGTATCCATTATAAAATTTATTACTTGTTTGTACAGAACCCTCAACAGCTAAGTGCAAATTTATGGGCGGCTGTTAGAGCTAGAGGCTGCCAGTTCCTTGGTCCAGCAATGCAAGAGGAAGTTCTTAAATTAGTTTTATTAGCTCTAGAAGATGGGTCAGCTTTATCAAGAAAGGTATACCTCATAATTATAAATTCTTTGATTATTCTATTTTAGTTCAGAATTTAATGTTTTAGTTATTGTTATTGTTACCTTTGCAGGTTTTAGTGATGTTTGTAGTCCAAAGATTAGAGCCTCATTTTCCGCAGGCTTCCAAAACTAGTATAGGCCATGTTGTCCAACTTCTATACAGGGCTTCTTGTTTTAAGGTCAGCTATAACACTCGTCTATATAAGTACTGCAAAACCAGGCATTAATATTAAATAAAGAAACAAATAAAACTGTTTGTAACATAACTATGTATCAATTATTAGGTATCAAAACGTGAACGCGATTCCTCGCTAATGCAATTAAAAGAAGAATTCCGAACTTATGAATCGTTGCGTCGGGAACATGATGCACAAATTGTTCAAATAGCAACTGAAGCAGGTCTAAGAATTGCCCCAGACCAATGGAGTGCTTTGTTGTATGGCGATACATCTCATAAAAGCCACATGCAAAGTATAATAGACAAACTGCAGACACCACAATCATTTGCACAATCAGTTCAGGAGTTGTTCATAGCACTGCAGAGGACAGGTGATCCAGCACAACTTGTGGTGATGAGTATACATTTGGACCGTCTTGCTAATATTGATGCAAGTCCAGGTTTGTTATTTTATTATTACATCATCATCATTTCAGCTTATCGCTGGTCCGCTGCTAAACATAGGCATCTACCACCAACAGTAACATCCTAATCAGCAGACAATCACAGTTGAATACTCAATTATTCTAGGATATGAATTGATTCACTGCCTGTGAAACTAAAAAACTGTGTCAAATGCATTTTAGTTTTGGTATATTGTGAAATTTTGTTGCATATACCACAAATGCAGACTTCTTCACTTCAATGTCAGAGCACTATATTTATATATAGTGCTATATTATTTTAGTATAGTAGAAGTATATACATATATTATATTATATATATTTTATGATCTAAACTAATTAAATTAAGGTCTGTCGAGTAGGTTTTGATCCATATATAATAAACATAAGGAAATAGATAAAAATAAATATTCAATTTATATTAGGTCCTGTGACTTAGTTTATTTTTTCAACTGAAATAGGTTTTCAACAAAATATGGTTAATGGGCCAATACAATTTTATAATAGTATAGACCACTCCAACTGAAAAATATTAATAATTTTATATTATGTTAGACGAGTTTTAATGTCTAGGTGATGTCCCTATTTTAATCAATATTAGTAATTGGTTTTCGGGAGTGGCTGTTATTTAAGTGTCTTACTAATTTTTTTAACATAAATAATTAAAAATATAACAACAATGGCATATTTTGTCAAATACAAATGTAGCAACCAGAAAAATGGGATGAGAGGAGTTGACTAGCAGCCGGAAACTATAAGAGTAATAATAATAATAATAAAAAATAATATTTCATGTTAATTTTTTTCATGACTGTGCTCCTACATTGCAGTGGTAAGTCTGCACTTGTGGAACATGCAACATAATTTAGTTATGAAGTTCACCACTAGTGTGACAATCTTTTCTCATGACTAAATCTTTCATGTGTGCCAGCATTTATAATCGCTGAAAGTTGTTAAACCCTTTAATATATTTTTCTAGTATACTCATTAATTTAACGTAAACCGTGTCAGGTACGCGACAAATACAAAATTCTTGATTTCCCGTAACTTTTAACTTCCTAAAGTGAGTTAATTTTCCTCAAACTTACCTTATTTTAGAAAATACCCATTTTAAATAAACTTTCTTCAGTATATTACGTTAAAAAAGTTAGTGCACATTAAGATAATCATAACTTGATGTGTGATTCTTACATTTTCAACATGCAAAATGGTGGGTAAAAGTCAATACAAGATAGAGATTTCGTTTGTGCCTAGCAACATAAGCTCATAATTTGCCTTTTTTGTTTGATTGTCATTAATTAATTGTGTAATATCTTTTATTTAAGATGCGAAGTGTCCTTCTTGGCAACAGTTGGCTGAAATGATAACATCTATAAAAGTAGTGGTATCTGCTTTGGTACACTATTTACAACGCGACCTAAACCACAACCAGAAACATATCATACAAGACAGGTGCCCAGAACCTTCTATGAGTAAGTTTATTGCTTGATCGTAATGAGGCTATAAAATACTTTTGTTGATTTACAATTCTTGTATTGATTAGTATATATAACCTTGGTAAACATTAATAGTTGATTTTGTGTTTTTAAGCTTCTGTAATAAAACTAAAAGCTACTTTGTTCTGGTTTGTGAAATCCGCCCTATAAATACATATATAATATATTTTTATTTAAGGTCAACCATTACCTCAAACAACGGTGATGACTCCCACGCACAGTAAATACAAAATGCCGATGTGCAGAGATTCTGCTACTAGGACTTTTTGTCCCAGAGGAAATGCTTGTACTTTCTTGCATTTTGATGAAGATTTAGAGCGGTAAGATTTTTAATTTAATTGTGGGGTGAAGGGGGGGAGGTAAATTATTATTTAGTATAATTATAATATATATCATACCATATATATACATGTATACCATATTACAGCACAACTATCCACTTTACTTTATTTTTAGATCATTAATTTTGATCTGTAATGACTTATTGCGAAATTAATTTACTTTTGTGAAATATATTTATATCCTGTAAAAAAAGGTTATTGAATGTCAAATGTACTTTAAGACTGACAAATTCACTATATATTTTAGTTGTGATGTTTTTGATTATTTAGTTAAGAATATATCATTCTTCTGTAAAGCTGATGCGACGTATTTTTCATAACAATGTGTCATTGTAACCATGCGAAATATGTACTTGCACTAATAAGGACAAATGAATTTTCAGCTATTATTATAGATGTCTTTATAGCGAAATTATTCTTGTATAATGGGGAATAAACATTGAATTATCGATAATTTTAATTGTCTATGAATTATAACAATCTTCAACATAGTAGAAATCCTTGGTCCATTCTCTCCTTAAAATCTATAAGAAAACATATTTCATTATACAATAAAACTGATTCAAAATATTTTCCCGTGCAATGTTTTATAGCATCATTTTATAGCAGAAGTGAGAGTGAGATTATTATTGAAGCATCTGTATTAGGTTTCATTTAACATCTGATTTATTAATAATAATCTGATGGTTTTAAAATATTTGGTATAATTTTTATCGACACTAATACTACACTCATGAGCAATAAAAACGACTCACACCATACGCATGCGATCAATCTGCGGTCTAAATAAGTACAGTTATTTGACTATACTAGGTTTTGCCTTTAACCTACAATCATAAATTAAGTAATAAAAAAAAACAATATTTAGTGGTAGTCACCTGTCCCCCAACCCTCTGCCTACTCCCACCTTTCGGGAACCTCCTCCAAATTGCCACATTTTCACTTATGCAGGATTGGACGAATCACTCGGTTAAGCGCCTTTAGTCTTCTTCTGACTTCAACTGCTAACAGCCACTTCTCGCGTTTCTCTGAGCTTCTCTTGGACTTGAATGCCGGAGGGCCCGATTTCTGAGTGAATTCCTGACGATAAATCGGTCATCCCTCTCTAATATGCATCTTATTTTGCCGGATCCGCTTCTTCGGTTAAAAATACCAGTCTCCTGGTATCGCCGGTAAACTCTGAACATAGCAGACTGACTCATGTTCAACACACGATTCGCTTCTCGCTGACTCTGGCCTTGTTCCGATAGGGCAACCGCTTGACCCTCTTCGTCAGTTTGATGTTTGACGACTAACTGATAAGGGTAGTTGATAAGTTTATTAGCAATAACAACATGTTTTTAGGTCGTATTCTTGTTAAAGGCAGCATTTATTTATATTACTTAGAAGTCAAAACATGCAGCCTTAATAATTCAAAAAGAAAATTACAATTCAGGGCTCAGTTATTTTTTTAAAAGACATTCAACCTCGTGCATGTCGCTTGAGTCGAGCTTTTTTTGCCCGCGAGTGTAGATACAATAAAAGTACTCTTAAATATTGTATCAATAGAAATGTTTTTTTTTTAATAAACTTTAATTAAAATTAGTTAAATTAACAAAATAAATATTTATAAGTAGTAAAATTTTGGAGCTGTTGTGAGTAATACAATGAAATACTAGCAATTCCTGAACATTTTATTAACATTAAAACCTTTGTCAAGGATTTTTTTTATTTACTTGATGACTAATTATTACTATCAAATAGAAGCAATAAGAAAGTTTACTGTGTACTATTTTCTCTCGGGTCTTTAGTGGTTACGAAGGATGGTCAACCTTTTTAATTGCTTCCATTAAATTAGATACAGTGGTTGCGTTAGATGTGCGTTTTTACTTTTACCCTTATATTCCCAAAACACTATGACCATGACGGCAAATGAAATTCCCGTAGATAATGAAGGTGCATATCCGTGATAAACTGCCACCATTTCTTCGTGATTTTTTATTCTTTTGTTTTTAAGAAATAAAATCATTACATTAATTACTCAAGGAATTCTTTAACAAAGATTGTTCCACTAATATTTTTAATGACAAAATATTGATTTTCAAAAATAAAATTTATATGACCATAATTTCTTCAGCCCTAAATTTAAATTTAATAATTTTCTTTTCATATTTATATAAAAATAATAAAGAAAAAGAAAATTTTAAATATTCATTAATTATTTTAAGTTATTGTACGTAAATACATGTTGTGGCCGCCTGTAAGTTAAATACATGTACTTCTGTTGGTGTTTCGATATACATAAATAAATAAAACTTATTTTTAATTTTAAAATGAAGAATCTTAATAAAATTAATTCCAAACATTTGTGGTCAGTATTAGATATTTATGTTAAAGATGTGGATGGACGTAAGCTGTAGGGATGTGACAGAACTTATGACCCCACGAAGTTTATAAAAATATTTTAAATGACTTTTCTATTGACCAAGCTCGATATAATGTTATAATATTGTAAAAAATAATTTCAAATAAAGGAGCTTTGGAAGTTGACTTATAACCAGAGGCGAAATTGTTGTAAAAAAAAATGGGGGCGCCTCTATATAGTATAAATGCTTAATTTACAGCATTTTCATGTCCTCGCCGAAATTATATATTAATATCACTATCAGTGTTATTGATTTTTTTTTATTAATTTTAATTGTATATAAGGTTTATTCGCCTTATATTAGACTTATTCGTCCTATAATTGATACATGCATTGTAGCTAAATGAAAAACTAACCGTGCCACATGTGTACATGCAAAAAGGTTATTAACCTGTTAACCGGGGAGTTCTCGTTCAAATTATGCAACATGTACCGGGCGCGTATTGTTTCGCTAGGACATGTCAATACGTCACGCCCGGAGATCGTCATTTCATATTTCTATATTTTAATTTATACATAAAATGAATGATAAACTATGAAATGTATATCGTTTATTAATAATTTTGAACGTCTCCAGATGGGCTTTCACACAAAATGAATAACTTTATGCCAAATCTAGCTCGTTTCGTTGCTATGTATTGCTTCCAGGATAAATTCCCTTTCCACAATAAAAGAGACTCGTCGACACATATGTCTCGTTCACAAACATAAAATGTTTTGAACTTTTCTGTCAAATTATTTATAATTGGATCGATTTTATAAAAATAATATAAAATAGAAATATTTTTATAGCCATTGTGTTCTTGTAAGCATTTAATTAAAACACGTCTGTGAGAGTCTGTGAGTGATTCACAATAGAGAAATTGTTCTGATTCTATGCGTATAGAATCAGAACAATTCAATAATCAATTCATGTCGAGACACGCATGGATGACGTAATATCATAGTTGATCGGAAATATACGTCCCTTCTGTTCCAGGGCGCACATTAATTTTTAAGGACGTATTCATATGTCCTACCCGTAATCGATATTGTTTACGCCTGACGCATTTATACGTCTTGTCCGGTTAACAGGTTAAGATGCCTCAAAATTGCAATTTTGCTTTCAGACAACGTTCGATGCCGGGTACGAGTCAGGGTGCGATGAATGGAAACTATACATACGTACCACAGTTGCCGAGTATCCCAATGCCATCTATCTCTCAACCAATACCGCTGCCGCCACAGCATATATACCAGCGGTTCCCGCTAGCACCGCTCCCACCTCATACGTTGGGACATATGGACAATTATACTATATCGCGTAAGTTATTCTGTTGTATAAAACATTTATTTTTATGTTTATGGATTTGCTGCACAACAGATGTTATAAATATGATATATATGTATATGATATGATATATAAAAAAATAATTGAAAAGATTCTGTTTCATTCATTACCTTCACTGGTCAGATTGTAAGGGGCGTTTCTAAACACCGCGGTGCTGTTCCACCCAAAAAAGCACAACAGATTACTTGTCTCCAATACCCCATTTTATGTACATGGGTATTAGTCTTATGACAACCTACAACATGAGGCAAGGACAGGCAATTTTTATCCATTTTTTTTTCGGAGACTCTTGCCCGGGAAAACCGATGGTTTGCAAGATAAGGCACAATCTCTTTTAGCAAAACAAGGTAAACGACCCATACTCCAGAAATTCTTGAAAAAGCCGACATTATAGATATATAGGATAAAAGAAGAAATAAATAAACACTATAGATACATAGACCGCGTACCGATGTAACTTTACACGTATAAAAGGCAGGCTTCCTTTTATTTTATTTGTCGTTTCGTCAAAAATGTAGTATTGAAGTTAAGCCAATAATGTTAAATTTATATTAAGTAGCTCAATTTATCACCTCCATAATAATTGTTTGTACACAGCAACCAATGACAGACATGCAAGTATCAATTTTAATTGTAAAATTTTGTATTTCATTACTTCAAATCATTGTGCATAATTAATACTTTAAATAAAGTAAATAAGACTCAGTTGACTTCAGTTTTAGATATGATTGGACAAATGTATATTTTTATATAGTGCATAACATATATATCACGAGGTTGATTCAATCTTTTCATACTTCCTTCCGTTCCCGCCTTTCATACTTTTACTGCGGTATAACGTAAAAGTTAATATTAGATAGATTAGATGTCAAAATTCAAATTACGTTAGGACGTCAGCTCAGAATATAGTTTGAAATCTATTATATATATATATATATATAGGTTGAATCTAATATGTTACTGTCTTTAGTTATTATAATTGTATTCATTGTAGATGTAAAAATAACAGAATACTTTTATTTATAGCAATGCCTGCGATGCCTGCGCCATCTATGCCACAAGAAGTGCCTCCAATGCTCGGGAATCGCGAATACACAGCGGAAAATCATCCAAATGATTGCATTCCGACGTCGTAAGTTTCTTTACAATTAATACACTGCCAAACTAGTTTATCTTAATATGCACACGTTACCAATAAAATATCTTCTTAGTTTGTACACTCTGAAACTATGAGTAGGCTCAGTATGTACAATGATAAATGAAGTTATTAGAATTGTTATAACAAATATTTGTATGTATGACCGATAATAGTGGCGTTTATCTTGATGTAAAATTAAAATTAAAAAAAAATACTTAATTGTTCAATAATATTTTTTAAGATTATATTTTGATATTGAATGTGGAAAATTATGAGACATTTCTGAGGGCACAACTATCGCTCCTATTAGAAGACATTCCTTACAAACATGTCACATTATGATTTTTCAGCATGATTACTGTTCTTGATGATCGTTTTCCCAACTGTCGGATTGAAAGGGCAGGTGTATTTAGTATCAGTTATCAATGGAAGGACAAAAACTTCAGAATAACAATTTAACCTTTGGCCTTGAGTCTGCATTTTGAGAGAAAAAAAAATTGTACATATCAGTACAGTATTAATAAAATATAGTTGTAGTAATCTCACTATAGTCACTAAGCAACATTTTATGTTTATATATTTATTCAAAATTTGGTAATTGATACCTGTATTCCAAGAAACCGGAAGCTTAAGGTCCAAGACTGCAAAGGTCTTTACGTTGTCACGGGTTGTCTTGACATTATTATATACTTTGTTTATGAACTTTACATTTGGCGAGGAAAAGAAAATCATTCTGTCCTGAGGAATAAGTTTCAATAACACTAGAGAAGGGAGAAAAGAAAAGCGATATTGGTAGACGATTTGGATTCCACTGTGGCTAATATGGAAGACAAGAACAACATTCAGTGAATGGAAAGTCTTGAAAGAAATGAAAGAAGCCTAACGAAGAAACTTTAAGATTAGCACCAGAATAATATATCATGACAAATGCTAGGGTAGAGAAACTTGCTGAACATAACATAACTTATTTCAAAGCATCAGAAGGATGATTTAGAAAGTTTAACGACTACGGCAAAATTTAGGGAAAATTTTGCCGTAGTCGTTGTTATTAACTCTGAAGTGTTATTCGATAGATGGCGTTTTATCTTGATTACAGATGAACTGTAATTGAATCATATCGACGGTATTGTGGGAATGGAAGATGGGCGTCTTATATGTTCATGTATTTCATTTAGCTTTAAACATTTTATATGTATTGTAAAATATAAGATTGAGGAACGCTAAGACGACAGTCACTAAAAACGACGCGCGCTCTCACTTGTGTTTGCGGCTTCCGACTTTTCTTTTTGACGTTCGACTTAACGTTTCCAAATTCTAATTTCTATATTTTATATTATGACGACAGTTCCTTTAAATTTATGATGATATTACAAAAAGGTTCCTATAAATGTTTAATCTTTATAGCACTGATTGCAGTACCTTGTTTTTCTATTATCGAGAAAATTAAATAATTAAATATCTTTAATTCTATGCAATAGTTAAGTTATAATTTAATTTTGTCCTCCTTGATTTGTTTACGAGTTAAGTCAATTTAAGTCAATAATATTAGGTTGATGATAAAATAATTTTATTTTTGTTGGATTTTCAGAAGCTACCCACCCGTGATGCCTAATCAAATACGAATGGGTATTGTACATCCCTTTTATAATGGCGGGATTATGCAGACCAGCATGCCGTTCCCGCGGGCGGAATACGTACGACCAGGATTCGCGTGTCTGAATAATGCGCCATCTATCGGATATCAGAATCAAGAGCAGAACATACCACAGATACCCAACAATATATTCGTGCCAATACAACACACAGAGCCGCCAAGAATCAGCCCATTTTCTTTCGATGACAATCATTGTAAGTATAGCTTGTTGTGTACCGTTCTTCGAAAACCGCAATAGGATAAACCTAAATTTGTCCGCTACGCAATGTCGTATCATGAAAGGTTCTCCTAGCTATAATCCTTTTGAGATAGCTTGGCACATATCTCAATAAAATGCCGCGTTTGAAATGACAATCGATTTTTAGGTAAATCTAAATTTTTTAACTATTAATGAAGAATACCTTAGCTATTTTTAAATTTTACCAAACCTATAAACATAAAATGTTTTCATGACTTCCAAAAACTAAAATAATATTAAATGCTCATCAGAACAAGGAAAGTTTTCGATTATATTTTTGGATTTTTCTAAATATTTCTCATTCAGGGAATAACCGATATTTTCATTCTCCGAGTATGACGTCAAGCAGTTTAGAAATTAACTTTACAATTAATTCAAAATAATAAAACAGGCTTTTAATTATTTTATTCTTGCTGCTTGTAAAGCGAAAACAAAAGTTATAATTATCTTATAAATGTGATATGTTACAGTAAGTGCAGAGGTGTTCTGAATATTATGTTTTTATATTAATAATTATTATATTTTTATGAGGGTATTACCAACGTCACTATTTTATATGTATTGTAAAATATAAGATTGGGGAACGCTAAGACGACAGTCACTAAAAACGACGCGCGCTCTCACTTGTGTATGCGGCCTCCGACTTTACATTTTGACGTTCGACTTAACGTTTCCAAATTCTAATTTCTATATTTTATATTATGACGACAGTTCCTTTAAATTTATGATGATATTACAAAAAGGTTCCTTCCTATAAATGTTTAATATTTATAGCACTGATCGCAGTACCTTGTTTTTCTATTATCGAGAAAATTAAATATACAAATATCTTTAATTCTATGCAATAGTTAAGATATAAATTCAATGTTGTCCTCCTACATTTGTTTACGAGTTAAGTCAATTCAAGTCAATAATATTAGCATGATGATAAAATAATTTTATTTTTGTTGGATTTTCAGAAGCTACCCACCCGTGATGCCTAATCAAATACGAATGGGTATTGTACATCCCTTTTATAATGGCGGGATTATGCAGACCAGCATGCCGTTCCCGCGGGCGGAATACGTACGACCAGGATTCGCGTGTCTGAATAATGCGCCATCTATAGGATATCAGAATCAAGAGCAGAACATACCACAGATACCCAACAATATATTCGTGCCAATACAACACACAGAGCCGCCACGAATCAGCCCATTTTCTTTCGATGACAATCATTGTAAGTATAGCTTGTTGTGTACCGTTCTTCGAAAACCGCAATAGGATAAACCTAAATTTGTCCGCTACGCAATGTCGTATCATGAAAGGTTCTCCTAGCTATAATCCTTTTGAGATAGCTTGGCACATATCTCAGTAAAATGCCGAGTTTGAAATGACAATCGATTTTTAGGTAAATCTAAATTTTTTAACTATTAATGAAGAATACCTTAGCTATTTTTAAATTTTACCAAACCTATAAACATAAAATGTTTTCATGACTTCCAAAAACTAAAATAATATTAAATGCTCATCAGAACAAGGAAAGTTTTCGGTTATATTTTTGGATTTTTCTAAATATTTCTCATTCAGGGAATAACCGATATTTTCATTCTCCGAGTATGACGTCAAGCAGTTTAGAAATTAACTTTACAATTAATTCAAAATAATAAAACAGGCTTTTAATTATTTTATTCTTGCTGCTTGTAAAGCGAAAACAAAAGTTATAATTATCTTATAAATGTGATATGTTACAGTAAGTGCTGAGGCGTTCTGAATATTATGTTTTTATCTTAATAATTATTATATTTTTATGAGGGGTATTACCAACGTCACTATTTTATATGTATGTGGTAAAATCAACAATGCATTACAATTCTACATCACGATTGCTTGAGATTTGTATGTAGTATTATTGTAGGTGTCTATTTGTCGCGCAGCTTGTTTGTTCTTCTTATATTGTTATTGTTTGTTATTCTAAACTCTCTATGTTTGATGCACAAAGAATCAGTTTAAAGTTGGAAACTAAGACACTATACCATGGAAACGGTAAACTGAATCAAACGTAAAATCTTAGTGTATAGGTAATTAACAAAAAAAAACACAGAAAATCTAAATAATTACCTAGGATTAGCGACCTTTAAATATTCAATCCAATTCCGTGTATCAAAAATGTTCAGACATGGCTCGGTAAATTTTCTTCCAGTAGTTAATTCACTTTTTTTTATCGAGTAACAAACGAGCACACAGTTCATCTGATGGTAAGTGATTCCTGCGGCCCATGACATCTACATTCATCCTTGGCACGGAATCATAATGCAGATGCGTTGTCACCCATGAGGACTGAGATGGAATGTCTCCGTCACCAGTAATAAAGGTCTCCGGATCCCTGCACTAACCAGACGAAACACAACAGCATCATGTCGCTATTTCACGCGTGGTCCTATCCCGGTCGAGCTGACCCATTCATTCTGCAGCTAGAAACAAACTGTAGAGTAGCTCTACCACTGTCAACATTTTATTTACAACATTTTATTAATACACATGTATTTAATACAATTTCGTATTTAGTGCCAACAGACGCACACCCAGTTGCGCGAGTGAAGACGTTCGGTTTCGGATGCGAGACGACTGACTGTCGCCTAGAACCTTCGTGGTCGCCGAACAATAATGTACGTAACCTATAATCTTTATCTTTTCTTATTTTTCTTTCTATACTATTCTATTTCAATTTCTTTTATTCTATCTGACCTAGAAAGGGATTCACGCTTTTCTTTGTGGTATTCTTTATTCCTTTGTAGCACCCAAAAACTTAGAAGGATAATGGATTTGAATTTATCCTAGATTCGTCATAACAGTTCCGGTGGTCTAGGATAGGTGACGTCATAAGATATATTTTAATAACATTTTATAATGAAATGAAAAAATATGTTTATTAATTAGTCGTATCATATGCAAGAACTGTCACAAGATTTTCGACTTTATATAATTTTTAATATGTAATATATACGTTAGAAATATTATAAAAATATATAACGTAATAGAAATAATATTTTTAAGTGTTTTCTCTCTTACTAGAAATCGTCCAGGATTAGGATAATCAGTTATTTGTTGTAGAGTGCGGTTCGAGTGTTATACAATATATATCATTACAGTTTATCTTTTAGTTTAGATCTTTTTTCTATACACAGTGTTAAGGTGTTTTTAGGGTTTCCAAATTACTAATAGATGTATTAGGAAAATAAGAATAATATTTTAGAGTAAATTGTTCAGGTGATCTAAATATTCAGTTACTTTGTCAGATGGTAAAATTGTGAAAATATCGTCTATGTACATACTGCATGTATAATCTTGGATTTGCTGGAGAAACAATAGAGTTCCAAGTTTTCGTATTCCGACTCTGTTGAAATTAAAAAGTACATGCTCCTTTCTATAGAGAAGAAACAGTAAACCTCTTGAATAAAGAAGGCATAAACATAAGGTATAATTACGCGGATACTACACACAGTTACATAGTTTTTAAATTATTTTTATTATTTAGAAAGGAACATTTAAATTACTAATAATAAACAATTATTTCACTTATCATAATCACATCTACAAATCAATTCGCCGGTGTCAAATATTGTCACCGCAAATTATCGAAATGTCAAAGGACTTATTATAAGTTCAGTGACTGTCTCGAAACCACATCATACAATCAATTGAACAATGTAAGATCACTATCTCAATGTTAAAAGTGAATTGTATTATTCCAACTGTAGTTGTTAAAACACCCTCATACCGCCCCGCCGACGGCGAGGGCGTCGTAAGCAAGGTTATTCGCGCCGTATACCGCCATGTCACAGGCCGTTAATACAGATCGAAGTAGTTCTCTACAGTTAATACAGATAGAAGCGTCGCTGGAGTTGCTTGCGCCACTTCTTCTCCCACGCATCCGAAGTGGTGATACAGATAGCCAATAATAATAATAGAGATAATTCTTAGTCAGAAGCAACTGACCGAGCCGAGGTTCGGCCCTACCACCCTCTAGTCAGACGCTCTCGCGGAACAGGGTAACGGTCCAAGCCGAGGCTCCCTCTTAGGAGCCCTTGTGCTGGTTACCCACTAATAGAGGTCTCGACTGAGCGCCATAAGCGCTCGGTCACCTCTCAACCCGGCAAAAGACCCCCATTAGACTGGAAACAATTCAAAGTTGTTAAACAATTTCATAACTACATCATTAAAATTATACGTCAATGTCACTTGTGCGCGTCATCAGATTTGTTGCTTAATTTAAACAAGATTAAAATACTAATGTTTAGTTGATTGTGTTTCAGGTATTCGCATTCGATACAATGAGAAATACGCTTAGTAGTGCGACCGCCGACGACGTAAGTTTTATAAACCTACTACACCTACCTACCTACAGCAAAGTCAAAAGAATTTCACAGTCTATATTTGTATAATTTCACAATCTATATTTGTGTTATTTCACAGTCTATATTTGTAATTTTTTACAGTCTATATTTGTTATTTTCACAGTCTATATTTGTATATTTTCACAATCTATATTTGTAACATTTCACAGTCTATATTTGTATTATTTCACAGTCTATATTTGTAATTTTTTACAGTCTATATTTGTTATTTTCACAGTCTATATTTGTATTTTTTCACAATCTATATTTGTAACATTTCACAGTCTATATTTGTATTATTTCACAGTCTATATTTGTAGAATTTCAACAAATATTAGTGAGATTTCATTCAATTTGTAGAATATGTGTCAGTTCTACCAAATTCATTAGGGAGCGCTTGAGGTTTTTTTCCTCTATCGGGCTTTTATTTTTATTTAATATTTTCTTAATGGAACTACGCCGCTACATTGTATGCATATAGCTGCAGTACCGGACCTATTAGAGAAGAACCAACCTTGCATATAATACCATAGAAAATATAAGATGTACTATTTTGCGCGGCTGTGTTATATCTGGTGTATAAAAGATTGGAGACCTTTTGCTAGCGACGAGATATACTGATTCTTTATTCTTTATAGCGAATGAGTAAGGGTGACATGAGGCAAAGGAGTCACTGAACTGTGCTTATATGTCACCGACTATTATAAAAAGTTACAATGTATCGATTTGTTGTTTTTTTTATTGGCAGTTGTTCGCTGCTCCCGTCGGTGCTGTTGCAGTCGATAGACTTGCGGCCGTCTCCCGTTCCGCCGCTGAGTTCGCGAATAGAGCGGATGACGTAAGTGTGTGTGTTCATAATGCATTTTGCGTAATCGTATCTTTTGTTATGAAATTTGTCCACGCAACAATATCACGACTGGTACTAATTTACGTGCATGTATTAACTCATTCTAAAAAAAATATGAAAATATACGGATTTTACAGCGTTGATTTCAACTTTTGTTGAAGTTTCGAGTGCTTCAGAATACACCAGCATGAAATAGCTACTCAATGCTGTTATATTAAGTATATAACAGCAGGGATCTGGAGACCTAATTACAGCAAGGCATCTTAATTTCCGGGCGAAAAGCAAATAGTCCATCTATTTCTTACTGTAGATTTGGATGAAATACGTGAGAGCTTATTTTTTTTTCAGCAGCAACTGGAGAAAGAGCTCAAAGCGTTGGAGCGTCGTATCGACACAGAATATAAGAGTGCCGACTAATCGCTGCCGACTATAATTAGTTTTTTTTAGACTGGTATTAAAAGCCAGTGAGTGTTATAAAACATACCAGTCAGTTATACCAGGTACTATAGATAATCCTCGAGTAAAGGTAGTCCATTTTCTATTTGTGTTCACTGGCTGGCTATAAACTGCGTTTTGAGTTATAAATGTTTTTCCAATTATTTAGGCCTTTTGCAATTTTATATTACCGAAATAGTTACAATTATTATAAAAAGGCCCCCCTATTATGCTTTTACTTTTTAAAATATTATTTACTCACTATTTAACACAGAAACACAACGTTTATAACTCAACTCAGGTCGCCCGTGCTTCTAACCTCAAATATTTTACTCGAAGTGTTTTGATATCTATAATATTTGGTTATAGTTGGAACTGTTGTGTAGATGATAAAGGCTGTAATATGTGTAACTTATAAAAGAAATATATAAAATATAATTATAATATAATTTATATATGTTTAAAAATATATATAAATTTATTATCTGTGTAGGATTTAGGATTATTTATTAGTCGGTGTCTTTTATGTATTTATTTTTTAATTATATGACATTATGCCAGGAACGCAAATGGCTTTTATCTAAAATGTATTAATGTTTCAAATAGAGTATTATTATTATTTAAATTGTAATGTTCAATATAAAGCTGACATTAGTTTATGCAGGATGATTATTTTTTTGTTACTAAATTAATAACAAATCTTATATAGGATACTCAATGTCGAAAAAACCGTGGAGCAAGACCTTGCTCGGTATAAAAGTAGGTCGTAGATTATCGACAAAGGATCATAAAGTAAAGATAAATTCGAGGGCACATTGAAAAGTTTTGAATCCGACCTTAAAAAAAAACGATTTTTTCTAAATGATTATTTTATTCCTCTACATAGTCTCCATAATGATCTATACACTTTTTCCTTCTTGTCTCTAGCTTTAGTATTCCTTCTATAAAAAAAAGAATCTTAAATTTCATCAAAATATTCAGTCACAGCTTCTCCTTGTACCTCGATATTCGTCGAAAATTTTCGTCCTGCCATGTGTTTTTTTAGATTGGGGAAGAGATGGTAATCAGACGAGGCCAAGTCCGGCGAATAGGGTGGATGCGACAACAATTCAAAGCTACAATTGTGTATTTGTGAGATTAATTTCGCCGCAGTATGGACAGGAGCGTTATCTTGGTGGAACAAATCTTTCTTAGACAACATACCAGGTCTTTTTATTTTTATTTTTTCACGCAAACGTTGTAAGAGTGTGCAATAATAGTCCGCGTTTGTGCATCCGACCCATAATGACATACGCAAGCCCCGTCTTAGCGCATGCCTCCCCGCGTCACATTCACTGACTTCAGGTAATACAAAATCGTTACATGCGCAAGGCCACCGGTGCGCCGTGGTTCTTGCGTAACGAAAATCTACACATAGATATTGAGCTGCCGACCATAGTTCAGTACCTGAAGCAGGCTTCCCGCCGATATTTCGACTCTGCCGTCACACACTCTGACCCCTTGATTGTAAGCGCGTCCGAAGGAGACCGAGAATTTAAAGAATCCTCTGTCAGAAGCAACTGACCGAGCCGATTCGGCTTAGTCAGTCAGGTTCGGCCTTCTCGGGCACCCTCGAGTCAGACGCTCTCGCGAAACAAGGTAACGATCCAAGCCGAGGCTCCCTCTCGGGAGCCCTTGTGCTGGTTGCCTATATATAGAGGTCTCGACAAATTGCCATAAGCGCTTGGTCACCTCTCAACCCGGTGAAACTGTAAAAGCCCTCAGGTTAACAGCGGCCTTCAGCCCTAAAAAAAAAAAAGTCCGCATTTATGGTTTTCCCTTTTTCAAGGTAGTCAACCATAATGACCCCTCTACAGTCCCAAAAAACTGAAGCCATTACCTTCTTGGTTGACAAAACGCCAGAGCTTTTTAGGGGGCGGTGACCCTGCTCTTTTCCATTGCTTGGATTGTACTTTGGACTCTGGTGTATTGTGGTGAACCCAAATTTCGTCAATAGTTACGAAATGGTTAAGAAAATCTTGAGGATCACTTTGGAACAGATCCAAACAATCTTGTGATACTGTTTGGCGGGTGCGTTTGTTTTCGGATGAAAGCAGTCTACGTACCCATCTGGCAGAGACCTTAGAAAATTCAAGATCGTTGGAAATTATGTTCTGTGCTCGTTCATAGGAAATGCCTATTGCTTCTGCTATCTCTGCAGTCTTCAATCTCCTGTATTTCAAAATCAGGTCTAATATTTTATTGGTATTTTCGTCTGTAGTAGCGGTCGGCGGCCTACCACTCCTAGGTTCATCTTGCACTGCTTCTCTGCCACGTTTGAAATCCGCTACCCATCTTTTGACAGTGGCATATGATGGAGCAGATTCCCCTAAGTCTCGTACATATCTTCATAAATTTGTTTTGGCGTTAATCCTTTTTTTTGTAAATATTTTATGACGGAACGGTGCTCAATTTTATCCATTTCTACGGAAACCGCGAACTTCGTTTGTTACGTCGATCACAAAATTTTGCAATTTTGACAGAAGATAAAACAAAAGACAGCAGATTATAATTAAGAAAGAAATGGCTATTACGTGCGAGTACTATTTTTTCTTTTGAATTTAAATGTCAATCTTAGGCTCAAATATTTTCAATGTGCCCTCGTTTGTAACGTATATCACGTTAGGAGAAATAATTTATACGAAGTTTTTTTAGTGACAAACCAACAGACGGCGCGCGCATATTGGTGGTAACTAGAATAGATTATTAGAACATAAACAAAAACGGTTTAAAAATGTCCTATTAGGATAATCGGAAATCATATTTTGTATTAATTTTATTATATACCGGTTATTTTTACAGAATTGTCTATGACTGACACTAGGTGTTGTTATTGTTAATGCATATATAGGTGAGTCACTGATAAGAGCTTACATTAAATCGATATATTTATTTAAGGATACACTTATAGCGAACTTCATGATTCTTCCGATTCACTGACTGAAAACTATAAATGTTAAATATCATAAACTTCCAACTTTTGCATACAAGTTTAAAAAACCGAATAGAACTGAATAATAGCGCTGTGATTTACCATGTGATGTATCTTGTAGTTGTTCCTGTTACATTGTTGCTTCAATTTTTTCTCTTAATATGAGACTAAATATCGCTGCAATACCATTAAATATCCTTCCTTAGTATAAACGTCCATTATAACCGTCACGTGCATTAGTTACACTCAATTATTCGTAGCTGGCTATTATTTAACAAACATACACTGCAGGCCAAAAGTTTAAGACCACCTCAATTAAAGTAGGAAAATAAAGTAAAAATCCATTAAAATATTCAATGTTTAATCAATTGAACAAAAAATTTATTGAAAAACAATATACTTTGAAAGCGTAAAGAAATATTAACAGTCCATACAAAAAAAGGCTATAGTTAGCTAAACTGATTTCACATCAACAAATCCTTCTTTACATTTTATGACTTTTTCACAAGTCTGGGCATAAAGGCAAATTTTTAATGGTGTCTTGTGATATATTGTTCCAAATTTCGCATAAAGCATCTCGTGAGGATGGGCCACGATTACGGACGTTCCTATTAAACTGTTCCCACAAAAGTTCAACGCGTTTGGAGGGCTCTCTCAAACCATGTTTTTAACACTCCTTGTGCCTCTTTCTCTTCTAAATATCCTCTATAGCTATGCTTTGGATCACTATCTTGTTGGAAAATGAATCCATCTCCAATTAATCGCAACCCGGAAGAAACGGCATTTTGTTCTAAAATGTTTTTGTTTTTCAAGATTCATTCAATTTTAATCAAATCGCCAGTTCCTTGGCTAGAGAAGCAACCCCAAACATAATTGAGCCACCACCATGCTTGATTGTTGGGACTACACAATCTGACATCATCTTTTCGTGGACACTACGTCGAACGTTTTGAACCGAATAGTTCAAACTTGGATTCATCAGTCCAAAGCACTTTTTTTAAAATCTTCTTCAGTTCAATCTCGATGGACAAGGGCCCACTTTTTCATCCGTTTTTTCTTGTTATGCGGCTCTAGCAGAGGTTTTCGAACGGCAACGTGACCATACAACTTCGCATCTCTCAGTCGCCGTTTTACTGTAGTCAATGATAAAGGTTTAACTCGGGTTTTGTTTAATTCAACGCGGATTTCTGGTGCTGTTAAGCGTTTATTTCACAGCTCTCGGCCTTCCCGAGCGTGGACGTTCTTGAAAACTGTCTCCTTGTTTCGAATCATTGTGCCATGAACACAAGCAATCTCACGTTCGGATTTGCCTTCAATATGTAAAATAATAATGGCAGAACGCATTTCACTGCTATTTTCTCGAGATTTTCCCATTTTATGACGTCTTAAACCACAAGTTTAGACTAATTGAGAATGTTTGTGAACAAACCCAAGTAAACTCAGGTAATAATAAGCCAGAAACACATGTATAATATACATAAACAAAAGCAAAGTAATTAGTAATGAGGACATTATAAAAATATTATTACGACTCTACCACCTGGCTCTAGCACAGCGTTTGTCGGTATTTGAAAACAATAGAGGTTTATTGTCCAATAACTCGAAAGTAATCAAAATAATGACTTCTTTAAATATTCCACACTAACAATAGAATATGCAGATATGCATTTCTTTTATTTATCCTGTGGGATTTTATTACAATTGATGGATAATTATGTTGTTTATGTGCGGTCTTAAACTTTTGGCTGGCAAGGTACATTTGCTTCATTATTATATATATTTTTATTGTCTGCACAGAATACAGATATACTTACCAAACAATAAATTGTAATAGGCTATTAAAGAACACCGAAGTGGAACACTGCCCTGTTATCATAATTATAAATATTTTTGAGTGTACTAAAAAGAAAATAACAGTACAATCTGTAATGATTAGCGACTGTGCAGATAGTTATATGGAATTGGCCTAAATTGAACCAATGTCGTCCACCACGATTTAAACATAATCAAGCCAACTGTTTATTTAAATTGTTCATTAAAATTTCAGTTCCATTGCATAATAATGCTTAAGATTGGGGTATATTATAATTGGGTATAGTTCTTTACATGTGATAAAACCGTGTCCGTGTACGTCCGAAAGTGTGAATTGCATAAACTAACACTGGATTACAAACATTAATATTAAAATGGCTTCCAATTTAAAATTTTCTAGGTTTGCAAATTATAATTTGTCTCAATTTCGATACGGATTTATGAGCAAAAAGTTTATAACCTTTTAAAGGAAATCTATGTGAACATCAATAATTTTATGTCAAAATTTTTTAATGAATTCTATAACACCTAATGGTGAATTCGGTAACACCGCTACGTCACAATTGCTTAATAATATTTAATGGAAAATTGGACGGTAAAAAAATTTTTACTTTCTAAGATTTTCTATTCGAAATGTTAGAATCAAATAATCTCATAAATACTATTGAATTAAATAAGCCATAATTCAATTTTGGCTCAAGTCAAATTAAAATTATAAGTTACTTTCCTTATAAATGAATAATGAGTAATCTCTATTGAGCTTGGTAGGTATTCCAATGCTAATTGTGAATAACAGATTAAATGAAAATTTTGTATATTCATTGTACTACTGTATTGTGTAAGAATTTCTTCATGAAGTCGTTTAAAAGTTATAAATATTAAATATAAGTAGGTTTTGTAAGACGTAACTCGAAGCTGCTTATATGGCGGATTTTAGCGCAAGACATCAAGTATCGTTAAAACAATCGTATGCCAATATAGACTGAATTACATAGCTGGAAGGTGGCTGTATATGTTGGCTTAAGCAGCCATATTAGCTTTTCTAGAATTACGATATATCAAATTTGTTGAACAGTTTTGGCACCTTCTATTGTAATATATTAGGTTCTTACATATGAAGTTAGTGTATTATACGGAGGAAATAATTTTTTTTTTAATGAAATTTTAATGAAAATTAATTAAATTATTTAAAAAAAATTAATTAATCTATGCACTTTCGCCAGTATGTTAGGTAGGTTCATTGATTCCATTGCTGAAAAAAATTTGGGAGTGGGAATTAATGAAATCTTTAAAGAGGTTGTTTGAACTGCCTCATCGAAATTGATTTTTTTTCCTTGCAAGAAATTGTCCAAATTTCGAATAAAGTGGTAATTTGTTGGAACAAGGTCCGGGTAGTATGGTGGGTGTTCTATTTTCCATTTTGTTGTACAGAAGGATGCCAAAGAAAAAACAAATGGCGCGAAAACAAATGAATCACTAAATTCGAAACAAATACACAAACCTAAATTTGAAATACACTTGAATTCGAAATACCTAACCAAACGCCAGATTATTTGAGACCAAAGTAGCCGTAACCAAAGTAGTTCAACATAACGCTAATTTCATATGTAATCCTAATATGATATGATGATATATGATCGATACTTGGTACGAGACATGAATTTACATCAAGTTTGTAAGATAAAAAAAATTGAATGGTGAAATTTAATCCGGCTTAAAGCGGCTGGCTGGCTAAAATCGGTGTGTTTGACATACTTATTTCATTTAAGCCGCGGTGGTTATATTGAACGTAATTACACTGCCTAAATTTAACAATCAAGACAATATATTTATTCCACATAGAAGGGTACGGATGTGTTGTTAGCCTATAATTAAATGCTTGTGCTTTTACAGCAACGTAGACGATATATATTATTGGGATTAACAAAAAGAAGCGCTAGAAGAGCTCTATTTTGTCAAAGAATGATCTTGACGATGCTAGAAAATAAATATTTTGATATATCAGGAGCGTGGCAAATTAAGGCTGGTGATACATCTATATAATTCTCTATGTATAAAGCGAAAAGTGTAAAATTAATGTAAGGCTGTAATATAGATACAGCTGAGAGATTCAACTCGACGCCAATATTGTGTAAATAGTTTTGCTTTAGGTATATATGTAATTAATTTCAGTAAGAATATACTCTGGACTTATATTTTTATAAAATATACGTCATATTTAAACATTTATAATATTAAATGTAATACAGTCTTTTTATGGTTTCAACTTGCTATATATAGCTTTATACTATTTAAATAAACATTGAATATATCAATGTTTATTTTGTTGTCTGTTTTATCCACTTTCACTATTTTGGTTTCCTTTCCTTCCATTTTTTAGTATTGTGTATTTATTCTTGTTGCTCAACTCCTAAGGGGGTCATAGGCTTTATAATATTATATATATATATATATATCAATCAATTTTACAGACTGATATTTATTTTTTCTTTCGCTTTACAATTATATATTACTTGATCTCAGAGTATCCCAATGCAATTAGGAATATAATAATTGTATGGGCAAACGGAACAAATTTCGATATTCCTGAAGCCACCTAATAACTCGCCATCTCACAACTTGTGGTATTGTATATGGTGTGCAATATTTCAACGGCAGAAGACATTCGGTAAACTGTCCAATAATCTATTAAAACAATCTAACGAAATATTGCATTGTAATCTGTTGGCAGGCAAATCTATTATATCGATCAATGAAGGCGTGGCTTTGAATAATTTAATTGTATAGTTTATACCAAATTTATTTTGGTTGTTTTTTTTCCTAGGAAAAGTTAATAATAATATTTATAAAAGGTCTGTTTAAAGACCTTAAGGATATAAATTAAATTTATTATTGTTTCGCGCAATTAAGTTTTGGATACGAGTCAATTTGTTTTATATCGACACCAGACTCCCTCGGGTAACGCTTACGTATGCGTGTAACTGGATGTTTAGTAAGAAATTTTTGAAATATTTGTAACATTTAGAGTTAAAGTATAAACATATATTTATTTGTTTAGATGTTTAAGTTACTAACGGTTCGAGTGCAATTCGCTTCACATTTTTGTATCTTGTTTGTTTGTTTACATATGGTCATGTCGCATTCGATTGTAATTTTTTATTATTAATAAAGCTACTAAGGAAGAGAGATGAAGTACTTTCATCCGGGCATCACATCAAAGCTACTTTTTTGGTTTATCATTAACATATATGTCGTGATTTGCCAAAATATTTCAATTCATTGATTATGAAAAATATTAACCTGAATTGTAGAAAGTTTAACATTAGGCCAATTATTAATATAAATTTCATGAAACATTGTATGGAATCGTCTGTGATGTTCGTTTGACTCAATTAATCTATGGCTACACCCAGTGAACTTAAAAAAAAACCTATTTTATTAACCTAAAATCATAACACTGAGACGAAATTCAGATTTCGTGGTTCGGTATAAAGTAGCTACAACAAATAAATACAAATTTTAAATTAAAGTCAAGTGAGTCCGGACTCGGCCACGCTGTAATGATTCTAACATTTAGGTTTTTGTTAATATGATTCTGTTTTTTTTTTCAATTTCACTACACTGGGTTCAGCTAAAAATAAGCATTGGGCGTCGGGTTGCATCAATCAGACTTATTTTTATAAATACATATTGGAGGCGTAAAGTCCCCGATCGATGGTCAATATCTGCATTTGTTTAAGAATGCATAGGGATTTTTCCTTGGATAATATATTTATAACATATGTATAGATGACAGAAAGCGCTAGTTGTAACTGTAATATTATATACATATATCTTTAAAGAAATTATACTATTAAATAAATACTAAGTTTGTAATGTGATTTTTTAAAGAACTCAGTACAAGAAATTTTTTCACAATAAATCATGTAGAATTTGCTTTAATCGTTGGAATGTATTTTATATTAAGAACTAATGTGTGATCATTTAAAGTTCAAGGCGAGGGCACTACGTGGCCTTCGTAGGGCTGGATACTGTTAGATGTTTGGATGTACTTTTGAAACGAATAGGCTGTGTAGCCTGGTTATAGATGCATTGTCCTACAGATATTTTATGTTGCATGAACAGTTTTTTTAAAAAAACTTTTCTTTTATGAAATAAAAAGTTTTTGTGGTAATTTTGGTAATTTCATTTTTCCCTTTGTATTAATAATATTATTTTGGCGTTAGTATCCTGGGCGCCATGACGAACTGAAGCCATAAAGCTGCTTTTATAGTGGTAGAGATAAGCGACACTTTCTAGCAGTAGAATGAATGGGTCAGCTCGACCGGAGTAGGACGATATGGCACTAATTCCATACACTTTAACATTGTTTCTGATTGCTTGCCCCGCTTTGAGAGAAGCGTGGAATTTTACTTTGTCGCTAAATCTTTGTCAACAAGAACCACTGTTTTAAATACACCCGGGAGCAACTAAATTGAATCAAGCTATAAGCACACAATAAAAGCAATTTTTTTATAGAATAGGTGGCAAACGGGCTAGCAGCCCACCCGATAGTAAGTGTTCACCATTACCCATGAACATTCGCAACACCAGAGGAATCGCAGATGCGCTACTGGCCTATAAGAAAGGTGTAGGACCCTAATCCGAACAATTCGTCAGAACGTTACCAAGGTAAATTCGGTAAAAGGTGCAACATCTCTATGTTAGTGAATCAAGCCGTGCGGCAAGTACCTTGTCGACATGGTCAATGAGTCGGTCAGTGTCTTTTGTGCAATTATCCTCATAAGGCCTAAATGATGCCCCATGGCGTGGCCTCCCCTCAGATTACGCGGGGCGGCCTGAGCATACACGCCCAGGTTGCTTAGAGCAGTTTGAGCGTGGACGCCCAGTGTGGGATTCTCCAAAACCAACGGTCCTCGTATCCTCCTGGGCTAGATTTTTTCCATCCGGCTACTTCACTCACCGGACGAAAAGCGGAAGTGTATGTCACATCTACTTTACGCCACCATTCATGGCGGTGGTAATTCCCCGGCGCAACAATAAAAACAGATGATTAAATGACGGTAAAAAATAATTTTAATTATAACGAAATCCCTGCCCGCACCCAGCGAACAGGTGGTAACCACTACGCAATTAACTGCACACACTCACACAGTCAAAATAACACCACACCACAATCGCCGGCGAACGCGACTTCCTTCTCCTCTTACAGCGGCTTACACGAGATTCACTTGTTATCTAGGCCGCTTTTAAAATCGACTTGTCCCCACACTTCAAAGATAGCGGTCCTATTCGAGGTTCGAACCTCTTTATGAAGGGGCATTGGATCGTATGTGGCTCCCTCTGTTATCGCCGACGTTCTCGTTGTCCCCCCACTCAGCGGGCCTTCCGCTCGCGAGTCTATACCGATAAAGGTGTAAAATACAATCATTGTTTTGACGAAACTATGGTTACTGCGCCTAGAGAACTTGCTCAAGTTGTTGCCCTGCTGCAACAAGGACAGTCTGCGTGCTCCTGCTGCCGAGCTCCATTTGACCTAGTCTGCGGTATCAAGGGTATATCTTTAATCGGAGACCGAGATCCAGCCGACCCTCAGAGAGGGATGGATGTTTTATTGTCACAACTTCGCTGCGAAATGGTAGAACGATTGTTCTACCATTCCGGATATGAAGCCGGCGCTGAGACGTGTTCGAGGATATGCTGTTTATAAGTGGACAGTTAGAACACGGTTATGAGAAGTCAATTTCACTTAAAAACAGCCGAATGCCTACACTGACCAAACAAAACAACGCAGCAATATTTCACCTAGGCATTTGGCGAGGGTGTGGTCGTTATACTGTTTGAGTATAAGTACTGGAAACAAAGCGGTATTACGTTGGCGCATGACCTTTGTACGATTTGTTTAGAGTTATCCGAGGACACGTCTACTTTATAGAATCTGCTATCGCCAACAATATTCTCTAAGTAATAAGTCACTTAGGCACTTTTAAAGAAATAACCCACTCTCTCTCAATCTCAATGCACTTTCAACACCTCTGGTCTTGCGGATAAAAGTATAGTCTAGTTGAATAAGAAGAACAGAATAACATACATACGACTATAACGGTTGTGGTTAGACACTACTCTTTTCGTTGTTGAATATTCATATATACATATATATATAATTTTAGACCAAATAGTCAATCGACGATTGCAAAGTGACTGGTAAGCGTTCCCAATTCAATATCCCTTAATGGTTTAGAGTAAAGATTTTCAGCTTGTTATTAAAAATCACCGAAAAACTTCGAAAATAATGCATCGATACTAGAACGAAGGTTAATGACGTAGTTCAAAATGCAAGCAAGAAGAAGTGTCAATAGGCCGACAACAGTTCTTAGAACGGATAATCGTTGTAGAAGAGAAGTTCCAGAGAGACCTTACTCAGGCGAATTTAGTATTGGACGGCTGACATATGATGAAGCGACGACTC
Source organism: Teinopalpus imperialis (assembly GCA_029286865.1). NCBI lineage: Eukaryota > Metazoa > Arthropoda > Insecta > Lepidoptera > Papilionidae > Teinopalpus > Teinopalpus imperialis. The sequence continues at coordinate 5,487,700 of JAGSMU010000007.1, forward strand.
TTTATGGCTTAGATTTGCGGCAGCTCATAGGATGCAAATGGCTCAGGGCTGAGTGTTTAGCCTTTGACTTCCGAGTGATGACGATGATTAATTTTCAGGGTAAGACCCATAGAAGGCATTTATTTATATAAGCTAACTCGACGTATATACATAGTCAGTGTATATGTATATATATACACACTGAGAATTGAAACTAATCCTACTTTCTAATATCCATTTTATAACAAATGTAATATTAAATCATTACCACCTGTGGTAAGTATATCGCTCACAGGATCTTTATTACGAACGTGGAATTGCTGTATGTGTACTTGCAAATCTGTTGATACTTACATATTTTTTAAATTTCCTTTCCGTTCTCTTCAGGTCCCAATCAATTAAATTTACACTGTTCAGTACAGAATTCAGTATGACAAACCTACGAGTAATTAAGGCTGCGATATATAGAGCGAACATGGGCTTAAAAACATATATTTGTTTTCAACAAACCTATAGTAGATTCACGCTAACCCGATCAGATCAACAGTTGATATAACAATTACACAGGATATTTGCATTACATTTTTTAATTATTTAATAAAAATAAATTATACTAAATAGTGACTAGATCTTCTCGTCGACGGATGTTCCTCAATGTCTAAAAACAAAAGTCTTTAACCATAGAGTGTTGGCAGTGATAACTTACGGTACACAGACATGGTCCTTGTCTGCTGTCTGCCGTATGAGAAAGTTCAGAGTCACTCAACGGCCAATGAAGTAAGCTATGTTCGGTGTATCTCTGCGTGATTGAATACCCAAACGCAAGAATAGATAACGAATATAAATGTACGTCGAATAGAATGAGGGTGACCGACATAGCTCAAAAGATTAGCAAGCAAACTGAATCAGCCATATAGCTCGTAGAACCGATAACCGATAAGGAATAAAGGTTCTTGCGTGGCGACCTAGGGCGAACCGCACTAGCTGGAGCGACTACCTAGGCAAGTTTATATAAGATAGATGCAGGTGACAGAATCATGCTTTGTGACAATCTATGGGGTGAGGCCCATGTTCAGCAGTGAAATATGGACAGGCTGTGATGATGGCAATGAAACGATTGTCGTTTAAACTCCTGAGTAAACGTTTATACTGACTAATATCTGCTTGGACGTTCATATTAACCCTCAACTATTAAATGTCATAATCGAATAAAAATCTGTGGGTTGGCCTAACTTCTTCAATAGATTAATTATGAGCCGAAAGGATGATGATAATATTGAATGAAAAAACTGCTATGGAGGTAAAGTTTGAGTCTGGGGCCTTTACTTACGGTATATTAGCGTACCGGATATAAGAATCAATTAAATATTAGCCGTAGCGCTTAGATGTGTTTCGCAAAGTTATATATAAACGATTTTAATTTAATTACAACCGGACCAGCGGTTACTTCACGCATCATACTAAATATAGAGACAGAAGTTACTATTTTTCACTGATATTCCACGAACTGGAACGCCCCCTGTCTATCCAACTTATTACTTGTTGCAGCCAATTACCACCCACGATATGACTCTGCCACAAAATATATAGACCCACATTGTTTCAAACCGTGGTTTAAGACCAAACGTTGGTTATACTAACGTATCAACGCATACTGGTAACATCTTCTTTCAATAAATAGGCAGCAAATCTTCATAATAAAACAACTTGTCGCACCTATTTTTACCAAATCGATTTTCATAAATCCAAACAAAGCGCATTTATCATCCTGTTAGAAGTCATATCTGAATACAAATAGAGCGAGTGATTCACGTGTGTGACTCACCCAACTTACCCCTTAATAATGCGCCCCTGACACATGAGCCTGTGTCCGCCGAAAGTACTTTACGCTTTATGATCTGACTAATTATAATCATTTTAAAGGTAATGAGTGTGTAAGTACAAAAACAGGAAACATGGATTAGAAATTAATTAATTAAATTTTTGTAGGTGTACGATCGTCTTAAGTTTAAGGCGTTTAAATTGTTGTTTTTTATAGAATAGTTGGCAACCGAGCTACCAGCTCCACTGATGGTAACTGATTACCACCGCACATGAATATCTGCAACACCAGAGGTGTCGCATATGCGCTTCCGACCTTTATGAATGCTTTTAAATTTATTATTAAAGTTCCTTATTTCTCGAAAGAACGTCGATACGTTTTAACTCAAAACTTTTCAACACAACTTTTTTTTTCTTGCTGATGTACTCTGCTGTGTCTGAGGGCTTTCACAGTTACAGTTGAGAGGTGACCGAGCGCTTGTGGCACTCAGTCGAGACCTCTATTAGTGGGGAACCAGCACAAGGGCTATCGAAAGGGAGCCTCGGCTTGGACTGATACCCTGTTTCGCGAGAGCGTCTAACCCGAGGGTGCCCGAGAGGGCGAATCTCGGCTTGGTCAGCTGCTTCCGATGCGTGGGCGCTGGAGAAGAAGTCGCGCAAGAATCGCTCCAGCGACGCTTCTATCATTATTGTGTGGTGTAAACCGGCCTGTGCAATGGTGGTATCGTGAATAACCTTGTTTACGACGCCCTCGCCGTCGGCGGGGGTGGTATGAGGGTGCCAATGTACGTGTGATACATTGCACCCTCATAAATGTACGAGTCCGGGAGATGGGGTGGTGGTGCGGGGCCCAAGCTGACCGGTCCCTCGCGCTGTCGCCCCCACCTTGCGCATCCGAAGTGGAGTCACGGTAAGTATTTGACTGTCTTTTTCCAGGGGATTGGACGATATGATATAATAGCTCTATGGTTGAGAGATGCAGCATTTTGTTGGATCGAGAGAAGTACTACATGGCTGCACTTTTAGTGGAGTTAACCTCAGTCCTCGATTTCCGAAACCATTTCTCTAAGGTATTGGCTGAGGATTGAAAGCATTTACAGATAGCGTCTGGTTTGAGTCTAGACGCGTAGAGGCAGGTGTCATCGGCAAATAGGACTAGCTCTAAACCGCGGGGGCGCGGTATGTTGTTAGTGTAGAATGTGTAGAAAATGGGACCTCGACGTGGAACCGAAAAGATGTGCCTTTCGTGCACCTTACCCAAGGCTTTGAGTAGGCTTATGGGTCGATAGACTGATGGCTCGATTGGGTGTTTCGAGGGCTTAAGAATCCCTTGAGACAGTGGTCGGTTATAGACATTGGGAGGCATTTGTTTGGGCGGTGCCTCCCTTAGCGCCTAGCTGTAGAGATCTGGGAAGTCGCCAGAAGGGTGGGAAGGTTCGATGTAAGAGAGTTGATTATCCAACCGCTCGTTCCTGTACTGAGCTACACGTAATTCTCGCTGAAGGGTTACGAAGCACCAGCCGGTAACTTTCAGTGGAATATAAGTCGTGGGTACAATTGTTTCGTCTCATTAGGTCCTTTATGTCGTTTGGCAGAGATCATCCACCGAGAGAACCTGCCTCGAGTAATCCTCAGTAATGGTCTGGATGTGCCTAGTGAGGGAATGAACTGCGAGGTTAATGTCGTTGACTGAAGATATGTTCCTAGGAATAGCATCTAGGTGCAGTGATGTGGCTTTCCTTAGGTCATTACTGAGTTGGTGCCAGTCTACTATAGTTTTGGTGGAAGACGAGGTTGGGGCTGAAGGCCCTAACCAAATCCACAATAAACCAATACTTGTACTAGGAGCACGTCAACTAGGTGGCCGGGAACGAAATTGAAGATTTCGTTGCGTTGATTATTAATACCGTTCGCGTTAAAAAACGTTTAGGGGTCACGGTTTTACTCTGCCGTGTAGAGGCTTGTTTAGCTTTAAAATTGACGATCGCGGATCATCGTGGCAAAGGGCAACCCTGTCTTCAGGCTTGCCCTTTGAATCCTTTAGGAATATTGCGGGGCCTAAAACGTCGGCGCCGTTGAAGACGGCGGCGATACACTAGGTCGAGGTCGCTTACGCAGTCGTTACGCTGATCGGTATTTACCGTACGGGGCGAAGAGGTAGGATGGGGGCGAGAATTGGTGAGGGTGCGGCGGTCCGGTAGCGACCTGTTTTTCCCTCCGTGTTTCATGACACACGCGCCGGGCCCGAAAGCGGCCAGAAGGACCTTGTCCTTTGGTCTCGGATAGTCTACGGTTCGGTGGCCGCCCAGGCATTTAACGCACCTGAGTTTGCAATTTGCTGAAGCAATTTCGGGCTGAGTAGCCATATAACTCGACTGGGTTGCCGTTCTTGTGCCGGCGTTCTATTGTGAGCCCAGAGAGGTAGCAGCAGGTTTTTAAGTTGAATACCTGTTTCGCGGTTCTCTCGAGGGCCACTATGACCATGCTGTATGGCTTTTAAGTGTGGTCGCTGTACATCCTATTCACAGATAGGACGAGGGGATTCTGGGCCTTAAGGTCCTCTATACTGAGGTCCATGGTGATTTCCTTCGTGAGATTGTTGATCACCGTCCTTAGTTGGCGCTCTTCCGCCAGGGTGTAGGAAGAACACACCTTTATCTTGTAAGAAGCGGGTTACCACTCTATGGTCCTCTGTTTTTTCAACTGTAATTTAATACCTGCAGCGGTGAGGATAGATTGATACTTGTAGCGATTGGATAGAACCGATGCGACAATCAGCCCCTTGTCTTGTGCCTGTATAAAGACAGGCGGCGGGCGTTTCAATGGCTGTGAGACAGTGGGAGCGCGCTGTGCAGTGATGGGGACTTGCTGTGGGGCAGCTGGGGGGCACTAGGGCATGGCCGACATGGATGGTAGGAGGTTCCTTATTTCCGTTTTTTCGCCTTGGGAGGCGACGTCGGGTCGGGAATGTGTACAATAAAATTTTTAATATGAGACATGTTATGTCTCATATTAAAAATATATACCTAGATTGTTTTAATATTCCCATCTTGAAAGAAGTGCTTAGCCTAGTGTGTATATATAGTATAATCTATGTAGTAATATAATATCACTGCACTGCGTCTTGGATTAATCGGTCCAAAGCACTTTTTTTAAATCTTCTTCAGTCCAATCTCGATGGGCAAGAGCCCACTGCATCCGTTTTTTCTTGGTTTTCGAACAGCAACGCGACCATACAACTTCGCATCTCTCAGCCGCCGTTTTACTGTAGTCGATGATAAAGGTTTAACTTGGGTTTTGTTTACTTCAACGCGGATTTCTGGTGCTGTTAAGCGTCTATTTCGCTTGCTGGTAACAACAATGAAATGATCTTCACTACACGTGGTAGCTCTCGGCCTTCCCCAGCGTGGACGATCTTGAAAACTGACTGTCTCCCTGTATCGAGTTATTGTGCCATGAACACAAGTCTTCGATAACTTCAGTTGTGAAGCAATCTCACGTTCGGATTATGTAAAACAAAGATGGCAGAACGCACTTCACTGCTAATTTCTCAAGCTTTTCCCATTTTATCAGGTCTTCACTGTAGAAACCACAAGTTTAGACTAATTGAGATTGTTTGTGAACAAACCCAAGTAATCTCGGGTAATAATAGGTCAGAAACACGTGTTTTCAGGAGCTAAATAATCCTAATTATTGACTAATACGTAAACAAAAGCAAAGTAATTGGTAATGAGGACATTATAAAAATATTATTACGACTCTTCCACCTGGCTCTAGCGCAGCGTTTGTCGGTGAAAACAATAGATATTTATTGTCCAATAACTTGAAAGTAAACAAAAGAATGACTTCTTTAAATATTCGATACTAACGAACAATAGAATATGCAGATGTGCATTTCTTTTATTTATCCTATGGGATTTTATTACAATTGATGGGTAATTATATTGTTTATGTCCGGTCTTAAGCCATGGGCCGGCAGGGTATGTCAAGACAAACCCGCTAATTGTGAGTGCCGTCTCTTACAATCACATTATGAACCACAAATTCACCCACGTTTGAAGGAGACCGAGGCACGTCCACGATGATCCCCATAAGGTGACCACTAGGGGCAAGCCCTGAAAACACTACACACTAATATTGCACCAACTTACTGCCCTACCGACGGCGTCGCAAACTGAATTATTCCCATTACCGCCATATTTCAGTCCAGTTTTCACCAATTAGTATAGATAGGAGCATCACTGGAGTTTCTTTCACCACTTCTTCTCCAGCGCCAACGCATCCGAAGTAGTGGTAAATGTCGTTAATAATAATGTTATTAATTTAGTTAACCTGTCGGAAGTAACTTACTAAGGCGAGGTTCGGCTCCCTCGGGCACTCTTGTGCTGGTTACCCATTAATAAAGGTCTCGGCTGAGTGTCCTAAGCGCTAGGCCACATTTCATGCCGGTCAAGCTGTAAAAGACCTATGTCTAACGCTTTAGAGGTTTCTAATATATTAATAATCATAAAATATTTTAATCAACACTCGATTATTGAGATATCACTAAAGCTATTAAAAAGCGAATAAAAAGTTTACGTATACGATTTGTGTAGGATGCGATAGTAGTAGTAGGTAGTATAAAGTAAACATACGAGAAAATGTAAAGCATGCCCGGAGGGGGTAATCAGGTGTGAAGCTCTGCACGCTCTTTTACACAATCATAACACGTCTAAAAGAGCAAGTAGAAAGTCTGACGGTGCAAAAGTACGGCGCACTGACTTTATGTACAGAAAAATATAGGATAAAAGGCTGGAAAGCTCTAATCACACAGTATGTCTGACTGCACTTTAAATTAAAGCACTACAAAGTAAAGGTTGCTCTTTGAAGCACACCGCGAAAAACAGAAATCAATCCTATTGAAAGCATTCGCAATTCTCCCTTCTGAGGGCGAAAACATATAATGCAAAAACAAGTACGAATTTTGATCTATTTTCATGAAAAAATATGCAACAGTTAAAAAAAAGTGTTAAGAAATCTTTTTACTTAAATTTCTTTTTTGTCTAGTTATACCTAGATTATTTTTATCAAACTAGTATTAGTAGGCAAGGAGTTATTTCAAATAATACAAAGGAAAAACAAGTATTTATTAAAAACAAAAGTCTGATATTTATGTGAACTGGATCGCATCAAAAACATCTGGTTCGTATGAAGTAAAGGAACATGGAAATCGTTGACAATAAAATGAACCCTCAGAAAAATCATCCGACCTTCAAAACTATCTGATAGCACGAATTTACATTTAATAACTAGGTTTTTTTTAATCGAACTGTCGATATTCAACTTTACCAAGACAACACCCTAATTAAATATCCATCACATATCGGCCTACTCTGTCATTAGTTTTGTTGCTAATCAGAGACCTTTGTGCATGGGCGTTTTACGTTGAAAAAGCAGTAGGAACTAAAAGGTCTAATGTTATCAAAGTTTTTTATGGAAATCATGCCTTTGGTTAAAGAACTTTAAGTTTATTAATAAATAGGGGAGAAAGTGATTTATTCACGTAATCTGTAAAAAGAACATGAACCCTTAAGCTTATGCTTAGTTCTAATACTAACTATGGAAAAGGATTTTGTTAAAATAATTATTTGTTGTAATATATAGCTTTTTCCGAACTCTTACATATATCTAAGAAACGCTGTAACCAAATTTGAAGTGAATATTTTGATCAAAGGTCACTCACAAAAGGAAATTGTTATACAACAATTCAACCGGTTTTGTGCCGTTTCCCGTGGTTTGAAGGCTGAGAGGGAGTGAGGTTGTTATAGCTCTCAGGCTTTGTTTTGGACAAATTCCATTGAATAGTTTCGGATGCTTAGTGAGAAAGACACTGTACGCAGTGTAACATAATTGAAAACGCGCATCACATCATGGTGGAATGTGAATTTATAGTGAGATTTAATTTTACTCGATTGAACATAGGTTATTGTAATAGTATTCTGGCTACTCCTTCTTCAAAGGAAGCCAGGGAACTAGAGACTTGTTAAAAGTGGTGTAGATGTGGTGGTGGTGAGATGCGTTTGATTGTCTAGATAAATTGTTGTATAATAGTTGTTGTATGCGGGTGGTATTTTCCATGTGGAAAAAACCCTGGCTAATAAATAAAAAAAATGTATGTATAGCTGATACCTAGTTATATATTTTATTTATTACTATGAATTTATTTATGCTATTAAAAATAATGTCATATAAGATATATAATAAGATATTGTCAAAATTTTAAAATTAAATAAGATTAAAATTAAGTAAATTCGTTTAGGAGCTTCATAAAAATTAAATACAGTATGGAAACAAACAAGCTTCTTTTCTAACTATAAAAAAAAATAAACTAATAATATACTACTACTTATTAAAATAGACAAATATTTAAAACTTTTTATTTAGTAACAAGTTCTCTCTCCATACTTGCATGTATACTAAAGCCCTACGCGGACTAGCTTTAAGCGCTTTAAACACCAGAGGCGAAAAGTTTATTTCAAAGAACGCATTTAACGGGGGCGCACGCGTCAGCCTACGATTTTGAATATAAAGTCCATATTGCTTTGTGTGAATCAATTGATACGGGTAAGGTAACCATTTCATTATAAAATATATTTTGCAATTTTTTCGAATATTACTGGAAATATTTTATTGTTAGGCATTTCTTTAATTGTAATGGTCGGTTTCGCTATCCTCTAATAAACTTGTTAATGCTGTTAACACATCATAAATGTTAGTATAATATCTCTACAATATGTATTAATTTTCAAGTAACTAAACTTTTATTTTAATTAAATTGTAATTACAATTATCTGAACTAAATACATTTTTTGTTTGATCCAAATTTGTCTCAGATATGCGAAGCGAAATCCTTTTATATGCATAATTGCAGTTTAATATTTTTTCAATTGATTTAAAATAGTATTTTTTATATTCTTATAAGTCGCCTCTTAAGTGGATACTAATTAATTATATTATTGAAGTGAAACTTTTTTGGGCCCGATGTATATTTTCAACGTCGAATTTGAGGGCAATATGTAAAGTTTTCTTATGCCTTTCTATCGCAAATAGAACGGAAAATTTGCTCACTATAAAGAAACAAAAGTACATGACAATGTATATTCTTGGTAAAAAAAAAATCTGGCAGTAATTAAATCTTTTATTAATTATAAATTAACAATAATAGTAACAGTAGTGAATTTCAATAGAATTCTAAAGTCCTAAATTCTCAAAGTATTAAATAAACTACTTAATTTATTGTATTTTGTAAGATATCGTGTTTGGGTATCTCATTCCAACATATAACCAAAATTAATTGTTTTTTTTATAATAAACTAAATGAAAGAAATAAATGATAGCATATAGAATTAATTACAATGCACTCTTAATAATAGTGAACCTTTGTACTATAAAAGTGTCTCTATATATGATGATTAAAACTAAACAGATTATAGAACACGTCGGCGTCCCAGGTGTGTTAATGTTCATAAGAAAGGAGTTTCCTCTTTCGCTCTCTCACTTTTTCTGGCGTTTTACCCCGTTTTTATTTTATTTTTCCTGTGTACTGTGTATATGCGTACTGAGTTGCACGGGATCTTTTTTAAAATTCAAGGATTAATTTCTTAATTTTTAGATTGCTTTACTATCTTATCAGAATAAAGAAATGATTACTTAGTCTTAAACTAATGAATTTTTTTTGATATTTTTATATTATATTGTTTCAAGTGATTTCATGTTTAGTAAAAAAATATTGGTACATGTTGAAATTGTCCACTAAATAATATTAAAAAAAGTGTTATTCGGCATATAATTTAAAGATTAATTCTTAATAATCTTATTAAAAATTAAACACCAGTGAAGGTTATTACTTAAAATATTTATAGAATTCACTAATTGGACTGCGTTCAATTGATGTATAGGCTCTAAAAGTTTTGAATGTACATTACCTCCGGGTGCGGGAGCAAAACAAAACGTGAGTCACCCCGATATAAGGGAAGTTGCGTGTACAAATGCACTTTTTACCCTTCCGCTGTAACTTGACCTTCTATGCCCTTCTGGCGCATTACTAATTGGATTAGTTAGGGAGCCTACCTTAGCGACTAGAAGATCACTTTAAGCTGGCGGGTTCGAAATGCAGATAGGGCTCTGCGTACAATTTTTTATTAAAATGTTTGTGTATGACTCATAACTTAATGTGTTCATTCTCAGAAACGATTGTATTAGAAATAATTTTAGGGTTCAAGTTTGTCGTAGTATTAATTTAATATACGAAATTATGACATTGATTTTAATTCCAGGATCACAATGATATTCTTCGAAATTTTCTTCTGTTGTATTTATATGTTAGGAGCTTTTTGTTTAGAAACTGGTAAGTAAATTATAGATCTATAGTTTTGAAGTAACGATATTGCTTGTTTAAAAAAATAACCTTTACTTTATACCGCAAATGGTTTATTAATAAAAATAATATCAATGAGATAAACGAATGTTTTTTTACAAACCATATTTAGACGATTATTGCTATTGTCAATACATTAATTTATTTATGTTCATCATGTTAAATAATAAAAATACTACGTGTGTTTTTATAACTTGATATATGATAACATATTAAAAATATGATTGTTATTAATTTGTTTTATTAAATATAATACAAGAAATAAGAGGTATTCTAAAAATTAGAATTTACCGGGTTTTTGTTAAATGCATCTTTATAGTATAAGTCGTAGACATTATACTACATACATTATTTCTTCATTTAACTTAGTCCATTTAATTTATATGGTCTAGATAACTTATTTACATAGCTTATAATATATTTTAAATACTTTATACTTTAATCGTGTATATAATTGAATTAATACCTTTCAGACGTTGTCGTATTAAGAGCAGTGCGCGGTGGCGATGCCAGGTTGCCTTGTGGACAAGGGAAGGTTTTTCTAGATGGACCAGACTCGTATGTGCTTTGGCTCAAAAATGACAGGGATTTTTTATATAGGTTCCCTAATGAAGATACTGAAAATAGGTGAGATTTATGTGTCCCGTATGGATATTTTTATATAAACAATAAGATAAGACATCACCGACACGCGTGTAACCATATAAGTTTTCAATATGGACGATGCTTGTGCATTATGATTCAACATTAAAATATTACACTTACTATCGGATGAACTATGTGCTGGTACAATTTCCTAATATCTTTCAAATACTTCTCTGGGCAGTTTTTTACGTAAGACAGTTATATATCTACGACGCGTGACAGGTACAGGTAAACCGAGAACAGAAGACCAACAATTTGTGACAAATAATGGCTGTGATTAGGAAATAATTTGGCAAACTATGAACTTAAGGACAGGCGATCTTGTGAATTTAACTTCTAACGTTACATAAACCCGCCAACACATACAAAGTTCAAGTTCAGACAAATATTTCCCGCGTAAGATAATATATACATCAAAGTAGCTGTTTAGACTTTAAGGGGTACTTATAATTGAATTATCCTTCTATGTAAGTTATTAATAGAGAAGTTATGGGTAGAGTCAAACTGATAGTAGTTTCAAGGTGCAACGTGAATGGATTGGCTTAACCAGAAATGTTACTACATCCTGACCAATTACCAGTGTGAAATAGCCTCATGACGCTGCCGTGGCGCTGTAGGTGTAGGGAATCGCAGGCCCAGGTACCGATGAAGACGCAATGCATCGCAATCCTCAGGAGTGGCAACGCATGTTCATCCTGAATCTATATTGAGGATAAGTGAAGATACCCTACATAAAAGATATGACTAGATTATGTAAAATAACGAAATTGAGCTTCCTGAGGCCAAGGATTTTATTACACCATTAACAGGAAAACTTCTTTCTTATTAAAGTTCACATCGATTTTTCTGTCTGAGCGTGAAATTGATAATCTTCTTTTCGGTGGTAATCATATTGACCAAAATGCGTCAGATATAATCCAGGACTTATGGTGTTTCACAGGGCAGCAATCTTGGTCCGAGTCTCTTTTTGATCCGTATTAATGATCTATGTCAGATGCATTTATTAAACAAAAAAAATATTTACTTATGCAGATGACACTGCCATTATATTTCATAGAGAGACTTGGGACAAGGTACGTATGAGACTGGACTTCATAAGGTGAGCTGCTGGCTAAGACTTAATTTGTTAATTCTAAACACGTCAAAACATAATTTATTAAATTCACCATCAATGAAAGTCATCTTCAATATCTACCACTTAAGGTACACTCTTGCGACTTGTCAAAGAATCAGTGGTGCTCGTGCTACCTGCTTAGAAAAGTTGTTAACTACTAATACCTAGACGTCATCTTAGATGAGAAAGTTAATTGGTGTGCTCATGGAGAATTAACAGCATTTAGAATTCGGAAGCTCATTTGGGTCTTCAAGAAATGAAGACATGTGACTGATTTTGACACACAACGCAATGTTTATTTCACGCTCGCACAATCAGTGATCAGCTACTGCATTGGTGTCTAGGGAGGTACTTGTAAAACTATCATCATCCAACTCTACTCACAACAATCGATATCACCTTACCACTACGTACAATAAACATTTACAAAAAGGGAAATGTACAACAGTTAATGTTTTAACGCGTATCACATTTCGTACCTCTTTTGCAAAATGACGGCATTGTTATCTCTCTAAATCTCTATATAATAAGGTGAACAAAATATAAAATTTCTGTCCGCTTTTTTACTACAATTGTAAGGTGAAAATTAAAACTTGGCTTCTAACTTTGGACTAACTAGTCTGGCCATAAATACTGTTATTTAAAAACTTTTCTTTTTTTCAACGTTTTAATGACTTTGAATTTGGAACTCGTATATTATTTTAAATACTTCTTTCGATTTTCCGCCATTTCACATATTTTTTCGTGGTCATTATCAATTTACAATATGGAATGGGGTGTTAAAAAAATAGGATTGCAGTGATCGCCTTGCACAAAGTGGGTATGGAGCCGTCGATCATATTCCAGCCACTTGAAAAGCTTGGTATCAGCCGTATGTTCGTATATCGTACTATCAACAGATACAACAACACTTCCTCTGTAAAAGAACAGAAAAGATAGGGGCCGCCGCGTGCTGTTAGAACTACAATGGCTGTTAATGCTGTTAAAGCCAGAATTCGTCGAAACCCCATTAGGAAGCAAAAAATCTTATCGCGACATATGAAGATACCAGCTAGGACTCTGTAGCGTATTATAAAACAAGACCTGAAGCTCGGTGCTTATCGTCGATATACAGGATATACCCTAAATCAATCTTTACAATTAAAGTGAGTGGATCGATCAAAACGCCTTCTATCGCGATACGCAGGTGAAAGGCACAGAAATATCCTGTTTACCGATGAAAAAAATGTCACGATTGAAGAACACTACAATAAGCAAAATGATAAACAGTATGCTCACAGTTGTAAAGAAGCTGCTCAAGTGGACGGGAATGTACCACGTGGTCATCATCCTGCGTCAGTGTTGGTTTGGTAGGGCGTGTCTTATCAAGGAGTCACAAAACTACATTTTTGTGAAAAAGGACTGAAAACTTCAGCCAAAGTGTATCAAGATACAGTCTTGAATCATGTTTTGAAACCTCTCAGCAATACACTTTTTAAAAATATACCGTGGACTTACCAGCAGGACTGTACCTGGTCACAAGGCACGAACTACCCAAGCCTGGCTTGAAACCAACGTTCCGGACTTTATAAGAGCTGAACACTGGCCCTCGCCTAGCCCAGACCTCTTAGACCTTTTCCCTTGGAAACAGTACATGAATCCATAGATTCGTGGCCAAACAAATTAAAGCCCTGTATAAAAGCCAAAGGTGGCCATTCGATTATAGAATATTTTTTGCTGAGACTAATAAATTATAGGTATAAATTTTAATAATATTACATTACTTCATTAAAAAAAATGTATTTTCATTTGTAACAGAACTTATGGCCGGACTAGGTACATACAAACAGAGCAGTTATTGCAAACAATTTTTTACATAAATGAGCATAATAGATGCATGCACACAAACACACACACACGCACACAAATATAAACATATTTTTAAATACTTTTCTTAATTGTTTATGTTACTGTAAAAAGTTACTGAAAAGATTTATTGTAAAAATGTTGTAGTTGGGCACACCTATCACAGGATTCCTCAGATACAGGTTTTATTTCTAGTCTAACTCCTGGTTAGAGACTTCATGGATTTGTTATATGATTTATCAATAAAGTATTAAATTATTATAATTGTATTGAACAAAGTAAATATATTCTAACATGAAAAAAAGAAGACTCAATATAACACGGGAAAATTATTAATTAAACTAACCGTCTAACGGTGCATATTAGTGTAATTATAAGTTTTAACACACATTGTGTTTTGCACTAATAAAAACTTTGACTAGATATCGAATTATCGCCCAACGAATATATCTGCATATTCCTAAAGAAACAAAGTAAAAATATTCTTCGTCTGCTTCGATATATCGCTACAGTCTTTGTAGTATACATTTTTATAACTTTTCAAGGAAATCTCGGCGAAAATAGAGTCGAAACCGTAGAAACATTAAATGAAATTGCATCGTGTAAAACATCAAAGGTATGCGGTCGGTATTTGACATTTGGACACAAGGTGATATATCGATTCTGTACTTTTAAAGTACTTATGTATTGTTGGTTATTTTTGTTTGCATTATAAAGTTGAATTATGTTATATATTTTAACAAAACATAATAAGAAATAGCTCTTTTAGGTACCACTGCTGGAGATAAATTAAAGAAAATGATGAAAATTTTTGGACGTTATGAAATACAATTCTACGAAATATTTTTTTTGTCACTTATAAATCCTATAAAATAAATATCGTTATACGTACCTTTCACCGCACATGGTATATACCAATTAAAATTTCAAGATTTATCTTAGCATCCTCGTTGTAGCGTAGCAAAGATAGTTCACTACTAATAAATAATACTCTAGTAATTTCAATAGTAGTTAATTGGCAACAGATATAGTGTCTTATATATATTGCTTGTAAATGACAAGCAATAAGTTTGGAATTTATATATATAATATGATTTTTTTGAGGATTTTCTAGTACAGTGTTCCAGATTATGCATACAATAGTAATATCTTTTAAAATATCAGTAGAAGAGACTTTTTGTAATACAATTAGTAGGAATGAAATATAGAATTTAAATTATTCATTAGGACATCTGTAATAAAAGTCATAATTTTGAGGATCATTTTGAACTCTTTTTCGTATCTCTCCGTGCGTATTATTACGTAATGTCCCCTTCCAGATCAGTGAACCGCGACAGCATTTTCGGCACATCATGTGATTCTCACTCGTGTCACGATGACACTTCTCTTTTACTAAAACGGGTCTCTGGAGAAGATGCTGGAATCTACAGATGCCGTGTACATTACCAAGCCTCTCCTTCTCTAGACTATGTAATCGACGTAAGATTAGTCGGTACGTTCGTTTTGGTTATTATAAAATTTTGACTTTAATTTTCTTACTATATATATATCTATTATTAATATATTTATAATTATACAGAAACTCCAGGAATGCCAATAATTTATAACGAGGCGGGTGAAATTATTAAGCAAGGGCACGTGGGACCTCTCAGTCTTGGTGCTGACTTGACACTAATCTGCGAAGTTGATGATGGTGCAGTAAATTTTAAAATATTTTCTATTATCATGGTTAAAATTGCTAAGACTAAAGATTTATGCCATTGCAGAGCAACCAGACACCCTAGTATACTGGCGGCGTAATGGTGTAGTGATAGAAAGAGCGCATACCGCGCGACCGGGGGTGCTCCGAGCCGAGGTCTACGTATATAATGCAACGCGTAACGAACTAAACGCACACTACGAATGCCTGGCTCAGAACGCCGATATCACCGACCCACTGAGTGCAAGTGTTGTCGTTAGAATGTATTGTAAGTAGTAAAGTAAAATATTACACATATAAATCCTACTGCTAGTCATAAGCCTTTTCTGGAAAGAGAAAGTGTTGTCCAACATGCGGCTTCGTTCCGGATTGGCGGACATCACATGTCTTCGAAATATATTCTTTTTTTTATTTATTTATTAAACATACAGGCTCCCTCACAAGCTTTTTCTCAGCCGTCGAGCACGTGGTAAATAAGCACTTAAAACTGCAAATAACAATTTTATTTTATTGGTGCCGGCAAGCGAGTTCAATGTTTGCTCGCCTACCGTGAATTAAAAGCGAGCGCTGTGACAGTAAACTACCATGGCTGTATTAAAAGTAACTTAATTCAAATTCTGATCACGGAACCACAAAAATAAACAGAGACGTTTAAGTAGACGCGATAAAATGCTCAAATTAAAATATATTATTGATGGCTAAATAATGAAAATATATATTATTGTTATTAAATCTGAAGAACATAGCTTAAACATAACTTTTGCCGTAGTTTTACAGAAGTCCAGTAGCTAGGGGTATTAGTTTGTGAATTGATTTTTTTAGTACCGCCCATCAGCGTGGAAATCCGTTTGAATCAGAACTTCGACTTCGAGGCCGGTCAGCCACGGGTGGTGGACTGCGTAGTGGTGGGTTGTGTTCCACCACCATCAGTGACTTGGCATTTAGCCGAAAACCTACTTAGGCCAAGTGTACACAAGGTAAAGTTAATATAATTGTCTCATCTGATATGCAAGATCACAATATAATGTAAGATTCTGCAGCTATGAAGTATCTGCAGCTAAAACGAATGGAAAGATCCGTCCTGGGATACACTACACCTTAAATATTATAATAGAATACTATAGTCAAATGGTAGCTTATCGCTGCTGTGGTTTGTTCGATCAATTATATTTACTGATATTGAGACATTCCGTTTCAGTACTTAGGCGTTTATTGTCATACTAATTTCATAAACGAATAATTATCTTATAAATTATTATAAAATATTATAGGATGGCCCAAAGTAAAAATTAACAGTTGCAACCAAAACTCTCATGCTACTCTAACTGTATTCCCCTGTACAAGTGTAATGCGATAATTAATAGAATTACCCAGGAAATTAAATAATACAATAAGTTTTAAAGATTAATTAATCACTCGTTTAGGAATTGCATGACGGCAACTATACCGTATCTTCACTGACCCTTGCCCCATCCCTGCGAGACAACACGCACGAGCTGGTGTGTCGGGCGCACAATTCACACCTACCCAATGATGTGTTTGAAGACAAAGTCACTCTAAATGTTGGATGTAAGTAAGGTGTTACCTTTAAGGCAAGTTTCACAACCGTCTAGAAGGCTAATATTTTATTTTATATTTCATTTAGATTATCCGAGTAACACACTCAGATGGATGTTATTTTACACTTCTGATATATAATGATTGGAATTCATATAACATTTAATATTAAGACATTGCGAAACTATTATTGCGAGACTTTTATATAACAAGTAATAGAAAAGAAATAGATTTTTAAAATTCGATTTGAAGGAGAAGTAATAATATTAACCTAGCATTTCCTTAAGTAGACGTTTGAGACAATAATGGGATTGAATATAATTTTCACGTGTTGTTTGCAAATGTTTTATTCATATTATTCAAGGAATGGTTATGATAAAACACGTTCCTTGTCGTATTATATTATTTAAAAACAAATTTTAACTACTAATCAAACTTAATTTATATTAAGTTTGTTTAAAATTATTGACTAAATGCTCAGGAAATCACTATCCAGATCGACCTGTTTGCGTGACTACCCGTGAAGTGACCGTCGGCGCTGTTCAACAAGAAACGGAGACCTTGACTTGCATTGTCGAAGCTTCACCGGAGCCCATTCAATTCAGCTGGACCTTCGCTGATTCTAGAAGCTTGTATACCAGTGTTAAAGTATGCTTCTAATGTAAATGATTAAGTTAGTTAGTTTAAATTTGAAAAGTGTGTTTTTCTGTGTCGATTTGGTTTGGCGCTCTCGGTCACCCTCGAGTCAGTCGCTCTCGCGTAACAGAGTAAAGGTCCAATCCGTGTTGGTTGTGTTGTGCACTTGTGCTGGTTACCCACTAGTAAAGGTCTCGGCTGAGCGCCCTAAGCGCTCGGTCACCTTTCAACCCGGTAATTAAATTCATAGATATCGGTACTAATGCACTAAAGTACTTACTTATATAATTATATTTAGTTTTAGACATATTACATCATATAATAATACATCAATACATACATACTCCATAGAAAGTACCAGGCCACCACCACCGTTACTCCTCCACTCTGACTTGGTTACCTCGTGACGGTGACTTCGGCAGGCTGCTGTCCTGCCATGCAACCAACAGCTTCGGAGAGCAAAAGAAACCATGTGTTTACTCAGTTGCCCTTGGCGGTTCTCCACACCCTCCTGACTGTGGAATATTACGCTCCTATCCGTACACAGTACGCGTAGAATGTCAAAATGGTATGTTTATTTTTCGTTTCGTGTATATGAGCGACAAATTTGTACAGGGTATTATATACAATTGCTTCGGTAAGATAAGCGAGAGGGTGGGTTTGTATACTTTGTTCGTCTAAAGCTAGCCGTGATGGAGCGTTTCGTGGGCGCGCAAAGTTGTTTGTACATTAAAAATTATTCCAAAATTGGTGACTCATGCACTATCATTCGGCCTTTATTACCCAAAGAGTTCAGATTACACGATTTAAAGCAATGTGAGAGTGTCATTAAATCGTGGGTCAGTAAGTTTGAATCCACAAGTTCCCTGCTATACGCATAATTGCAGAAATTGATTAGGATAAAGTGTTTTGAGGACCAGCGAGAGCAAGCAGTAACTGTGAATTCTGACCGGTCCACAAGCATGTTACGTGATGTTCTCTTTCTGAAACTGAACAGTCTACAACTTTGCCACGTGGTTTCAATAATATGACGCCACAACATGCAATACTTGTAATGACTCATTAGCTGTTATCAACGAGATGTTTGAAGGAAAAGTCATATCCCAGAGTTGATTGGTAAAATAGTATTGCTTTTTTGATCCGTTTCACAAAGACTGTTAAAATTTCAAAATATACGTTATACGCCATTTTTACTTTTTTGAATATTTACATAAAATAATTTAGATCATACCATATTTATATAACATCTCTAGTTACTATAAAAGATAATGCCAAATTATATAAAGCGTATATGGTATAACTTTGAAATAGTGAAACAGGTTATAAGAATATTATAATTAATAAACAGTACAAAGATATTATTTATATTTTAAAAGTGTTTTATCATTATGACATATACAGGATGGGACGGAGGTCGCCCACAAGTCATCCACTTGGAATTGTACAGCCGCGACGGGACCCTTCTGCGCAACGTGTCCAACACAGTCGGTCGCTTTCTATTGCCAGATGTGGAAGAAGACTGCAACTTAACTGCCGTATTATACGCAAGCAATAGCCGAGGAAGGAGTGCATCCAGGACTATGCACTTACAGACTATATCAACATTGAGCGCTTCAGGTTCACTTTTTATTTACATCCAGTTGTGTAATAGACTTATACGTTAAAATGCTAAAAAAATCAATACGGTAGGTAATAAGTATATATCAATGATCAACGAAGTTTATTTGCACAGCAAAGATTATTAAATGAATAAATCAAAGTTTCACGATCAAATTGGCAGACGAATACTGATTAATGTTCTTCAACAATATTCAGAAAACCACCTGGTCACTTTGCCTCTTAAAAAGATTTGGTTCAAATTTTTCAGTGTAATATACAAATTACACGCTTTTTAAATATTTTGTGTGAGAATTTCAGTTACTGATATGCTTAGTCATCAAGTAATCGAAACATTACTTAATAATAAAAGCGGAAGTTTGTCGTAGAAATCCGTCTTGATATTTCAACGTCATAAGTGTCCTTATGACGTTGAAGCGATATTGGTGAGTTTGGTCTCCACGAACTACCCTATAAAAAGTGTAGACACAAAATCCCATCGAAGGAGGAGATGCGATGACCTCGGACGCTTGGCAGTAGAGGCAAAGCTTTGTGTGGGATGCCCTTATAAGACCATGCGTAGACAGGGCTGTGGCAGCTACAAAGGCAGACCGAAATAACTAAACGGCACAAATATAAGTATCTAAGTAAAAACATAGCATCATCTGTGTATATTTGTGCCATTTGCGGCCGAGACGCTGGGTCCACGGGTTCTTCAGGAGAAAAAGTTATTATAAGTACTAAATCATATCATAAATATAAAGATTTGCCTTTACCGTTGGTGACAAGAGGGCTGCTTATTTCTCGTTCAATGGTCAAGTACAAAAATTCAGTGTGGAAATGCAGCCAGCGTTCTTTGTACGTACAAGAAATAAAGCTGTACGGTTAATTTACTTTTTAGAATATATTTAAAATATATACCTTATACTTTTCTATAATTTCTTTTTGCTAAATTAAGCGACTAATCCTTTTTTTCTTTTCCTGATAAATATATTTCATTTCTTTAGCTATAACTGAAAGCTCGACAACGGTAGCATGGGTGCGATGGCTGGAAGCGTCGGCAGGTGTGGTGGCAATCATAGTGGCTGCCATCGCTACTGTTTTCCGCATACGAGCTATAAAGGCCAGAAACGCGCGCTTAGTAAACCTTGACTTGGTTCCCCGATCTGATGGTATGAGTCTAATGTTATTATAAAATATATTTTTTCATGAAATTTTATATTTAATCAATTGAAGTATGTACATTATTATCTATGCACTTTCGCCATTAATTCTTTATTGTCAACTTGACCCACCTGCGGGGTTAGTTTTGGAGTTCAAAATCTCCAGAACAAAACTCGTTGGAAGCAAAAACGTACCATTACAGTAACTTCCCATAACACATCATTAATCCTTCAAGCTGTTTCTGCTTTTATTAAGAGAAGGATTTTAAAGAAAAAAGAAATGGCGTGACAACAAATAAATCACTAAATTCGTAACACTAATACACAAACCTAAATTTGAAATACATTTGAATTTGTAATTCCTTACCTAACGCCAGATTAAACGAGATCATAGTGGCCAGTTCGACAAAACGCCATTATCATATGTAAAGACCTAATATATCCTATATCCTGCACAGTTGATATCATCTGGTAATAATATGTTAGTGTGGCTGTAATTGACTTGGAGACGTCATTTAATAAATTTAGCTCACTAAATATAATAATATCGGTGATCCATTTATAAAATACTCTTTACTGAACATCTTTCACTGTCTTAAGCGACAAGTTATTTGTATACAGGGTATGACAAATCGTTATCATGATGGGTCTTCTCTTTACAGAAATTTTAAATTTTTACAGATCATATTACATTATAATCGATACTGCGCAAACGTATCCTGTCGAATTCAATTCATGTCACTCGAAGGTAGTACAATCATTATGCAGTTAAGAACAGTAGCAAGAATTGATAGATGGATGGGACCTTGCTACCACAGAAAACTAACTTAAAATAGTAACATAATGTTTATGTTTCGTTTAGTGCTAAAACAATTGGAGACTCGACCACTGAGTTTTATCAAACATTTTATCGTAGTCAATGGGCTTGATATTGTATTCGAGAATATCTGATTTTGGAGTTCAGAATCCAGTGATCATTTCAATCCGATGATCTACCTGTTTGTCGCTAACTTTCATTAGGTTATCGTTTAGTTATGATGACCGTCACAACTTTAATTATACCTGTTCATAATTTAATTTAGGTGCATTTCATCGAGAGCCAGATTTCACCCGCGAGGAGCGATTTCCGGGCACTACCAACATTACTGTCAACCAACTAGCTGCATGTCAAAACGTTAGTATCCATTAACCGCTTCTTAATATTTTAAAATAACATATTTATTTAATACTACTATACTTAGTTCATGATAATTACTGTTGTAATGATGGGTGGATTACAAACAGAAGCATTTCTCTGTTTCGCAGCTCATGTACATTAATTATCGGCAATACATTTTTCTGGTAAAGGACTTTATTTTTTTTTAAAGAACTATAGAATCTCTATTACCACTTCACTAAGCTTAAATGCGTGCTACGGATAGAACGACAATAGTCGAATGGAGGATTCAAAACTACGATTATTGATTATTCATGTATTTGGTTTTATTGCAGCAATACACATCATCTCCTGTACCATCATGTCGAGTACTGGTGGATTGTAACTCACATTCTTCACCCCAAGACACGTGTCCAGCAAGTCAGCATTCCTATTTCGTCTAAAAAAATCTAAAACCTTTTACTGGAATTAAATATTAAATGTAATATGATATGTATGTAATAAAATAATACCTTCTTCGCGCTATTAAAAAAATAGGCAGTATTTTGAGAATCGGTTGAAAATGCTATGCGGGGAAAACTTATACTTTTCCCACACCTAGTCAAACTAGTCGAAATAATACGTATTCTACTATCACTCGTAAGAATACTGTATAATTACTAGTATAATTGTTTGAACAACAAGTATGTTGCAACAAGCACGTTTTCTGATATATTATTTAATTTAAAAATGCAAAGCATAGTGTAAACGGCACATTTAGTATATAGTTTTTAGATTTATCAAAACATTTGTTATGCAACTTATACACTTAATAAGACATGTTAATTTTAAATAAACAAGAAGTAATTTAATAAAAACGGGACTTTAAAGTTTGTACTTGCTGAAAAGGAAATTGTTTAATAAATGAGGGACTAAACATCATCTCTAACATCGTAGACAAAAACCTACATAATGTATTGATTTCGATCAATACACTACAATGATATACAAATAGCCTTACTAGTATAATTGTTTGTACAACAAGTATATTGCAACACGCACATTTTCTGATATATTTTGTAATTTAACAATGCAAAGAATATTGTCAACTGCACATTTAGTAAATAGATTTTAGAATTTATCAAAACATTTGTTATGCAATTTATACACCTAATTAGACATGTTTATTGAAAATATACACGAACTAATTTTAAAAAAAGGGACTTTACAGTTAGTACTTCCTAAAAAGAAAAATGTTTAATAAATGGGGGACCAAACATCATCTCTAACATCGTAGACAAAAACCTATATAATGTATTGATTTCGATCAATACACTACAATGATATACAAATAGCCTTACTAGTATAATTGTTTGTACAACAAGTATATTGCAACACGCAAATTTTTTGATATATTTTGTAATTTAAAAATGCAAAGAATATTGTCAACTGCACATTTAGTAAATAGATTTTAGAATTTATCAAAACATTTGTTATGCAACTTATACACCTAATTAGACATGTTAATTTAAAATAAACACGAAGCAATTTTAAAAAAAAGTGACTTTAAAGTTTGTACTTCCTAATGATAAAAATTTTTTAAATGGCGGACCAAACATCATCTCAAACATCGTAGACAAAAACCTATATAACATATTGATCTGGATTAATAGAATGCAGAGGTACTTATGGTAATTTCTTTTAAGTCTTTATGATTCTGAGAATTGAATATAATAATTATTTTTTTAATTAAGCATGGTAGCAATGCTATTGACATAACTACCATTCACGTTAGCAATTCTTATTAATCTTAAATGCTTGGGCTAGGAGATGGTTCACGAAAATTGTCAGAGGAATTCGAACCTCAACCTTTCGAAAATGAATAAGATACATAGTATCATATAATATAAATTAATAATACACATATATATTCGTATCATGTATCCATTTAGAATATTGAATAAACCATTTTATATTAAGAGGTTACTCAATTACTGTGATAAACAAATTTCGTTTTTCTTTCTTGATATTTCACGCCAAGATTTAATACCATAAAAAAATAATATAAATAAATTTATTAAATGAAAAAAATAAAAACGAATACGAAGAATTTACTTGCTTTCAATCTCGGCGGTATTCTTTGATTATTGATCCTTCTAGTTAGATATCCTGATAACATACTATGATAGTTTCGAAAGCATTTACTCAAACATAGGACTCCCACGGCGTCTTCTTTTCTAGTCAGACGTAATGTATGTGCACCAATAACGAAAGAAAATTCAAATGCACTATTATCACTCAATAACAATAGACATACCCAAACAACAGTAATCAAAATACACAAATTATGTTATCTGACTCGGGATCCGAACTACAAGTCGGAAGCCTTTATTATCATTAATGTGCACAAGTCCTCGGTGGAATATGCGCATTACGGTGGGTACCAAAACAAAGGCAAACTATAAGTACATGTGAAACAGAAACTTTTTTTTCATAAGAAGAAGCATTTATCTATTTTATCTTAGAGTAAACAGAGAAATAAAGCATATATCTATATCTTAGTTTAGCTCCATACGGGACAGAGGTTGGCGTATTACAATTAGGTATACTTAAGTATCTTTAAACTTATTGTAAAAAGTCAGCTATGAAAGCAGAGGACACATCACCGCACCTAGATGCTATTCCTAGGAACATATCTTCAGTCAACGACACGAACCTCGCAGTTCATGCCCTCACTAGGCACATCCAGACCGTAATCGTGGATTGTTCGAGGCAGGTTCCCTCGGTGGAAGACCACCGATGGACCCTGCCAAACGACATAAAGGACCTAATGAGGCGCAAGAATGCGGCGACTCGTGCCCACGACTTATATCCCACTGAAAGTAACCGGCTGGTGCTACGTACCCTTCAGCGTGAAGTCCGATCACGCATAGCCCAGTATAGGAACGATCGGTGGGATAATCACCTCTCCAACATCGAACCTTCCCATCTCGCCTACTGGCGACTTCCCAAATCCTAAAGGGGGCACCGCCCAAACAATGCCTCCTTAGCGCGTCCTAATAAACCACCCGCCTTCTTAGACGAAGAGAAAGCCGAATGTCTGGCTGACAATCTCGAGCTCAATGCTCACCGAGCACCCTACCGATCGACGCCGCTCACCTTGAAATGGTTAACAGCGAGGTCGACCGGAGGAGTAAGGAACCACCTCGCGATTCCGTCACTCAAGTTACATGCACCGAAGTTGAGTCCATAATTAAAACCTGCGACCACGCAAGGCTCCCGGCCCCGACGGTATCACCAACAAGGTGATGAAACTCCTACCCATGTCCATTTTACACCTACTGGTGATAATCTACAACGCGGCCATATCCAAAGGCACCTTCCCGAACACCTGGAAGGAAGCCGATGTCATAGGGATTCTCAAGCCCTCAAAACATCCAACCGATCCATCAGCCTATCGACCCATAAGCCTACTCAAAGTCTTGGGTAAGGTGTATGAAAGGCTCATCCTCACCCGCCTCAAGGACTTCATGCTGTCCCGAGGGCTGCCAATCAATGAGCAGTTCGGGTTTCGCACCCAACACTCATGCACATCAAGTGCACCGCATCACGGAGCACATCCTCAGTAAATTTCTTCAGGGCTACCAAACTGGGGCACTTTTTCTCGATGTGGCGAAAGCTTTCGACAAGGTCTGGCACAACGGGCTCATATACAAATTTATGAGCTCGGTGTGCTAGATCGACTTGTAGTTATCGTACGAGACTTTGTTCACAATCGCACCTTTCGGTACCGCGTCGAGGGAACGCGTTCCGAGGTTCACCCCATTTGTGCCGGAGTACCTCAAGGCTCTGTCCTAGGTCCTACTTTATACACACTCTACACCAACGACATACCGCGCACTCGCGGTATAGAATAGCCCTTTTCGCCGATGACACCGGCCTCTACGCGTCTGGATTTAAGCCAGACGCTATGTCTAAGTGCAAAGTAATTTTTTAAATTTTGATTTAAAAGTATTCATCTGGCAGAACATATCGATGGTCTCTCAAGGTTCCATATTAGGATAATATGTTAAATACAATATTGCGATGGAAATTCTAATAAAATAAAAAAAATAAGGTAGTCATCATGGCTTTGACTTTTATTGCGTTTATTAGAACTAATAGCATTTATATTCGTACTTTGATGTCTTAATTTAACGGTATTTGTGGAATATAATCGGAAGGAATTGCTATTATCTAAAATATTAAACTTATAAATAAAACTTGGCTTTACGGAATTTACATAACATTAAGTAATACGCGACACGTTAAAATAAAGCCTAAAGTTTAAGAATTAAAATATCGCAAAGAAAAAATAGTCGTGAGCTGTAACCAGTAGCAAGATATTAACTCATGTATACTTATACAAAAATCTACGTTCCTTGATACAATTACAACATATACTTTTTTGAATATTGTTCATGTAGCGAAAAGAAACAAATAAAACAAAGCAGTTGTATGTTACACATTAATCATAGAATTTAACAAAACGACATCATCTAATCTAAAAGCATAATAATAATTGTAGTTAGTTATTCCTACTATATTTTCAAGAGTGTCCCCGTGATGAGGCATATATTAAAGGTGCTTTCTACAAACAACTGGAAAGTCAGGAAGGTAGGTGAAAGAAACCTTGCAGTTGTCATCACTGCAGCTCCAGCGTATCTAGCACAGTGTGCTCAGTAGACAAGCGGTAGCGATAGCGTGTTTATTATATTAGTACGTTATAATAATTAAAGTAATCGAAATTTATATAAATTAATTTTGATAATAATATACACCAATGTATATTGGATAATTCGAGCTCCAATGCTCACCGAGCACCCTACCGATCGACGCCGCTCACCTTGAAATGGTTAACAGCGAGGTCGACCGGAGGAGTAAGGAACCACCTCGCGATTCCGTCACTCAAGTTACATGCACCGAAGTTGAGTCCATAATTAAAACCTGCGACCACGCAAGGCTCCCGGCCCCGACGGTATCACCAACAAGGTGATGAAACTCCTACCCATGTCCATTTTACACCTACTGGTGATAATCTACAACGCGGCCATATCCAAAGGCACCTTCCCGAACACCTGGAAGGAAGCCGATGTCATAGGGATTCTCAAGCCCTCAAAACATCCAACCGATCCATCAGCCTATCGACCCATAAGCCTACTCAAAGTCTTGGGTAAGGTGTATGAAAGGCTCATCCTCACCCGCCTCAAGGACTTCATGCTGTCCCGAGGGCTGCCAATCAATGAGCAGTTCGGGTTTCGCACCCAACACTCATGCACACATCAAGTGCACCGCATCACGGAGCACATCCTCAGTAAATTTCTTCAGGGCTACCAAACTGGGGCACTTTTTCTCGACGTGGCGAAAGCTTTCGACAAGGTCTGGCACAACGGGCTCATATACAAACTATATGAGCTCGGTGTGCCAGATCGGCTCGTACTTATCATACGAGATTTTCTCCGCAATCGAACCTTTCGTTACCGCGTCGAGGGAACGCGTTCCGAGGTTCACCCCATTTGTGCCGGAGTACCTCAAGGCTCTGTCCTAGGTCCTACTTTATACACACTCTACACCAACGACATACCGCGCACTCGCGGTGTAGAGCTAGCCCTTTCGCCGATGACACCGGCCTCTACGCGTCTGGATTTAAGCCAGACGCTATTTGTAAACGCCTCCAATCTGCAGCCAACACCTTAGGGAAATGGTTTCGGAAATGGAGGATCGAGGTTAACCCCACCAAAAGTGCAGCCATTTACTTCTCTCGGCGCAACAAAACGCCGCATCTCCAAACTATAGAGTTATTTGATCGTCCAATCCCCTGGGAAAAGACAGTCAAATACTTAGGCGTCACATTAGATGAAAGACTCACCTTCGGTCCGCATGTCAACCGCGTACGGAATCGAGCAGCGTTCGTCCTAGGTCGTTTGCACCCCTTACTCAATAAAAATAGAAAAATGACCCTGCGTAATAAATTACACTATACAAAGCGTACATCCGACCCATAATGACATACGCAAGCCCCGTCTTTGCGCATGCTTCCCCGCGTCACATTCACCGACTTCAGGTAATACAAAATCGTTTCATGCGCAGGGCCACCGGTGCACCGTGGTTCTTGCGTAATGAAAATCTACACATAGATTATGAGCTGCCGACCTTAGCTCAGTACCCGAAGCAGGCTTCCCGCCGATATTTCGACTCTGCCGTCACACACTCTAACCCCTTGATTGTAAGTGCCGCCACTTACAATCCCATCGCGAATCACAGATTCACCCGCGTCCGAAGGAGACCGAGGCACGCCCTCGATGACCCCGACGACGTGACCACCAGGGCCCAAACCCTTTATAAAACACAACACACGTACATTGCACCCTCACATCGCCCCCGCCGACGGCGAGGGCGTCGCAAACAAGGATATTCGCGATACCGCCATGTCACTGGTCGGTTCTCTCCAGTCCATACAGATAGAAGCGTCGCTGGAGTTTCTTGCGCCACTTCTCCAGCGCCCACGCATTCCGAAGTGGTGGTACAGGTAGTTAATAATAATAGTGATATTAATTAAGATAATCCTCTGTCAGAAGCAACTGACCGAGCCGAGGTTCGGCCCTCTTGGGCACCCTCGAGTCAGACGCTCTCGCGAAACAGGGTAACGGTCCAAGCCGAGGCTCCCTCTCGGGAGCCCTTGCGCTGGTTACCCATATATAGAGGTCTCGACTGAGAGCCATAAGCGCTCGGTCACCTCTCAACCCGGTGAAACTGTAAAAGCCCTGGGGCTAACAGCGGCCATCAGCCCGAAAAAAAAAAAAAAAAAAAAAAAGAAAGCAGAGGGGAATGGTAAGCCCAATTATAATCATAAGGTTTAAATTTATATATAAACAAAAATTTGCTGGAATTCTTCAAGGATTTGTGTCATTGATGCTTTACCAATTCATTCGTTGCAACTCGCAATTAGCTGCTTCGTAACTTTTTAAATGTCATTCGTATGCTTTGTAACCTCTTAGAACTGAAATGGAATGAGTACACGGACTCAATGTACAAAATATAGCAGGATTATGCTGCTAGTATCACTCTGATATTCTGTGTGGTAGTTAGGCCAACCCATTCATGTCCTGGCTAAACGCTAGCTAATTAGGTACAGTATTGGTCTCCTCGTGTCTAAGTGCAAAGTAATTTTTTTAAATTTTGATTTAAAAGTCTTCATCTGGCAGAACATATCGATGGTCTCTCAAGGTTCCATATTAGGATAATATGTTAAATACAATATTGCGATGGAAATTGTAATAAAATAAAAAAATAAGGTAGTCATCATGGCTTTGACTTTTATTGCGTTTATTAGAACTAATAGCATTTATATTCGTAATTGATGTCTTAATTTAACGGTATTTGCGGAATATAATCGGAAGGAATTGCTATTATCTAAAATATTAAACTTATAAATAAAACTTGGCTTTACGGAATTTACATAACATTGAGTAATACGCGACACGTTAAAATAAAGCCTAAAGTTTAAGAATTAAAATATCGCAAAGAAAAAATAGTCGTGAGCTGTAACCAGTAGCAAGATATTAACTCATGTATACTTATACAAAAATCTACGTTCCTTGATACAATTACAACATATACTTTTTTGAATATTGTTCATGTAGCGAAAAGAAACAAATAAAACAAAGCAGTTGTATGTTACACATTAATCATAGAATTTAACAAAACGACATCATCTAATCTAAAAGCACTTAATAATAATTGTAGTTAGTTATTCCTACTATATTTTCAAGAGTGTCCCCGTGATGAAGCATATATTAAAAGGTGCTTTCTACAAACAACTGGAAAGTCAGGAAGGTAGGTGAAAGAAACCTTGCAGTTGTCATCACTGCAGCTCCGGCGTATCTAGCACAGTGTGCTCAGTAGACAAGCGGTAGCGATAGCGTATTTATTATATTAGTACGTTATAATAATTAAAGTAATCGAAATTTATATAAATTAATTTTGATAATAATATACACCAATGTATAGTAATAATAATAATAATTAATAATAATGATTGATTGTATAACTGTTTTGAGTGAGGTCACTCAGTTTTAAGAGTTAAGTTCCTAAATTACTAAAAGCTTAAAAATTATTTTCATTACATCCAAACATATTTTAATTTTCAATTTTAAGAATTAATATTTGAGAGTTCTATAAGTATAAAGTAAAACCTAGACCCGCTAACTGCTGTACTCAGTTGTTACCTAATACAAGAAAGAGTGGGGGAGACCTCACGGGATAGAAGTTCCGTACGGAGCAAGAAACCAGTTACGTCGCGACGACGTGCGCGTGAGTGCTTTGTGAGTTTTTAAGTGAAAATGTCTCTTCTATATTAAGGTAAGATAAGTTTCAATGTCATTTAGCAGAGTACAAATATTTTAGATTATTAACGTACTAAGTGTGAACCTATTAGGCAACGATTGATATTTACGAACGAATTCAGATCGTGGGCCGAACACCGCTGTGCCTAAAGCTTTGTTTAAACACTACCCGCCGATTTAAAGAACTAATTTACATTTAGTCGCTATGCAGCAATATTTGACACGAAAGCAGAATATAACGAGGTAATGTTAACGTGAATATAATTAACGTAGTAAATGTGAACCTATTAGGCAACGAATCATTTTACGAGCGAATTTAGATCGTGGGCCAAAGACCGCTGTGCCTAAAGCTTTGTTTAAACACTACCTGCCGATTTAAAGAACTAATTTACATTTAGTCGCTATGCAGCAATATTTGAGATGAAAGCATTTTTTCGAATAAATCAAAATTAATTATATTCCCACAACTGTGAATAGTGTTTAGAGATGCTTGTTTGGTTTGCCACCACAGCTCAATATACAAAGTCGGAAAATTCCGTTATCTGGCCGTTTAACAGTCTAATCATGTTTGATATAAGTGCTACTTTTATATTTTTATTTATATGAATTTAGGTTATAAAACTGAAATATGTAAAAGTAATGGTAATAAAATACATTACATACAATACATGCTTATAGCGGATACTACAGAGCTATTCCCACAATATTATTTTATTTTTTTGTATAAATGTTTCCAAACCCACTATACATTTTAAAATAAAATACATTTTTCATCATAAACAATTAGGTCCTATTCAAGGTAGTAGTAGTTTTAGAGTGGTAGAGCCATGAGGTTTTGGTTATTGCATGGGCCGGCTCGACCGGGGAAGTATCGCCTCACAAAATACCGACGTAAAGTAGATTTAGACTTCTGCGTTTCATCCGGAGTGAGGTAACCGTCAGACAGTCACTAATGTTGCGGCAGCTGTTCCTCTAGGTCTAGGTACCTCATGAGCTGGCCGTTTACAATGGATTCCACTATTTTTGTGAACAAATGGATAATGACAATAGGTCTGAACTATCATTTTGTTTAGGATCGAGTGCACCAAAACTGTCTCCTACGAGTTCACGACGGCACATAAAGAATGGGAGTACCGAAAAATACGTGTAACAGGTGTATACTCTGAAGCATACGTCCTCTGCTGTTCTGTCAGGATCACTTGACTTGTAGATGTCCACGGAACGGAAATTCCCTTGGCAACGAGACCCGTCGTACTTTTTTTTAAAATATGTTTTTTGCATCCCGGGACATGCATCAGCCCAGGCCCGTTAATACTCCAGCTTAATAGCCTAGGCTCGGATGTGTCCCGTTGGGTATCCTTTCTTATTTTTATATCTTAATTATAACAAAGTAAATTTATAATAATCATACATTTTCCAATAGTTTACAGTTACAAACATGACATTCAATTATCGAGTTACGTATTGTAAGTAATAATAACATGTTCTTTACAAATCCAGCACCACAGCGTGTAAAGCTTAATTTAATTATACAAATAAAACTTTAGCTTTATTATAAAACTTTAAAATTTTGTTATAAATAAAACTTAACTTTTTTAATTAAACTTCTAATAGTGTTTTTGTTTTTTCCAACTACTATTATTTATTATTTTCTATCAATTTTTTTGAATCAATCTCATTTGATCTCAATCTTATCAAAATCAAAATTATTTGAATCAATACGTATTTTGCGCTGTGGTAGTTATATTAAACATACCTGAAACGTTGCGTTAATTGCAGGTGATGCTACGCAATTGAATTTTGCGAGATTTAATAAAATTTAAATAATTTCATATTGAAGATACATATTGAAATTCTTTAACGAAATATATATTACTAATACGAGCTACAGTGGAAATGAACCTCCTAAGAAAAAAGTCATAAAATCGTTTTAAAATTTCACATAAAACAGATGTAAGTGTACTTCAAATTAGATACACTGAATTGCTATCGTGTATATTTCTAAAGTTGTCAGTTACTTATTTTATTTTTTACAGAATAATAATAACCATCGTGTACTTACCTAAACTTAATATAAACAGTACATAATAAAATATTTCACATCGGAGGACTTTCCCATACAAACACAAAAATAAAAAGAGTAGCGTATTATCTAATTTGAAAGCCTTCATAGAAATTTTCTTGATTTTATTATCTTAATCAATAGTTTACAAAGAAACTTTCAGAAACAATACAGATAACTATAGATTGTGATAAAATATTGTTTACCCCTTTTTAACATTTATAGTATGATTTATATGATGAATAGTGTTATTAAAATTAAAGCCTAAAAGCAAGTTTCGATAAACCTATTGAAGCGATAATTGATATGTATTTGCGATTTTGAATGAATTACAGTGATGTGTGATACAGGTTTACTTTTATCCTCTAAAATTATACTTGTAACATACAATTCTATATGCTTATCAACCTTAATAATAGGAGACTAAAGCAGCAGCAACATACATAGTGCATGGCACACATTGTATACACGAGTGCGAGAGTGAGAGTAGAGATGAACAAGCAGGTCGGTGTAGCTTGTGCTAATGCGTCTTTGTTCGTCTATTTATTCAATATGGCAATATTGATTGAAATTCATCTTTCCTCTTAGTTTTTTTTCCCCAAAAGAACACAACAAATAAAATACCACATGTAAGAACGAAAACACATAGCATCTTTTATTCACCCCGCATACACCTTTCAGAGTTAATTTCAAAAAGATCGAAGGTAAATCGAGATGTATTCTAAAGAACACAAGAAAATAGCCAATATATTATCTGAAACACCACTTAAAAGTAAATCACTAATACGTAGTTTTTGAGACCATTTTGCCATTGCTAAAGCACGCAAGATAGTGTTATTTGCTTCTATAGTGATTACAACTCATAATCTACAAAAAATAGCGCGAACAGCTAAATTTTTCTTCAAGCTGTGCTGAAACAAAATCAACACATATATAAAGAAACCAAATGTCCTAGTTGCGTAGTTAATATATAAATTGACGTATAAACAAATATGCATTTATCTCCGAACATTAAGGTTGGCTCATCCATTAGTAGACGCTACGGCCGCTGAGGGAGTTGTCAGTAAATTTGTTTTACATTAGTTAACCACGTGCTGCGATCTTACATTTTTAAATATTAAATTTTTCCAACATCAAAATGTTTGTAAAGTGGGCTCACTGGAAACCAATCACAAGACCCGCAGCACAGAAAGCAAGGCCAAATGATATAATGACTACTAGAGCACAAAGTCATGCATATACGAGATTTCCATTTGTTCTCATAATATCATAAAATGTATAAATGTGTCATTGAACTTACTTTTTGCTCTAAGTGAAAAGTTTTCCTTATAATTATTGAACTTAACTACCATAATTTTATGGCAGCTGGCGTAGAAAGTTAAAATTTCCAACGCACTTATGAAATGTCGACAATTTTAAATGAATGTAATCATAATACAAAACCGAAGGTTTTATATGCTTGTTATTGATACGGCTGTTATCGGGTCATAACTGCTCTAGTTTCACAACAAACTTGGCATCGTATCGTTACTTGAAATAAATTTACGAATTAATTTACTCGGCTTAATCTTGTTACCTCATTACGAGATGAATACAATACCGACTCTCCGCTGCTTTGAGGCTAAAGAGATATTGATTATAATTAGGTGAAAACCAAAGTATTTAACCTCAATTCTACGTATAAATTTATGTACCTAGTGACGTTGACATAATATAATAATATAATGATTATTCTTGTATATCTCCTTCATAAAAAATAAAAACTTCATAAACTTTCCTCTGAGAAAACTTTTGCCAAACGCATTAAGTTAGATAATAATGAAATCACTTAAAGGTAGATGAAACAATAAAAACCGTTCAGAAATGGAGGTCTATATTCGATATCAAGTTATAACAAATGATGCACGATAATAATTTTACAATTGCACAGAATTTATGTCATGAAACGCGTTGATGTCGTCTGTTAGCGAGGTCCATATAATTGCAAATTTATATAATCTAAACTTATCTAAACTATATATTTCTATACTATTCTCGTTTGTTTTATCACAAATTTTACACATTAAATAATACTTTACAAAGCATATACTAATGTCATAATTCATTTATTTAAATAAATAAAGGCATAACAAGTAATATATATGTATATATAAAAAACCATAACAATGACTGACAACACAAATTCGAGTTCTGTATTGAGCAATAAATAAAAAAAAGAGAAATACTGTTTGTTGATTATTTCACTTAGAAATAGAAACCACTTCGCTAATGCCGGTATAACCATCGATCTATATAAAAGCCTAGTTGCGTAAACGTTGTATAATTAAGTTTGACGCCCTGTTGGGCGCTTACAAAGCAAACTTCGTCCAGTTATTTCGAAAGCGCTGGATAGATTTAATTGAATAAAATATTAATTATTATCAAAGACAACTTAATAAACTTTTTATTTATGACTATTACGAGCAGTGGTTTCAAAGACTTAAATATTTTTGTTTGTTTTTTATTCTATTATATAATGAACCATGCTTAAGAAAGTATCTTGCATAATCTTAATTAAAAAATATTAATACTCTATCAGCTCCTCAAATCCAGAAATAGAACACAGCATTTCGCTTACTATCAAATAAATAACTTTCTGCAAGTAACAAAAGTGGGAGAACCGCGGTTCAGATGTCCAACAGTAAACTGCTACAGGCTATTAATGATGATTTAACTTAAGATTATTAAGTTATATCACTAAATTGTAGTTAGGGAGATTTACGCTTCACATTATCTACGATCTCAAAAGAAATTAAATACAATTAAAAAGTACATTTATAAAATTTATTGGATTTAGGTTTCTTGTATAGATTCATTTTCAATTCAATTTTCTACATGTCTTACATCTAAAAATACGTGAACTAAATTGGGAATATAGTGGCGAAACCATAACATAGTCGTAGTTTATATTGTCTGATTTTAATTCTAGACTTAAAATATTTAGAGTACTAAAAATAATAAAAAAAGGAAAAAGCAGTTTCTAAATTTTTCTTTCTTTCAGTTGTTTCAAGATGTCTGAATACGAGCGCATCAAGGGCATCTGCTTACAGCGTCGGGAGCTGTGGGAAGATCCAGAATTTCCTGCCATACAGAATTCAGTCTTTTATTGCCAAATACCACCGTTCCCGTTTGGATGGAGAAGAGCTAAGGTAAGAAAGTTTGCGGTATCCCATCTCCATGTATGGAACAGTCCCAAACCCTCTAATATGGCCCGACGGCGTTTGGTGGATGAATATATTGTATTTGAAAATAAAAGAAGCACAAATATCGCACATATGTCATCAGTAAATCTGGATATAATATGAAGGAGCTTCATTAAATTGGTCTGACCTCAAAAGTATAACTTTTAATTAGTAATAAATGGTTGTCAAAACTTAAAATGTAATAGATATAACAATTTATTCAATGAAAGATCAGTTTTATATATGTGCAATAAATGTTACAGATTTAAGGCATGTTAAGGCATAAAAAGCTACTTGGGAACACCCATTTATGACAGATCTTTTAGTGATTTGAATTTTAATTACTATTCCAAATATTACATTTTTTTTTAATAGTACATTATCTAGAAATGCTATTAACATTACTAATATTCCGGTTAACCACTCCAACTAAGCTGAAAATGCTCGGAAATGGTTCAATGGCGGATTCGAACCTACGACCTTAAGTTTCGCAGACCGCCCCTAAACCATTAGGCTATTGACATCGGAGAAACGTTCTAATTCAGTGCCTGTTAATTGAACATGTTAATTCGTGATACAAAATTTTGGTCCTCAGCTGACAATCGATCCCAGGATCCGAGACGGAGCAACCATTGTACTTTATTCATCAAAAAATAAAGAACGAAACTTTTATTATCACCATTGCATTTATACAGACGGCTTATAGAATAAAACAATGTATCTACATTGTTTCATTATTATAAGAACAATAACAGTTTTAAAATAGAATTTCAATAAAAAAAAAATCCACACCTCATAGAAATATAGTAGACCCTCATAGTATCTCTCTTATAAGCGGAACTTACGACCATAAATTATTTACATTCTTTAACTAAATTTTTTTTAAAACTGACAGCAGAATAAGAGCAATGGAATCAGTTAACATTTTTCATTAGGTTTTAAAGTAAAAATTAAACTGAATGATACTTGGGTTTGTGTGTCTGCGTGTGTAAGTCCGCACATGCGCGTGCGTGCTCGATTATTATACTGAGAAAAGGTTTTTCATATAATATAAATGTAACCAAGAGACACAATGCTTCGAACTTTCGTAACACTTCATATAGATTCTTGATTCGAGCATTATTTTTTCTGTGACAAACCGCATTTTCCTATAATCGGCTGTTGAATGCTGTACGGCACGGTGTTGGGTCGAGGGACAATCTTGTACCTTACCATTAAGACTTCGACTATTTTGGTTCTGAAGCCATACCAAATTCCCCAAGCCAAAGCTCCGCATGGTTTGGCTTCTCCATATTCTGTCAAATCTAGTTTTTTTATGGACTGCAGACTATAACTCGAACCAACTGATCTTTCCAATTTTCTTGTAGTTCTGCTACATAATCTGCCACACTCGAATATGTCAGTAAATCTTCCGGAATTCTTAATTTTCGTCCGAACATATAACTGAACGTTGGTCCAGGCAAAGCGTACGAAAGGTAACAATTACTAAATATTTACAAAGGTAACAGGAGAGTAATAATATTAAACCATACAAATACATATATAAAATTCCTTTCCTATGCGATATAACGATAAATAAAAAATATTTATTGAAATGATTTAACAATTTCACATGTGAAATACTATAACCCAGTTCTTTGTTCCACTATTATTACAGAGACTTATATCGTGTTTGCATTAGAAACTTTCCAAACTGTTACGAAGACAAATAACAGTTCAATAAAGACAAGAGTGAGTCGACCAAATATCACGCACAGCCTCCACAAGGTTAAGGTGAATATTGACCGTTGTTGGTATGCAGAAAACATTCTTTCAAGTAGTTTTTTTTTTAAGTATTGGACAGAATATATAATGATCAAATATGCAGAACTTATTTATTTACATGTAATTATATCTCATATAGTTCCGCTTTATCCTACTATAACTTTATTATTAGCAAAATTAGTTAATATAAAAAATGCCCAACATAAGCATTCATATAGCTTAAGGTAGATATGTATATTCTATGTTTTATTTTTAAACTAGTCCCAAATAAAATAGTAATGTATGGATTAGTTTAGTATTAGGTAGTTTAGGATAAGTTATTTTCATCAAAGTACTCCCAGAAGCAAGGATTAAAACCTTTGCTTCCGAACTACGCTCGAAGAATTTTTAAGTGAGCATTGACAAACGTTGAAGTACGTTCTTTAGTACACGAACCATTATTCGGTCACTTTAAAGATGGCGGATGTGTGCAATAATGGCAAAACCCTATGTCTGAGAGGCGGCAAGTACTTTTGGTTAAATTATATCGCTTTAAAGATTTTCTTTATCAATGCTAGTCTTTATTCAAATTCTAGCATATCACTAAAACCAGTATTATGCAAAAAGCTTTTAGTATCAACCCTCATATGACAACCATACCTTATATTTACAAAAGAATTCATGTTCTGGCCATGTAAAAATCGTTTATCGCTTTAACTTAAACAAAATAAATGAATTTCAACATTCAATTGTTTTTTATTTAGAAAACGTACGAATCTTAACCCACTTCCCTTCAAAAATGCCGGAGAAAAAGGCGAAAAATACCGGTGAACTGGTGGTAGCCTTCCATTTATCCTAGCCATCCTTTGTTTATGAAGTTTGTAGAAAAGGTGTTAAGGCTGTTTATATATTTGTTCGCAGGAGTTGTACGGCAATCCGTCGTTCATACTCGACAATTGCAACAACTTCGACGTGGTTTCTGGGAGACTGGGTGAGCTGGTTTACAATTTTAATTTTACCCCACATTAATATTGCAGTTTTATTTCTTAATGTGATTTAATGAGATGTTGACAGTACAGTAACTTAAAATGGCG
Source organism: Teinopalpus imperialis (assembly GCA_029286865.1). Taxonomy (NCBI): domain Eukaryota; kingdom Metazoa; phylum Arthropoda; class Insecta; order Lepidoptera; family Papilionidae; genus Teinopalpus; species Teinopalpus imperialis. Next base: position 5,525,810 of record JAGSMU010000007.1, read on the forward strand.
GGATATTACAGTAACCAGCTGTAATTACATTCAACAAATTTTCTGTTCTAGAATCGATATTCCTGTATTACTCACTGTTCCTGTTGTATAATTATTCAGTGTTTGATAGTTGGAGTTGTTAAAAATATCAATTAAAACATTCAATGTGATAACTAAAATATTAGTGTCGACACAGGTGCCAGGCATCGTTTTTAGACCAATATTGAACTCTAGTGTTCACGTGCCTTCGGAATTCTTAAATAACTTAAGTTCCTTCAGTATGTTCATTTTACTCCAACATTCGTACTTTACCTGCTTCAATAACAACGTGTTTTGATTATTGAAGCAGGTGTCGGTCGAGTTTCGATCACAAGCAGTACTATTAAATAATAATAGCTACGCGAGATTATTATTCTTTGTAACTATTAACTTAAGCAAATTATTAAGCGAGTTGTTTCTTTTATAAATCATATTAGCATGTATTGAATAAATATCATTCTATTATGAACTACCTAATAATATTAATGTAATATTACTATTGCTAGCATAATGCTACAAGATCCCTAAATTATTATTTACGTGGGAGATTAATAAAGTAAGTTTATTTTTGTCATTTCTTATTTTTTAAGTGCAAAATAATCTATATATATCTGACCACATGCATAACGAAGCAAGTAACAGAATCGAGCTATGAATAATATTGATCTAAAGCAAAAATCAAACTTCATAAGAGAACAGTTAAATGTTGTTACTGTATTAATTTCATTCAAGTAAATCTTATTGTCTGTACTAAGGTTTTATCCACCAACAGATTTCCGTTAGGTTCTAACTCATTTTTTCATGATAGCAAATATATCATGAATAGAATAGTCTAGGCTTTTTTACAGTGTATGAAATTAAAATTAAACTATTACCGTTTTAATTTAAGTAAACCCATTATGTATATAAAAAAAACGCCGGATAAAATGTTAAGTGATAAATAATATGTGTGAAAATAATAAGTAAAACATACAAAACGGAAACAAAACATTAAACTATAATCATAGCAATATCTTTCAATATATAAGTAAAACAACTAATAAATTCTAATTAAATGCTACCGTTAACAAAAGTAGGTAAAGTGCGAAACACAAACGACAAGTGCCAATACGGTACAGTCGCCTGTATGTTAAATATAAGACCGGCATTCTATCCACCACGGGGAAATGAATGATAATGTTATCCATATGTATTTGTACTTGATCTGCAGTTCACTGTACTTTGTGATGGACAGGAATACAACGGTATTGAAGAGACTTTATTGCATAACATTGGCTTGCTTTCAGATACACATACATACACGAACGTTAAAATGATCCTTTCGGTACTGAACTGATCCTGGGAATAGTACAAGGAATTGTAAATTTTCCTTTTTAATATTATCTTAATGATATTTTGTAATATTAATTAAAAAAAACAGTATTTTCGACTATTTAACTTTTACATAATATTTATTATGTTAATTGTTCCGTGCCGTGCTGGTTCAATGTCACGCTCGCTTTTAATTTCACGGTACGCGAGCAAACCGATTTTGATCCCCGGTGCCAGTGCTAATGATGCAATTTAAGTGCTGAATTACCATGTGGACGACGGTGAAGGAAAACATCGTGAAGAAACCTGCATGCCTATGAAATTAACACATGAAAAATAATTCAACACATTCAAGTGCGCCAATCACAGTAAAACCATGTGGAAGACTATGCTCCACGCTCTAATACAGATTAAGAAGAGGCCAATGCCTAACAAAGGTATATAACATATATAGGCTGTTACTTCAATTTTTATTGTCTTGTTGACCATTCAGACTGATAAATATAAAATACACCGGTTATTATCGTAATATATATACATAAGTGGTCCTCTAGTATTATTGGAAAATAACGACGAATTGCCTTAATATCTAGTATATTCTACATATTATATATAATTATTTAGCGGCTACACCTGCTATTATATTTGTTACCTTATTTATGGGCTGTCGTATCTAATGTAAGTCCTTGTATATGTGTAGTTTACCTATTTATGTAAACTTATATATGTTTTCTCTCATCTTTTATATAACGATTTTCTTCATAGCATACATATGTTTCCATATGTGTTATAAGAAAACATGATGTATATAATATAAATATTTGACAGAAGTCAAATTTTTGTCTAACCTACATTTTAATACATTTCTTTTTAAGAGGTTTGATATTATCATATTTTAATATATAATAATTCTGTTATTTAAACATGTATTATCTTATTTTTAATCATTTATCTATTATCTGTAATGAATTAAATAAATAGACTGAACGATTAACTAACACTGACTCAATACCTAATACTACTAAGCCGTAGACCAGATATGAAAACAAAAAAAATGTCCGAAAAAGGAGTTATGGAGGCATACAATCAGAGAGATTGAAACTGGGAGGTTCGGAGAAAAATAAATATAGACCATTACCATATACAATAGGTACCTGGCGTTCACTTATTAATCAGAAAAGTTCATTAGAATCACCTCAAGTATGATACTCTCTCCATAGGAAATAACCTGGTTTCCTTGTATTGACAGCTTTCTTAACTTATCAGATCTAAAAATAATTTAACGATGAATGAAATAAACACACTGTTTATTATATTTTATCAAATTGAATAAATAGTTTGTATATTAACTTCATAGTTCTTTATATTTATGAGGTAAAACTATATTTACCCAACTTATTTTGAGCATTAAATTAACTTGTACTACCAAACTAAAACAAAAAGTGTTACCTTTTTATAGGTATAAGATTTTAGCTTAATGTAAAATTTATTCAATGTGAATTGTACGTTTTTGACTTTGAATGATTGTGTACTTACGACCTTCTATGTTTTAAGGCACATATCTAGATCTATTAATTCAGCGTGTTAATATGGAGTTAAGTTTCTATTTGATGAATTTCAATAGATAGGATGTCGAAGTGGTTGTAAAGTAGTTTTACCTAAAAGATAACGTTACTAGATATAATTATACCAAATATTACTAATGGAACAATGTGTTTTTGAATAAAACATATTTTTATTTATTTGTAAGTTTACGTGGATATTTGATTTCAGGCGATAAATGGCTCCTGTCTTGCATAGGGGTGCTCTATCAAGCCAAGGGTTTGTTCAACAGGGTGGTGCCGGCCGACCAAAAGATTGACTCCAATTATGCCGGTATATTCAGGTGGGTTTACGTCATCGGCACATTATCACTTAAATTACTTAGCATTGTTTTACTAACATTTACAACATGGCTATAGACTTATTACGTTTGGGACTTTTAAAGGATAAGTTGGAATGTGAACGCTGTCGATTAAGACAAAATACATAAATAATAAATAGATACTACGTTATTTAATATATATATATAAGGATAATAGCCTAATGGTTTAGGGTACAGTCGCAAATAATGGTCTACAGAACCTAAGGTAGTCGGTTGGGATCCGCCATTCGACTATTGTCGTGAAACCACCACCATTTAAGTTTAGCTGGAGAGATTAACCGGATTATTAGCAATGTTAATAGCAATTCTATAATATATATATATATATATATATATATATTACACGGGTACGGGAACCCTTATTCTCTCATTGAGGCGCAGAGCATTGTCTTCAGTTTGACAACGCATCCCCAGTGTGCATTCTTTCTTGTTGTGAACAATCAATCGTTTCTCCGGCGCAGCGTTATTTCCATAGATGATTGAGTTTAGCACGTAGTTATTTCTCACCCATCGCCATAATTTTTCTGTTTCATTTGCTGTTTAACTCTGTAGCTAATCCATATAATAATTTTCTACGATAGCTTTGCATGCGTCCGGATACTAACGGAACCGGATGCGTTCATGTTCTTCATGAAGATTGCAGTTGTAGGTGACGATACGCAGGAACATTTTCTCAATGTCAGCCGCTACTGTAATTGGTTTTACTCGCACAGTAACCACGTGCAGGCTCTAATTGGTTTTACTCGCACAGTAACCATGTGCAGGCTCTAATTATTATTTTCATTACATTTTAAATGTCATTAAAATTCGATAGAATAATCTATAATCTTCATTTATTTACTATGACATAATTACAAGTTTGTGGTAACTCTGTAGCTTGTGCTAGTGTAAACTGTGTTACAAGCTACAGTGTAAAGAATAGTCGTATATGTGTCATAAGAATTGAAAAATCATACATGGCGGAAAAACCAACCCATATATAGATAGACCTAAACTATTCACACAGAACTGCAGAAGCGTACTTTATTTTGTTCTTTTCTTTTTTCCCTTACGCTTTTTAACTTTAACAACTACAACTTCTTTTTTGCGTCATACTTATCTTTAATTTGATGAATAAAATGGAATACCTTTTTACCAATAAGTGTGCTTTCTTTTTTCTTGCACTTGTCATACGCAACTAATCACTCATTTAATTAACTTATACTTCTTGTTATATATATTTTAGATTTTATTATAATTGTCCGACGAATTTGAGTATTGTGCAATCACATAAACTTATTTATTTTAAAACGAAGCACAAATTAGCATGCATTGAGCAATAATCCATTCATGCAATCATAACGCTCTCGCGACCAGAAAACGTATAATTCTACGCCAAAACTCATTTCGTTGTATACAAAGGCAACAGAATCGACGTCGTGTTGATGTTGTGTTTATATATTTTTCTCTTACCATTCCTTTATTTTTAATTTTATTAACTATGTAGATGAGTTATGGAATATATTATTTAAATGATATCGGAATAATTTATTGATATTAACATTTTTTATTGTTATCTTGGCTGTTCTTCTCGCTTGTTCCATTATAAAACATTTGGAGAAGACTTTTACAGAAGGGGGTCGATAGATTGAGCATATTGCTTACACGAATCCTAATATTTTTAAGTTAAATAAAGTTGATCAACCATCACACAGTTCACCTAATGGCAAGTAATACGGTCTATTAACTTCTTCATCTATCCTCAAGATGCACATGAATTGTTGTCCCCGAGGACTGGACAGGATAGAATGTATCACTACCATTGATTGGATTCTTATGAGCTAACCTCACCATAATAAACATAACATCGTTATGCTGCTATTTAAAGATGGTATTACGAAATGATTTACCACCTTTACATGTCTCTAAAGGAGGCAGCATCTAGTAGATATTGCATTAGGCAAAATAGATTAAAAGGTCACCATATACCCAGACATTTTATTACTTTTTAAATATCGTTATATAGATTTCGCTTATGGTGGTGTGGTCAATGGGTGGAAGTGTTGGTTGACGATCGATTGCCAACGGTCCATGGTCAGCTAGCTTTCATGCATTCAAGTCAAACAGACCAGCTCTGGCCTGCCCTGCTCGAGAAAGCTTATGCCAAGTAAGTCATAATCTCTAAAACACGACTGCATAATATTTTCTTATATTCTCAACGACATTACAAAACTATCCGTTACAGAAAAAGACATATACAAGTTGCAAGTTTCGTTACAAGTCACTTTTACTGTACAATGTGCACCTTGTAAGTTGTATATATATTTTTTTGTAAGTTGTATATATATTTTTTTGTAAGTTGTATATATGTTTGTGTATTTCAGAATGCTCGGATCATACGAAGCTCTCAAGTACGGAAATCTACTAGACGGGCTTGTTGATCTCACCGGGGGAATCACGGAATCGATGATGATATCAGAAATTGCAGACAATACTATCTCTACCCTCTTGACGCCTACTAGTGTGGTGACTGCTTGTCGACATCTACAAGTAAATATATTTTAACATTTTCAAATATGTAATTATCAAAATTTTTCTAATTTTAATTCTCAAACTTTCTAATTATTACAATTAAATAATTTACTATTATTAAAATTTTTCTAATTAAAATATTCATATACTACTTGTCTGTAGAAGCAACTTTTCAAATACCTTATTTTGATTAGTTCAATAACAAAAAGAGAGTAGAAAAGACAACGACACATTGAAATTTTTTCTATGGAGGTTTCTTACGAATTTATCAAATGGCACTTTATTTTTTATTACGGTCTAGTGACGGAAATAACTATCTAAATTAACTCATAATGGTCTTATGTTATTGGATATCGTGCAGTGCATGACTGAGTAACAATATTTTTGTTAATAAAATCATGCCTATAAAAAATACTTTAATAAAAGTTCGAAACGTATCTCCGTTCCAACACAGCAGGCATGTGATCTAAAAATAAATTTTGTAAAATAAAACTTCATGTGAACGTCAAGAATAATCCAGAAAACATCACCACACTAAATTCTCGAGTATATAGACTTATTAAAAAACGAGCATCTTACTGTAAGTCATAGACTAGATAACTAATCAAGATGCAGAAGCCTTGCCATCCCTACTCACTACTCGTATGATGCGCTGTTAACTAGTAATAGTGTATCTGGTTTCTTACATACATCCTTCGAAACCCAACAGTGCTCAACTGGTGTTTTACTCAAGAATTCAGACGAAGTGTGGTCCTTCCCATGTTCAGCGGACACATCCATACTGCAGACAACTTTTAACTACAAGTTAATTTCTGAACATAAGTTTTGATGCATCTGTACCTATTTCCAGCGGACTTGAATAGGTCATAATTATATTTTGGGGTCACACTACACTACTACACTACCAGTAACTACATCCTCGTAAAGATTCAAGAACCTTATATGAAAACAGATATACATCTATATATATTTACTTTTTGTTTTAGTCAGTCACACAAAATCTTACGACGATTGAATGTGGTGTGAATTATAGGATATACGAAGTGAAAAAGGTAATTTGCTACTTTAACTAATTTTCTAAGAACGTTTTCTTATATAGTATTATTATTTTATATTGAAGCCTCTCGTTTTCCGAACTGAGGTTTTTAGTGTTGTAGACGATAGATTGACAATCTATCATTTCTAGTAAATATTTTGGTTTTTCTACCATTGTAAATAGTATAGTCGGGGCTCTATAAGTTTTTGATGTACTTCCTAAACAGCTAGGGAATCCTCGCGTTTGTGTAAACTATGTAAACTGTGCGTCATCAACACTAGAGATGCTATACTATGTATGATATCTATAACGCACACGATTGTAACGCGCGCTGCTTGGAATCTAGTGCACTAAAATAGTTTTTGGGACGTGAAAATAAGTATGATCCTAGTTAATGATGGCATAACGACGGAATAATCATGTCACAGATCTGCTAACATTATAATGCTCTGTTGAAGAACTACATTGTCTAAGGGCAACTGCGTACGCCTAGTCAGCCAAGGGTGGGCCTTAGAATTTAGAAAAAGAATATTTATTTTGGCAGTTACTATGTGATAATTATAACAATATAGTTATAATATTATGACACTAACATATGCAATTTAATATAATTATGCGAACCAAATGCGATAAATCAAACTTCTACAAATGCAATTTACCCCCATGATGTGAATCTATGGATGGGCCCTAAGTGCAGGAAATGATGGGCTGATATGAGATGATTTTAAGATTACATGTGAAGTTTAAGAGGGGTATGTTTAATTATCATCTTACATAAATTACAGTCAATCATCATCATTATCATTTTAGTCCATCGCAAGTCCACTGCTGGACATAAGCAGACAATAATGTTATCTTTTTCATTACAGATCCTAACTAAAGACGATTCGGTGCTTTTACTAAGATTAGGAAAACCTCCAACATCTGGTGACCCGCCTTTAACGCATCTCATTTTAGACAAAGCAAAGTATAAATTAAAGATTTTATTTTTATTATTGTTGTTATTGAATAGTTATGAATTTATTTTAAAGGAAAATAACATTAGGTTAAAATATAGATACTCGTCTTTTCTCAACGACTGTCTTTATACATGTTAGAGCCACGTTGCATCTGAAAACTAGCTTTAAGACTACCGGAAACACAATGCTTTTACAGAATACCTTAAACTAAACGTAAATCGCTTTTGTTTTGTAGAGTAAGTGATAGAAACCGGAGAGCCTAGTTTGATAATGGGAAATTCTATCTTAGGTCTCAAGGATGATGACCAGGGCCGGATTTTCCTTTAGGCTAACTAGGCTTCAGCCTACGGCCTCAAGATCAAGAGGGGCCTACATTCAAATTATTAGCAAAATTAAAAATTCTGAAAACAGCGAACACTAAAACACTGAACCGAAAATAAAGAGAAAATCTACGCATATGACGCGTTCGGTTCGTTTGTGTATATGTACTAGATTGCACAAAAGTACAGTTCATGCGTTCATTGATTGCTATGGCAAATATTGACGTGCCATATGGTACTAAGCTCGGGTTTGTTCTTGTATAAATAAAGTTCAGATTGATGTTGATTGGATCGTTCGGTTATATTCGTGTTACTTCGTTATGATACACGTGTTTGTGTTATTAGAAAAGATTCTTATTTTAGGATTGCGTACAAAATCATTTGATTCTCGTCTTTTTTTTGATTTTTTAAATCAAAAAAACCAGTACCTTCAATACTTTAGTGAAATGTTTATCAAAACTAACGTCCGTGGGTACTTTAGTATTCAAAAAAAAACGGCAACTTAAATCAATAAAGACACACTTTATAATCCACTATGTTGATCGTATGATAATCCACTGCTGGACACGGTATTCGATAATTGTAATTAGACTGGTTTGCTTTACAATCCAGTTGATACCAGATGCATTTATTAGATTGCAACTCCTACTAGCTGACATCTTACACTTCGTTTTACTAAATTAATATTAATAAATAATTAATATGCTATAATAGTAGTACAGCTAGTAGATATTGTTCATCACACTTTCAGTTTACAATCTTACACACTTGTTAATTTACAAAACATATGACTTTTACAATTAAGTTTTATATTACTCGATAAAAGTTGAAAAGCACCATGTTCATCCAGTAAATTTAAAATATAAATTTATTTCAGATGGGCATCAATACTGGAACGGGAGAAAAAGCGAATTACGACATATCCCGAAAGTTTTTGGATGTTATACTCCGACTTTAAACACATCTTTACTAAATTGGAAATAGTGCATCTAGATTCAGAATCCAGTACAGCAGAGACGTCTTTGGAAAAAAATGTCAAATGGCAATTAAATAGTCATCAAGGACGATGGAGTAAAGGCGTCACCGCAGGAGGTTGCCGAAACCATACAAGTATGTTTTAATTTGTTGTTTTAGGTTGCACTTAATTCATTTTGTTAAATTTGTAAAAGATGATTTTCTTATACTATGTCGTTTTCCCTAAAATAATATGCACTTTACCTAAATGTCTCATAATTGTTTTCATCGGTTACAGAACTGCCTTAACCTTGATTTGATATAATTTTATCCCAAATTTGTCGGATAAATTTGTTACGTTTTATTTATTATCATATTATATTTTGTAGTAATCTAAGACTTTATATGACATAATTAAACCTTAATGTAAATGTTATTTAAATGAAACTGTATTGCCGTAATTTTTTTATCTCAATTTTTGACTAGACTCATATTATTTATTAAATTTATCGCCATGTTTCTTGTCGACCCAACTGATAATATCTTGCGTGGTCAAAATATAACTCCCTACATTTTCCTATGCAAGAAAAATTAGTTAAAATCATCTCCATCCATCCAGTCCTTCCGTACCCTCATTTCAGCCGATCCAAGTTGGCCTGGGCCCTTTATATAGCCATGTAGCATGCAAAATATTTTACTTTATTATAAAGATAATTTCTACTACTTTCAGGCTTCTTTAACATAAACCCACAAATACAACTGGTATTATCTAAATCCGATGTAATTCTGGTAGCACTTAATCAGCATAGTATAATGGAACCTAAAGTTATTGGATTTAGTATGTACAAGTTGAAGAGAAGTCTAAATGAGCCCGCATCGCCAATTTGTTTTAAGATATGGAAGAGTTTAATTAACTCCCAGTATACAAACGTTCGACAGATCAGTGCCAGGTAAGTCAATTTTATATTTCCTTAATAGCTACATAAAGCCTTACACAGAACGCGCTATAATATCATGTTCAGCCATAATGTTACAAATTGCACATATGCTCTCGTTCCATCTAGTCGAAGATCTTTCAGCACTCCTTAAGCCGATACGAGGTTGCCATTTAAGATTTTTTTTTCCACAACTGTTATGGGTTCAAAGTCAGTTTGTGACTGGCTTCTTACCCTGTGAGCTTACATGCATTTTAGGATACCGACCTAGCCCAAGGGGATTCACGATCATACAAATAAAGTGTCAAATATTAAGAATATTCAGCACAGCGAATTTTTTTTCATAATATTGATGTTTGTACTACCGATTATATTGATTTTGTACTGGAGCAATGCGAAATGTATATATTACGAATATTAATAAGTTACTTATAGTTAAGAGACCTGTGAATATAACCAAAATTGATTATACCCGTATATTTATTATTATTGATGTTACATAATAGTTTAAAGAGAATTTGATGCACATATTTTGCTGTTTTTGAGGAGCTTTAAATATTATATTTTATACATAAATTTGTAACATTAAAGAAAATTACAGTGCGAATTAATAGACCAATAACGATCCTGTTATCATATGAAATGTATATCACATTATCTACTACAGACTATTGACACTTCAAATCTTGCACTGATCTTTGAAACATTAAGATAATTATGTATTTGCAACATTTTCATGCTTATCCAGATATCTTCGAGTGCAAGACACTACTGAAGGAATTGTTAAAATATTAAGATTTAATAGTTTCCTCTATATTACTGGCCCGTCCGCGAGGACTGTCTTCAACGCTTTCTCTACCCTTTGTGAATTGCACATGCACTTTAACACATTTAAATCATTGTTAATGATGGGACATGCGTGTAGGCCATTATTACTTTCTGAATGTTTTTTATGTTATGCTTAATTTGTAAGGATCAAGGTCAGCATCTTCAGCTAATCAGATAATCAAATTACCCATATCATTAATAAATCATCTTGATACCAAGAATACAATACCTAACGAAAATGTAACACATCTTACAAGATTTCGTTTGAATTTCACATCAGTTATCCAAACCAAACTAATAATTAAACGTTTTCAGATGCAACTTAGACGCTGGCGTATATCTAGTAGTGCCAAGTACGTTTGAACCTGGACAAGAGGCTAATTTTTCGCTCAGGATATACTCAAGTGACTCACTTGAGATGACGATACTAGACTACGCACCACAAATGTTAAAACCAGCTCTAATAAGAGTACCTGCGGGCGTGGAAGTGAGCAGTTTTTCTCAGTACGAGTCACAGTTTCTTCAATTAGCTGATGAACATAAAACTATAAATGCCTTTGAACTACAAGAGTTGTTAGAGAGATGTTTGCCAAACGATTACATAAAAAGTTGTGCGACTATCGAAACTTGCAGGCAAATCGTATTGTCCCTGGATGTATCCTTTACAAAATAATGTTTGTTACGCATTTATTTTTACTCAGGTATATTGAAACCCTTAACAGAAAATATTTACTTATTCCAATTAAGTAATGAATTCATTACTTAATTGGAATAAGTAAATATATTAAGTATAATAAAATTAAGTAATTACAGGATATTTAAATGATAATAGTATAAGGTTAAAGAGTCTATTTTAAGCACAAATCAGACAGATCATTCATACTTCACATATCACGATCACGTTTTTGCGACGAAATCTTTTCCTTGTTGGAAGAACAATAAAATTACATTTAGTGATAAACAATAATAATTTAATAATGTTCCATAACTTGCAAAATCAGAAAGATGCAACTGGCCGCATAACACTATGCGATTTTAAAGATCTTATTTGTAGTCTGAAAAAATGGCATCTAGTGTTTCGTGAACACGCTCCAGAGAAGATGGGCGTCTTACGCGTCGAAAGACTCCGTGATGCTCTTAAAGAAATGGGATTTGTTATACCCGAGAAAGCGTTAGCTTTTCTGGTGCTAAAGTACATGAGGAAAGACGGCATGTTGAGATTTGGAGACTTCGTTTCCGCAGTTGTTCTACTTCACAGAGTATTCAGTAAGTACTACTTATTCAAGTTCTTGAATGTAGATTCAAGCTGACTTGCATATAATCCTTGATATACCATCGGACCAGAGGGAATAAAAACCCAGACGATAGGCCTCAAGTGTTAGTTAGTAGTAGTTTTTTCGTAATACAAGTCGCGTTTGCTAAAGGCGGTTTAACAAGCTGTGACTGTTATGTGGAATAATTGCATGTTGATGCAAAAACTCAACAACAAACTCTGCTTTGATCTGTTCTGAACTTTAATGGTGATGAAAGAACATAGTCGAAAAACACTGAAATTTAAATTCTGAATTTTGTTTTAAGCATTAGATCTTTGTTTAAAAAAAATCCTTAAAACAAATATATCATAAAACTTCTCTTGTTTTTTCATATTAAAATAAAGTCGGTGCTTTTTGAAACTCATTTTAGCACCAGCAAGATATTTTATTCGATGTATGTAACTGAAATGTTATTGTTATTAATTTCAAAATGTCACGAGGATTATCTGAAGGTTAGCTAGCAAGAATAAAAACATTGAGTGAAGAGGGTTACTCTACAAGAGAAATAGCGCACAGACTCTCTGTCTCTCAAATCTGCGTCGTAACCCTGCACCCTGGTCTGCACCTACCCGAGCACGAGCAGAGCACAGTAGCGGCCTCACAGTTCTTACTGCTATTCAGAAGCGTTACATAAATAAAACTGACAAAAGATGACTGCTCGTGAATCAAAAGTTAACGCCACTCAAATCTGATCAAATTTGCAAGCCGCCATGAACGTGAAATTAGCACTCAAACCAATCAGAATTGCTTACACCAGTTTGGATTACGAGCAATGAGGTCCTGGAGAGCACCATTGAACACCCGGCAATGACCGCCATCACAGATTACAATGGGCGATGGAACTGGCGATGCAGCATCAAAGTAAAGAAGATGAAGATGAAGACATGTGGAAAAATTGCCCTTTCATTGACAAAACCCGTACAGTACTCATTCAGTATCGACAGTAGTCGACGTATCCGTCACTGGAAAAAGCCTGGAGACTCGGAAAAACAAAAAAACATCCAAAGCAAGGCGGCAGTGGCAATTTTGGGTTGTCTTTGTCAGTGTCGATTTGAGTGGAATAATGATAGCCCGCCTTTGATTCCATGCCAAGGCTCCATGACGGCAAATTTGGCAATTTGAATTGTCAGACAGCTTAGAACAAATTATGTGCCTGCACATTGAGCTGAGCGAGTGAACACCGCTTGCCGAAAGTACAACATCTCACGATTAGTTTGGCCACCTTTGGCTCGGTTGACTTGAACCCGATCGAGCACGTATGGGTGCTCTTAAGCAAACTGTATGCAATCAGCCAGGCTCCCCCTGTCAAAAATCAGAGAAGCCGCTATTAAAGAATGGAAGAGGCTACCGCAAGAGTTACTGGATAACTTGATCTTCAGCATACCCGAGAGGAGTCCTGAAAGAAATTAAAAGCTTGTCGACTTCAATTCGATGAAGAGTGACTTCACTGATGTTAAGTCGGACATTAATAGCACGAAACAGTGTATACAAGTACTTAATAGTAAATGGTGCGACATGGAATGCAGGTTTGGTATTCTTGAGGTTAGATTTATCGTTGTTGAAGAAATTTTTTTTTTTAAAAAAAAGACCTTTATAGAACCCAAGACACTATACTCTACTAAAATATGAAAACAATCTCGAAGACCAATTCTCTCGGCAAAATAAGGTTGAAATATCTGGCACACCATCAAAAAACAAACAGAAATTATAAAATAATATGCTGCGCGACCACTGTAGTGGGTTTTTTTCGTTATCGCCAACGTAGATTCTGCATCGACTACGACCCTTTCGCTCCAATTCCCATGATCATGGCACAGGAAGGCAATAAATCACCAGCGGCATAGCTCCATCATTTTACGGTGGTTTACACAGCCGAGAGGATCAGCTGATTGCAGCCGTGCTCGCCGTGGCATAAGCACCGCACTTCCCGGGCCCAGCCTCCAATATTAGGGAGGTTCGAGATTATGTAATGTTTATGGTGAAGGTATATATTATTTCATATGTAATTTTGTTATAATATACACAACTTTTTTATTACTTTAACTGGAGAACATAACTCTAAAACGGCTCAGTTAAAATCGTTAAGCATATACTATCATAACGTAAGAGGGTTACGAACGAAGTCTCATTCATTCTTTACTAACGTGTTGCAATGTAATTACAATTTAATTGTTTTGACGGAAACTTCATCAGATTTTTAATGACACTGAATATTTACATTGCGCGCGCCCGCCGCCACAACGACTAGTGCTGCGCGAAGGAGCTAAATATTTCGTATTTTTTAATCTAATAATTTTTTATTAATTCTCCGTGATTTTAATATTTTGATTGGTGTATGGTATTACGACGATAACGCCATATTATGTTTGAATACAGACAAGTTATTGGCAACATGTATCATGAATTTTATCAGTTTATTGAAACTTTTGCAGTGTAATTGATGCGCAAATACCAATGAGTGTACACATGATTTAGTATCGACTAAATGTGGTTATACCGTAACTAACTCGGTAACTACACTCACTCCTGAAGATTCCCATCACAAATCGTTGGATATTAACTTATATTTATATACAATTGTGTATATAAGTGAAAAAAACTACTATAAAGTTATTCATCACGCAACTAATTTTGAAGGTCTGCGGTTTGTTAATTGAGTATTACAACTTTGATGAAACATCGATGTTTTTAAGCATCCCTACCCTGGGAGAACACCGGTTTTATTGTATAAGTATAATGCCTGTTTCTATTTGTATTTGAGATTCAGCAGTGGTTAAGTGTTCACAGTACACCATCCACAAATGCCCACTCGAAAGGGTTCAAATTAAATTCTTTAAAGCCCTAGGCTATCGTGCTGACTTTTTACCGTGATTACATCGATTGTTTAACGATTGCATCTAGACACGAAATTCAACGTCTCGAAGCTAGGCATGATTACTTTAACATTATATTGTTGTTCAAATTAATAGATAGTCATATTAACTCAGCAAGACATATAGAAGGAATCAGAAATAAAATTATTCGACACACTTCTCGTCCCAGGGAGATCTTCTATGTGTCACCTTGATGGACAAATTATGCTAAAAATACCTTCTTCCAACGTTATTTATTATATTGTCGACTTCTCTAACTTCCTCATAGCTTTTAAGAAACAAGTAGTTGAAATTGTAAGCTAATAATAATGAAGTTTAAGTGTTATTTATGTATGTGAAATCAATGTCACTAATAAGCAGGCTATTATCAGGACATACAAGTGTGATATTGTTATTGAAGATTTAGCAGTAGTTAAGTTACTTATGTGTGTTCTTTATATAAATTATTATAATCATCTTATGGCAGGTATTAAGTATTCCTAATTTTATTTGTAAAATGTCTTAATATTTAAATAACTATTTTTTTTATATATATTGTAATTGTTATAAAATATCTTAAGATTTACAAGTGAAGACACACAAAAGAAGCAATCCTTTTTTTGTGTCTATGAGACATAAACGAATAGTAATACATGTCAATGGTGTGATCCAATAAACTTACAAACCATAAAAAAGAATTTCCTTAATTGAGCTTCTACACATGCTCATGAAAAGGTGGATTAATCAGTACAGTGGTATTTCTACATATTTAATAAAATTATATATAATTATATTAATATAAAGGTTGTCAAAGGAACACAATTTGGTATTAAACAACTCTGTGTTGACAGACACTGTAGGTTTGAATAAAACGAAACCAAGCAACATTATATAACTGGTATACGAGTTAAAGGAATCCCGGAACTGATTGTAAGGCATTAAATCTCAGTCCTCAGAGGAGACATTGCATGTGATTTCAGCAAATGTGAACATTTGC
Organism: Teinopalpus imperialis; assembly: GCA_029286865.1. Classification (NCBI taxonomy): domain Eukaryota; kingdom Metazoa; phylum Arthropoda; class Insecta; order Lepidoptera; family Papilionidae; genus Teinopalpus; species Teinopalpus imperialis. Next base: position 5,541,768 of record JAGSMU010000007.1, read on the forward strand.
TGAAATTACCTAGATTAACTGAAAGGCTGCAAGCCTTATAGGCGAGTCAAACCACCTGGTTGACTAGGACCATCACATTCAGCATGAGGTCAAATCATTGGTATACAAGTTAGTTTGTATTCTTTTTCCACTGGATTGCCTGACCACTATAGCTATGAGTATGGACGGGAGATTATAAATAAAACGTGTAAAAGTGGGCTTGTATTGTATTTCAGATATTTTCTCCGAAAACTTCTCTACGGGCTCATCTAAAGTTAATTTAACTTTCTCCGAGGTAGGTTTTCAGCATACAGCACCATCACCACATTCAAAATAAAATTCACCCATTCGCACACTACAAATATAAATACTGAAATAATATATAGGAGTTGTAACACAGTAAAACATCATATCTTTCAAGTGGCAATTAAATATATAATTTAAACTATTTTTTCTTGCAGTGGTTGATGATGGCTTTGACATGTTAAATTTGAAGAATCCAAAAACTGGGTGATATTGTGCTATAGTTGGGTTAACAACAAAGTATCTCAGCACTTGTAGGCGATATTATGAAGCATTTATTAAAAAATAGTATAATAAACTTTAATATATACTTGGTTATGTAAATATATATAGTATAAAATAGATAAGTAGAAGAAAATAATTTATAACTGTAATCAACTTAACCGATCTCGCTTTTTAATGCAGTTTTGTAAGTTTATTAGTGTTGGCTGTTAATTAAAAATGTAAAGGTATTTGTTTAATGTTGTTCCACCGATGGTTTTCATAAGATCGATTTTATCTATTTATTGGTTTTCATATGATCGAAGATTGTAAAATCGATTCTTCGAATCGATTTTACAATCTTATTTATACAACTATGTTGAATCACACAGAGAGAATGTTTATGTATAATGCATGTGTTAATAAAGAGTTTACTTTGAATGTTTTTTTTTATAATAATAGTGACTTCAAACAAGCACATTGTTCACCTGACAGAAAGTGACAACTGCATCCAATATCTAATCCATCATCAAAGTTCACATGGTTGTATGGGAAAATATGATATATGACTGCAGCACATAAACTTAAATACAGCAACAAATCAAGATGCATATCATTGTCATGTTTGAGTACTACAATGGAATTTCTCATTGCCAGTAATCTGGTTTTATTCTTCAGCTGGGAATCAAACCCCTAGTGGACAGAACAACTGGTGGTAAGTGGCCAATGAAGAAAAGAAGACAGTGATCTTATTTATGCCATTGTTTGTGACACATATCCTGTTTATACACATAAAATTGTATATTCATTGATTGACTTCACACCAAATGTTCTCTATCCCAACAACCAATAGGTAGACATTCATACATTAATCTGTCTGTCATGTATTTCAAAAGACGTGTATATACCATATAATATATCAAAATTATATTATTGACATATACATGTGCAGACTAGGGAATAAAAAATAAAAGAAAAAGATTAAAATGAGACAAAATGCATTACTACAAATGAAATGCCTCCTAGTTCATAACATAATAATGTTATGAACTCAAAACATGATGAATGTGTGATGGAATCATTAATTATGGAAAATAAAGTACAAAGTATGTGCATATGCAAATTTGTAACTATTTAAGCTGATGACAAAAGTAGAAACTCCAAATATAAATCTAATGCAATTATTGATCTCTTCATCATCATCATCTATTCTTTAAATCCTTCTAGTATTTATTTCAGCCAATTTAGAACTGAGCCAACTGCTTCTCAACTCTAAGTACTGACTGACTGTAAAAAATATTCCACACAAACAGTTTTGACCATGACTTCTTTTACAGAAGATGTAAATAGTTGAGACATCCAGACTTAAATATTTGATAAAATATCTCTGTGATACTAGCAGTAGGAAAACTGGAGTACTAAAAAAAAACTACCAATGATCAATATAAAATGTTTAATAGGAGTCATAACAACATTTCAACTTAATAAAATACATAATTGTCAATCAACATTGTTAAAAAAATATTACACAATAAGTAAGAATACTTATTATAGCATGAAAAACTAATTAGTATAATTAAACTCTTCCTCCAATGTTTTCTAATACACAACTTTTACAATGAAACTCTCCAATATTTATGTTATTCCTCCCATTCCATACAACTTTGTAGAAAAGTTGAATGAGGAAAGACGAATTTTTACAATTTCTATATATTAAAATAAATTGTCATTAAAATATACCAATATAGATACTATCTGTGAGATAAATAGTTCAAACAATAGAAATAACAAAAACATTGTGAGTCTCTTACATTCATAGTCCAGTTTAATTCAATTCTTTAATCTTGTAATTCAATTGAGGTTTCAACAGTACACACATTACATAATATTTGCTATTGGCTACAAATGGCTATTATTGCAAATTTTATCCAAACATTACCAAAACAATAGTTTTTGTGTATTTAAAAAAATCATCTTTTTTGGTTACTTGTACTGTCTGGATGACCTACTTCTAGTGAGGTAGCTTTGTGTAACTCATATAATTGAATAAGCTGATCCTCAGTCATATAATCAAGAAACTTAAGTTCAAGATATTTACCAACAGCTTTCTTTTTTGCCTGTTGGAGTGGCTTCATCTGTTTTGCTAAAGTAACAGCATAATCCTGCAAAAATGTACAAAAGTTGCTTAAAATATATTGGTTGTTAATTTATAATTGTTTTATTATATGAACGAGAGTAGTATTTATATATGTATATATATGCATGTTCACATAATGCTTGACAGTCTGCCATTTGATCCAGTGTAGGTTGATACACATTGTGATATTGGAATATCTGTAGCTGAAGGTCATACAACAATATGTTATAAAGGATATGTGATGGAGGTATGATGGTAATATACAAAATCTAAAAAGATAGACACCCAAGTAAGCACTATTTAATCTTCTTTCAAAAAGAGTGTAAACACTTATCTAATACACAAATAAACCATGTAGTTGAACATTTTAATTTAATCATGATGGCATCAATCTGATTGTTGATACTAATAATGCTGTCCATTTGTTAGAATGAATAGTTTATAGCTTTACACAAGAAATAAATAATTTATAGCTTTACGGTGATTTAATTGCCTTAAGAATTCACACTGATAATGTAATTTAAAGATCAGAATGTTTTGCTATGAAAATTCTCAATTATATAAAAATATTTTGATCTTTAAATTTTGTTTTTATTTAGATTTAAACATTTTATATAATATTCTCAATATGGAGCAATACAATATTCAAAAACTAACTTGTGGTCTATATTTTTTTTGGCTGCTAGTCTAACACAACATCCAGTAGTTAGATATCAAACGGTCATAATATGAAGACTAACATTTATAAAAATATCATTGCAATAATTTATTAGGAGATAATACGAAAATATTGAGCATTACTATTCTGAAATACAAGTTCATAGTTCAAGATCTAGAGATGAATGTTAGTTTAATCTTCCGCTTTAGACTAAAAAAAGCAATGTGTATTGGATTGATTTTATGATGAAACGCATACTGTTACCGTCCATTCGTAAAGAAATATACGGGCTTCGTCTTGATTACATTTCTTATGGCGTTTAAATTCATCTCGCGCATAGTTATCGCCCAATACACGTAACTCGGCTGGCAGACCGCGATGAACTCGTAATATGAGCTTATAAAGGCGGCGAACTTTAAATACGTGGTCATTAGTAAACATAGTCCCGTGATATTCTTTGCCGATGTTTTACTCATCGAAACATGAAATAACTCGCCTCATTCATTAATATAATCATTTATTTATTAAACTGCAAATTCTGAAACTAATTTATGATATTAATTTATCCCTAATGGGAAAGGCAAAGGAGTTTAGTCCATACAGCCAGGTCTTGTTCGTATGATGGTTGGTCTGAAACCCTGAAACTTATTGATGATGATGATATTAATTTATCCCTAATGGAAAGGGAAAGGACTTTAGTCCATACAGCCAGGTCTTGTTCTTTGAAACTAATTGATGATCTACGACATGCGATTTTTTTTTTAAATATATGGCGACTATCTATGTGATAATTCTGCTAATGTCTAGTCAGAAAGACGCACGTATATGAAGTTGCTCGGTAACCAAAGCAATCAGCGGAATGCATGAGAGAACACTAGCTTGAGACTTAAAAATAGGACAAAGTACATCTCGGTAATATACCCAAAAACATATTCTATTAAGGCACATAATCAGTAGAAACTTTATAATAATATAAAGTTAGGTTTATAAGAATGTATGTTTAAAAATCATATGGTCAGTTTTATGAAACTGGCCATATGATTGAAAAATAAAGTTAAGTTATGATTTTTTTTTAATATTTCCCGAAAATACTTTAACATATTTTTAACAGTGAACAAATCCGTTACTCCGAGCGATCCTTCCTTATCGTCTCAAACATTATTTTCTCATCGAAATTTATAGGAACTCCATTTCGATTTTAATCGTTGCTATGTCCTAATGGAAAAGCAAAAGACTAGAGTCCGTAGAGTCTAGTTTGTATAATATTTATTTTTCTGTCTTATTCTTTTTCAAGTGCATAAGATTAAATTTCAAATCATCATCATCAATAATCCGTAGTGCAGATTTTGCATGGCAGATATTTAATGTCGGTTATCTAAAATGTATTGATTATGTTATGATATGATTTATTACAGGTTCGAATTTTTAATGTTACAAAAAATTGGCGAGAAACGGAGACAAACATAGTAAATAAATACAACATTTTAACGAATAAAAACAGCAGAAATGCTTATCTAATGAGCTTGATTTCATTATCGCAGTCTAAAAGGCATACGACGGAAGCACCACAATAATTTCAAATGGTCTCGTCGTTCAACATTCGTGGAGGAATACGAAACGTATCGTAACGTACGAGTCCGTCAAAAGAAATACCAGTTTGTCTAACAGCATTCTTTAAAATCCAATGTATTACCAAAAATCGTGTTAAAGAAGGCTGCTGGGGCTCATTAGTGTTAATGAATTATCACTAAAATATATGCAAGAATTACACAAATAGAACAGGTATAAGAAAACGCTAGAAGTAGTGAATTTAATCTGGTTCCTCCATCTGTTTTGAGTTATTCAAAAAAAGGCAATCACATTATTCCCTGAGAGAGAATCTCCACTAGATCTATTTATTATATATATTATTGAGAAGCTATCAGTCAATGAGATGTACTCAATGTTTTAGTAAGTGTTTAAACATGAATCTACAGTTTAGCCTACCATTTAATATAGACTTAAAGATGAAGCTCGCTGCTTTGTATGAAACAAAACAAATACTTAGAAATTAACACAAACTGCATCCGGCAAAGGTTTCCGAACTTCCTGAAATGCTAATTTTTATCACAAAAACAACTTGGTAACTATTTATGATGAAGATATTTACTTCTTGCAGATTATGAATATGTATTATTTTTTAAAGTAATAGGTATATATTCATAAACTGCAAGAAGTTTGGAATATTTTCTTTTCCAAATAGAAAAACCAATAAAAGTAAATAAATAATTATTACAAAAAAAAACAGATATAGTATGAATTAGTTTTTTTTTTTTTTTTGGGCTGAAGGCCACTGTTAGCCCGAGGGCTTTTACAGTTTCATCGGGTTGAGAGGTGACCGAGCGCTAATGGCACTCAGTCGAGACCTCTATATATAGGTAACCAGCACAAGGGCTCCCGAGAGGGAGCCTCGGCTTGGACCGTTACCTTGTTTCGCGAGAGCGTCTGACTCGAGGGTGCCCGAGAGGGCCGAACCTCGGCTCGGTCAGTTGCTTCTGACAGAGGATTCTTTAAATTCGCTATTATTATTAGCTATCTGTACCACCACTTCGGAATGCGAAGGCGCTGGAGAAGAAGTGGCGCAAGAAACTCCAGCGACGCTTCTATCTGTATGGACTGGAGAGAACCGACCAGTGACATGACGGTATCGCGAATATCCTTGTTTGCGATATGAGGGTGAAATGTACGTGTGTTGTGTTTTATGAAGGGCTTGGTAGCCCTCGGGAGAGCATGAAGTCCTTGAGGCGGGCGTGGATGAGCCTTTCATATACCTTACCCAAGTTAGGAGTTTCATCACCTTGTTGGTGATGCCGTCGGGGCCGGGAGCCTTGCGTGGTCGCAGGTTTTTAATTATGGACTCAACTTCGGTGCATGTTACTTGGGTAACGGCATCGCGAGGTGGTTCCTTACTCCTTTGGTCTACCTCGCTGTCAACCATTGCAAGGTGAGCGGCGTCGATCGGTAGGGTGCTCGGTGAGCATTGGAGCTCCAGATTGTCAGCCAGACATTCGGCTTTCTCTTCGTCTAAGAAGGCAGGCGGTTTATTAGGACGCGCTAAGGGAGGCATTGTTTGGGCGGTGCCCCCTTTTAGGGATTTGGGAAGTCGCCAGAAGGCGAGATGGGAAGGTTCGATATTGGAGAGGTGATTATCCCACCGATCGTTCCTGTACTTGGCTATGCGTGACCGGACTTCACGCTGAAGGGTACGTAGCACCAGCCGGTTACTTTCAGTGCGATATAAGTCATGGGCACGAGTCGCCGCATTCTTGCGCCTCATTAGGTCCTTTATGTCGCTTGGCAGGGTCCATCGGGGGTCTTCCACCGAGGGAACCTGCCTCGAGCAATGCTCGACGACTGTCTGGATGTGCCTAGTGAGGGCATGAACTGCGAGGTTAGTGTCATGGACTGAAGATATGTTCCTAGGAATAGCATCTAGGTGTGGTGATGTTGCTTCCTACAGGTCGTTCCTGAGTCGGTGCCAGTCTACTATGGTTTTGGTGGAGGGTGAGGTTGGGGCGGAGGGCCCTAACCGAAGAAGAACGGGGCAATGATCGGAAGCGAGCTCATGGATTACGTCTAACTCTTGGAAGGCGAGGTTGATGATCTTACAGATGGCAATATCAAGCACATTCGGTGCGTGACCCAATATATATGGAAAATGGGTAGGCGTAGTAGGCGCTACAACGTCGAAGTCGAGTGCGTTGCTTAGTGAGTCTAAAGCCAACCCCCGGGGGTTGATTTTAGTTGCATTTCACCGAGTGTGCTTGCTATTGAAATCTCCTGCCAAAATTACTGTATGAATTAGTCTTCGTAAATGTATCCCCTTGCATTTTATAAGTAATCACTATTAAAAAAAAACAGAAATTAAAGCCACACCTACATGAAAGTGTATACATTGTTATCTAGATAACATTGGAAAGGCTTTACTGAAGTTCAACTTGTGAAGTTGCATAGTGCATTGTATAGTCGGGGTAGGAAAACCTTCATCAGTTTTCAAATTTCTAATAACAAGTCATAAACTCTTAGTACCTTAAACTAAATCATTATAAAATTATACTTGATATAAGGGTCAATATACACCTTTATCATTTGTTAAAACCTAGGATCACGAAGCTGGCTATAGTGTTAGCGAAATATCTTCAAGTCTTATTATTACTAATCAGGAGACACATGGAAGACTGTAACCTTACTGATCACCCCAATACCAGTTCTCGCGTACACAGCGACGATCATCGCCGCCCATATGCATGCCTTTGTAGGTCCTTTAGACCGACTCATAGACCACGTCCGACTCCGCAACTATAGATTCCGTCACCGGAGAACGTAATGCTCGGCAACTTTAACGCCCACCACGCCGAATAGCTTGGACCGCGTACAACCTCCTATATAGATATCCTTTCGCATATGATCTAACGCAACTAGTCACTCGCCTACGCGGGTTCCAAATGTGGAGGATAATACATCCCTATTGACCTTCTACTCTCTGGATCAAACTCGAGTATCTAGTTGCCGTCGACGTCCCTCTAGCCTCGGTAGGACCATTGTTTGATCCGGAGTACCATACTCGGCATGCCCGTTTCGGTTTGCAAGTGATAGTCGTGTGTGGCATTACAGGTCGGCAGATTGGGACGGTATGCGGTCTTCGCATCCCATTCCAGAATCGGCAGATTTGCCGATTCTGTCTCCATTTATGGTACTGCAGGGGATCGAGTGGTGTGGTACATCAGATTGAGACCGACATAATAAAAAAAAACCTCTCTTTCGCATCTCCTAATTTTGAAAACACTCCCCTTGTTAATTTAGCCAGTTACGGAATTCTTGGCTTGGCATATGGAGACAGTTCAGTTCCGCGGTCACTTGGGAAGGCAAGGCCACTAATATAAAAATAAATAAATGTTACATCTCTATACATTGTTTACAGAATTGACCTGTTCTAGGGGAGTTGTATGGATTAATTCCACCCGACGAGTTTAAACATCACGATAGAACTCAAAACTTCATCATCACCATTTCGACTGCTGACAATCCACCACTTTGAGCTAAACGCGAAATTTTCTGCCATGCACAATTAATCTGTGGAATCAGCTCTCGCCAGCGGTAATTTCGTACCGACACGTCTTAAAGACCTTCAAGGAAAGAGCCTACACCTTTATTATAGCGCACATCTGCGACTGGTGTGGTGGTACATTACAAGAAATAAATAACAATCAAACAATTATTAGTTGTTTTCAGCTAAGTTAATGTACTGAGTATTAGTGGCAATTGACTCCACTTTATCCAAAACATCAAGTTGGTATTGTACACGGCCGGTTCATATATATCTCCGGTATACCACAATGTATGGCAACAACTTTTGTTAACTTCAGAATTAATGGGTCATCTCGAACGGGGCAGAACCACGCCCTCATAGAATAGAAGCATAACGTTCCCATGTTTCATTTGGAGTGTAGGGATCAGGAGAATTCGATTAGAGGTAACTAAAGAAAGAAAGATAGAATTTTGTTTATTCGTGAGTAACTAACACAATTGCGTACAATTAGATGATTAAAAAGTAAATCAAATTAAATGTTAGTTGTTCATCCTCGGTGCCTTATGTTGGCTATGAACAACCGGTGCTGTCTTCTTTGTCTTCGATTGGGGCCGCTTGGTGACGTCACGTACATCATTCAACTTCAACACTCAATTGAGAATACCTATACTACATTTCTAACACAATATTTTTATTTATTATTCCAATTTACCTACAATTAATAACAAACGAGTGTTTTCAGTGGTGACGCTAATCGATTACATATACATATATTAAATTCATTATTAGTTATAGGGGATAAATAATAATATCGGCTATATAACAGTCCTGTCGGGCTTAATGTATGTTATCACAGTTCCCAGAGATGAGGACGCGTTACGAGGTTGGATGTAAATGTCATGGGCTACGGTCACCATACAACTAATAATAAAAAAAACACGAAACATGCACTGCACTGCACAAAAGTTGCACTTCTTTAAGCTTTCCCTGAAATAATTTATTCGGAATTTTTAATTATAATTATGGTAATATGTAAAGATTTAGAAATTATGTTAAGGGAATTCATTTAAGCATTTTTTATCAATTTCAAAACAATGTATTGATTTTTGTTTAACAATATTAGGGACTGTCGCCCACGACACCTGCATCCATCCTTGGACGAGTTATAATTACAATTATTATTATTTAATCGTATTGTTACATGTGATCAAAAATGTATACTGTACGACAATTAGAAACACTCATAACAGTGGTTGAACTCAGGATAACTGGCCAAATCCAGTCTTATGTGAAAGTTGGCTCAAAAAGGGTACTGGTGAGTGTTTGGTGGACCGGTGCTGATGTCACGTACATCATTCAACTTCAACACTCAATTGAGAATACCTATACTACATTTCTAACACAATATTTTTATTTATTATTCCAATTTACCTACAATTAATAACAAACGAGTGTTTTCAGTGGTGACGCTAATCGATTACATATACATATATTAAATTCATTTTTAGTTATAGGGGATAAATAATAATATCGGCTATATAACAGTCCTGTCGGGCTTAATGTATGTTATCACAGTTCCCAGAGATGAGGACGCGTTACGAGGTTGGATGTAAATGTCATGGGCTACGGTCACCATCATAACTGGGTGCTTGTTACAACTAATAATAAAAAAACACGAAACATGCACTGCACTGCACAAAAGTTGCACTTCTTTAAGCTTTCCCTGAAATAATTTATTTGGAATTTTTAATTATAATTATGGTAATATGTAAAGATTTAGAAATTATGTTAAGGGAATTCATTTAAGCATTTTTTATCAATTTCAAAACAATGTATTGATTTTTGTTTAACAATATTAGGGACTGTCGCCCACGACACCTGCATCCATCCTTGGACGAGTTATAATTACAATTATTATTATTTAATCGTATTGTTACATGTGATCAAAAATGTATACTGTACGACAATTAGAAACACTCATAACAGTGGTTGAACTCAGGATAACTGGCCAAATCCAGTCTGATGTGAAAGTTGGCTCAAAAAAGGGTACTGGTGAGTGTTTGGTGGACCGGTGCTGATGTCACACTACAGCTTCCTAAGATCTGGCCAGATGATTACAGAACATAACTAATTAGTTATCTAATAAAGTGTTTAAAAGGTATTAAATATATGCAAACATTTTAATAAAATTGACCTATTGTGTACACTATTCATCATGACAGTAAATGTGAAGTATAACAGGTAATATAATAAATACATTCTTATTACACAATGTTTAACAAATAATTGGAACACCTAGTTATCCTGTTGTCGTTTTTCTGTTATTGTTGTTGACAAAGACAACAACAGTCGCACAGGAAGTGCGAGCACAAAGGTTAACAAGCGCACATTATGCCACCACCGATAGATGTTAAATGGAGGTCCTTCTCAACAAATACGAATGACTCACTTATTTTGCTTACGTATAACGGATGTTACGATTATAATCCATAGGTGCGTCAGTAAGTTCAATTTCATTTTTAAACTTAGTTGTTCATTACCTTGCTTTTGTAGTCGTGGTATACGTTTTTTAACAAAAATAATTGCTGTTACATAATTGTTGTATACTGTTGTTAACAATTTTTAATAATATCGATTTCAATATTGAATAGAGACAGAACTGAATAATTTGCTGCCTTTTTTTTCGACAACAGTTTAATCAGTATTAAACGAGTTTTTATTACATTAAGTAACACAATTTCCATTATCAACATTTCTACTTTTATTAGTATTACTTTATCGTGAAGTGTTTTTTTTAGCTATTCATTAAAAATAAACTTTTACACTGACAGGCCAAAGCCTGTACAAAGCATGAAAGAGTAGTTCTTTAATTGGAACATAATGATATTAACTAGCTACACATAATAATTATTATGTTAGCGCACAACAAAACTTCACAATAACAAGATAACAGGACAAAAGTTGTTTAAAAATAACACAACCATGTAATTAATTATTTACATTATTATAGGCATTATTGCTACATGACAGTGATAAATTGCATAATCGTTAGCAGGCATCACAATGCAAGTAAACATATTATCTTAATTTTATTAATATGTTCTATCATTGCATCATTTGGTTACTTCAAACATTTCAGACTAGCATCTCATTTAAGATTTCTTTTTATTTCCAATTCTCAATATATAAAACAGATTTGTATAATAATAATGATTTCATGCTTATTTATATTTCAATGGTCATTATCCAATAAGTAAGAGGTTGATTGATTCATATACTTTGTTACAGATTCAAAAGTAATTTATAATTGTTTTTAAGTTATATAATTAATATTATGTTTGGTGTGATGTTAAACCCTTAATTTCAAATTCATAAGTATGTTTACTGGGACATATCTTGGTTATTAACCACCATGAATGTTTGCCAACTCCATTTGTTTGCCTAAAAAGCTCTGTCACTGAGCCGTAACTTAGCACTATTTCCTAATCCACATTTATAACAAACATATGTTTTGTAAGTACAGTTCAATTGCTTATTGTATAAATTGCTGCTAAAAATTATTATTATTATTTATTTCTTTATATAAAAAAAGAATATCGATCGTTTTCAGTGGCGGCAACGATTTATTCGCGAAACCATACTCTATATTTTCTCCTGGATAAACGGATGTGTGAGGCAATGGTTGACCGATGCTCGTTTAGCCGGGTCCAACATTAACATCCTTTCGAGTAAATCCTTTAGTTGCGTTATTTTCTTGGCTTCTGCCGGCGGGAGACGATGATGAGGTGGTGATAATTCCGTTTGCAAGTCCCGCGTTGACTTAATGCTTGACATTATAACCACCTTTTCCTGAAAGAAATTATTAGATATGTTCATAATAGGTAAGTACATCTGTTGGCACTGATTGAAGATTGTCATTAATTTGTGCAGGAATTATTTTTTTTTCTATTCTCACTCTCTTTGACTTGGTTTCCTTTCTCATCTAAAACTGACATTCAAGGAAAAATCAACCTAACATAATGAATTATATATATATGAAATAGAGAAGGTACTCCAATGCTAGTTGAAACATAACTGTATTACTCACCCGTTCTGTAATTCTATCCAACTCATGGTATAAGAAGTTGCAATTTGCATCAAAATGTTGCTCTTTAAAAAGGCCTTTCTTTATTATCTTATTAGGAATCTTCCCTTTAAAGTCCATAAAAAACTTAAGCATTTCATTGTTCGATTTGCCACTAAACATAATTTTGCCTGTAGATAACTCATAAATTGTGCAGGCAGTGGACCACATATCTATGCCAAATTCATAAGGTACTCCTAAAATAATCTCAGGGGCTCGGTAGAATCTTGAAACCAGGTAGGGTGTTATTTCATTATCAGTAACAAGTGATGCTGAACCAAAGTCACATAATTTTAATACCAACTTGGTCTCATTGACAAGTATATTGTCAGGTTTAATATCTAAAAATAAAAGTAAAAGATTTGTAAATAATTGCTATGAATAAATGAAATAAAATTATAACAAATTATTTAATTCCTCATAAATCACCCACTACACTAGCACAGATTCAAATAGAGTTTAGTATATATTAACTTACCAGCGTGCAAGTGTCCAGTTTTTTTGAGCAGTTTTAATGCTAACAAGAGCTGTTGAGTATAACTTCGTACAGCTTTTATGTGGATACCACTATTTTTTCCATATTTCTTTAAAACTTCCCTCAGGTTCATAGCCAATGGCTCCATAACCATACATAAATGGCGTTTGTGAAAGAAATGCCCGAATAAACGAAGACAATGATACTTGTCATCAGAGTCCGCATCATTCAACTTCTTCAAAATTTCTAGTTCTCTTAATCCAGTCTTATGCCTAAAATGTGATATATAGTAAATGGCTTATACATACGTCGTTCTTTAATCTTTAATTATAATACTTAAAAATAACAAAGATCTTACATTATTTCGTTGTTTCTTATAATTTTTATGGCTACGTCAGTGCTGTCACGCGCCAAATCTCTTGCACGGATAACATTGGAGAACACACCTTGCCCAGTATATCCATACACTGAATATCTGTTGTCAAGTGTCTCCCCTATACGAACCCTGAAATGGACATTAAGATTTGTAGTAACATTGTGTAACAACCTTACATTCCATAATTCCAGTAAATCAATCAGATGAAGTCAGGTTCTCCTGAAGTGCTGAAATTGAGATTCAAATAAAGCTAGGTATGTTTTTAGTTATTAGCTATTTGCCATCATCCTGGCAATTCTAATAGGATGGTAGTTCCACTTTTCATGGGCCTGACTTGTTTCAAATTCTACACTTCAGCAAATCACTTGGTTGACTATTTTAAAGTACTATGTTTTCTTACCTACATTTATATATCTAATTCACTCGAGTACAACCAAGAAATCTTGATTAATTAAAGGCAAATATTTTTTCTTTAAACAGCTTTAGAAAAAAAACTTAAATTGTCCTTAAGATCTCCCGCTTTATCTACTACTTTATCCATAAGATTTGGTGGTATCGGAATAAGGAAAAGCTTACCTGTAGTATCCCTCAGCATCATCCCAATTGTCCGTCAGCGAAGGATTTTCTACTGCAGTTTTAGTTTTGGGTTTCCCAGCAGTTGGAGTCTGAAAAACAGAGATACTTCACTATAAAAATTGGAATACATAATTGCAGGTAGAGTTTATGCACACTATTAAACTCCACAATGAGTGAGCCAATGTAAATTTAAACAAAAAAGAAACATAAAAATCTATTAGCAAGTATTTTTTCTATTACTGCAATATCATAACAATTCATTTGAAACTATAAAATACCTTAAATATAAAGGTGTATCTTAACACTTAAGTTTAAATATTTGATATATCTAGCATCTGTCAATAACAAACACTAGCTTTATCAGTATATCATGAAATGTGTCACTCCAGCCACTCTCAAGTGTGCTTGATCCTTCACCATTCCCCATTTTGAAAACCAATTCAATGGAATAACAACATTCATGTACAAAAACCCTACACACAGTTTTTTTTATTACAATGAGAGTAACAAACAAGCACAGAGTTCACCTGATGGTAAGTGATTCCTGCGGCCCATTACATCTTCATTCATCCTTGACAAGGAATCATAATGCTGATGAGTTGCCACCCTTGAGGACTGAGATGAAATGCCTTGGCGCCAGTAATAAAGGTCTCCCAGATCCCTACATACCTCTTCATTTCTGTGTCTTTCCCCAGTCAAGCTGACCCATTCATTCTGCAGCTAGAAACAAACTGTAGCATAGCTCTACCACTGTATAAAGTTAATAAAAAATTTGACAAGCTGGGGCTTACTTTCATTTGGTTTTTTACTAATATATAATTTTTGTATAGAATCATTTAATTTATACAAAATAAAAAGTTATGTCAAAAGTATGTCTTGCGAGCGTAGATTATACAAGTTTGCACATATGCAATTGCAAATACAGCACAACAACTAAGTAAGAATTTAAACACTAAAAAAAATTCTCTTCAATGAAAGATAAAAATTTCTACTATTGGTGAGACTGTCAAATCAAAAGTTACTATTATATATTAAAAATACTATGTTTTAAACTTTCACATCAGAAAGTAACTTACACCAATATTTTTGAAATTGTCTTGATCTGCAAACATGTCCCACTCATTTACTTTGACAGGATTTTCCAATTTATCAGCCTCACTATCAGCATTATTTGCTGGCTCATTAGCTTGTGGTTTAGTAGTGTCCATTTTTACTTCAGTTTGAATTAGCTCAGGAGTAACACTTGCATTATTTGGAACCTTGATTTCCGGTGATTCAGTTTTCTGTGAGTTTTTGTTAATTTCAATCAAGGGTGGTGTAAGTTTGCCTATATTGGAATCGGCGTTGTCTTTTCCACCTAACCGCTGCAATTTATTAAAATGTTATTACAAAAATAATATATACTTACTATTATTTTACTATTATATTTACTGCATTTATGTTATTTAACACTTCTCAAGGATACCTTCATGAGCTGTTCGCGTTGTTTTCTTCGTTTTTCTATTATCTGCTCTTCATTTTCTTCTTCTTCTTCATCAGTGTTAATAGATATATTGAGTTCTTCATCACTTGAGCTAGGCACTACTTGCGCTACTTCATGTGTAGACATCTAAAATAAATAAAAGTATTAACTTCTTTTTTTTCATAGAATATATGTGGTACTCTACCACAACTATCTGTACCAGATGGTCAGTGATAGTTCATAAAATATAATTAAATGTTGAAAAAAATTTATAACTCTCAAAACAATTATTTATTAACTAAATACCTTACCTTATATCTACCTCTATAATATACTTTGGAATTATGGTCCCTTGAACGTCCTCTACGATCGCGACTACGGTCACGAGAGCGACGATCAGAATATCGTCGTTCCCGTCGATAAATCAGCGACCTTTCTCTTGAACGTCGATAACCTCTGTCTCTGTCCTTTCGTTTACGATCTAATGATCTTCGTCCTCTATCACGATCACGTTCTCTGTCTCTCTCTCGTTCGCGTTTCCTTTCACGATCTCGTTCTCTTTCCCTTTCCTCGAATTTACGACGTTCTCTTTCTTTTCTTTCTCGATACTCCCTTTCTTCCATCCATTTTTTTCCCATCTCTTTTCTGTTTTCTCTATTAATTGTTTGTCTTAAATCTTCTTCATATCGCCTCGGCCGATACTTTTCTCTTTCGGTGATTCGATCGTTATGATTGATACTTGATTTGTGATTACTATTTCGTTTCTCATCTTGCTCCTTTGCCTTTTGCAATTTCTTAGGTGTAGGTGTTTTAATTTCGTCGTTTGAGGTTATTACTTCATTTCCCACAATTTCTTTGGTGAATTCCCTCTCATCTTCACTTTTGTCTGAAAAATAAGCAGTAAGACGAGCTTGCAAAAGTTCCTTTTGTTTCATTAACTCTTCGAGATTAAGATCATCTTCTATTAAAGCTAGTTCTGGACTTGCACAATCTTCTTGATAGTTTTCTGCCTCTGAATTTGATGATATTATATCTAAAACATAATCTTTGTTTAATTTAACATTTTGTTTATCCTCAGTTACACTATGTGACTTGCTTACATCTGCGTCACCATTATTCTCTTTTGGGTTTTTATTGGTGAGAGGAGTATCTTTCTCTATAATAGGTGATGCATGTTTTAATTTCTTGTCTATGGGTATGTATTGCCGGGATTTAGTTATTAAATCCTCTAGATCAGAAAGTGATGTTTCACTCTCTAGCTTTGGACTTTGTTGTTTTTCTTTCTTCAATTTTTTCTTTTTCTTTAAGACAACTTCATCATCACCACCGATTACCTTTTTTTTTTTCTTATGTTTTTTACCTTTCTTTTTCTTTTTAGTTTCATCATCAACACTTTCAACCTGAGCTGATTTGTCAATATCATTATTAACTCTGAAAACAGGAAATGGCAATAAATGGCAATTAAGAACAAAACACAAACTATTTTGTTATTTTAAATTTGTTACATGTTTACATTTACAACATTAATAAATTACCATGTATAATATGATTCATCTGTATAAAATGCTTAAGCCGATTTCCTAAGATAAAGAAATATAAAATGTAATGAATCACTACATGGTTATTGTATCTGCCTAAAATGAAGGCCTATACATCCCATTTCAAACCAAAAATCTACTTTGACGGTAGCTATATCCCTTCTTATCACAAGAAAAACATTTGTGTAAGGTGTGTATGCAAATACTAAAATATATCTATATATTTATTAATAATAAAAAATATATATTTTGCATCCATGACAACATCTAATATTTAAATCAGAGGTTCCCAGACTTTTTTTCTCATAGGCCTTCAAAATTTAGCTGGTTCCAGTGGACCTCCTGCAGCTACATTTCTACCATATTGCCAAAACTCAACAAAAAATGTGAAGATTAGGCCTTACTATGAAAAATTGTGTTGCAGCTGAGTTCCAAAAAAAATGTGAGAATTGGTTGGAATTAATTAATTGATTATGCTGTGAGTGGATGTCAAAAAAGTAAAGTTGGCCAATCAAAAAAGTGATTCCATCCAACTTTACTTTTTTAACATCTACTCATAGCACAAGTAACCAATCAATTCTTACTTATTTCATTTAGAAAACTCCCCATACAGTGCGGTAAAAATAAAAATAGTATAATTTTTGTGTTGTATTTATTAAAATATGTAATTATTACACTATTAATTAATATTATCTGCTCCTTTTTTTTGTTACTACATTAAAACTTTTTTCCACAATATATGACCAGGGGAACACTATCAAAAGCTTTCTCGCAATTCCCCGATAAATATTTAATGGATATTTTTCGGGTATTTCTGCCTGCAGCCAAAATGTTTGATACCCTCTTTTAAATTTCACTTTCAGCTTCTCATTAGTGCTAAGCTTGAGTAATATCATATTCTCCACTTTTGTTACATCAAATGCATTTATGATCCATGGTGGTATTTCCATCATCAGAATATCTTCAAATCTGATTTTGAAGTCATCATGCAGGGCAATTAAATGTTGAACATATGTCTGAATATCTTCATCAAGGCATTCTACTTGTGACAAGTGTGAAAACTGGGAAAATTCACACAGACTAATATTTTGCTTCATAAATTTCAATTTTCCAAAAAAAAGCTGTAATTACACCCGTTGTTTTTATTAAATTACCCTTGTAATTGTGCAAATAACGCGTATTCAAAGCATTGCTTTTATTTTGTTAACTGCATTAATTACAAATTGAAGCAATTTGTGCAATCTCATAACTCAAATTTTTCGCTACTAGATGTTGTCGGTGGATGACACAGTGAATTGCAGTTATCTCTGGTATAATTCTTTTATCTTAAAAGAAAACATGAAACGGCTTTTAAACACAGGATATCGTTCGACCATGGCAGGAGCCATCTGTTGCCACTGAAGTAACGTTTGTGAATGGAATCGGTTTTTCCTTAAAAAAATCACTCAGTACATCAATATTTAGTAGTATCAATATTTAATGTACTCTTCATGAACTTCTTTGTCCATAAAAAATCGAACATATGCCAATAACAATGCTTCATTACCAGATAAGGTTGTTTTGTCCAGTTGAATAGAAAAATGAGTTATTTGATCAGACAAGAAACTTTCAATATCAGAGCTCATTTCATCAATGTCTTTGTACAGTGTTGTTACTCAAAGAAATTCTTTTGAGTATGTCAAATGGAGATTTGTGCATAACAATTTTTAAAACTTGTACAACAGTGAGTAAAATTAACTGTTCTCCAATGGTGTGCGGTTTTCCAGATTTCGCTATAAGTAATGAGATATGTATGATGCACGCAAGCCATCATTGTTACTTTCAGATGTAAAAGTGAACATACTGTGCTTGATAGGTCTCTTTTCATATTTTTCCTTCAATGCTTGAAAATATTTCAAATCTCTACCTATTTTATCAGGATGACACCTTCTTAGATGATCTTGAGCTTCTATGGTTTCATAGTCATTGCTCAAAACTTTATTGCGTAAACCAAAAATACCAAATTTTAAATCTACACTATAATGTCGAAATTTCTTAGATTCAGCCATGTTTCGATCAGTCCTACCTGTAAATAAAAAAAACGTTTTAAAGTTTTATCACTCAACAAGATATGGCTATTTCAATAGAATAGTATTACCTAATTAATTATTGCAATGAAATTAACAAAGTACTGATGGCAAACTGATTCTAATTATAAAAGCAATAAAACGCTTCATAAAATTGTTCTCTTATGGAAGTATCTAATAATGACTCTGTTCAGTATTTAACCTACCACTCACAAACATTATAAATATACTTATTACAACATAAAATAAAGTATAACAAATAGGCAGGTAAATACTTACTTTTTCTGACACTGGCAAACACAAACAAACACTTTACTTTACTTTTCGAAATTCCGGAAAAAAATGAGTAACGTTTATTCTTGACATTTGTATTTATATTGGTGAAGAATCATACAAGTTCATGCAAGATTGCAAGCACACACACCACAAGTCGTATTTCGCCCCCTTTGCACGTCTGAACAAGCGTTGCGGTCGGCGGGGGCGGCACCATTGGCGCTTTGCAATATTTTTTTTGTCTTGACACACTGAATATGGAATATGCAAGTTTTTACAAGTAACAGTCGCCGAGCTTTTTAAAATATTATCTGCCTACATTGATAGGTGAAGTCAAGCCAACATTTTAGTTCTTCACTGTCAAAAGCAAATAAATTTTCGTGGACCCCTTCTTAAGAATTGTGAACCCCCATTTTTTGACACACCAACGTAGACCCTCATCAAGACTCTCGTGGACTCCTGGCGGTCCATCTGGAGCACTTTGGGAACTAAGGATTAAAATGAATGGTCATGGAGTAATGTGTGAACCAGCTGTATAAGTTTAATTATCTGAAATGAAATAAGCTAATAATATTTAATATAAACTAATTTGTAGACAGGCAATGGATTCCCGTGCCCTGATGACCAAGTTTTGTAGCAAATTTTAAATTTAGACCTATCAAACACTACCTATGAACTATCACTATGCTAAATTCCATATACAAATATTCCAATTAAGTCCAATTCCATATATAACATTGTGTGAATTGATTACTCTATTAATAGTATTTAAAATTGAAAAATATAATACTTACTCTTTACCCATTATTCAACAAGCAGTATTATCTTCAGTATTATCTTCTTGCCTTTTTTATTGTCCACTGAAACTAATAAGAAAACATAATTTAAAGTATACAATTATATTAAAATTATAAAAAAGTTTTAACATTAAAAATAGTGACACAATAAACAAACAGTCTGCTTGCTTAGACTGTTGTGGTATCTGATGCCAACAATTTTTTGAATAGCATGATAACATATTTTAATTCTTAAATCGAAAATATCAGTGACTTAATTGTTTTTATTTCTTTGCCCTATTGAAGGAATTGAGGCTATCTAAATACAGACAAGCAGTGCTAAGCCCAGACAAAATCAGAAAAAAGCTTGAGAACCCATAGTTATAAGCTATGTTAGTTATCAAATACATTACAAAGTACAAATCTTTTATATACTTAAACTAACCATAAATAATATCGGATAACGCAAATTTATTCACATATACCAAAGACATGATAAGTAAAGTTAAATTAATAAAACGACAAATTAAGTAAAAAAAATCGCACAGCAAGGATAAAAAAATGCAACAGTCCATTTTTTATATCCAATAACTATGTAGTGATAAATTGTAAAAAAACGTTTAAATCTCAATTATTGATCTAAGCTGACACTATAGTTTTCTAAAGTATAAAATATATCTAAAATACAGGTTCATTCTTAAAATGAAACTAATATGCAAAACAAAACTAATCCTATTTTTCATTAATGTACGATGTACGAATTTCAAATCTTCATAAAATCATTAATCAAAAGATATATAAAGTAAATATTACAAGCAAACCAGGGAGAAAATTATGATTTTAAAGCGCAGTAGCCATAGAAGAAGCGTGGTTCAAAAAAAAAAAATTTATGCTTACAAGGTATTCAAACAATATGGAATGTGTTAAAATATATCATTCACTTCAATATCTAGAAATACATATACAGTTAAAGAAGATTACACAAAAATAAATGTATAACAATACATTATTCAACGTGACATTACCCATCAAGTAAATCAACAGATTTTTCGTACTTGCCTACAAAGCGTAGGCAAAGACATTTCCGCCACAACTTGAGTAAAATAATTCACTGTTTGAGATGGAAAAAATAATTATTAAAATTAGTATGTAACGGAACATATACCATAATAATTATACTCATAAGACGACCTGAACTGACCAAATTATTTTAAATTTAAAACTAACTCAATAATGATTATATAATCATTTTAATTTTTTTTGTGTGTGGCACACAACGGCCCTGACTTGCGAGTAATCCACACCATTTTATATATATACATTTACACCATTACATATTATTATAACCCATTATTTACCAATCATTAAACAAAACGTATAAAATAAATATCCTAAATTTAGTCGTATTAGGGTAGTACCGATAGTCGTTGAGTCAGTGTCCCCAGTGCGAGTTTTATTTAATACGATAATGTTTATTTGCATACAATAATAAGTAATGTAATGCATATAAGGTAAAAATAAGAATGCAAAGACAATAAGTAAATAGCAACTATTATCTAAATTGGAATCAAGTAATATTTTTATCAGGTCACTGGCTGTCTTATTATGCGAGTAAGCACACACTTATGGTATTTAGAAACGTAATTAAACGACAGTGCTACATTTTCTATAACAATATATTGAGTATCAACTAACTCAGTCCTATTTATGTAATACGGCCACGATAATAAAACCGTGGTGTTCGAGAAAGCAAAATTTTTGCTACATTTGTTACTACATAGAGCAGTCTAAATATTTATACGTCTGCTTAGTTAACATAGAACTGTATGTGCTATATGTAGAATGCCAAAATTGGCTGTATACCAAAAGACAGTCTTGACTATATCTCTTAACGAAAACCTCATTGATCTTATTTTCCCCGTCCGTGACCGTCTTATGTATTATATCAAAATATATTTTATATTGTATGTACAATTTTTATTTCTGAATTTAAGTCAACCACTCGAGATTTTGGATTTCTGGTGTTGCTTGCCTTCGTGAAAATAGAAAGGATGAATACGCAATTTAAATGAATTGACTATTTCTTATAATAAGATGACACTTCCACAACATAGTGAGGAGATCAACGTTAAAAAATTATTACACATTCAAGGCACAAACACTGTTACATCTCGGTATGTTTATAAATATAGTCGAAAATATCGTCTCTGTGCCTAAGGAAACTAATTTGGCTATCCATTCAAAAGTAGTTAGTTAATTGGGAAGGGGGACTGGGGGACGCATTTTGTGCAGGGAACTTTACTAGAAATTTTATAATATGGCCCACCCACATTATAAGTATTTAATTAAAATAGCTAACAGTAACTCTTCTTATTTCAGAATAGACTAATTGCTCTTTCCATTGTTTCTTGGGTATATCGAAACTTTTCGTATTATTAAATAGTAAAAAGAAAAAATAATATACAGTGGAGACTTGTTTTTTCAATCTAAATCGTACAATTGATCTAGTAAACTTTGAAAACCCTTGGAGCAAGTTACGAGGCACAAGAGTACCGAAGAAACTTCGTTAGAGTCTTCTAACAATGGAACGCAAACGAAACAAATATATAATAAAATAAACAGTGTACGCCAGGAGGCCGCTCAGATGCGTAACTCACAATAAAATTGATTACAATAAGAATCGATTTTAGAGATACAAATTAAAAATTTTGATTTTTAAAATTAGCTAGAGTGGGTTTTTACATCAACAATAATTCGTCTACGGTATTACCTGCCTTCTTAGCTAAAATCAGAATTTGGTATTATTCACTATGCGAATGTATCAAACATTTCACCGTTGTCCTACGATGCTCGCTCCTGTCTTACTAACTTTTTATCTTCACTTACACATTCTACAATTAGAAAACCTTATAGGATTTATCGTTTTCTAATTATATATAAAATTTTCCTTGTTGTTTTTGAATTGATCTTAACTACAATTTAACTAATATTTGTTTCAATATTTAACTGTTCTATTTAGAATAACTGATTGAGTGCCCTAATGTATTATACTGTGAAGACCTTTGACTTACTTTTTAAGTCTCAACTAGGTGCACTCCTGGTGTATTCTGTTAATTGCATTGTTTTTACCGGTTAATTAATACTTGTGCCGCTTTTTGAGTAGACACTGGCAGAGTTAACAAAATTTTAGTAACCATAGTTTAAGGAAAAAAAAGTTTTAAGTACCTGTTTTAAATAGGTTGGACTTCCCTTTATACATTAATTTACTCTATAATATAGATTTTTCCCAATTGGTCTTGCTCCGTAGGGCCTATTTGCAATGTAATCTCATGCATTTAATTGCATAAAATTTCATGGAAAGGTGAGACGTTTTAAGTGGTAATATATCGTAATGGCAAATTTACGAAGATTTGTTTGTGATAATGAAACTGGAGAAATCATTCCTTATGATATCAATGAAGAGACTGGAGAGCAATTACTAAATAATCCTCCGCTTGTGCTTATGGCTTCACCGAATGGAAAAACCAGAAATTCAATAAGGTTTCCGTATTCATACGTTAAGAAAACCAGAAAATTCCAAAACCTTAAGGCTAATATTTTAGCAGGTTCCAATACAACAAGTCATGGGATGCTTCTGCTTATACCAACTTTTACGATTTTTCCTAGTATTACATGTGTTGTACTGATATTATTTGAGGTTTTCCTTCATGTCATATGCCACAAAAAGAATAAGACACTCAAAGACGAGAATGTTTATTATCGTAGCCCCTTTCATATTTTAACAAGTACATTTTGTGGAGTATGTCGTGATAATGACATGGTTACCAAGATCAGGCATTTACAGGAAAAACGGCGCTACCAATATGATTATCTCAGAAGAATTGCAATTTAGCATGGTGACATTTTGATTGTTAAGTGATAATCTCTATTTTAGAATCAGGAAATGTTATTAATTCTAAATATGGGCAACATCCTTATAGTCAACACTGTTTTATACATTTAATATATACTTATAACATTTCAATTAGCAGGGTACATAAGAATCTGAACATATACTTTTCTTGCAAGATAAAGAAACTAAGTTATATTAAGTAGTTCTGGATATTTTCTACAATTCTATGAAGTACAATAGAGATGTGATACATATTGTGTAATGTATTTAACTTTTGTAATAATCTACATTTAATTTGCTTTACTGGGAAATATTGGTGGCAAATAAGAAAATAAAAGTGGTATAATATTTATTTGATGTTTCATTTTTTTATTCAACAGATAAATAATTTTGTGCCTCAGGATGCAGATATCACTTTTATGAGAATTGGCTTCATCCTGCAAGATGCAATATGATGATGAAGACATGAAGACTATGATCAAATTGTGTTACTTGTGATCAGCACATTACATATTTAAATTTCTTATACCATATAATTATTATAAAATAAGGAATGACAAACAAGCATACAGTTAATTTGGTAAGTGCTTCATACTTCACAGCAGGATCATAATAGATGTGTTGTCACCTCGAGTGCTAAGATGGAGTGCCTTGCAATCAGTAATAAAGTCTCTGAATGTTTTCTTTCACCAGATGAAATACAGTACAACTAAATTACTATTTAATCCTAGTTTTCCAGAATGTGTTGATGTCAAGGTGACATATTTGTGCTAAAGTTCATGCATAACTATGGTGTGACTGACATACAATATTGTACTATTATTGATCATATTGTTATTGCTGACTTGTACTAAACAAAATGATTATAATTGTTTTTCTTATTCTCTTGAACATCTATCCAGTATTTCAGAATAAGCATGTGTTGTAGACACAGGCATATTCCAGCTTTTTCCAAGTTATCCTATTCCTCACTATAATCAGTCAAACTTTTTGTTATCATCTTACCACCTTATTATGTACCTTACCAGTGACCTCAATTTTTTCTCTTCATATCGTACTTTTAGTAATGCATTTTGTAAATTTTTTTATTGCCTTGTCCTCTTAGCATGTGACATGTCCATACCCATTTGTGTCTTGTTATAATCTTATAACTTCACTACTTAGGTATTTCATTTGTTTTGATTTTATTTAACCATTATTTTGGGTTTTGTCAGCCCTGCTGCTGTGGATAATAGAGCAAAATTGAAGTAATGGATAAGTAAGTGATAGTTGGTTTTTTTTTGTTCATTATCTTCCTTTTTTTGTTTTGGGCTAATTTACCGCATTAATTATATAATTTACCAGGGTCGTACACTTCCATCTTATACTTTGATAATTGATAATTTCATTATACATGCATAATAAGAGATTTTAATTAGTGAGAAATGCATTGGATCTTAATCCAATATCTGACAATTTTATTAAATTTAGATAATAACTTGGATTACAATGGTTATTTATTCCTTAAAGCTTATCATTTTTTTTTATATTATCTAATATTTAAAATTAATACTTTGATCCACAGTACATATACTTATACAGTATCATTTAGAGATAATTCATTAATTAAAAAATTAGAGATTAATTATGATTTAAGTTAATGTTTAATATGTGACATTATAAAACCTGATATTAGAATAGTTGATATTAACATTTCTGATTATCCTTTACATTTAATTATTAATAATAATTCTACCAGACCTGATCTGTTTGAACTTTGATCTACATAGTCAGTGCAGGAACCAAATCCCTTGTTGCCCATGTAAGGCTCCTGGATCAATAGTATGTGCCTATGGCCACTCTGCAGCCACTGCTTATATTTTTTTTGTGGCTGCGTAACCTCAGCCTAAATTCGTTTGTGTGATATTAAGTGAGGTGAGATGTTGCGTGTCTACAACATTAATAATAATAATTAATTCGTGACCGCGTAATTCTGTCCCACCTCTGTCATAACAGAAAGCGCGCAACCATCAAGATGATGAGAATGTTATTTTGAATTCTGTCTTTATGTACGATGCGAAGCGTCCCGGTTTGATAGCCTTGAATTGATTTACTGTGAATGTGCTCTGTGACGCGATGCACTTGATGTGTGCATGAGTGTTGGGTGCGAAACCCGAACTGCTCATTGATGGGTAGTCTTCGGGACAACATGAAGTCCTTGATTCAGCCGAGGATGAGCCTTTCGTACACCTTACCCAAGGCTTTGAGTAGGCTTATGGGTCGATAGGCTGATGGATCGGTTGAGTGTTTCGAGGGCTTAAGAATCCCCATGACGTCGGCTTCCTTCCAGGTATTAGGGAAGATGCCTTTGGACATAGCCGCGTTGTAGATTATCACCAGTAGGTATAGAATGGACATGATTAGGAGTTTGATTACCTTATTGGCAATAGCATCGGAGCCGGGGGCCTAACGTGGCCGCAGGTTTTATTATAGACTCAACTTCGGTGCATTTGCAACATTGCAAGGTGAGCGGTGTCGATCGGTAGGGTGCTCGGTGAGCATTGGAGCTCGAGATTGTCAGCCAGACATTCGGCTTTCTCTTCGTCTAAGAAGGCGGGCGTTTTATTGGGACGCGCTAAGGGAGGGATTGTTTGGGCGGTGCCTCCTTTTAGGGATTTGGGAAGTCGCCAGAAGGCGATGTGGGAAGGTTCGATTTTTGAGAGGTGATTATCCCACCGATCGTTCCTGTACAGGGCTATGCATGATCGGACTTCACGCTGAAGTGTAGGTAGCTCCAGCCGGTTACTTTCAGTGGGATATAAGTCGTGAGCACGAGTCGCGGCATTCTTTCGCCTCATTAAGTCCTTTATGTCGTTCGGCAGGTTCATCGGAGGTCATCTACCGAGGGAACCTGCCTCGAGCAATACTCGATGACGGTCATGAACTGCGAGGTTCGTGTCATATGTTCCTAGGAATAGCATCTAGGTGCGGTGATGTGGCTTCCCTCAGGTCGTTCCTGAGTCACTGTAGGCCAGTCTACTATAGTTGTGGTGGAAGGTGAGGTTGGGGCTGAGGGCCCTAACCGAAGAACGGGGGATGATCGGAAACAAGCTGTCTTCTAAGACGAGGTTGATGTTCTTGCAAATGGCAATATCAAGTACATCCGCCGTCGGCGGGGGCGGTATGAGGGTGCAATGTAAGTGTGTAGTGTTTTATGAAGGGCAAGAATCAGCAGTATCGTTGAAAATGCAAAATTGTTCAGACTTTTTGAAAAACCGCTCTTCTGCCACAGCAATCCATTGATGTATGTCAATTGTTAAATTAGCACCTTGTGCATTACACAAGAGGTTAACGATATCTTCAGATATTAGTGGAATTTTAAAATTCTGTACAGAATAATATCACGATAATGGTGAGCAGAGATATGTGCGGTACGGTATAACTTACCAGCATCGCGTACTAATCAAGTATTACGACTAGTCATGGCGATAAGAGGCGAAAAAGGACAAGTTCATGTGATAAATGTTTATTTGCCCAAGTAAACCAAATATCTCCACCAGCCTAATTTTGTTAAAGCAAAGAATGTATTGTGGGTGCAAGAAAAATATATTATAATTTTAATAGTACATAAATGTAATAAATAATTTATGGAATTAAATATTTATAGAAATAATATACATATTTATTAAAGTTATCGGTACTTTACATACATAATATATATTTAATTATGTTTTTATACACATACATACTAATTGACTAGTATACATACTAACTTTATGTCAAAATAATACACATTATTCAAAGAAGACACAAGGTAAGTAGATAATAAATAAAAGCAAAACAAACAGTTACAACTCCAGCGTTAGGTAATGTTTCCAGACTAGCCACAAATAAAAGTCTGATGGTCTGTGGGTTATAGAAGTTATATAAGAATCCAGTTTTATAAAAATAAATAAGTAAAACCACAATCCGAAGAGCGGAGTTAGCTTCGGAGTCACTCTGATATTGAAATTGGTATTGCAAATATCTAATCTATCTAAATAAATAAGTTAAAATTTATAAAAATTGATTGATGAAGTAATTGTTTCCACCGAGTCGCATAAGAAAGTATTCATTTCATCGAATCAAAAGAGTGCCGGCATATAAACATCCGATGAGCTTGCTTCTGATAGACTGGGACCTATGAAGTTGGGATATTTAATTTTTTCTGATAAAGAATGACGCACTATTTTTATGTAACGGAAATGAAATTTGAAAATTGGAAATGAAATGAATTTCACAAACGCAGATAATCATGATACAAAATTCGAGCCCGACGAGGGCTACCAAGCAATGAGCAGTTCGGGTTTCGCACCCAACATTCATGCACATATCGCAAGTGCAACGCATCACGGAGCACATTCTCTGTAAATTCCTTGGGGGCATATACAAACTATATATGAGCTCGGTGTGCCAGTTCGACTCGTACTTGTTATACGAGACTTTCTCGGAAATCGAACCTTTCGTTACCGCGTCAAGGGAACGCGTTCCGAGGTTCACGCCATTTGTGCTGGAGTACCACAACCAACGAGGGCACATTGAAAAGTTTTGAGCTCGACTTTAAAAAAAAAACGATTTTTTTCTAACTTTTGCCATCTTGTCTCTAGCTTTAGTATTCCTTCTAAAAAAAAAGAATCTTCAATTTCATTAAAATATACAGTCACAGCTTCTTGTACCTCGATATTCGTAGAAAATTTTCGTCCTACCATGTGTTTTATTAGATTGGGGAAGAGATGGTAATCAGACGGGGCCAAATCCGGCGAATAGGGTGGATGGTGGTGGCAAAACTCAAAGCTACAATTGTGTATTTGTGCGATTGATTTCGCCGTAGTATGGACAGGAGCGTTATCTTGATGGAACAAAACTTTCTTAGACAACATACCAGGCCTTTTATTTTTATTTCTTCACGCAAACGTTGTAAGAGTGTGCAATAATAGTCCGCATTTATGGTTTTACCTTTTTCAAGGTAGTCAACCAAAATGACCCCTCTACAGTCCCAAAAAACTAAAGCCATTACTTTCTTGGTTGACAAAACGGCCCGAGCTTTTTTTAGGGGGCGGACCCTGCTCTTTTCTATTGCTTGGATTGTACTTTAGACTCTGGTGTATTGTGGTGAACCCAAGTTTCGTCCATAGTTACGAAACGGCTCAGAAAATCTTGAGGAACAGATCCAAACAATCCTGTGATACTGTTTGGCGGGTGTGTTTGTTTTCGGCTGAAAGCAGTCTAGGTACCCATTTGGCAGAGACCTTAGAAAATCCAAGATCGTTGGAAATTATGTTCTGTGCTCGTTCATAGGATCTTGCTTCTGCTATCTCTGCAATCGCCAATCTCCTGTCATTCAAAATCAGGTCTAATAAATTTTATTGGTATTTTCGTCTGTGGTAGCCGTCGGCGGCCTACCACTCCTAGGTTCATCTTGCACTGCTTCGCTGAAATCCGCTACCCATCTATTGACAGTGGCATATGATGGAGGAGATTCCCCCAAAGTCACGTACATATCTTCATAAATTTGTTTTGGCGTTAATCCTTTTTTTTGTAAATATTTTATGACGGAACGGTGCTCAATTTTATCCATTTCTACGGAAACCGCGAACTTCGTTTGTTAAATCAATCACAAATTTTGCAATTTTGACAGAAGAAAAACAAAAGACAGCAGATTAAAAAGCATAATTAAAAAATAAATGGCTATTAAGTGCCAGTATTGTTTTTTTTTTTATTTAAATGTCAACCTTAGGCTCAAAACTTTTCAATGTGCCCTCTTAGTTCCTATTTTATATACACTCTACGCCAACGACATACCGCGCACTCGCGGTGTAGTGCTAGCCCTTTTCACCGATGACACCGGCCTGTACTTGTCTGGATTCAAACCTGACGCTATTTGTAAACGCCTGCAGCCAACACCTTAGGTAAATAGTTTCGGAAATGCAGGGTCGAGGTTAACCCAACCAAAAGTGCAGTCATGTATTTCCCTCGGCACAACAAAAGTCGCATCTCCCAACTATACAGTTATTTGATCGTCCAATCCCCAGGGAAAAGAATGTCAAATACTTAGGCGTCACATTAGACGAAAGACTCACCTTCGGTCCGTATATCAACCGCGTACGGAATCGAGCAGCGTTCGTCCTAGGTCGTTTGCACCTGTTACTCAATAAAAATAGCACAATGTCCCTGCGTAATAAAATTACACTATACAAAGCGTGCATCCAACCCATAATGACGCAAGCCCCGTCTTTGCGCATGCTTTAGGTTGATTACACCCGTTACTAAATAAAAATAGCTAAATGTCCCTTCGTAATAAAATAACACTTTACAAAGAGTGCATCCGACCGATAATGACATACGCAAGTCCCGTCTTTGCGCATGCCTCCCCGCGTCACATTCACCGACTGCAGGTAATCCAAAATCGTTTCATGCGCTCCGGTGCGCCGTAGTTCTTGCGTAACGAAAACACAGATCTTGACCTGTACCGACCATACCTGAAGCAGGCTTCCCGCCGATATTTCGACTCTGCCGTCACACACCCAAACCCGATGATTATAAGTACTGCCACTTACAATTTCATCGTGAATCATAAATTCAACCCCGTCCGAAGGAGACCGAAGCACGCCCTCGATGACCCCGACGACGCGACCACCAGGGCTCAAGCCGTTCATAAAACACTACACACGTGCATTGCACCCTCATACCGCCAGGGTAACGGTCCAAACCGAGGCTCCATTTTGGGAGCCCTTGTGCTGGTTATCCATATATAGAGGTCTCGACTGAGCGCCATAAGCGCTCGGTCACCTCTCAACCCGGCGAAACTGTAAAATCCGTTAACAGCGGCCGAAAAAAAATCCGCGACATATTTATGGCCTTAATGTCTAAAGTATCATAATTTATAACTTCTTTTTTATTTCGAAATAAATAAATAAAATATGAAAAATAAATATGTAATTATTATTATCCCTTTACACATTTGAAAATCTGGCGTCTATGGGTTATACTAGAATCCTGCTTTATTTGATTATTTGTCTATGTGTATTGTCGAATGTAATACTTATAAAAATGAGGTTAATCACAATAAATGTGTTTCATTTATTAATATATTTCGTTACAAGAAATGAATTATCTATTTTTATGATTGTGTTATTTAAAATTTCAAGCATTGTAACAATTACTTTGAAAAATCACATATGCATTCCATAATAATAAGAAAAAAAATTATATCATTTAGTTCAAACAGTCAGTTTCGCGTCACCTGTAAATTCTGTATGCACGCCGCCATCTTGTTCATTCATTCGTGTTCGGGTAGCGCAGCGCTTGTGTACGTTCTCGGATAATTAGCAAGATTAATATCGTTTTAAGTTACTGAATCTGCTATATTTTTGTTACTGTTTTGTCGTTATTTGCAATAGAAAGAAATATTGTTGACAATATGAGGTCAGAAGAAATGTGAAAAATATAATGAAGTACTTTATTCTCAATCTATCTGGCACCGACTTTGGATAAATTATATATTAGAGTTAATTGTTTGTGGCTTAGTAGCAAATACCAGAATGAGCGAACTTTCCCCCTAGCGGAAAGCGTTTTTGGCTAATCAAATCTCAAAAATGGTTGGATACTCCGATTTAAAATGTTCATACACAATTACATGTTATAATTACAACCCAGTTCGCCCCCTTCCGGCGTAGAAAAACCTCCGCAAGCTGTCGTCAATCTTTCAGTCGATGAGGTTGCTAGCGGCAGCGCTCCCGCTAGTCGAACAGCCTGCGAAGACGACTTAGGTCTAGTATGGCACCAGATCGACTCGTAATTATCACACGAGGCTTTCTCTGCGACCTAACCTTTCGATACCGCGTCAAGGGAACACGATCCTAATCATTCCTAGGTCCCGTCTTCTACACACTATACACCAACGACATCCCGCGTACTAGCGGCCAATCCTCCAATCCACAGCCAACATCTTAGGCAATTGGTTTGAAAACTTTTCTCTGCTCAACATATTCGGTCCGCATATCAACTGCGTACGGATTCTACCAGCCTTCACCGTAGGTTGTTTGAACCCGTTACTAAATAAAAATAGCAAAATGTCCCTTCGTAATAAAATAACACTTTACAAAGTGCTTCCGACCGATAATGACATACGCAAGTCCTGTCTTTACGCATGCTTCCCAGCGTCGGAGTTTCAGACCAACCATCATACGAACAAGACCTGGCTGTATGGACTAGTCCTTTGCCTTTCCCATTAGGGATAAATATCATCATCATCGCTTCCCCGCGTCTCATTCAAGACCTCAAATAATTTAAAATCTCTACATGCGCCGTGGTTGTTCCGTAATGAAAATCTACATTTAGATCTTGAGCTCCCAACCATACCTCAGTAACTGAAGCTGGCTTTCCGCCGATATTTCGACTCCAAACCGAGTTTAGCTGTGTAATTGTGATTATCATATAAGTAAAAAGATACTAGCCCTCAGTCACAACGCATCAGAAATCGATTTCTTCTCGATGATTGATATATGTTCACAGGAAACACGGAAGTAACCATCAGGTGGGCCACGTTTGTCAGGCCAATTTTATTAACAATAAGATCTGCTAACAATTTTAACATGTATATAATTATATATCATTTCTGTTAGTTACCTTCCAATGTTGAATTTGTTACTAATAATCAATTTGTTTGATTTACTTGTGCAATAGAAAATAGCAATGTCTCAATTCAGTATTAATAACGATACTTATAATAATTGTAGATGCATTAGAGTAAAAAAAACACAATTTCTAGAAGATACACATTTATTTTTTTTCGTGTGTACATCTAAGCTGCTATATGTAACAAAATGACAAAGAAGCTTTCAAACATATCTTATAAGAGTTTCTAGTATCTTAAGATTTAAACACACATATATGAGCGTGGTAAATACAGTAATCCACAACTATTGTGAAAATTTTAGCATCTCAGTCCATTCTCATAACCATGAAAGCACTTTAATTGCATCAATTAAAAAAATCATTAGTACTTTAAATTCCAAATAATATTACAACCATTTCTTGATAGATTGGTGATAATAAATTTAAAACATTATTAATCACATTTATTTCAAATATATATACAGAGGCAACTTTGTTTCAGTGCTATGTATAAATTTAAAAATTTCCTTTAAATAATTTTGTTATTTTTGCCATATATAAATAACACAAAATATTGTACATCTAGAAATAGTAAAAACCACATGGGTACCTTTTTTGGTATAATGTACCTGTCAATATGATTAAGAAAAATGAAATAATTAATGAGAACATGTCTCATCCTTTCTCATCACTTTTAATTTTTTTTATATTAAATATCAACTGTTTATTTTTGATATGTTAATGTAATTATGTTTTACCTACTGATGATCTTCCAGCTAACTTTTGCCGGCTTAGTATGCCATGTTGCCTTTGAGTTCGCTTACACACACATTTTGGTGCAATAAAGAATTTATAAATCATTCAATCAATATGTTTGCCAATTTGGAAAGTGGGTATAGATCAAGAGAGGTGTCCCAAACACAACCGATTGATCATCTATCATCCTATCTGTCCACCATAAATGTGGTCAAACTAACTGATTCGAGAAGACTTCATCTGTGACCGTGACCATGTGATTTTTGTGTGTGATTTTTTTTTATTATTCATGGTCTCAGACATCTACCCTTTATTGGGTTAGGGCCAAAATTTTAGTTTAAATACTGAATACGGTAAGTAATTGCAAGCGCGTAATACAATATCAATGAAATAGCTGGAAAGACAAATAATATTGTTTGGTAGTGATAGCATACTACTAAGTGTATTAATTTTATAGGTACACATTGCATATTATATACGCATAATTTTATTAACACCAAATAGTTTAAGCTTATTTATACAAA
The DNA here is from genome assembly GCA_029286865.1 of Teinopalpus imperialis. Classification (NCBI taxonomy): domain Eukaryota; kingdom Metazoa; phylum Arthropoda; class Insecta; order Lepidoptera; family Papilionidae; genus Teinopalpus; species Teinopalpus imperialis. The sequence goes on from JAGSMU010000007.1 coordinate 5,575,585, forward strand.
TCAAACGTTAAGTATTTTAAAATCATTTAAGCTGTGCCAAGTTTTGAACAAAGTTAAAACTTACATTACGAAAATAAAGTAATTATTTTCACTTCTGTGGCCAATCTATTACATAGGTCTTTTTTCTGGTAATAAAATTTGATGTTTTTATCTAAATGGAATTTACAGAAATAAAACATGAGATACACCATTTATTCCTATTGAATGTTTTTTATAATGTTAAGTGTAGTATAATGTATGTCCTTTAGACTTGAAATGATATAACATTGTGTTCAGAAAAAAAAAGAAAATTGTGCAGAATCTTAATTTATAATGAATTTTCAAAACAGCTATAGATAAAACACTAAGATGTGAATATTTAAAATGTTAATATTTAAAGTGTTAAATATTCTCTACACAATAATTACGACGAATAAATATATAATAAACATGTTGCTACTAATCAAATAATCTTTGAGGATCCTTCATATCATCATATTGAGAATTACAGTATCATCAATCTGACATTTAAAAAACAACAACCACAGATAAAAGACAAATAAAATATACACTATACTATTTAAACATCGATCAAAATTCACTAGTGTTAAACCATTTGTTAAGTTACATATTTCTACTAATGTAAAGAGATTAAACACCATATAATTTTAAAAGTAGATTGAGTGCAACACTAAATCACGGTCCATGTCCATCCATGGTCCAACTTTTCTACTTTATATAATCTTTAATAAAACATTATTAGGTTTACGAATTCTGTATCTAGACAAACATTATACTATAGATTAATTTGTGATATACACAAAATTCTGAAAGTGTGATGCCATTTATTTTCAAATTGCAATAATGTTTTACCATCTAAGTAATAATTATAACCAGCATACTATAGAAATATATACTATAGAAATCCAAAAACAATTGTTACAGTGTATGATAGGCCAAGATATTTAAACATAAATATTAAACTTCTTCATATATAATTTAAGAGCCAAATTTAAATGTAGTCGGAACTTGGGCTGGTACGGTGAAGGAGTATCCTGTAAATAATAGCAGAAAATTTATTACCATCAATTTAAAAGTGATTATGCTACCCATTAAACTTAGTTAAGGATATCCATAATGATAAGATTTTTATTATACATTAGAATGTAATGCTGAAATATTTAAATTATGTAGTAATTGCAAAAATGTAATTGTAAAACACTAATATTTGGGGTATTAAATTCTTTATAATATTAATCTGGAAATGAGGTAATAGATATTTTATTATTTATTTTCACTTTATCATATTAATATTAACAAAATTAGAGGTACTTTACCAGACAACCTGAAGTGCGGTGAGATATTTTGATAGGTGTAACAATAAACTAATTAATAAAAAGAAAAGACTAAGAATATCTAATGTTGGCAGTCTATATGCTGACGCTACAGGTTCAATAAAAACTAGAACAAATGTTATGCAAAAAAAAAACAGTAAGGACAACTATGTGCTAAACACTCAAACTAGTTGCTATATGCTATGTACATACTATCTACACTCAAGCTAATGATATGTGTTTAAACTAAGATGCTAAGATATGTTATATGCCATACTCTCAAGTCACATGTGCTATATTCTTAGACTAACCTCTTTATGATATGCTATATGCTTGAACTAGTCACTATGTGTTATATGCTTAAACAAGCCGCTAAGTGATATGTTATTATTATAAAGAAGATTATGTACCTAAAATGAAAGAATAATAAATGTAAATAAATGAACATTTATATTAAACACTTAGTGTCGATAATTATAATTGTATGACATTTACTATAAGCAACCAATCAGCGTAGCCCTTAAAGTGTGCGAGCAATAACAGGTATAACAACGTCAAATAGAATACGCTGATTGGTTGCAAGCCCTTTACAGCAGCTTCTGACCACAACTACTGGTAATACCCTCTGACAGGAATATATATCACCCAGAGAAATTTTGTTGACAATCATCCTTCTTCTTAAGCATAAATTATTATCTAATTGAATGTAAAAGTTTTTGTTCTATAATTAAAAGTATATTTACATCAATACATCAAGAGTGTTTGCCTTCATAATTCCAACAGCTTATATAAAATACAGTCTAAACTCTTTATAACGAAACTCACTGGACCGAGCATTTTACATTGTTAATTCTATAAATTACCATTATATGGAGTGAAGAAAGAAAAATAACTAAATTCACAATAGTTTATTGTTTCTGTTATAGAGTTTATCGTTATAAAGGTATTAACACTATATATAAATAAATAAATAATAATACATACATACATAGATAAATATCATATACGTATTTTATCAATGACAAAGTTTGATGATTGTGCCTTATAACATTTTGTAGGGTTTTTATCCCTCGGGGCGCTCAGGGTAGGGTAGGATGATGATTAAACATTGCTTTCAAAATAATAGTGTTTTTATAAATATTAAAAAAATGAATATGAAAGCATATTACTCCAACTGACCTCCACTTAGTTCAATACGCTTGCTGTCTTGCTGTGCCTTCCTTTGGTCGGCAAGGATGAACACTGCTGTCAACTGTTTTTGTTGCTCTTCAGTCAAAACACTGGTTAAAGCATGATAAAGTGGTGGCTCACTGGTTGAAAGAGCTAAAAAATAAATAAATACACATTTAAAGTCACGCACAGTTCTCAATTTTGTGTTCTAACCTATATTGTTATAAATAACGAACAAATTGATATTGGTAGCTGAACTATGTTTAATGTTAGATTGGAAACCATAATATAACCGCCATATATACAACTTTTGTAAGAAAAGCTGAACTCCACAGCGTATATTATCAGAAAAATGGTTCAAATTTAGCGTGTTTCCCTGATGAAATAAGAAACAAACATTATAGATGATGAGATATTCTATTCTTAGTCTTCAAGTCTAACACATATGCTTTATTATTCCTCACGAGAGATAAATGTGGATGTTATTGGCCTGCTTTATCAAATACCAACAGAACAGAACTGTGCTCGTTTATCACGCCTAATACCATTAAACAAAATTAATAATAATAAATATTAGAAATAGAAATAAAATTGCATGTTCAGTAACTCAACTCACATACAGAAAGTTAATAATTTGTATTTTTGTCATAGTGTGTACTTATATAATTCTGTCAAGGAAAATACTACACATCGAAAACTAATTACGCAACAAAAGCAAATTGAATTAAAAATTGTTGTTTATTTATCCATAATTTGTAAGTTGAGATACTATAATATCATATCAGTACTAGTACTAAGTAATAGTAGTATTAGTACTAAGTAATACTTGGTAACACTACACATCTGCAAAGAACATGTACATTTTTGCCAGTTCAACTAATTAAATTTATAAAAATCAATAATATCAAAATATGAATATACAATGTATCCCGTAACTTGTACAACAAACTGAGGAGAACATATAAAATCTCAATATTTCGAAAATGGTTTTTTACCAAGGTAATTTTTTGTCTGGCAGGTAACCGATCAACCTATCTTCTCTTTAAGTTTGTCGTGCTATTTACAAGTGACAGTATAGATTATATAAAATAAATTTAAAATAATACCTGAAAGTGTATTCTTGAATTTTATGTACTCATCAACGAGGCAGTCTTTTTCATCAAGAGGAGTTGTATAACACTCTATGGGGGTCTCGTCTGGTTCGAAATCCTCGTCATCCTGATAAAAATATACATAACAATTATTTGTTTTTGTATTACATCCTGATAATTTTTGTCCACAGCACTTCTTGTTATTAACAGATGACATCAAGTACAAAAGATATATTTTGCACATTTACTGGTTTAAATTTATTATTTATTTTATTATTTATTTAAAGCCTTAGTCTGGGGTAATGTATGTGGAATTAGGTTGGAGGAAGTTTTAGACGTATTATCAATATTTTAAGATCATTATACCATATAAATGTAATGTAAGTTTAACTAAACAACACAGTTATAAATTTTAATATAATATACCACAGCAACATGTCTTTTTATGTAGTGATGAGTATAAAGGTCACTCATGGGATATCAAGCATCCCTGCCGGCCCGCATATTTACTTATAAAAACTTGAAGAGGCTGACAAATTTACAACAGATGATAATGCTCTCAAGTTTTTCCCACAAGAATCATAACCTACCCCATAACTCATCCCAAACGATCTTATGGTTACTCTTATATTCTGTGCGATGTGAAATCATTGTTGGTTGGGTGGGACACTCGACGAAGCTATTTTATTTTTACGGATTTTCCACTTCTTCAATCATAAAAAAAATATTATTTCTAATGATACAAATGAGCGTTTTTAAGTTCGCTGAATGACAGACAATGGACAAGACAATTTTTCCTTTAAAACACCTTCCTTGTCTTCATCACAAAGGTTCTAAAACGAACTGGAACATTCCACGCGCTGTTGTTTTTATACCGGCGGCCATTCTCGGCACCCTTCCTTCACTCACCTCTGTCATACTAAGATAATCATGAAGAATTTTAAAAATGGTCGTACCAGATACACCAACTTCTTTCTTCTTTAGTATAGTATCTACCAATATTATTTTTTTGAATTCACAAGGGTGTTCACTTGAACGGGCTGTCGCGGCCGTGGGTCAACTTCCAAGTGCCTGCCTTGCTTAAAGAGATTGTGCTAATTTTAAACCACCGTTTTCCCGAGCAAGAGTCCCCGTGAACCCATGACATTTCGTCCATAACGGTTTGAGCAAATATTCCTTGCACGAAACTTGATTTTTTCCATATTTCACACTTTCTTACCAATTGAGTTGCTTGGTCAACGATAGCTCAAAGACAAATGATACAATTATGATAGTCCAGTTACAATTAAGAAGTCCCTGAACACATTACGACCTAAAACAGATATCTCATCCCTCTCCAACTCCACCATACCGCGAACTGAAAAACGAACCGTCCTATGACCCTTTATTATAGCCCACACAAACTCAATTTAGTTGAGCTCACAGTTGTTTCTACCAGAACTAAGATAGTCACAAATGAGCACAGCATTCCCTCGTTTGCAGTTGTTGACTATGGGGCCAAGTATAACTTTAATGTCTATATTTGGCACAGTGAATTTAAAATATTAAAATGGAGAAATTATAATTTGACAATGGATTATTCACAAATATTCAATATAACAAATTAACTCATTAATGCCCCCAAAATATAACTAAAATAGACAAAGTATAAAATAAAAAATTAAAATTTTACTAACTACCCCCCTACAAATACCCCTATAAATAAATAACATAGAATAGATAACAGGGAATAGATACTTATTGTTTCCATATCTTAGTATCTAATAGAAAGCTCAAATAACGAAATGAACAAAATAAAAGGAGTACACAAAATCGAATCCATAGTCCATAACAATTGATGTTTAAATATTGGTCTCTAGTATTTTGGTTTCGACTTACGTCATCACTGTCATATTCTTCGACTTTTGTTGTTACATTCAGCCCATGCTGAGCGCTGTTTTTAGCCGTGATTCTTGCAAGATTTTCTAGATAATCGTTGTGCATTTCCTCTAAATCATCTTCATCACTGGAAAGGACTTCTGCAAAACAGTTAATAAATTAGTATTAATTGTCTCATAGCTATTAATTATTTAAGTGGAATTTTGCGAATCCGAATAAGTATGTAAAAAATGAAAGAAATAAAACCTTCATCATCTTCTATATCATTTTCCTCTGAAGAAGTATCTTCATCAGCCTCAGCTTTAGCTTCATATGCACGTCTCAAGCCGTCAAATAATACCAAGCATGAAGGTAATATCTTCGGTACAATTTCATCAATATTCGGTCTCTGTGGACCCATTTCAAGGAGAGTGCAGATACCAAGTACACACAATTTTCTATCATGGAGCCTGTTAGAAATATATTTTTTATAAAATAAATGTATTCCTAATCCATACTTTTTGGTATTTGGGTACAACATTAGCCATTTTCAAGTCAATCATTGTTATAGACGGCGCCCTTGTTATTAACTATATATTAACGCTCTCCAACACAAGTATGGAAGGTATGTCAAAATCAGGATTTAAATAATTTTTGTTATTATCATTCTCATAATAATTTCTAAACTTTATCTACTGTACTGTATACTTATAGGTAAAAAGAAACATTAATTGAACAAGAATAATTATTATTATGTAGTCCTGGTGCAGAAAAATTGCAGGTGCTGGAAATATTACATTCCATGCAAAAACTAGCACAAGAGTAACACTTTTAATTGTGACCACGCCCACACGGAAGCAAGATAATCCGGCAGTGTTTCATAACAGGTATTTCGTCTCAGTCCTCAGTGACATTATTGTGATCATCTCAGTATCGTTAATAATTGTAGAGGTATTTGAGCTATAGACCTTACTATTGGGTGAAATTTTAGCTTTTTTGGCACCCTTAATAAATAAGGAAAGTGGTGAAATGGATCATGCTATAACCACAGTAAAAACAAAAAATGATTAATAAAAAAAAATACCTAGATTAGTACATAATCAAATTGACTGTGGATGAGTTCATTTACATAGGAGCAAACAAATTCAAACAAACACTATCCAAATAAGGAAATAGAATAAGCACTGTGTGGGGAAAGGAATTGAATAGCGAGATGCCAGAAATAGGTCTGAAAGAAAAACTATAATCAATAACACATGCATGATGAAGACATGGTCCTTAACTATAAATCTTAAAAAAATCTGGAAACATGTCAGCGCAACATGGGATGAAGCATACAAAATAACTACTTGAAAACTATCAGGAAAAGGACAAAAATGAATATAGTACGATAATATAATAAATAATATGATGAATATAATAAAGAAACTAAAATGGAAATCAGCAGGGCACATAATGAGAGAAAAAAAAATGGTCAAATGAAATCACCTTATCAAACCATTATTGAAATCACTAGATAGCTGTTGATAGAAAAATGTGGAAGGGTTCTATGTTGCAATGCAAGATTACCCATTGGATTAAAAGTACGGTAAAATGAAAAAAAAAAACAATATAAGTAAAATAAAGCATTATTACAGTGGACTTTACATTTGTTTGGTTTTTGTGGCCTTTTTTGGTAGCACTATATACTGTTTGTTTAGTCACTATTTGATCTGAGTTTGAACAATTTAAAACAAACTCCAGCACACAAGTTATTTCATACACATGTAACAATTAAAATTTCTATTTATCTTTGGCTTTTCAATTCTTTTAACTCATTCAATTCACATTTTACAATTTAAGCAGAAATTCAATTTGCTACTTACCCCATAAAGCAGTCTGTATCATGTATCCACTGTTTGATAAAATGTTGAGTAATTGATGCATTTGGCACAGATTCTTGTAATTTATTGAGGATTGTGAACAGAAGGTGCGGGTTACAATACAGGATTGCAATCAATACCTAATCAAAAATGGTAAATAAATATTTCATGCTTCGTCTCAAATATGACTTTAGTTTCATAATTTCAACTATTATTAAATTTAAATTACTTGAACTTGTTTAATGTAAGATTATAAAATGAAATAAAATAATATATTACAATTTTATACTCTCTCGCAATATATATTAGGCATAACCTAATTTATATTGCTCACAATATAGAGTAGAGAGAGAGAGTGAATATTTTTTTTAGCTCTTATTCAAAAGTGTTAAGTACCTGTAACAACATGGTCCGAAGTTCAGAGGTCTTGACTTTTCTAGTTAATCGGTTTAGAATAAGTTCAACAAATGAAGGAAGGCAGTTGTCAATTTTGCCAGAACATTGAAGGACCATCACTTCAAGCAGTTTGGCTGCATATATCTCAGACTCATCTTCTGTATCAGAGTTCAATACCTGGGAAATAACAATGAGTACAATTAATACAACCTTATATTTAATAAAACATTACCACCCCCATATTAGCAATTTTAGTGAAGAAAAAAAATCTACCAGGTGCAATAAAAGTTTAAAATAAGGTAGGAAGATAATATCTTTGGTTCACTCAACACTACAATGTAATTTATTAATAATTACTAGCAATGTTTAAAACAGTATCTTGTTATTTACTAATACAACAACTTAATCTCTCAAATAAATTTGATTTTATAAAATATTCGTATTTTTTTAAATTTATAATTTGAATTGGCAGACTATACTTTTATATATGGATATTTATATATATCAACCGGATATTTATCAAATAATAGATTTTTCGACACATCAAAAAGTGCACAAGTTAAATCCTATACAAATAAAAACAAAAAGAATTAACGAAAAATATGTAACTGTTTTCATATGTGATACTTGAACGACAATTATAAAATTGTCTCATTACTTTTCAGTTGTTAAAATGTAATTATTTATTTCCCATTTCAGGACAAAAGCATGCCTGAAATCTATAGGTCTGTGTTATGGGTCTATGATTTGAAGAAAATTTAAACTTAAAATTAGTTTGATATTTATATAGAATATATAAAAACTATCTATTAACTAGGTTAATATATAATTTTTACATTGTAATTTATGTAAAAATTATAAAGATGAAGAAAGAAGAGACAATATTAAAAAATTAAATGATAGATAAGTGTTAAAACCTGTGACATTAGTAAGTAAAATTAGATAAATTTACTATTTGTGGCATTGGACCATGTATATTGAGAGCACAGCTTATAATGTAAGGTTTCAAACTAAAGCATATGACCATTAATTACACTGCTTAGCATATCATGAAAACAAAATACTTAATTCACATTCAGCTATAGTATTGTAGATGATTCGCTTTGCCATATACAAAATAATAATATCCATTATTTAAGTAACATTAACCAAGAGTGGAATTATAATATAAAAGAATACACACATTATCACAATGTGTAAAACTATGCAAGAATTTTTCCCTAGCTTTTAAAGAAGCAAGGAATATGAATATGCAGCTTATGCTTTTCCCAGAAAACACTGTTATATCAAGAGTTTAATAATATTGAAATTGAAACTTACTGCTTTAGACATGTTGAACATTGCCAATATGTAGTTCTCATTAGACAGGAATGCATTTGTGTCTATGGTTATGTAGTTATGGAGAACTGGCATCATGTCACCGAAATAATCAAATCCTTCTTTCTCAAATACTTGATATAGCAGTTCCAAAACTTTCCACATGTCCTCAGATATAACTTTTGCAGTTAAATTGCACAACAATGTCATTGCTTCTTCATAGTATTCTGAAATATAACAATTGAACTTATTAATTTTTATCTAAAATTATAAATCATATAATTTTTGTGTTAAACTGCTTACCGATAATGTGGCGATGAAGTATATGACCCACCACACGAAGGACTGTCTTTTCTAATTGAGCCATGATCTCTGTATTATGTTCCATGACATTTAAAACCGTTTCCATTGTGTTTAATAGGCCCATAGCAGTAATGGCTTTCTCATCTGTCCCAGAGTCTGTTTCAATAACTTTACTAAACGTAGTAGCAAGATGATCAGTTATCTCAAATGCCATTGGCATCAGCTGCTCAGTATATAAAGGTACAATTTTTTGAAGGACATTTGCTATGTTATCATTTTCAGTTTCACGTATAACCTCAAGCAGTTCAGTGGTAACTGCTTTTATTTGGGGCTCTAGATATTTGTGAACTTTCTCTTGCAATGATAGTAGTATCTGCAGTGCAATAGCTGCTTCGACTTTTACAGGAAGTTCAGTTTCAGTTAGCAGAGCATTGACAGTTAAACGAACAGCTTCGATTAATAGTGGTTCACTTTTAAAGCGAACACTAGCAAAGCAATGAAGAACCCAGCAAGCTCTTGCTCGCATGTACCCTAAAGGACTATGGAATTCGGGAAAAACATATTGACTAAGAAGGGAATCTATTTCTTCTTTGTAGAATTTCTTCTTGATCAAAATGTCATTTAATGTCCCAACCATATGCAGAGCACCATCACGTTGCCTTGGTCCATACTCTCCATTTTGACTTGTTAATACTTGCACACAAAGATGCATTGTGCGTTCTAACATGTCTTTTCGTTTCTTGCAACAAGACATTAGGAGTGTCTGTGCAGCAGATACAGGTGACACAAAGTCTTCAAAAATATCTAGAAATTAATACACAAATGACTATTCATTGTAAACTATAAAAATATTTATTCAAGTGACTTGTAGCATTAATAAGAAAGATATGTTATTTATTATCATTCATATCTATGTAAACAAATACACAATTCATCTGATTGTAATTGATGACTGCGGGCCATGACATCTATGTCCATTCCCAAAAAAGATTCAAGATACATATCTACCATGAGGACAGAGATGGAATGCCTTGTTACCTATTAATTGTGTCGCCAGATACCTTCACCCAGTCCAAGAAACATAACTGTGTTGTTTTGCTATCTCACACTGGTATTCTGTGAGGGAGGGCATTTTCCCTTATCTTGCCATCAACACCATTCATGCGGCAGCATTGCTCCTTCACAGTTTAAATATAATACTATACAGACATACATGTGAGTTGGATTTAACTTACCAAATTTAATTCGAATATATTCATGAGGGTCAGTGTTCCACAACTCTTCATCAGCTTCCGAGTAAGACATCAAGGGGAACAATACATCTTGAATGATTGCAAACATGTGTGGCTTAAGCAACTTCCATGAATGTGAATGACTAACACTGTTATGAAAATAATATTTATTATATATTGAAAAGTAGGTAATAAATAAATATATATTAAATTATATTTTCTTTTGTCATATTATATGAATAAGGCTAAATTTACCATTGATCAATGTAACTAATTGTTTGTTGCAGTACACGGGGAGACACATATACTTTGTTTCGATATTGATCTAATATACTAAGTAGAACCTCTAATATTCCCCCTGTAAAAGTGGTCAGATACCATTCTGCGAATTGTACATATTCATCACGCACATTCACTGGACTTCCATATCTATAAACCAAAAGTAAATAAAATAAGTGAATTAAAAACATATTCAAGGAAATATAATAATAACTTTATATTTGAAACAAATTGAAATATTAGTTATAGGCCGATGTTTTATTTTAAAAATATACAGAAACAAATCCATAGATTTATTACAAATATTTTATCATATCATCTATTTACAAACTTTATTCAAATTCTGTATCAATTTCTATTCTATTGAAATTTAGGAACAAACTATTTTTATAATATTAAAAGTATCATAAGGACTGACTAATTTGCTACCTTTCAAAAATCCTGTATAATGTATGAACAGCCCACTTTTTATATTTCCACCATGGAAGTTCCAATCGATCTTCTTCATCAATTTGGAGGGTATGCTCAGGGACTGGTTGCTCCATTACATATCTTAATACTACCATCCATTTAGTAAATACCTCTTTAGTTATCAAATCCAATGGTAAGATATACTGAAAGGTCAAAATAATAAATATCTTTTGTTTATGTTACAAAAAATGATGTTATTACCATCAAATTACCTTAATTAGGCCATAAAAACATTTAAGTATCTGTTTTTGTATTAATACAGATTCCAATGACAGATCAGCCTGGAGATTCACCATTAAATTATACATCATTGGCAATAATAAATTCATTGCTTCCATGAGAGGCACCCTCTTCTCTGCTACATGATATTCAAAGCTCTTAATAAGTTGGTAGAGGCATAAAAGAGCTCCCATCCATTTATTGGGTTCAGGATTTTGTAAATAAATGTGTATCTTATCCACAACTTGTGTCCAGCGTGATGGGAAATCATGTTTGATTATTGTCTTCAGACAAACACATAGCTGGACTCTTATTATATCTGGTGCTTGAATTACTGCATCAACAATCATGTCTCGGATCATGGCTCTATCCTGTTCATGGATATGAAAAGGTATTGGTTCACCTTCCTCTGTCTCCTTCTCCTGCCATCCTGATGTTACCAAATTCTTCAAGTACACAACACCTGCTTGACGTACAGGAATTTGTACATCATTTAGCATAACAACTTGAAGTAACGATGGAGCAAAGCCAATAATTTTGTGTATCTGAAAAAACTCAAATCATTATAGTTTACTATCCTATACACATTCAGTCAAAAAAGGAATGGTTTCCATGCTTATGGTTCCAAATTCAATTTATTGATTTTTTAGTTGTTGTTCCATTAGCACAACTGTTTTCCATTTTGGAGTGGAGTTTGAGTTACATCTGTTTTTAGTTATATCATATCTAGTGTGTATTACGAATTTCATAATGGATAAAAACATTGAAACAGAGTTTGCCTTAAATTTAGCATTGTCTATGGAATTTTATGTTCAGAGGCACTGAAAATCTACAAATGCTTATTATGAATTGAGTTAATCAAAAACACATGTTTATGAGTGGTACATAGTGTTCAAAAGCAGTTGAGATGTGATGGAAGATTTGCCTCGCTCTAGTAGGCCATCAACCAACTCTAACTGAAGTTAACATCACAAAACTGAAGGAAATAGTGACTGAAAATCCTCATTAACTTGAGTATGAAATACGTCGCCCGCTCGGCTAGTCCCAAAAGACCTAAATTTTCTCCAGAAACTCAATCACTTATGAGTTGCCGAGGACATGCTAGAACAAGTCAATTCCGACCCAACATTCATGAAACGCATTGTTACTGGTGACGAGACGTGGTTTACGAGTTTGACATGTAAACTAGCTAAAAAGCTACCACTTTGTGGCAACCGTTTTCACTCGGTATACACAAACACTCGGTAGACAAAGGAGAATTGGCAGCGAGAACTGAACTATATTCTGGAAAAAGCGTTTAAAAAATATTTTCTTTCAGTAACTGTATCGTTACTGAAGGAGAATATTTTGAAGGTGATAAAATAAATTTGGATGAATAACTAACACTGTGAATTATATATCTTTTCCTGAAATTTTCTTGACTTAGTACAAGACCCTGCGACAAGAACTTGTATTTAGTTGTATATCTATAAGGACTTGTACCTTAATTGTATAGAGTAATATATAATATAATAAGAAAAATTAATCCAGAGTTCATATTCTAATAACTTCAACAGAAAGTCAAATTTGATATTTGCATTTAAATGTTCAGCCTTAAACTTTAATTTTGAATTAATTTGATAGGCAAATAAGTTTTCTATTTATAGGGTTGTTCTGTGCGAATTGAACCGTTGAAAGTAAAACAGTAAGTTTGGTTAAATTAATCTCATTGTCATGCATGTAGGTAGTTAAACATCTCTTACAAATCATTGGTGTATTTTTTTAAATACTTCTATTGCTATTTAGATTTTATTTGTAATAATGTACAACCTGAGAGAGTAATGCAAAAACATGCCCAAAAGAAATCATTACCAGCGCGGCATGTTAAAGTATGGTTAAACGCGGAAGTAGGAAACACAAAGGGTTCTCGCGTACTTTAACATGCTACTCAATTTGGTTGCATTATAAATTTTCAGAGCATGTGGATGATAAATTCAATTTACCTGCGCTAGTTGTTCCTCAGCTTGCTCCCTTTGATTAGGGTCAATGGTTGCACGCAGTATTTCTGTCAGTTTTCTTGTATCCATCTTTTCGTATTTGTCATGAAAATTATAACTGAATCCTTGTTCTACGGGAGGATCAAGCCGCCCCCGGGCGTGGAAGTAAAAAAGACTCTATGTCTATGGGCAGCCGATCACGTGATTTCAAACCGCTCCGAATCACGTAACTATAATCTATGAGATCGATACTAGGTCAGTGCCCTTTGGATGAAATGAATTTTGAAGAAATTAAATGTTACCTATGAAAAAATTTACACAACTACATTATCTAATAAATCGTAATATATGAGAAGGAATATAGGACACAAATCTAAAACTATAGCTGACGATTGAACGTCGTCATGTTAATCGTTATCTATTAGTTTATTGGTATATTTCTTGATAATTTTCTAGAAATATGCATCAATTATTAAAATTTGTTTTGTATATTTATCTATTTTGAACGTATTTATTTTTAATGAGTATTAAATTGAAAAAAAAATGTGGATTTCAAGTTGCATCAAATTCTTCAAAGAAAGTATTAAATATAGAAATAAAAAAAAGACAAGATATGATAGAAAGAGGAATTATTATATTGAAAGCTTGTTTAGGTATAAATATAAATAGATATAAAAGGAAAAGAAGGATGGCTTGGCTGTATTGATCCTAGTACTTTGTCTTTCCATTAAGGAAGAAAAAAAAATTAAATGAAAAATAATGAATTAAAAACGTACTTGTACTTTGTACGAAATTTATTAATGAGATAAATATATTCAAGGATATTTACTTTCGTTTCACGATGTTTGAAGCAGTAAACAAAATATTTTAATTTTGATACCAAGTGGTACCTAAACTACCTTTGTTTTTGAATGTGTGGTGTAATGTGATATTATGGTATAAATAAATAATGTTATTGCATAAATATGAGATATAACAAGTACGAATTGGCTGCTCTGGCATCTCAAGCTTCTCAAAATTTTGACCGGGAAGGAGTTCTAGTTTTAAAAGAAAAACAGGATGGGTTTTTTCGAAGATCTGAAGGTTAGCACCCGAAAACAATTTCACATATGTTATTTTTAACGTATTTAATTTCATGCATTTATTTGCTGTTGAGTGGTTTATATATGCTTTATATATATATATATATATATATATATACATATAAAATATTTCATTTTACCTAGATTCTTACTGCACCATAGCTCTATTACTGTGAAAAAACCTTAAAAAGTCTTAGCTATCTGCAGTGAAATGTGGCTCTATGGTGGTGAATGAACCCTATGAACTTTGGTGAAATTCCTTACCCCAGTATATAAGAAAGCTTGTAGTAAATTCATTTTTAAAAGCATGATATGTGGTTACTTACTTGTAGCTGTTGACATTTGATATAGGTCCTCTCTCGTTATATAATCATGTAACTTTCTTCTAAAAACTACTATCCATTTTTTAGCAGCTGATTCCAAATTTTTACATGTGTAGACTGCTAGAAAAAACTAATTAGTATTAAATCATACTTTACTTGGTACAATAAGTTATTGTGCCTGTTTTTAATGAAGAATCAAGATAATAATATATACAATACAATGATTTCCAGGTTGCTCAGTACGATGGTTTCGTCTCAGAGGCAACCTACTATTTTATTTAAAGGGTGCTGAACCATGGCATGAACCTATGGCTGTCATAGTACTAGGACATCATAAAGTTAAAGAACAAAATCAGGATGAAAATGGTCATTGGCCATTTCACATTGGTAAATTATAATATTTATTCGTCTACATTGTGTTGTTTTCATATTCAGACATTAAATATATTAGAACACAACAGTTACAAATTTATATAGTTCTTCTAATTATATATATAGTATAGTTCTTATATTGACTTATTATTTCACAGTTTGGGATAATGGGGTATGGTATAGAATGGCTACATTTCATGAATCTGAACGAGCTCTCTGGGTAAAAGCAATACAAAACGCTCCATACAATGTCATTAATTCTCAGCTTATTGCATTAAAAGAAAAACTGAATAGGATCAGACCCATTGTAGATATAGCAACTTATAGGATGCAGAAAGGAATTGTATCTGGTAAGTAGGCTATAAATTAAATGTTTTTGAACAAATAATTAAGTACCTTAGGCCCTACTCAGATATTTTCTATTCAGATTATTTTCATAATTTATGAATTAAAGTATAGACAATTCTATTAATGAGTTAGAATCAAAACTAAAATTCTAAGAGGAACAACATAACAGCAAAGACAAAAGAAAATAAAGTTTATTGACCATCCAGAATTAAAGAGTAAGGCGCAAAGTAAAAATGTTCAAAAATTGGTAATGGATAACAATAAATTGAGGAAAAATTGGATTTATGATAAAACAATAATAATGTAAAAATGTATTTAAACCAATTAGAGTTCAAGAATTTGAAATCTGTTTAGTTGCCGCTTTTACACCAGCATTGGAGGAGGCCAGGGGCTTTCATTATGATATTATAATATAATAAATTTGTATTAATTTCAGATATGACTGAAATTCCACTCTGTGAGCTGGCTCTCTCTTGTGATAATCTTCTATGTGACGCATATGGTAAACCACCTTCACCTTTGATTGTTGTTTATGTCAGATACTGTAAAGAGGTGTGCATCAAGTATGGTACTACTGAGATAGTTGAGGTTAGTAGCTAGGGTGATTTAAATACTAGAAACATGTAAATCTGTTTGAATTTTATCAATAAATTAACACAACATTGATAGCTTTTTTTTACGTTATTATAGATACAGTTTTGTTTGTTTGTTGTAGACATGCAGTAATCCTTGTTTCTCAAAAACAATACTATTTCATGCAAGTGACGGCTTAACGGGTGAGGTGATGATCAGGATTGTGGTATATGATGTTAAAGAAAAAGTAACAGAAACTGCAGTACCCATGGGATTCACCTCATTGCAACTTAGTACTATACAGGTACACTAACTTAAATAGCTATATAGTTTTATATACTGAATAGTAACAAGTTCTTGTCTGTGTGAAATTGTTGTATGAAATCACTGCTTACTGTACTTTTTATTAGTGAATGTCACACTAAATATATTATTTCTAAGCTTGTTATTTATTTCACTACTAACTATATATCAAATATATATTTTTTTTAATTATTGGAATATATACTATTGTGTTAAGTGATTAAACTAAAATGAAAACACATTTATTCATGCACACAGGAAGCCCAAAGACTAAGAGTGGCATTGATGACTCGTGAGAACAAAACAATTGGTTTTGTTACAATCCATGGCTGGAGTCTAGAACCTTCTTACATTGGGACTAGCCCCAACCACTCCAACGAAAAAAATTGTATAGATATACCGCAAAAGTGATGTGCCATCGTCGTTCTCAATCTTTACCTCCTAGATTGGGTCTGAAGCTAAAGTTTCCATCATATGGTAATTTGGTAAAACAGAATTTTGTGAATAGCTATCAAGTGACTTATAGGTTCCATTCAGGCCTCGGCGGTGACATAAAAGTCCATGAAATTATAGCGGAACCAAAACTTTGCTATAAAATACCTGTACAATTACTGTGAGTATCTATTTATCTTATTTGTATTGCATTAACATATTATATATATATTTGCATTAAATCACGTTGGTTTTACAATTACATTTATTGTCACTAATCCTAAATCGATGGTAGCACCTTCTTTATATTGAAATCAAAGTCAGCTATATGTTCTTTTACGTTTTACGCGAGTTTTAATTTGTTTTCCCTATGTAAACGTTACTGACTAGATCCCATCAAATATAAATAAAATTGAAGCTGACGGTAGTTAGAGTTAACTATCACATTAGAACTCGAAGACCTCATTAAAATAAAGTTCAATGTATAGTATTCGCTTTATCATAATAACTAATCATTAACGTATTCTAAGATAATTTAAAAATTTCGCACTTTGGTTGTGTTTTGGAGTGATGGGCACATTTCCATTTAAATAGGTATTACTAACATAAGTAATAATAATTGTTATTTCTGGTCACCTATCAGTAACAGAGAAAGAGATGTGCTCCATTAATGAATGAAATAATCCGTATTTTTTGAACATGCGAGAAGAGCAACGGTAATTGTTATGCATATCGGCAAAAGATATACGGTTATTTTATTTTAAAATGCTGCGCACATGGAAGTGGTTTCAGCGGTATGCAGACACTTCCTACACTATGGAGCAAATTAGTGAGCATATTTGAGCCCCATGAACTTTTTCCTGCGTATCTTAAGAGCTACGTTTACGTCAAAACTCAGAGGAATATAGCTGAGCTATAAAAAATATCTGGTGTGAAATAATTCAGCCTGCTATTTTGTACAGCAAATTATGCAAAATGCGATGAGCAGATTCCAAGAGAGCGTGCAACGGTTCATCTGGAATATTGTCATTAAAAAAACTCTCAACATTAATTTCAACGGTCCTTAAATCCCGGGCATATACAAAAAGGCCATTCGTATAAGGCGACTAAAAAAGGGTCTTCGGGTGTGCAAGGGTAGAGAAAATCCTGCGTAACCCTGTCTCTGTTCTCGTCAGGAGGAGGAGTAAATTTGAAGATACCAACAAACAGGCCTCCATTATTAGCGCGCATTAAAGCTTCCTTTCAACACCTTAATCTTTGTATTTACGAAGTTGACCTAATATTTATGCTTATACTAGCTGCAATAAGAAAAAATATGTTATAATATGCTGGAATGCTTTATTGTTTTCTACTGGAACCTAGAACCGATATCGAGCCTTTTAGAATTCTTTTGAATATATTTTGACTTAGGTTTCAGGTTTGGTAGCTTATGTCTAAACTTAAATACAGGATGATTAACTAGAGTTAATCAGTTATTACTTATTTCCTAACTAGATAATATGTCGACACAGAAAAAAATATGAAAATTATCTTGTTTTATATTTACTTCTGGAGTTCTATTTCAGAGAGATTTACATCCAAAGGGAGAAGGAGCTGTTAGAGGAGCTGCTATCAGTTGGGGATATAAGTGGCCAATGGCAAACTCGGCAGTTGGACTTGGCTAGCACACACGTGTCTTTGTTGAAACACTACTGTCATTCTAAACGGTGTCTTCAAATTGCTGAAAACCCTTACTTTAAATCCAGCTCTAAAAAAGGTATAAATCTCTTTACTGTAAACATAATAGATGATAATTTGTGGTAGATATTATTCAATGTCTATTGTCGCATATATCATAAATATCTCCCGATATTAGGCATAAAATTGGCATTATATCGAGGATGATTGATAACTTCTGTTTTAGCGACGACACTTGTAAACTAGAGATGGTCTAATTAGTAAAGTAACATATAACATAGTATAAGTAGCCTATATATTGAAATATAGCCGCTTTTTAGGATATTTAGTGATTGTCCACCACGCCGCTGTTCTGAGGATTGGAGGATTTCATGTCTGACATAGACGTAACGGTTTCCTCGTAATGTTTTCCTTCACAGCCGAGCACGTACAACGTCTAAAAAGTGAGCGTACACTTGGAAAACTAAAGATATTTTATGTTTAAAGAATATTATATATACAGGGTTATTGATAATTCATTAGGAGGTGATAGGGGTGACTATTTTCGATAATTTTAAACCCCCTATGCATTATTCAAAAGTGAACTATTTTTGAGTTATCATGTTTTTTAGATTTTTTCAAAATAAGTCGGTTCTCGCTTATGGTATTCTTATACCATAAGTGAGAACCGAGGTACTTCCCATCATTAGTAGCTTCCTCTTATTTTGTCAATAATTTAAGCAATAACAACATATTCTTAGAAAAGATAAAATTTGTTTACATTAGTAAAAACATACAGCTTTAATAATTCAAAAATAAAATTATAATTCATGGCTCAGGTATTTTTTTAAAGACACAATCTCGTGCATTACGCTTGAGTAGATTTTTTTGCTCCTGAGTGTATTTTATGTCTTGACAGTCGGTTGGCATTGTTGTTAGTGGTCTTAGCTGCTGCGTTGTGAGTCCTGGATTAGGTTCCCAGTCAATGAACAATATTTGCTGCTCCGGTCGAACGCGATAGGTCAAGTTTCTAGCTGCAATGTGGCTTTACCATTTGTAATTTTCAGACGAGGCGAGTCTCGAGTTCGCTCCTGTAAACTTGCATTTACAAAGAATGTGGGTACACAACGATACGCTCAATAGGACCGGTTTCCACGACGTAATAACGGTGGGTGCGTTCGCCGCTCATACTAATAAAGCGGAGAGGACTGGAGGACTGATTAGGTGAGTTTTGTGCAAAGGTTTTATGAGTTTTATATCTTATATATATATTATATCTTATATATACATCACGGCGTACGTTGTGTATGTTTAGTTGACTATACATGACCTCAAATATATTGTCATATCAAAATAAAAGCCAGCGATGTGTCGCTGAGCTATCTTGGCTCGTAAGTCGCAAGTAACTTATACCATATGTGTGATACAACTACACTTAACTTTGTGGTAGGTAATCAGCCTGTTAAGCAGCTTAACTTCTTTATTACTTTAAGCCTGTGCTGACCCTTATTCGCCAAGCTTGACGAAAATGAACCTTGGAGTTTGATTGTGCTCTGCTGGCTAGCTCGTACTTCGGTAGTGGTAAGACAGGGCAGGGTAGCTGTTCCGTTCCGTTAAGAAGGGATGGCGGGAATAATGAGACAGCATCCACGGAAATTATGTAGCTATACTATCGGCCCACGGTCGTTTCAATAATAATATAATATATAAAATAATAGTTATATATTATATATCGTCGTAAATACCTGCCAGCATCCAAAAAAATCTTAACATCACGAGACGGTTTTGGATATTCAACATAGGTACATACATCACTACAGGCTCCATCCGCAGACCATACTCGCCAACAATATAGCCTAGAAATTTTTTAAATGTTTTTAATATAATCTTTGAAGGTAGGTAGTTGCAATGGCGATATCATTAAGAATTTTTTTTGTCGATTTAATGATAAACAGAGCCTTACAGATACACTATTTTCTACTGAGAAAAGAGTATCTATAAGCCTGTTGTAGCAGTAATTGTAATTCCAAGTGTCCAACCTCCATTTGGCGCACGAAGAGCTGCCTACGGTCTGTCTTTCTTACGTAGTACAATTGTCCCGAAATGCTTTAGCGTTATCAATAGAAGTAAGATATATATCGTATTTCTAAGATTATCTAATATTTAATTAATGTAACGAAGTTTATATGTATCTTTTCGTATATTTTTTTTTTCAATAATCGGTGCATAAATGCACACACGTCGTTTGTCTTAGGAGTTTTTGATTAACCCTGAGTGATTCTGTAATACTTTTACAAAAGTGTAAATAATCCAATGCTTGTTTACACAATCTTTAACAGTGGCGTAGCTACGATACAGTTTATTTCTAGCTGCAGAATGAATGGGTCAACTCGACCAGGGTAGAGGACCGCGCCCTCATAGAATACCAGTTTAAAATAGTAGTACAATGCTGCTGTGTTTCGTCTGGCGAGTGTAGGGATCCGGAGACCTTTATTACTGACGAGTGACGAGGCATTCCATCTCAGTCCTCAAGTATGACAACGCATCTGCATTATGATGTAGATGTTATGGGCCACAGGAAACACTTACTATCTACTAGGTGAACTGTGTGCTCGTTTGATACTCTCTATGTAATAAAAAAATGAAAAAACTCTTAAATAACTCGATCTCGAATATTATACAGGTTAGTGCAACAAGTTAAAGATATAAACAGCACGAAAGCAGCATTGATTTCGGCCACCGCAAACAAAATACAAGCGGAGTACGACAACGTTGTGGCGCTTAGAAGACTTTGCCAAGACGCGGGCGCTGATATGGACAGGGTCTTAGTTCTTCTGCAGGCGAAGCAAAGTGCCGAAATTGTTATTGCCATCGAAGGTATGTAAAAGCCTTATTTATTTATGACTCGTTACAAATTTATAAGGATTTATTGGTATTCCCTATATCTTAGCTATTATTTATTTTGTTACTTTTTGTATTAAATTCATCTAAGGCCACATTCCGATCCATAGATCCGATCCTCGACAAAAATCAAGATGCAAATGCCACTGTCACTTCGGTGATTTTTTTTCTTGACCTCATGATTAGTAATTATTGTGGCGAGACATCTTTATTTACATTGAAAAAAAAATACAAAGGTATCCCTAAAGACTGTCTCGTATGTGACTTATCATAATTAAAGTCGAGCCGACGTGTTCGTATTACAACCAGTTTCTAGTTGCAGGACTTATATGTTGGTATTCTGTAATATCGTACTTTTGTACGTACACGTACATTGACGTACCCGACGCATTTGTGTACGGCCTCTGTTTTTAGCACAGCTCTGCCTCTGTGGAACTAAGATCTTTCTGTAATCGCATTTCCGGTTCTCATTGAAAGAAAGTAACATTATGCCGCTATTATGGTAAAATATGACAGTAATTGTTTTTTTTTTATAGGTGCGAAGGGTAAGATTAAGAGCATTCTTGCTCTGTGGGAGCCGTGTGTTGTTGAAGAAATGTTGGCTAGTATTGGATGGCCAAGGAATACCTGTGTTGATGAATCTGAAAATCAGGTAATTTCAATATTTTATCTTTTTTTTTCATTACTTTGGGTTACGAGCACACAGTTCACCTGGTGGCAAGTGATTCCTGCGACCCATAACAACTACATTCATCCTTGACAAGGAATCATAATGCAGATGAGTTGTCATGCTTGAGGACTGACATGGTATGCCTCGTCACCCATAATAAAGGTCTCCGGATCCCTACACTCACCAGACGAAATACAGCAGTGTTATGCTGCTATTTTACGTTGGTGCATTGTGAGGGCTTGATCCTACCTCGGTCGAGCTGATCCATTCATACTGCAGCTAGAAACATACTGCAGGGTAACTTCTACCACTGGAAAATGTAATAATCATTATAAAGCAATTCGAACCACTATCAAAAATGGTGTTGACTACGTTATCTTAGTAGATTTTGATTATGACTTCTAATTTGGTTATTGTTTGTTTTTCAATTGTTCTTGTCTATGATTTTATGGAAATAACCGTGAGGCGCAATTGCACAGTTTACCTGATTTTAAGTTGTACTGTTATTGCAATTATATTGCGTAAACTCTCAGGGGTAAGATGCTGTCGCATATACTCTGAAGGACTAAGAAAAAATGATTCGTAGGCAGAATCCAATTGGGTTTCAGGTTCATCCCTTTAATGTTAATTAGTGCACAGACGACTATCAGAATAAATGTTTAGTTATAAAATAATTTTTCTTCGTATTTTCCAGACGATGTCCACAATTTTAAGGCTTACGGAGCAATTAAGTATATTCGATGCGGGAAGTTCAGACAACGATACATACGATGCATCGTCCAGTTCTAGTTCGAAAGAGACATCACCAACTGGCGATATTCCAACATTATCGTCCAGTGTGCCAAACATTTGTCCAGGCACTTCTAAAAATCGCGTTGATTCCTTCAAAGATATAGTCGAAGGCACAGAGTTACAATTTCATAATGATTACTTCAACAGTGAAGAACGATTAAAGTTCAATCATTCATTCAGATCCGTTCGATCGCCAGTGAAACCGAAATTTAAAGATACTCAAACATTGTCATTTGAATCAAAGAGGAACCATCACGGAAGCTTACGTTCAGACTTTAAAAACTCATCATCCTGTGAACAAGTTTCGTATAAAAGTCTAGCAGATAGTTTAAGCGGCGCCGTCAAGAGAAAGGTAATATTTTTTAGTACATTTTTTGCATTTATGTGTTGTGTATGATTTTAGAGTATTTTTACGTAAATGTGCTCGAATATTTCGTGTTATCCATTTTAGAATAAATCTTTGTTCATCTATATAAATTTCTTCTCATGTTTGGACTGTCTTGCAACTTATGTAGAATATATTTTAAAAAAACATGTAATAAATGCCTGTCTATATTTTATTTTTATAAATACATATATACAAATTCATTATGCGAAAATATACTTTAAAGTGAATTTGTGTACATCGTATGTTTTATTATGTATTAAACTGTTGCGAAGTTTGTGTATATTGCATCTAGTTTTTTTTTGTTTCGTCCCCGTGTCCGTATTTGCTTTTAGTTTTATTTGTGTTTAGCTTGCGTATATTTGGTCGAAACAAATATTATTTGTTACTGTATATGAATTAATGTCATCACTTAGATGTTTCGGATTAGTCCCGTGTCTGCAACATCGCAGAGGTAGCTTTGTCTTAAGTTAAAATTATTATAATATTAGGTTTACATTAGGGACCGGTAATTAAAGACTAGTGAGTTGCTGATAGTAGTAATTCACTGCTATATATATATATATATTTATTGTTTTATTTAGTTATTTACGTAAACCAGTCAACTTGTGACTTGGAGAGACGTTGTGGTAGGTGTAGTGCATACATTGCAAAAAAACAAGAAAAAAATATCTTAAAAGTTAAAAGGGTATATATATGTATACAAATATATATTATATTTATTGTGGCTTACTGTATTCATTTTACGCGAATTGAATATTTTATTTTTTAATATGTGTCAGCATTGCATTTTTTCTTTATAAGTTTTTATTATTATTTTATAAGTAGCATTCATCGAGCCTTCCGCAATAAGTCGATGGATGCAGGTGGCTCTGGATCGCAGTCTGTGGGCGAGGCTTATGTTCAGCTATGGCCTAGTAATAATAATAGTAGGCTTAATTATTATTACTATTGCACATGTATTTACAATAGATGGTAAAGTAACCACCTGTAATATGCACCCGAAATTCAACAATGGTGGCATTAAGGTTGTGGGTATCTGGTACTCCGAATGCCAATATGATTGTCGAGCGTTCTTTTCGTCTTGAACCGAATGATGATGGGGTATCTTCAAAGGATGTTCTTGTGCAATATTAGCATGTATATAATACGATATGTTTGATTTTATAATATCGCGCGTATTATTATAGTTTAGCTATGTTTTACGAATTTATGTTGATTAAGTGCTGTCCTGTGTTCTAAACAGGAATTATTCAGATTATTGTTTATTGGTCTCAATTAGTACACTCAGGAAAGTATATTTTGCGAGTATTCGAATTTATTAAAAATAAACATTATTTTTTTATTATATCGAATACTCGATGTTGCCATGAATAGTATATTTTCCTTTTGAAATATTTAATTTTTGCTAAATTATATTTTTTTTATAATGTGGAGGTCCATAAATTTCCAAATATAATATAGATAATTGTATTTTATTATTTGCTGCCATTTGTTGAATAAGTATTTTAATGAACGTTGTGGGCATTACTCTCGGAAATTGTTTTTGGTTTTGAAACTATTACTACTTAAATGGTTGGACGGTTTAGAAACACAGTTTATGCGATGTATACGCAAAGGCCGATTGCTGTTATTAGTTTATCCAGTTTGTTGACTTGTTTTCGTTTGACTCGTGTGGCATTTTCACAATAGTAATAGGTTTATATTTAATTTTTATCAGTTTGGCTTAAATAATATCATCAGCGCCATATGTTTCTGATGCTGAAAATGGGCCTACTCTTCATATTGCTACAAAACAAGATCCTAATCCACTAGCCGACATCAATTTGTAAACTAACATAACATCAATAACATGTTTTAGTATAATTGTATCTGTTTGGATACTTGTGCTGTGTGAGACTATGTTAAACTGTGTGTTCATAAATAAATAAATAAATTGGGCTTGCAATAAAATTACTTGTAGGGCTGGCTGTTGTGATAAATTGGTGTCTAAATTATCCATTGTCAGTTTTATCTATTAAAGTTATAACATGATTTGGTAAAATGTTAATTTCTAGAATACCGACGTGAAACCGGACGTTCCTCCTTTGTCCAGTACTGTTCTCTTGGATCCAAATGCAAGGGAAAACAATTTATCGTATCTCAAGGGCCTTGAGGCTGACATAGAGACGACGTTTGCTGAATTTGTCGAGGTCACGATGAAGACTTCAAAAAACAGCACAGGTACTCACTCACAGAATTGTTCATGAATATTTATAAATTTATATTAAATAAATAAGGAAACAGTTCATCCCATAATGTGATCACTGCTACTCCATATTATCCTCGATAAATAATCATATGCCTCGGCATTAGTAATTAAACGGATGCTAGAGGTAGTTGCCCCTGGAACGCCAAGGGGCGCCGGCGCGTCTCGTAAGAGATGACTAAACCCTTTCCAATAGAATTGCCACCGTGGCCACCACAGTGTTTTTAGCTGGCAGAATATAGTATTCCACCCAGGACTGCGAATAAACAGGTGTAATGAAATGGAATTTGAAGGTGAACCAGTTTGAAGAAATGTGTTTTATTTTAGAGGCCTATATTTATTCTATTAAATTAATAGGAAGATTACCTTCTTATATAGACAGCATCAATTCGGCCGCGTATTATTAGATTGTGGATTTGAAATGTCATATTTATTTATTTATTTAAACTTCATGTACAGTATGTATAAAGGCGGATCTAATGCCTCAGGCATTCTCTACCAGTCAAACTTATTACGTAAAGAAATTGTAGTAAAATAATATTATATAAACAAACAATAAATGCATAATTAAAATATATATATATGTATATATATAAATACGTAATCATTTAATATTGAGATGATTCTGCCAATCTGTTGAGAAATTGCTCCCGAACCTTTACCTTAAACATATATTATTATTTTTCAGATGTATCTGATGAGGAGATGGATATCTTGCGTGCGTTAGTGGAGGGAACGAAGAACAAAATCGACATTTTAGTACGTTGGGCGCGTGTCTCGCATGCATCGCTGCGTGTACGTTGTGAAGCGCCTGTCTGGACTAAAGAACACGCCGCCTTACAAACTCGACGTGATACTTGCTTCTCACAAGCGGTTAGTTTTTTTTTTACATAGCAACTATTATGGCCTTTTTCGTAGATATGTGTTAATAGAAAACAACACATTCAGTGCAACACAGCAAAAATAGCGCCTAGCCTATGCTAGCAATTTCCATGGCCGTTGTTCGATGTTTCAACCGAGACGCTCCCGTTAATATGAAGGTGCGCTTGTCGCTGGCATATGGTCAATTTAAGGTCTTCTTGGAATGACTTCGTCTCATAAAGCCTCTTTTGTTTGATTTGATAAATCATCACTTTCATTAATAAATTAAATAAAAACCCAAAACTGATAGTTTCAACTAATAACACCATTTTTTTCAATACGAACATTTTGAGAATTACGATGTATGCAATTTTGTATTTTACAAATCTTTTTCCAACACTTCCTCTCAAACCTCATTATTCTATAAGAAATTCCTATGAAAAACATAATCTTAATATGAGTAATGGAGTTATGATAAAAGTATATGTTTTGCTTACATCCGGTTTGCTGTATTTTAACAAAAAAAAAAGTGGTTTTCGTGCGCCCCGGAAGTGTGAATCGATTTAGTAAGTTTGCATGTGTATTTTGAAGCAAAACAATAACTTTCCATCACAACCGCTTAAAAATTTATCACTCATTTATGGTAAAACATGGTAAGAAATCCCAGTGACTCATGACGTCTACGCCTCGTCTTTTGTACGAAATTAAGATGTAGATGCTTTGTCGCCCCGTATATTTTATTTCTGTTATTATTGTTTCCACTACGGGTCGAGTTTTAAAATTCAGTATTAAAATAGTAAGCATGACAAAATAGAAATAGCGACAAGGAATAGTGTCAACTGAATGTTATATTATAGGAATTGATTTATTTCTGTAATAATCTATAGAGTCCCCGAATCAAGTTCCGTTTCCTTGACAAAAATTTAAACAGGGTAACGGTCCATAAACAGGGTAACGGTCCATAAACAGGGTAACGGTCCATAAACAGGGTAACGGTCCATAAACAGGGTAACGGTCCATAAACAGGGTAACGGTCCATAAACAGGGTAACGGTCCATAAACAGGGTAACGGTCCATAAACAGGGTAACGGTCCATAAACAGGGTAACGGTCCATAAACAGGGTAACGGTCCATAAACAGGGTAACGGTCCATAAACAGGGTAACGGTCCATAAACAGGGTAACGGTCCATAAACAGGGTAACGGTCCATAAACAGGGTAACGGTCCATAAACAGGGTAACGGTCCATAAACAGGGTAACGGTCCATAAACAGGGTAACGGTCCATAAACAGGGTAACGGTCCATAAACAGGGTAACGGTCCATAAACAGGGTAACGGTCCATAAACAGGGTAACGGTCCATAAACAGGGTAACGGTCCATAAACAGGGTAACGGTCCATAAACAGGGTAACGGTCCATAAACAGGGTAACGGTCCATAAACAGGGTAACGGTCCATAAACAGGGTAACGGTCCATAAACAGGGTAACGGTCCATAAACAGGGTAACGGTCCATAAACAGGGTAACGGTCCATAAACAGGGTAACGGTCCATAAACAGGGTAACGGTCCATAAACAGGGTAACGGTCCATAAACAGGGTAACGGTCCATAAACAGGGTAACGGTCCATAAACAGGGTAACGGTCCATAAACAGGGTAACGGTCCATAAACAGGGTAACGGTCCATAAACAGGGTAACGGTCCATAAACAGGGTAACGGTCCATAAACAGGGTAACGGTCCATAAACAGGGTAACGGTCCATAAACAGGGTAACGGTCCATAAACAGGGTAACGGTCCATAAACAGGGTAACGGTCCATAAACAGGGTAACGGTCCATAAACAGGGTAACGGTCCATAAACAGGGTAACGGTCCATAAACAGGGTAACGGTCCATAAACAGGGTAACGGTCCATAAACAGGGTAACGGTCCATAAACAGGGTAACGGTCCATAAACAGGGTAACGGTCCATAAACAGGGTAACGGTCCATAAACAGGGTAACGGTCCATAAACAGGGTAACGGTCCATAAACAGGGTAACGGTCCATAAACAGGGTAACGGTCCATAAACAGGGTAACGGTCCATAAACAGGGTAACGGTCCATAAACAGGGTAACGGTCCATAAACAGGGTAACGGTCCATAAACAGGGTAACGGTCCATAAACAGGGTAACGGTCCATAAACAGGGTAACGGTCCATAAACAGGGTAACGGTCCATAAACAGGGTAACGGTCCATAAACAGGGTAACGGTCCATAAACAGGGTAACGGTCCATAAACAGGGTAACGGTCCATAAACAGGGTAACGGTCCATAAACAGGGTAACGGTCCATAAACAGGGTAACGGTCCATAAACAGGGTAACGGTCCATAAACAGGGTAACGGTCCATAAACAGGGTAACGGTCCATAAACAGGGTAACGGTCCATAAACAGGGTAACGGTCCATAAACAGGGTAACGGTCCATAAACAGGGTAACGGTCCATAAACAGGGTAACGGTCCATAAACAGGGTAACGGTCCATAAACAGGGTAACGGTCCATAAACAGGGTAACGGTCCATAAACAGGGTAACGGTCCATAAACAGGGTAACGGTCCATAAACAGGGTAACGGTCCATAAACAGGGTAACGGTCCATAAACAGGGTAACGGTCCATAAACAGGGTAACGGTCCATAAACAGGGTAACGGTCCATAAACAGGGTAACGGTCCATAAACAGGGTAACGGTCCATAAACAGGGTAACGGTCCATAAACAGGGTAACGGTCCATAAACAGGGTAACGGTCCATAAACAGGGTAACGGTCCATAAACAGGGTAACGGTCCATAAACAGGGTAACGGTCCATAAACAGGGTAACGGTCCATAAACAGGGTAACGGTCCATAAACAGGGTAACGGTCCATAAACAGGGTAACGGTCCATAAACAGGGTAACGGTCCATAAACAGGGTAACGGTCCATAAACAGGGTAACGGTCCATAAACAGGGTAACGGTCCATAAACAGGGTAACGGTCCATAAACAGGGTAACGGTCCATAAACAGGGTAACGGTCCATAAACAGGGTAACGGTCCATAAACAGGGTAACGGTCCATAAACAGGGTAACGGTCCATAAACAGGGTAACGGTCCATAAACAGGGTAACGGTCCATAAACAGGGTAACGGTCCATAAACAGGGTAACGGTCCATAAACAGGGTAACGGTCCATAAACAGGGTAACGGTCCATAAACAGGGTAACGGTCCATAAACAGGGTAACGGTCCATAAACAGGGTAACGGTCCATAAACAGGGTAACGGTCCATAAACAGGGTAACGGTCCATAAACAGGGTAACGGTCCATAAACAGGGTAACGGTCCATAAACAGGGTAACGGTCCATAAACAGGGTAACGGTCCATAAACAGGGTAACGGTCCATAAACAGGGTAACGGTCCATAAACAGGGTAACGGTCCATAAACAGGGTAACGGTCCATAAACAGGGTAACGGTCCATAAACAGGGTAACGGTCCATAAACAGGGTAACGGTCCATAAACAGGGTAACGGTCCATAAACAGGGTAACGGTCCATAAACAGGGTAACGGTCCATAAACAGGGTAACGGTCCATAAACAGGGTAACGGTCCATAAACAGGGTAACGGTCCATAAACAGGGTAACGGTCCATAAACAGGGTAACGGTCCATAAACAGGGTAACGGTCCATAAACAGGGTAACGGTCCATAAACAGGGTAACGGTCCATAAACAGGGTAACGGTCCATAAACAGGGTAACGGTCCATAAACAGGGTAACGGTCCATAAACAGGGTAACGGTCCATAAACAGGGTAACGGTCCATAAACAGGGTAACGGTCCATAAACAGGGTAACGGTCCATAAACAGGGTAACGGTCCATAAACAGGGTAACGGTCCATAAACAGGGTAACGGTCCATAAACAGGGTAACGGTCCATAAACAGGGTAACGGTCCATAAACAGGGTAACGGTCCATAAACAGGGTAACGGTCCATAAACAGGGTAACGGTCCATAAACAGGGTAACGGTCCATAAACAGGGTAACGGTCCATAAACAGGGTAACGGTCCATAAACAGGGTAACGGTCCATAAACAGGGTAACGGTCCATAAACAGGGTAACGGTCCATAAACAGGGTAACGGTCCATAAACAGGGTAACGGTCCATAAACAGGGTAACGGTCCATAAACAGGGTAACGGTCCATAAACAGGGTAACGGTCCATAAACAGGGTAACGGTCCATAAACAGGGTAACGGTCCATAAACAGGGTAACGGTCCATAAACAGGGTAACGGTCCATAAACAGGGTAACGGTCCATAAACAGGGTAACGGTCCATAAACAGGGTAACGGTCCATAAACAGGGTAACGGTCCATAAACAGGGTAACGGTCCATAAACAGGGTAACGGTCCATAAACAGGGTAACGGTCCATAAACAGGGTAACGGTCCATAAACAGGGTAACGGTCCATAAACAGGGTAACGGTCCATAAACAGGGTAACGGTCCATAAACAGGGTAACGGTCCATAAACAGGGTAACGGTCCATAAACAGGGTAACGGTCCATAAACAGGGTAACGGTCCATAAACAGGGTAACGGTCCATAAACAGGGTAACGGTCCATAAACAGGGTAACGGTCCATAAACAGGGTAACGGTCCATAAACAGGGTAACGGTCCATAAACAGGGTAACGGTCCATAAACAGGGTAACGGTCCATAAACAGGGTAACGGTCCATAAACAGGGTAACGGTCCATAAACAGGGTAACGGTCCATAAACAGGGTAACGGTCCATAAACAGGGTAACGGTCCATAAACAGGGTAACGGTCCATAAACAGGGTAACGGTCCATAAACAGGGTAACGGTCCATAAACAGGGTAACGGTCCATAAACAGGGTAACGGTCCATAAACAGGGTAACGGTCCATAAACAGGGTAACGGTCCATAAACAGGGTAACGGTCCATAAACAGGGTAACGGTCCATAAACAGGGTAACGGTCCATAAACAGGGTAACGGTCCATAAACAGGGTAACGGTCCATAAACAGGGTAACGGTCCATAAACAGGGTAACGGTCCATAAACAGGGTAACGGTCCATAAACAGGGTAACGGTCCATAAACAGGGTAACGGTCCATAAACAGGGTAACGGTCCATAAACAGGGTAACGGTCCATAAACAGGGTAACGGTCCATAAACAGGGTAACGGTCCATAAACAGGGTAACGGTCCATAAACAGGGTAACGGTCCATAAACAGGGTAACGGTCCATAAACAGGGTAACGGTCCATAAACAGGGTAACGGTCCATAAACAGGGTAACGGTCCATAAACAGGGTAACGGTCCATAAACATTATGTACGTCTGTAACAATTCTAATCTCTCTAATCTAATTCTTATTTTTATTTAATATTCCGTTTTTGGAAATTTAATAGGATCTACGTATAGTCTAAAATTATGTTTGGCTTAGTTGTTGTGTTAATTTAGTTTTGAAGATCGCACGTCTTAATGGTGAGGGAACTTTTCTTCTGAATCGCAGGGCCAATACATTATTACAAATATACGGTGCTAGGATCTGGATGTGTTGTTGACCTGCATGACATCCGAAAGGAAGAAGAATTGGTAGTGAATGCCTTTGTGTTTGTATAAGTATAAATTATCAGGATATTTTTTTCGCAGCAACAGTCCCACACCCAAACTAAGCGGTACCCGAAATGCCCTCACTGTCAACATACCGGTATCGGATACACTGTACGCGAAGTTTACCTGCAGAGAAGTGAGTATTATTTAAAAAAAAATGATTTAAAAATTAAAATTAATTTGACGAATAAATAATGTTTTTGTACTGGATTTCTATATCTCCAATGGGAAGGTGAGAATCGTTCAAATTGTTTTCGAACATATAAGAAATAATTGAAATGATTTTACCAAGTTTCCTTAACAATTATCTAATGATGAATACGATGAGATGATCTTAAAAATAAATATTAATTACTTATGAATATCATATTACGTTGTACTGTGGACTCATTGGTTTTCTCTTATATATTCTTTATTTACTTTTTTTTGTGTATTTTATAATATACTTTTTATTGTATGTATAGCATATGACAAATATGCTTTATATACAATAATATATAGTAGCGTCAATAGCCTAATGGTTGAGGGCACGGTCTGTTAAACTCAGGGTCGTAGGTTCGAACCCGCTATTCGATTATTGTCGCGTATCATCTCCTAGCACAAGCATTTATGCTTAGTTGGAGTGGTTAAGTGAGTGCTCATTTATCCAACATAAAAACAATCGTGGTAAAATTTTATTGTTTGATTTCAGCACTTATCGTTTACAATCACTGCCGTGTTCTTCAACATGGGCATCAACGAGAAGGCAACATTAGCCGAAGCGCTGGGCGAGACTATACCCCAGTATCAGTCCAATAGCGATAACCTGGACAGATTGAATAAATATTATCACAAATATATCAAAGTGTTTCCAGCGGACCTTATGGCTGCGAGCAGAGGTAAGTTATGCCCGTTATTTGGAAATACTGCACACGACCTGATTATACGTGATTATTATGAATACTCCAGTTTCAAGATATAATGGTGGCTTTTGTTCTACATTGATTTCACATTTTGTACACGGTATACCATTGTTGCAAATAAGTTTTCAAATAATACCATGGTAAAATATTGGTATTACCTTCATACCGCCCCCGCCGACGGCGAGGGCGTCGCAAACAAGGTTATTCACGATACCGCCATGTCACAGGCCGGTTCTCACCAGACAATAATGATAGAAGCGTCGCTGGAGTTTCTTGCGCCACTTCTTCTCCAGCGCCCACGCTTTCCGAAGTGGCGGTACAGATAGTTAATAATAATAGCGATATAAATTTAGATAATCCTCTGTCAGAAGCAACTGACCGAGCCGACGCGAGTCAGACGCTCTCGCGAAAAGGGTAACGGCTCAAGCCGAGGCTCCCCCCCGGGAGCCCTTGTCCTGCTTACCCACTAATAGAGGTCTCGACTGAGAGCCATAAGCGCTCAGTCACCTCTCAACCCGGTGAAACTGTAAAATACCTCGGACTAACAGCGGCCATCAGCCAGAGAAAAAGAATGATATTCCATCTTAGTTCGTAGGAATAACAATGCATCTGAATTATGTATGACGACGCATAGTGGTTAGAATACGTGTATGTTGTGTCGCGGGACCTAGGTACAATTATCACGCCGAGGAACTCTAATTATAAATTACATATTGTCGACGCATTATGAACTGAGGCTTCGGGTCATAAATCATATTTACCTGTCTGTCTCGCTCGCACATACAGGTCTTAGGGAGAGGTGTAATGTATATAATAAAAATATATAATAAAAATGATGTGCGTAAGAATTGTAGAGGTGCATATCGATAACGTGATAGTTACGATCGATATGCTAAATTATTTTAAGTATTAATAGGAATAATTTTTAGCTATCTGAAAATAAAAGTTTTTAATTTGTAAGATAAAATGTTTGTTTCGACGTAATCATAGAGAAACTGTATAGATAGTAATGTGGCCTGAAAAGGGCCGTTTTTATCTTTTTATAGAAAAACAACAACCCTTACTCGTAACGACCAATCAGGAGTCAGAGTGCTAACGAAGGTCACGATGACGCATCGACCCCTCGTGCGCAGGTAGCTAAGTATCGATAACGGGGTGCATTGCGTGCACATTCCTACTGTCAGTGACATTTATTGCCCGACGAGTCAGTTTAAAATGCGTCGACTATAATAACTTTCCCTAGATAGAGAAAAAGAGAGCAGCGGGGTTGACTTAAGTTATTTAACTTGCTTAATTTTTTTAATTCTATTGTCCAGCGTCGTCGAGAACGAAGCCGTTGGAAGAAGTTATGGAAAATTTACGAATAGCTGTGCACAAGAAAATTCCTAAAAACATAGAAGTATTACATTTGGCTTCCCTGGCGACGCGTCATATGAATGGTGAGGGCAATATTATTAAGATTTTATTTTTGCGTTGTAATATTCCAACGTCATTATTGTTATTCTCATTGGATAATTTAAAAAAGAAAAGAAAACTCGTTAGTCGTATCTGAAATTCACTGTTCACACACAGTTCACCTGATGCCAAGTGATTACTGCGGACCAAGACGTCCACATTCATCCTTGACAAGGAATCGTAATGCAGATTCGTTGTCACCCTTGAGGACTGGAGATGGCATGCCTCGGCACCAATAATAAAGGTCTCCGGATCCCTACACTCACCAGACGAAACACAGCAGCATTATGCTACTATTTCACACTGGTATTCTGTGAAGGCGTGGTCCGACCCATCTAGTCATCTCGACCAATTCATTCTGCAGTTAGAAACAAACGTAAGTTCACCACTGGAAAATATAATAATCATTATAAAGCAATTCAAATGTTAGTGGAAAGTGAAACAAAATTGAGACTAGACATGCAGGTTTACACGTTTGCTCTAAGGTATCTTACCGTGTATAATGGAAATAAAAATGTACGTTCTGACACAACTCACACGTATCGGAATTTGTTTATTTTGTTTAAAATAAGTACCAATAACTTTGGCTACGTACATATTCTATATCCTTAGCGTCACCATGAAATATGTGTCAAGTATTTAACACGTATTACACCATAATAGCTGAGCAGTAGGTAAAACGAACGAACCGGTATCAATCAGAGTTCATTGACCTTAAAAAGGACGATCCTAGTTGGATTTTCAAAATATATTGTTATTGTGAAGAGACAGCTCAATGAATAATTTTTATAATAATATAGATTTAGATTGTACATGGCCATTGAAATTGGTAATAAAGCTTTTAAAGTAGAATACGTCAAAGTAAAAATTTCTTAAATAAATATTAAGATCCATATTATAATTTCTACAGATACATATATTTATTTTATTTTTTTCTACTACGAAAAATGTCTGTTTTTTTATAACTCCTAAATGTAGGAAAAGTTTGTATTTTTTGGAAATATTTATAAATTTTCAAGTATTAATAACAATATACCACATATCCATTGTTATTAAAACCATGAATAAGAAATATAATAAGAATACCTTGAATATAAAAATAAGAAATAACTATTCTTATCCTATGGTCACTTTTTCAGGTGTAAGGTTCACGTCGTGTAAAAGTGCCAAAGATAGAACCGGAATGGCGGTGACTCTGGAGCAGTGCACCATACTGGCCTCGGAGTACCACCTGGCCGAGCACGAAATGAAGAAAGCACTCAACATCATGAGAAGGTAAAGATACTCCTCGCATACAAATATACGCCTTTCACAGTCCTATAGGGTGCAGTAGAAGTGGTGTTTATCGATAAATTTCTAATAGAGCATAGTTCTAGTAAGGCAATAGAAACGCGGCGTAGTGTGAGGAACGAACTTGTGCATTGTAAAGTTGCACACAGTCTGCTGCCATGAAATACTGTCTTGCTCTATTTAGCATGCCCAGTTTTTTAGATGCCTTACCCTTCATGTGACAGTGGAGAAAAAGTCACCCATCACACAGTTACAATGTATTAATATGTTTTTGTCATCCCATTTTAAAGCTAAAACCTCTACCTTTGATCTTCTATATTCAAAAATTAAAACTGAGCAACAGTTTTTTTTTATCCCGAGAATATTTTGACCGCAAGCGTACGGCGTGTGTCGATTGTTTTTGGTCACGACTATAGATGAAGCAGCAAGCAGAGGGAGTGTTATTAAAATTACGAGATGCAAAGGTATTGTTCTTTAGGCGTTAACTTGTGTCTTCGTAGATTTAAATTGCACTAGGTTTTGTCGGTTCCAATCTGACACTTTGCTTAGGAAAATCTCGACCTCAGACACAAGTTTGTAACGTAACCATTGACGTTTTCCCGAGGAATATAACGCGGCACCCTTTGCCGTTCGCATACGTGTTATATTTGCATCATGTCATTAATATGCAGAAGAAACAAGGTAGGAGATACCTTTCGGGAAGACCAGAATTCACTGGTTTGCAATCGGGGCATGCACCGTCGACTGCGACCTTGGTGTTGCAGTTCGTGAGATAACTGGTGACCCACTTGCACAATTTGTCGGCCGCTTCTATTATCTATTGATATGTAATAAGTGCTCCCACCGTATTGTAGTCTAATTGAATAAACCACACTGTAAGTTTTCTTCTCTTCAATCGTGTATGCGGTTGTTTTATTTTTTTTATTATTAGGTGTATTAATATGATTGGCAGATATTGTATATCTTTGTAATATTTTGATTTATTATTGTTTCTTAGACATTGCACGTTTTCCCGCCACGATATTTTCCTTCACTGCTTAACCAGTGTCGGCACCGGGGATGGAATTCGGTTTGTTCGCGTACCATGAATTAAAATCGGGCGCTTAGACACTAAATTACCATTGACAAAGTATGCTCTATCTGTCGTAACGTACAAACACTAACGTGTGTTCATAAGAAAATGCGTTAAATTTTAGTTCGTTCACTATGTATCTAGCTAGGAACTTTTGTATCTGACAGTTTGCGGTCCTACTTCCTGAAACTAATTAATCAATCATTCCTAACGCCTGCTTAGAGGTAACGGACCGCTAAATCCTATACTGTTTTATCTGTATGTCCCTATCTCCACTCTCTTGTTGGTAAGTCCTTTTATGGGCTTCTATCGCAATGACAGTTCAATTTATTTTTTGATTAATAAGTTTCATTGAGTAGCACATTACCTTCAAAACGCCTAAAGGGTTCAGTTATAATTATTTGTATTATATTAAAATCCACATATAATTATAGTGACATTTCTGTATTCGGTCAATATTGTTAATATTTGCTATATATTGTCAATAATATTTTATAACTTTGATTACAGCGAGGGATGCCGCCGCGAAAACACATTTAAAAATATCGGAGTACGGAAATATGCTTTTACGAAGAAACAGGCTATGGCGCTTCCTACGCAGTACCAGCCTCCCCCGGGTACCTACGGAACATTGCAGACTTAAAATACTTTTTCATAAATAAAATCGTATGCATTGTCTTATAATAATACAAACTGTCTTGGGTGGACGACCTTGTCATTATTCTATAAATTATTTCGCGACATGATGATGATATTAATTTATCCCTGATGGGAAAGGCAAAGGACTTTAGTCCATACAGCCGGGTCTTGTTCGTATGATGGTTGGTCTGAAACTCTTATTTCGCAACAGTTAAAGTTGACAACTATTGTCAGATTTAAATAAAAGTTGACATTTAAAAAACGTAACTACATCAATCTGACTAATAATCTAAAAACTTCCGTTAAATTGAGAAATATTTTTTTGCTATTTTGGAATATCATACCGACATTTTAAAGTTGTTAATTATTATGAATATTAACTTTTGTAATTTGCTTAAAAGTTTATTAGCAATATTAATATTACAGTTATGTCAAACAGTCAAAGTCTAGCAAGCTGTCATTACAAATCAGGGTTTAAAGTGAATTGCAATCTTAAAACTTTTATTTTTTCACATTATGTAACACAATTTATTATAATAAATAAATTTTCTATAATATTAAGTTTCTTGTTAAGCTCTTAACTTACCAGATCAGAATTTGTAATATTTATACATATAATATTTTCTTAATAAGGCTGACGGCCGAATGCTAAGTCACTGCATTCAGATATCTATCTGAATTCGAGGTCGAGTTGGAAATCGAACCTAGAACCCGTGACGCTGCAAGCTGGTACTCTTACTGTGCAGATAGTCAAATAAATTATGTTGTGCTTAAAAACTACAGTGTGGTAATTTGTCTTTCAGTCGTCAATATGAATAATTTATAGAATAATAAAGATATTCTTTTATTATGTATTTTGAAATATTAAATATGTGGTATATATAATATGGCCTCCGGTAGTCTTAGGTAGGTCTTAGTAGGTTTTGTATAACTTATTAAACTATTTCCATATAAAAAATCTTAAAATATTTTAGTTTTCAGGTTAGACCTTCGACTTTTTGTCATACTTTAGTAATATTGTACTATGAAGTTTTAGTGTGATAGAAAGTAAAACGATGGTAATCTAGTGCCGAAAACTAACTTACCCAATTGTTGTTAATGTGTACAAATAGTGTCACAAACAAATTTAATAATTTAGCCTTTATTGTAACTAATAATTTTTGATAGATGGCTGTTGAATCAGTATTTCCTATAAACTAAAGTAAATATTCAATTTTATGAAGTAAAAGAATAGATGATGTATATGATAATATGAAAAGGAAGGTAATTGGTAAATTATGATACATTATATTTAATTTACTTTTTATCCATTATTTAATACAGAAAAACTGTTCGAACTTCCCCCTTCGACCTTTTCACACTCTATCACGTGTACATTGACGTTGTAATTTTTTTCGATAACATTTGTTATATTTTTATTTCATAAGAAACTTAGACCAAATGTTTCATTGTAGTTGCCAACTAGTACTTAACAAAGTGTATTTAATTATAGTGATTTACTTCGATATTTAAAATATATTTTGTGTTATGGGAAGGTGTAAGCGTCTTCGCGTGTATTGCAAAATGATAACATTTCTTGGTATTAATAGTATATTTTTTTATTTTTCTAACGCAGCAAGAACAGTTTCTACAGATGAAATCTTTTACTCTTTATCTTTATTATAAAGGTGAAATATTCATGAATCTGTGTAGAAAGAAAAAAAATTGCTATATACTAAAATATAAAACAATTTTTTTATTATTAAATGCCGTACTCTATTCGTATATTAAATTGTATTTATAGGCAAGCGTCTGTGTGGCAGATATGTACTACCTTTAATTGTAAATTTAATTCTAATGTACTTACCTACCTTTTATAATATTATTCTAATTATAATAATAATATATACGTACCAATATATAATATATACATACCTTACAGTACAGATTTCTACGGTTTTTCCAAATAAACAGTGCCTAAACAATATATTATAATATTAGTATTTGCACTACAACGACTTCTTTGTGGACCTGATATAAGTAATGACACATACTGTAGAATTTTTTATTGTTTATGTCATAAATTTTACTCAACATTTTTTCTTTAAACGTAATGTACGCTCTTTGTTATATTTTCGTGTTTAGTTTGTCGATAAGAAATCTTTTCAGATCGAACTTTTCACATCTTTAATGATGTGCACTTTTCTTTATCGCATTTATCGCAGGTCTGCAACTTACATTTCCTTACGGAGTATCCAGGACAACGTTTACATACGTTTAATATTATTTTTTTTATTATTTTTGTCAGAAATTATACTCCACATTATTTCTTTACACGTAATGAACGCTGTTTGCTATATTTTCGTGTTAGGTTTGTCGATAAGAAATCTTTTCAGATCGAACTTTTCACATCTTTATTGATGTGCACTTTCTTCATCGCATTTATCGCAGGTCTGCAACTTACATTTCCTTACGGAGTATCCAGGACAACGTTTACATACGTTTAATATTATTTTTTTAATTATTTTTGTCATTAATTATACTCCACATTATTTCTTTAAACGTAATGTACGCTCTTTGTTATATTTTCGTGTTTAGTTTGTCGATTAGAAATCTTTTCAGATCGAACTTTTCACATCTTTAATGATGTGCACTTTTCTTCATCGCATTTATCGCAGGTCTGCAACTTACATTTCCTTACGGAGTATCCAGGACAACGTTTACATACGTTTAATATTATTTTTTTTATTATTTTTGTCATAAATTATACTCCACATTATTTCTTTACACGTAATGAACGCTGTTTGCTATATTTTCGTGTTAGGTTTGTCGATAAGAAATCTTTTGAGATCGAACTTTTCACATCTTTATTGATGTGCACTTTTCTTCATCGCATTTATCGCAGGTCTGCAACTTACATTTCCTTACGGAGTATCCAGGACAACGTTTACATACGTTTAATATTATTTTTTTATTATTTTTGTCATAAATTATACTCCACATTATTTCTTTAAACGTAATGTACGCTCTTTGCTATATTTTAGTGTTTAGTTTGTCGATAAGTAATCTTTTCAGATCGAACTTTTCACATCTTTATTGATGTGCACTTTTCTTCACCGCATTTATCGCAGGTTTGCAACTTACATTTCCTTACGGAGTATCCAGGACAACGTTTACATACGTTTAATATTATTTTTTTTATTATTTTTGTCATAAATTATACTCCACATTATTTCTTTACACGTAATGAACGCTGTTTGCTATATTTTCGTGTTAGGTTTGTCGATAAGAAATCTTTTCAGATCGAACTTTTCACATCTTTATTGATGTGCACTTTTCTTCATCGCATTTATCGCAGGTCTGCAACTTACATTTCCTTACGGAGTATCCAGGATAACGTTTACATACGTTTAATATAAATTTTTATTGTTTTTGTCATAAATTTTAATCCACATTATTTCTTTAAACGTAATGTACGCTCTTTGCTATATTTTAGTGTTTAGTTTGTCGATAAGTAATCTTTTCAGATCGAACTTTTCACATCTTTAATGATGTGCACTTTACTGAATCGCATTTATCCCAGGTCTGCAACTTACATTTCCTTACGGAGTATCCAGGACAACGTTTACATACGTTTAAGATCAAAATTTCCTATCGCCGCTGTTTGTCGTGGATATTTTCAACATTTTCGTAATCAGTGTCACATTTCCTTGATCCCTCCTAAGTTTTATGGATATATACAGAGAATGATAAA
Source organism: Teinopalpus imperialis (assembly GCA_029286865.1). Taxonomy (NCBI): domain Eukaryota; kingdom Metazoa; phylum Arthropoda; class Insecta; order Lepidoptera; family Papilionidae; genus Teinopalpus; species Teinopalpus imperialis. Next base: position 5,616,751 of record JAGSMU010000007.1, read on the forward strand.
TTTGATAGACACAGGAGTAGAGCGTATCATCGTCAAGAGACCACGACTACGTCATCGCTTCACATCAGGCGAGGGTGTGTCCATATCTGTCTTCAATAAATAAACGCCCTATTTCTCATAGATGGTAATGATAACTTTTACATTATGTCATATCTTCTTCCAAACCACCGTTATTCGACCAAGTTTCATAATTAGTTCGACTTTAATGAATATATAACTTTAAGCTTTGTATCTTAACGTATAGTTTCTAATTTCTTGAATTAATTCTAACTCGTGCCAAAATAGCCTTAACATCAAACTTCTATATAATTGAAATTCATAGGCCTTGACATGGCGTTGAAATATATATAATTTAGTAGCTTGAAGGTTGGAAACTAAAAAACTCCTGTTTAAATATATTTATACAAACATTTCCAATATCATCTCGGTTATTATAACTTATTAAATATTACTTCATTAATGTATACATAACTTTTGTGAAGAAAGAACGCATTCTTTCTTCACTTCATGCTTCTTACGGTAGCCTGTATCGATGTGAATGGTTTCTTACTTTAATATAATGCCAAATTACGAAAGTTAAAAAAAGTATAATAAGATGTTCCTGAGAAATTACTTGATTTATATATATTTTTAATTTTTTTACATCATCTAATTATGTTGCCTTATATATATATATATTTTTTAAATTGATTTGAAAAATTTGTTATACAATTTAAAATAATGAAGAGTTAATGAGAAATGAATATTCAAATAGATCTGTCTTGAGCAGGATTCTAGGTTGGTGTAATTTATATACAGTGTGTTTCGTGTATTTAAGATGTAGGACAGATATTGTGAAGAAAATTTGTTTTATTCCACTGGTCGCTATACATAGTTCAAATTTTTCTTATTGTGATATAGATTAGAGATTGGTATTAGATGATTATAATGGAACTGCCTTAATAACTTCATATATATGTGACAATTTTGTATTGTTTCATAAGACGCACTGTTATAAACATCTGTACAACTTCGTTCATACCGTGCAAATATTTATTTATGTCACTTTATCTACGAGTACATTAGAAAACTTAGTATTGTCTTTTAGATGTAAATTTTTATATAAGTAACAATGCAACGTTGTTATTAAACGTATAGCAAAGTAAAACTAAAGGAGTAAGTACTTTGAGATGCAAATACAGGTTTGATGTCAACTCAATGTGGTTATGAATTGCTTGTTTTACCGATTTGCGGAAACAAAAAGTAATTATTGGCTGTGGTCTTGAATCTTTCTGACCCTAGAGAGTTCATATGAAAACTGTAGTATTTTATTGAGCCTTTAACCTTTAAATACTATGTTGAAATGTCTTCTCTGAAAGAAAAAAAATCTAGTCTAATATCTTATCATACTTAACCACTTATCGTACTATACCTTTAGAAAAAGACCTTGAAATTAAATGTTCGTAATTTCATTTATCCGATATTTGCCGAAAGTCTCCTTTTTAAGAGGTCATAGAATCTTATATATTATACAGCATAGGGTTATAAAAAAAATTGTTAATATCTATGTATATATTACTTGTATCATTCCGTTCGAAACCATTTCTCATGATGGACATCTTGTGTGTAAATTTTCTTTCAAGACATATATTAAAAATAAAACTGTTTTCTACTACGTTTTCAGTGCCTTACGGTTTAGCGATAAATATAGATATAACTCGACCGTTAGGATGCTATTTGATCATATAGAAGTAACACACATTTATTCAACATCACAATTATTTAATAACATGCGTTGACACATGTTATATAATACTGTTCATATATCATTATCTATTATACGGCCATCAGAAGAGGTCGTATAACGTTCTATGTATATCTACTGTGCCAAGTTGAAACATACATTTGTATTACCAACTAATGTAACAATAATTTACACTCACATTATATAATACCAACTACTATTTAATAATTAGAACATTATATATTCTGACTGTATTCTAAAGATTCTGTGTGAATTCTGCCATATCTAAATTGTCTTATGTGACTCTAAATTATTGATATTAATTTTATTATTGGTTATGTTAATCAGAGTTTAAGATGATGCTTGCGGAATGAAATGCCATATTATGTCCTTGATTATGTACTATTAGGACTCGATATTATTTGATAATGTTTGGATTAGAAATCTCTTGGTGTCATGTACCACGATATATACTTCCAAGTACGATTCCAAGTAGTAATACGATGTAATAACTATTTTTGTCTTATTAGTATCTATATTTTATTGTAGTATTAATGTATAAGCATATTTTTTCCTCCATTTTATATTTCGTGCAGTTGTTTATAATTTAAAGGAACCTCCCAATAGCTATTGTTTAATATTAAAACGGCGGAGTAGTGATCGATTATACTATTCGACATCTGGAGCGTGGATGATGCGTTTGCATCATATCTGATTCGTATCATCTCGTATATCATATCTTCGTCGTGTAGCACAAATCTAAATGCACAATTAAATACGATGGAGTAGCATTTTCATTGTAAGATCTTCCAATTTTTAGTTTATAAGTTTATATTATTTAAGTTATATCTTCCGTATATGCATCGATTAACATTCGATCTATCTGTTTAGGCTGTGAATAATCTGAGCGAGAATCAAAGCTATTGTTATTATTAAATTATTTTGCTTTCCCGACACGGTTTTTTTTGTAACCTGTGTTCCGTCCAAAATTCCTATTTCCTTGGCAATTGATTGATATTTCCATTGTAGAAACTTGACCATAACATAATCACAGACACATAAGGCGCAGCTCCTTAGTGCTGACAAGGGCTTATGGTTAAGAAGGAATGCCTAGTTTATTAGCTGACCATATTCTCGATTAAAGCCAAAAAAAGCCAAGTAAGTATAAATTGTTTTCGAAAAAATGTGTTATAAAATCTTATAAATGATATTCTTTTATAGCTATTGTTTTTATGTAAATAAATAAATAAATAGTGGTAACTTGTGGTAGTTGACCACAGTTGCGGACTTATAATAAAACCAAGCAAGAACACGAGACGCGATCCAAATGCTGATATCACCCCGAGGATAAAATGAGGAATCTTGATAGCCGACTCCTATATCCCATGTCCGTGGATACTATCGGAGCCGAAAAAAGAGCCGCTTACGTCCGTGGATACTTTTTTTTTGTGAGTATTCCTGTTGGTCCATTGACCTTTACAGCTTTATCTAATTAGACTCGCGAGCGGGAGGCCCGCTGAGTAGGGAGACAACGACGATGATGCGTAGCATGCGCGGAGACTGCTGCTGCACCACCGCTGCACTCCGACCCCTGTGGACGAAGGACGTCTACGACAACAGAGGGGGCGATAATACGATCCGAGGGCCCCTCATAAGGAGGTACGAAACCTCGACTCAGATCGTTATCTAAAGGTCGATATTTAGAAGCGGCCTAGAACACGAGTAAATAGCGTGTAAGGCGCTGTGCGAGGAAGGCAACGTCGCGCTCGCCGGCGAGTGCGGTGTGGCGTGTCTGAATTTACGTGTATGGATTATGTAATGTTGGTGTGTGTGCTCGTCGGTGACGATGGTCGGTTCCTACACAAACGCAACAAAATGCCCTTAAGGAATAAGTTGCAAAACTATAAAACTTGCATACGACTCGATGTCGTACGCGAGCATTGCATTCGCACACATCCCGGAGGCTCGATTAAAGCGCTTTCAAACGTTGCAAAACAAAATTCTCCGTAGGGTGACAGGCACTCCATGGTTTGTAAGAAACTCGGAATTACACCGAGAGCTTAAGATACCCCCCATAAGGAAGTACTTTAAAGAAATATCTCTACGATATTTCAATTGGACTGTAGTCCGTTAGTGGTAGCAGCAGGTGACTACACCCCGTGAGGGACACCCCTCGTAACAAAAGACGTCCTAAATACGCATTCATAACGCCTGATGATATTCTGACGGCAAACATTAACTTTGACACAGTCCCGTCCGCGCCGTGGATACTATAGTTGCCCGGGTAGAGAGGACAGCCCCGTGACCTGCAGCCCTTCAGGCTTGCGGACGCTCCGGTAGTTAGGATACTATAGTATCCAAATTTGTATGAAAAATGATCGCAAAGAATTTAAAACAGAGCCATCTATTTCAATTCTAATAAGACCTTATTAGTCATGACACTTTGTCTATGAAGTAGTTTAACAAAAATAAACACAGATAGCACCATTTGCCCAGTAAGTTTTTATAGGTCAATTTATTCATCTCAAGTGCTTCGTTTTTTGTTTGTTTATTTAAGGGCGTGTTATAAATAAAAACAATCTTTACGAATAGTCCTTACTGATTATAAGTAAAGTGGATGGTTACCCGTCCCGACGCCGCCTCCCAGGGCGTAAATACTGACAATAGAGGTCCCCTCTCTCCAGCCATCTACCTCAATCCGGCTCCGGGGCTCCCCCCCAGCTGCTCCCGCCGCTCCACAGCGCACCCTCACTGGCACCTAGCAATCTTCGGCTGATTTATCCATCCCCACCGCTGTAGGCATTAAACGACAGCTGGAAACTGCCGCGGATTATAGAGCGGTAACCCGCTTTATTCAATAGGAAGGTGTGTTTTTCCACACCTACACCCTAGTAGAGGAACACCAACTCAGAGTGGTGATTAAAAACCTCTCTCCGGTCTGTCCCAAAATCTCCAAGTCCTATGTGTGACAGTGGCTACAACAAAAAGCCATTTAAAATGGTCATCGTGGCACTAGACAGGCAAACATGTATTTAACCTGAAAACCTGCTGCCACCTCTCCAGGCTTACAATAGAACGTCCACATAAAAACGCCCTCCCAGGCCAATGCCATAAGTGCCAGCAACCGCGGTGTCCATCGAGTGAAAAGCTTCCATACGTTCAGATGTACATGCGAAATGTTATTGGTACATTCCGATGCCTAATAAAGTAGGATTTTGTTGACAAGCAATTTTTTTTTCAGTTTCATGCAGTTGTCGTACGATATAAATTTCATGGAGATATCCACGCGAAAGTCGGCCTACGTCTAAATTCTCCGAATAATAAAAACACAGAGCTAGCTGTGACATGGGACTTCATTTCTAAATTCAAATTTTAATTATTTGGCAACTCCTAAGTTGTCTTGACTTGTCAGCGAAATTCGTAAAAAATCATACAATTTTGTGAGTTAAATTCATTGTAATAGCGACACAATTTTCTAAAGGACGCCACAATAAAAACAAAAATGGCTGTCTCAACAATTAAAATATAACATATACCCAAAGAGTTCTTTTATATCTTCTCTAGGGACCTACTCTATTAGTTTATAATAATAATATAGTGTGTAATATAGCAACATAGCAATATAGAGTGTGCGATAAGCATAATAATATGTTTATTATGCTTATCGCGTTTATTATAGAAAATATTTTTCTAACAATAAGTGTCTTATTATCATAATATTGCTGTAATCTAAGCTTACTTATAAATCGAAGATCTATAGAACATTCATTTGTAAGTTACTACAAAGTGCAGATTGCGTTCAGTTTCGGACATGCGTTATGCCAGGTAGAAAATACACTCGACTTTTAAAATTTCCTTTGTTTAGCTTTTTTTCGGATTAAGACTGGTAATAGTGTGCGTTCGAGTTTCCATGCAGTTCTTATTGACTTCCATGTTTGACAGAATTTAAAAAGACAGTTTTAACTAGTATGTCAAGTTATTTTTGCCGTCCCTGGACTACGACCGCTTTTTAAACTATATAAATAACGACGGCAAAGCATTAAGTCCCAATAATGGTTGGGCCTCTTGGAAAATTAAGTTTGTTACTAAAAATTGTTCGTGAAAATGGTGGAATAATCAAGTCACTTTGTAAAATGGGACGGTTCGACACATTAAAGGTATTGTTTGTTATATGTAATAAATTAGGATATGTATAGATGGAGCTACATTTTATTTTTGAGTATAGTGCATTAGATATTACTTTATAATGCGATGTAATAAAATACTGTAGATTAATGGATTTTATACTATATTTGTTTAGATTCTTGTTGATGTTGGCGCTGTTAGTTAATGCGGTTCTTATAACTTCATCGGACTCGGGACAATCAAATCGATTCAACCTATAAGCACGCGTATATTTGCGATTTTTTGAAAGAGTACATACATTTTATTTATGAAAACTATATGTGCATTCAAAGCTTCATTAGTTAACAAAACATTAACACCATATCCATTTTAAAATACTCTTTTATTTAGGAAATTTAAATGCGCTTATAGGAAAATTGGCTCTACCGTACCCATGAATTGCGCTACGAACAATCCCTATAAAAACTACCACAACCGGGTTTACCATATCTACCCTTTCATACCCCAGGGCTATTCCAGCTCGAGTCCCCCAGGGTTCGGTTCTTTCCCCCCCATCCTTTTCGTACTTTACATAAGTGACGACATGTGATTTCGAACTGGAGAACTGGAGAAGGGAACTGGTGAGGAAAACTGGGGAATCGAAGTGAATCCAGAGAAAAACAAAACGTAAACACGCTCCTATGGGGTCATGCGCAGAGGAAACTGATTAAGAGTATTACCCTGTTCGATAGAGTCTTTCCATCATCTAGCCTAATGTGAAATACCTGGGAGTCACTTTGGGCCGTGATCTCATATTTTCGACTTATTAAAAAAATGTGAGAGCAAAGGCGGCGTATGTTACAGGCCTGTAAAATATCATTCATAGTCGCAACAAAATGCCCCTAAGGTATAAGTTGCAAATCTATAAAACTTGCATACGACCTGCAACGTCATATGCAAGCATTGCATATACACACTTTCAGCGCTACAGCTACTACAAACGTTGTAAAATAAAATTCTCCGTAGGGCGACAGGCTCTCCATCGTTTGTAATAAATTACACATTACGGAATTACATCCAGACATTAAGAGATTACCTTCCATTAGGAAGCATTTAGAACGATGATATTTCAACTCCATAGAAAAACACCCCAACCCGTTAGAGGTAGCAGCAGGTGATTACACCTCCGTGAGGAATATCCTTCCAAATAGAAAACGACCAAGATACGCTACTATAACGCCTGCTGACATTCTGACAGCAAATATTAGACAAAACAGTCCCGCCTGCGTCGAGCACTAGGGGCTCAACCGCGGACCGACCAAAGTTGCGCGTCGGTCGCACTCGTGCACGCACTCACACTACACATACTATACATTCGGACAGAAATGCCACAACACGAGGACTTCGCCTTCCTCGTACAGCGGCCTAGGAGATTCACTCGTGTACTAAGTCGCTTTTAAAATCGACCTGTCTCCTCCCTATAGATAGTGATCCGAGCGAGATAGAAAGTACCTGATCATCAATGATTCGAACCGCTTCGTTGAATGAGGTCAAATGGGAGGATCTAGTACTGGGGCACCCCGGCACAGAGATGAGAACAGTATGCTCTGTGGACTGTCATGAAATACTCTATGAAGACATTATAAGAGATTCCACCATTAATGGTTTTTACAAATAAGTACAGTATTTTTAGATAAATATGTACGTATGCGTGCTTATAGTTTGATTCATTTGGTTGCCTTATAGTTTGATGTGTGTTGCGGTGCTTGTTGCAATCGGACTGATACTCAGAGTCCCAGAAAAGGTCACCAAGGACGTGACGTGTTCTATGACTAATCTATATATTCAACGGATTAGATTCCGATTCGTAGATTGCTGCGTTTACCATTAGCGGGTTGGAGGGAGAGAGCGCTCTCTCGAAGAAGCGCTTTGATAAAGTTTAGAAGTACTTTGGTATAGTGAGAAGATGTAGGTCACGTTGTAGATCGATATCACGCTGATACCACTCTGCTACAGTCGCTATCCTAATGAAACGATTCTGAATAGCCTTTAGGGATTTGATTATTTCAGAGGCAACTTGTGCGAATAAGAGGCTGGCATAGTGCCATTACCGGTCTTATACAGGAAGTGTAGGGACGGAGTTTATTACTTAGGGACATTTTACTATTTGTAGTTTTCTCGTTACGAAGGCGGCCTTGTTTCTCGCATTTTTTATGTGCATATCGAGTTTGTGGTCAAGGGTGACTCCTAGGTAATTGACCGATTTAATCCATGGAGTGGGACTGCCAAAGATGATGAACTGTCCTAGTTATCCGCGGGCTGGTACTGGTCTAAAGAGATTAAGGCGCACCTCTCCAAAAGTAGATGGCGGCACTGTCCTCTGGGATGATTTATATTCTCTATTTCCTGAACCACTCGGTGAGGCAATTGGTTGCGAATTAGAGACGTAGGCTGATGATGACGTAGACGGCCTTTATGTTGGTGCGTATAGTAGAGGGCGGTGTTGGCCACAAAAAGCGCAGGACTTACCTACGGATCTGTTAGAATTTCACTTGTGAGGAGAGCAATGGTGACAAGCCTTGAGAGACCCCCGCCAGAACCGTTGTCGTGTCGCCTAAGGATAATCCATATACATATATATATCCATAATCATTTCCGAAGTTGGGGAGGCTAATTAAACGATAGCTGCTAGGAAGGCTGTATGAGTTTTTGCAGGTAGGTGGGTGACGGAGTACATATCTAGACTGTGGAAGTGGGTCAGAGCCATCTCATTAGGTATTTCGTTTAAGTGCTAGGTGGCCATGGCTCCGAGTTTAACCTCGAGACTACACCAGTCTACAATAGATTAGGTTTTTTTCCATCTTTGCGAGCGGTCAACCTATCGTCACAGAAGACATTGTAATTTACAATCTTTGTATTACGGTGACTAGATTTTAAAACAGTTTCTTGCACTAGCATAACGTCTATCTTGTATTTAACTAAATGGATCGCTACTTACTTACGTCCTTTTAAGAAAAACGTAACAGTCAGAAAGGGTGGTTTTATTCTACCGTAAAGGATAAGCGCCTTCCGGTAAACTATGGACCTATCACGTTGCTGTCGAACATGGCAAAATGGATTGAAATGCTACAGCTGCGAAGAATTGCACACTGCTGGCCACTTGCTCCACCACCCACCATATTTACGGTCATCGTTAGAGGCGACAAATGGTAATGCACTCAAATTTTTCACAACTACCAACTTGGTAGAGCCATATTGGATAAGTTGACCGCAGAAGAATCGCGCTTTCTACGAAGACTAACGTATATAGAACATTGCTCAGTACTCGCCGCGGACGGTCGCCTGGCGCCCCGTCATGACCTGTCCGTGCTACCTGCCCGCGAGCGAGTGGCCTGCGCACCTATTGTTCCGAGAACAATCACCGAGCAATTTTTATTACTTTTGTGATGGAATATAGTTTCCAAGAAGTTCCTTTAAAAGACACCTGAGTGGTTGGACTAGAAGAAACCTTGCGGTGTTAACCAAATTAGTACAGGCTAGCAGCCCCGTACTCCCGCGGTTCCCTTTCTGGGAAACTTAAGTAACTAGAAGGAGTCGTAGAGTCGATTGGCCTTGGGTAGTGCCCTAGCCAATGTTGACCAACCCGTTGGACTTTACAAGTCCAACGGGTTGGTCGGCCCAAGTGCACAAAATAAGTTTGGTACTTGGACGCTGCTAGGGCTACACACTTAAATACACATCTTCCCTAACTATACCCGGCCGGGAGGGAAGGTAGGCTACTCACCCCGGCACCACCGGCGACCACACTTCCCACGCGAAAAAGTTGAAAAGTAAAATAGGTGTACAATGAAGTTCCTTTAATATTTCGTAAGCTGCCTCAAGCGGACGCACCCCGATGTCTTTCAAGACATCTTGAAAGAAGAATCCCTACCAGAGGGGCAAAAATCACCTGAAAGGCCCTTGAGGGCCTCTTCTGGCTCCGAAATGGAGCTGGACAGTCCCTTATCCCATGAGGACCTTCAATACGCCAGGGAATTCACGCTGGTGGATAAAATACGAAAAAAACCAAAGGTGTGGTTTCCACACCTACACATTAGCGGAAGAACCACAACTCTGGGTGGTCATCAAAAACATCCGACGCGTATCCCCGTAGACTTAATAAAAGAGGGCTTACTGTCTCAATCGTCGCTCCGTCCATCCGCACCCCGCAGCCCACCGTCACGCATCCGGGGCGAGCCCAGCTTCAGCCCGCCCGGAGCGGCCTCCTCGGGCCGGCCTTAGAGCGCCTTAGGCCGGCCATTTGGGTTCCTCTTAGCTTCACCATGGTTAACTCCATACCACGGTTACTAAGCCCCCCCGCCATGACAAGGCGAGAACCCTTCGGGGGGGGGGGGTCTCAAACCTCCCTGTCCTAACTTTGAATAGTCGGTACAGCGGTCATAATAAATAGCCACTTAACATGGTAATAGTAGTGCTGGAACGGCCTACGGCAGGATTCACGCCCGTCCGACCGCTACGCCCTGCGTGGCGTATGCCGGTCAGCGTCATGACCGTCGCTCTACCTGTTGAGCAGCCCCGATACCAGCTGGTCAGCCGGTTAACGAAAGCGACCTCGACCTAGTGTGCCACTTCGCTTCGCCGCCGTCTTTAATGTCGCCGACATCTCAGCACTCGCAAAGGTCCTAAGGGACTCGAACGGCAAACCAGAAGTTACGATGGCCGCGCTGCGCAATGCGCTACCAACATGTAGTGTCCGTGACCGTCAATTTTAAAGCTTAGCAGGGCTTTACTACAGCAGAGCAATACGGCGATCCCTCAACATCGCATTTTTTAACGCGAACGGTGTAAAAAATTAACGTGATGTAATCTTCAGTTACGTTCGCGAACACCAAGTCGATGTGCTCTTAGTGCAAAAGACATTCCTAAAACCACATTCTCGCGATTCAAATATTGCGAATTTTAACATTATCAGGAATTATACAACTTCCGCCGCTAATGGCGGAATTCTCATTTACTACAATCAAGCATTCAACCACTTTGCAGATATAGATACAGACCACAGTACGCCTCTTCATATCTCTGACTGCCGCTGCAGCGGCAGTGAGACATGCTCCCCTGAGTGTATGGAGGGGTAGATGGGGACATCCCCTCGAGGCCTGTACGTGTTAGTTCTTAAGGCTTAGTAGACGATCCCGTAGTACAGACTTGTCCCAAGATGAATCTGACTGTAAATATATGTAGACCCAACCTGGGCAAACGCCTACTCCTAGGAAATGTTTTGGATCATATACGAGTATAAGTGCGGCTTCAATGCGGAATGGGGGACCTCACGTACATTAAAAAAAAATCTCCGTCCCATATTTCTCCGTCACTGCTAAGCACGTGCCATATGATCGCTTAAAATAACTTTTATGAATTTCATTGGTGCCGGGTTGATTACGTTTTACGTACGTAAATTAAACTGAGAGCCCGGACTTAAGCTACCATGGCCCACGCAGAATACCGGCGTAAAATAGCAGCATAATGCTGCTGTGTTTCTTCTGGTGAGTGTAATGAGGCATTCCATCCCAGTCAACAAGGGTGACAACGCATCTGCATTATCATTCCTCCTCAAGGATGAATGTAGATGTCATGGGCCGCAGGAATCACTTGCCATCAGGTGAACTGTGTGCTCGTTTGTTACTCTCAATGTAATTAAAATAAAAAGCAATATTTTTCTTTAATTTTTCTACTAATTGTAAGAGAAATGTATACGACGTTGTTCATTTATTTTCTAAATATTTTTTATAGCATGGTAGATACGTTGGTAGTGACAGCTTCGGCAACATGTATTACGAGAACCCGTATTACATGCTTGGACGAAGTCGCTGGGTTGAATACAACAAGCAGGTGAAACTTGAATATGATGCTACACAGGTGAGTGATGCTTTCTCTTTGGTGTTTGTTGTTATATGCTCAAACATTAGAAACCAGTTGTAATACCACTATATACAAGACCAATTGGTTTCAACGATGGCAGAGCCACGTTGTGGCTAGTTACTAACTGCAACATAATTGGGCTGTACAAACAGATGAGGAGATTGATGATCAATTAGGGGTAATGAAAGAGGAGACATCTCAATTCTTAAGGGTGACAACACATGGGCATCTTGGAACTTTGTTGTAGACGATGTTTTCATACTGTTACACTTACCACTTACCATCTGTGACGTGACTGTTACACTTACCATCAGATGAATTGTGTGCCCGTTTATCACCCTTAATATCATAAAAAAGAGAACGCTCACACAAAATGCCATTGATCGTCATAGTCTTCCTTTACTTTTGGCTTAACATTGTCGTTAGCCACCGTTTCTCTGGTTTTAAAAATGTGATGAAACCCATTTTTTATAATTTAATATATCAAAGACCATACCAGATAAGTGGGTTTACATTAATCGCACTGCTGTTGTGTGGTGGATAAGTCTTCAAAAATGGCCCAGGAGTAAATAGGCCAGACAAGTGTTGGTGGACTTGGGTCTCACTGGAAGCTGTTATTTAATTTGTACATTGTTCAAACAGATAACTCCGGAGTGGTATGGTTGGATACATTATAGGACTGACCGTCATCCTAACGATGATTGTCCCAAGGTAATGCTGAAGTGCTGCTGTTGGAGCCAGTGCTGGCTGCAGAACCACGAGGAAAATAGGTCAGGGACACCAATGGCTTACTATCCATACAGTACCACTCAAAGCAATATTGGTTTATGGGATGGTATGCAGCTTGTTGTTTTATTTTAAATTTTCACTCACTCACACATGATAACATTATCCTTCTGGTCTATTTTTCTAAGATATATACATGATAAATTTTATTATTAATATATTATGACGGCCAAGGGGCGCACAATCATCAACTTGTCTGCTGCGATGTGAATCAGCAACAATATTAATGCTTAAAAAAATATTTCGGACCTGAATGCACACACAATACATAACGGTGTCTGTGTTTCCTTCACACTGCCTCTTAACTTTATACACTTCTTATTTCGCCATCGTATCACACTGAGGAAGTGGACAACTAGTGAGTGCCTTTGTGTTTCTGCGAATGCTTACGGCTTATAATATATAGGTATATATACAGTGTAAACTCTTTATAATATGCAGGTATATATACAGTGTAAACTCTTAATAATATACAGGTATATATACAGTGTAAACTCTTAATAACATATAGGTATATATACAGTGTAAACTCTTTATAACGTTATTCTTTATAACGATAAACTTTCTATAACGTAGAAATTATTATTGTTAAAAATTATTGTGAATTTGGTTGTATTTCTTTCTTCACTCCATATAACGGTAACTCTCTATAACGATAAGAAATGCTTGGTCCCTTGAGTTTCGTTATAAAGTGTTTAGACTGTATATCATTTATAATAATATTCCTTCTTGGCACACATAAACGATACATAGCAAAATTAGGTACAGTAAAAACAATTAAATACAAATAAAGACGAAAAAGCAAATTAAGACATTGAAGATTAGGTAAATCAAAAAAGGAAAACAAAAAATAATAAATAAATGAAAGACAAGTGGAACATGCAGTGCATCAAATAAAGAAAATCTATTATTATCAATCTATTATATCACAAATAAGGAAAATCTATTATTATCTCCACTCAGGTACTGTTGTTACTTAGGGTCACAACGCTGATCTTCCTTGAAGCCTGCACAAGAGAAGTGGTGGCCTTCATTTTAAAAACTATAAAAAAATATATATAAAGCAATAAAACAAGGTAATAAGAAATTACAAAAACTTAAAAATCACACATGATAAAAAAATATGAAAGTTGACAAGATAAAGTTATTGTGTATTTAACAGGTTAAAAAAATAATAAATAAATGAAAGACAAGTGGAACATGCAGTGCATCAAATAAAGAAAATCTATTATTATCTCCACTCGGGTACTGTTGTTACTTAGGGTCACAACGCTGATCTTCCTTGAAGCCTGCACAAGAGAAGTGGTGGCCTTCATTTTAAAAACTATAAAAAAATATATATAAGGCAATAAAACAAGGTAATAAGAAATTACAAAAACTTAAAAATCACACATGATAAAAAAATATGAAAGTTGACAAGATAAAGTTATTGTGTATTTAACAGGTTAAAAAAATAATAAATAAATGAAAGACAAGTGGAACATGCAGTGCATCAAATAAAGAAAATCTATTATTATCAATCTATTATATCACAAATAAGGAAAATCTATTATTATCAATCTATTATATCACAAATAAGGAAAATCTATTATTATCAATCTATTATATCACAAATAAGGAAAATCTATTATTATCAATCTATTATATCACAAATAAGGAAAATCTATTATTATCAATCTATTATATCACAAATAAGGAAAATCTATTATTATCAATCTATTATATCACAAATAAGGAAAATCTATTATTATCAATCTATTATATCACAAATAAGGAAAATCTATTATTATCAATCTATTATATCACAAATAAGGAAAATCTATTATTATCAATCTATTATATCACAAATAAGGAAAATCTATTATTATCAATCTATTATATCACAAATAAGGAAAATCTATTATTATCAATCTATTATATCACAAATAAGGAAAATCTATTATTATCAATCTATTATATCACAAATAAGGAAAATCTATTATTATCAATCTATTATATCACAAATAAGGAAAATCTATTATTATCAATCTATTATATCACAAATAAGGAAAATCTATTATTATCAATCTATTATATCACAAATAAGGAAAATCTATTATTATCAATCTATTATATCACAAATAAGGAAAATCTATTATTATCAATCTATTATATCACAAATAAGGAAAATCTATTATTATCAATCTATTATATCACAAATAAGGAAAATCTATTATTATCAATCTATTATATCACAAATAAGGAAAATCTATTATTATCAATCTATTATATCACAAATAAGGAAAATCTATTATTATCAATCTATTATATCACAAATAAGGAAAATCTATTATTATCAATCTATTATATCACAAATAAGGAAAATCTATTATTATCAATCTATTATATCACAAATAAGGAAAATCTATTATTATCAATCTATTATATCACAAATAAGGAAAATCTATTATTATCAATCTATTATATCACAAATAAGGAAAATCTATTATTATCAATCTATTATATCACAAATAAGGAAAATCTATTATTATCAATCTATTATATCACAAATAAGGAAAATCTATTATTATCAATCTATTATATCACAAATAAGGAAAATCTATTATTATCAATCTATTATATCACAAATAAGGAAAATCTATTATTATCAATCTATTATATCACAAATAAGGAAAATCTATTATTATCAATCTATTATATCACAAATAAGGAAAATCTATTATTATCAATCTATTATATCACAAATAAGGAAAATCTATTATTATCAATCTATTATATCACAAATAAGGAAAATCTATTATTATCAATCTATTATATCACAAATAAGGAAAATCTATTATTATCAATCTATTATATCACAAATAAGGAAAATCTATTATTATCAATCTATTATATCACAAATAAGGAAAATCTATTATTATCAATCTATTATATCACAAATAAGGAAAATCTATTATTATCAATCTATTATATCACAAATAAGGAAAATCTATTATTATCAATCTATTATATCACAAATAAGGAAAATCTATTATTATCAATCTATTATATCACAAATAAGGAAAATCTATTATTATCAATCTATTATATCACAAATAAGGAAAATCTATTATTATCAATCTATTATATCACAAATAAGGAAAATCTATTATTATCAATCTATTATATCACAAATAAGGAAAATCTATTATTATCAATCTATTATATCACAAATAAGGAAAATCTATTATTATCAATCTATTATATCACAAATAAGGAAAATCTATTATTATCAATCTATTATATCACAAATAAGGAAAATCTATTATTATCAATCTATTATATCACAAATAAGGAAAATCTATTATTATCAATCTATTATATCACAAATAAGGAAAATCTATTATTATCAATCTATTATATCACAAATAAGGAAAATCTATTATTATCAATCTATTATATCACAAATAAGGAAAATCTATTATTATCAATCTATTATATCACAAATAAGGAAAATCTATTATTATCAATCTATTATATCACAAATAAGGAAAATCTATTATTATCAATCTATTATATCACAAATAAGGAAAATCTATTATTATCAATCTATTATATCACAAATAAGGAAAATCTATTATTATCAATCTATTATATCACAAATAAGGAAAATCTATTATTATCAATCTATTATATCACAAATAAGGAAAATCTATTATTATCAATCTATTATATCACAAATAAGGAAAATCTATTATTATCAATCTATTATATCACAAATAAGGAAAATCTATTATTATCAATCTATTATATCACAAATAAGGAAAATCTATTATTATCAATCTATTATATCACAAATAAGGAAAATCTATTATTATCAATCTATTATATCACAAATAAGGAAAATCTATTATTATCAATCTATTATATCACAAATAAGGAAAATCTATTATTATCAATCTATTATATCACAAATAAGGAAAATCTATTATTATCAATCTATTATATCACAAATAAGGAAAATCTATTATTATCAATCTATTATATCACAAATAAGGAAAATCTATTATTATCAATCTATTATATCACAAATAAGGAAAATCTATTATTATCAATCTATTATATCACAAATAAGGAAAATCTATTATTATCAATCTATTATATCACAAATAAGGAAAATCTTTCCTATGACATCTTTCCATAACACCCACATTCATTCTCCATCAGGAATCGTAGTGTAAACGCCTGAGTATTATGATGAAAAGGGTCGTCATCGGTAGTCAAGTCTCCGATTTCTTGTACTTACCAGACACAGTGGTAAAGCTACACTGCAGTTAGGTGGTGGTGATAGCTTAACGCTGCTGTGTTTCGTCTGGTCAGTGTAAGGATCCGGAGACCTTTATTACTGGTGACGAGGCATTCCATTTCAGTCCTCAAGAGTGACAATACAACTGCATTATGATTCCTTGTCACAGATGAATGAAGATGTCATGATGCCGCAGGAATCACTTACCATCAGATGAACTGTGTGCTCGTTTGTTACTCTCAATGAAATAAAAAAAATAGACAACACCGAAGCGCTGTTTGCAATGATATTTTACGCTCGTATTCTATGAAACCTCAGTCCTTCTCTAATCGTGTCTTTATACACCTGGTAGATCTAATTTGAGGAAGCTGCGCCGTAGACCCTCCATAAAGTAGGTAATTTACGACGGTAACCTTTGAAGCTGCGGTCCTTCCCGGATCTTTGTCCGAGCTTACCATTACAGTTACGTTTACCTGCTAGATCTAGTTTGTAGCTGTGTAGTGAAAATACCACGTCAGTTGCTATTTTACGTGTATATTATACATTAGTATTTTGCGAAGGTGTAGTTCTTGCCGTTGAAGCTCACCCATTCATGCGTGACTGTAGCGCAAAGAAGTAATCAGTACAATTAGTAACCAGGTAATGATATCAAGTAGAGTAGTATATTAAATGTGTGAAAAAGGGTAGGAAGCCTTTCCTATTGAGGTTATGTGATACGTTAACACACTTTACTTAAGTGATGTCATTGATGGCTTAGGCATAGTTTTGTTTTATGGCGTCAACTTTATGTACGAATATTTCAGTACTGCATCGAAAGGTTAGATAAACTTACAGACACAATATATGATGATTTATATAAATATATTTTAAAATATTGAGAATCGAAACAAAAATAGCTACTGCGTGCTGTACTGCTGCAGTTTGTTTCTAGCTGGAGAATGATATCGGGGTAGGGCCATGCCCTCACAGAATATCAGCGTAAAATAGTATCATAATTCTGCTGTGTTTCGTCTGGTAAGTGTAGGGATATGGAATCCTTTATTACTGGTGACAAGGCATTCCTTCTTAGTCCTCAATGGTGACAACGGATCTGCATTTTTTTTTATGAATGTTTGCAGTCATATAATTATTAACATTTCTATTACTCACTCCAAGCTCAAATGCTTGTGCTAGGAGGAGATTTGCAACAATAGTGGAATGGCGGATTCGAACCTACGACCCAAAGCTTCGCAGACCGTACCCTAGCCATGTCACTGGTCGGTTCTCTCCAGTCCATACAGATAGAAGCGTCGCTGGAGTTTCTTGCGCCACTTCTTCTCCAGCGCCCACGCATTCCGAAGTGGTGGTACAGATAGCTAATAATCATAGCGAATTTAAGGAATCCGCTGTCAGAACCAACTGACCGAGCCGAGGTTCGGCCCTCTCGGGCAACCTCGAGTCAGACGATCTCGCGCAACAGGGTAACGGTCCAAGCCGAGGCTCCCTCGGGAGCCTTTGTGCTGGTTACATTTATATAGAAGTCTCGACTGAGTGCCATTAGCGCTCGGTCACCTCTTAACCCGGTAAAACTGTAAAAGCCCTCGGGCTAACAGTGGCCTTCAGCCCGAAAAAAAAAAAAAAAAAAAAAAAAAACCGTACCCTAATTCATTAGGTTATTGACGCTTCAATGATTCTTTGTCAAGGATGAATGAAGATGTCTGTAGGAATCACTCACCAACAGGCGAAACTGTAAAAGCTCTCGGGCTAACCATCAGACCGAAAAGAAAAGCTTAAATATCGGTCCTCGGCTTGAAATCGAACCTAGTACTGGCGACGCAGCAGCTAGGTACTCTAACCACTATACTACGCGGCACTAGTAATTTTGTATTTATTGTAATAATTAACACTTAACAGGTGGCCGAGCAATCTTTTTGTTCATATGTTAAATACAAAAAATTCCTCCTTTGCAGGTACATCAATTTGCAGTCGCCGTTGCTAAAATCACCAAAATAACATGAAACGGAGTAGCATCTTTCATCTGACATCAGAAAATGCGATTGAAAAGAGAATTAAAAGTATAATAAAGAACTAATTAAATTTTGAAATCTTTCAGTTGTACATATGTATATTATCAAATGTACAATTGTATACAAGTTTATGTTTTGTTTGTTTGTTTGTTTGACTTAAATGTACATATGTATGTCTGACCATAAAGCTCAATTTGCCGCTTGAAAACCTTTAAGTTTGCGAAACCGTGTACATGTTATTACGGGCGACTACACATTGACTCGTACACCCACCCGACACGTGAACTGTGGCTTTATTTGTATTGTGTGAAATAGAAGCGTAACGTCTTTTGTGCGGTCAGTGTATGAATTCGCGTACGGTACCGAGGTAGTCCATCATTCGTCAGGGGTGACTAAGCTTCAACTGTTTTTAATCTTTGTCCTCAAGTCCTCATTTACCATCTGGTGAATTGGCTGCTCGTTTATTCCCTCCCTCCCTCCCTCCCTTCCCCGCTAGTTTTATAAACAAAATTTAAAAACGAAAGGATTTTTTTATAACATTCAACCTTGACAAGGAATCATAATGCAGAAGCGTTGTCACCGCTCAGGACTGAGATGGAATGCCTCGTCACCAGTAATAAAGGATCCCTGCACTCACCAGATGCAACACAGCAGCGTCAGGCTACTATTTTATTCTCGCATTCTGCGAGGGCGTGGTCCTACTCCGGTCGTGCTGACCCATTAATTCTGCAGCTAAAAATAAACTGCACTGATGAATATACCGATAACCACTTGTTGATGACATCGGCTGCTATGGATATATAATAGTTCCGTGATTATTCGTGTTAGAAATGTAATGCACGTGTGTCAGGAAAGGGATACGATACACACACACACACACACACACACACATACACACACCGGAAAACAAAATGTATATGTGTAATATGTGTGTTGTACGTATATTTTCGCTTTGGCTGGGAATCGATTTCCTCTCGGAAGCCCAACGCGATTGACGTTGATGGTTTGACTTTTTAGATTACGTTATAATTTCCTATTCGTAGGATTAATAGGAAATTAATAACTAAATTCAATAGGAAGATATTATGTAGTTAAATTTAACATAAGATCTGTCAATCTATCGTTTGCTGGTTATCGTAATCTATGTTTACTTGACATTACAAATATAATAGAGAAAATTTAACAGCAAATAGTGTATGCTCATTAGTCGATATACTAACAAGTGGTCTTTGAATAAAACCAATTGCGGCACAATTTAGAGCTTTGAATTCATACTACTCATATAAAAATATTGAAGATTCTGGGAGAAAGTTGTTTATATATTTCCTAATTGAGAGATAGATTGAGCAGTGGTTATCTAGTCTCTAGAACTCATTATGGTTCTAGAAATGGTCCTATGTTGAAATAGCCAACTAGCTTGTACGTTGTGTGGACATTGATAATCTTGACATGTATGGGATTTTGGTTCTTATCAGAAGACTATTAACTGTGCGGAATATATGATGGTGGTAAAGATTCGCGTAATAAAATGAGCACTCGTTCGTACTTTTATACTCCAATGTAATGTCTGTGGAAGAGATTGCATTAGCTTAGAAGTTCCGGAGTCTCGCGACAAACAAATGATGATTTATCATATAAATCTAGAAACCAACACGTTGTCTATACCCCTTGGCTGGCAGTTGAATTCAGGACCCACGTATATCGTGGTGGGTAATCTGGTTCCGAGGCCATTTTATTGAGGCTTAATAAGCTCTAGTTAATAGTCTGTATTTCTGAAATAATTGTCCACGTGAGTGAAGCGCAGTTTCAACTTTACGACCTTCTTCACTTTTTGTTCTTTGAATAGGATATCTAGGAAATTTAAACACACACAATTTATAGACAACTACCTCGGATTTCGGTTCGATGGCCAAACGCATGGTTTTGTCGTGCTAGCACCAAATTAATTTTGAGTGCTGATTTACCACAGGTTTTGCAGTGAAGGAAAACTGTCTAAAAAAAAAAATTAACACATTTGAAGTCGCAGTGCCGTGTTGCGTATTATGCTCCAACATCTCTATGCCCAGCTGTGGGTTTCATATATGTAAGCTGTTACCTTACTTAAATATATATTGCATTAATTACCTTATAAGTATCTTAGAGCACGGTAAGATTAGGTAGTAGTAAAGTTATGCCGTAATATGAACTATCTGGAGTACGAATAGGTCACAGCGATAGGAATATGCTTTCCGAAATACCAGCGTAAGATAAATAATAGTGTTACTCTGTTTCGTCTGGTGAAAGAAAGACGAAGCAAGGAGAGGATGGAACATAATCATCAGATGGAACATAGTCCTCTGGGATGAAAACAAATCTGCATTATGATCCATATCAAGGTCAAATAGCGGTAATAGGCCGTAGACGTCAGGAGCTTTATTTAAACTAATATTTGTGAATTAAAAAAATAACGAATGGGGCTGGTCTTATAAAAAGAGATAGATTAAAAATGTGTCCGTTTGCTGAAAGTCTTCGTCTTTTAATTTGTTAGCTGGACATTGTATTAGTAATAAAACGTCTCTGTATCTGGAAATATTTAATATAGTAAAACAAAGTTTTATTATATTAAAAAAAATCTTAAGGAGCTTGCTAATATCTATAGTTCCATTGTACGGAACAAAAATTTAAGATGGTAAGTTTCGAAAAATTCAGTTATAGCGAGTAAAAACAAGTGAAAAAAAGTTTGGTCTCCGGTGCCCACCATCGACCCGGGGGCGTAGCACGGGGCGTCGCCGAGCACCTCCTGCCCACGACGTTGTGAGAACTTCTCCTGGCCGTCAGTAGCCCGTCGGCCGCGACGCAGTGAGCACGGCTGTCATGCCACGTGTGTTAGTGCTGTAGTGCAGTGGGGCAAAGGCCCAATCGTTCGAAAATAGAAAACGGAAAAATTGACCCCCAGATGGGAGTGTACGAGGAGAGGGGAGCGATGCACTGGGTAAGATATTTATAAAAGTTTTGTAATCGTAAAAAGTTTAAATTTTTTACCTATTCGAATGTATAGGCTTCCACAAAAACACGCTCGAGGAACGTTGTGAGTTATTTAAATTTACAGAGTACTTGAAGTCTTGCGAAAATAATAAGCAGCTTAAGCTCCTTCAAGTTATTTATATTTAACGTTTTACTCGTAATTGTAAATAAACAGCTTATTTCATGATATCTTAAGACCACTTTCAATTCTGATATTTCGGTAAATCAGTTGGTACTATTTTAAATATTTATCTAAGAGTGAAATGAATATAATATACTTTTCATAAGTTCGTACTATGTATGATTAATAATTAATGGCAAGATTACAGATACATAAAGTAATCTTATTAAAATATAGAAGAATATTTTAATAGATTAAGGATAAAAAATATCGAAAATTAGTTATTTTTCCTATTCGAATGTAAAGGCTTCTTCAAAAACGCCAACGTTTTTACGCCCCAGGAGCGTGAGTTATTTTAGATACAGAGTACTTGAAGTCTCCTATAATCCCTAATTCCCGCGAAAATAATAAATAGTTTTACCCGTAGTTATAAATAAACAGTTTCTTTCATGATATTTTAAGACCATTTTCAATTCTTTTTCGGTAAATTCGTTTGTTTTATTTTAAGTATTAATCTATGTATAAAATTAATGTAAAATACTTATTACAAGCTTGTACTTTGTATGATTATATGTAAAAGGTAAGATTACAGATACCTAGTAATGCAATTCCAATGTAGAAGAATATATTAATAGAAAATTATCCAAAATTAGTTATTTAAAGTTTAGAGAATAGAGAGAATTACCTATTTATACCAGTTCTGTAACATCTGAGCCGGTTAGAAGAAACACACAAATACAAGTAAAAAATTTAGTTAAATAAAAATCATCTTAATATATTAAACACGATAAATTATATTGATATATTTGAAGCAAAAGACTACTTATATGCAGGGGTAGATGCTTTCGCAAATTCAGCGTTGAAATCTTTTACAAGATAATCATGCCACGTAGAGAGCCTACTACGATTTATTTTTTTAATAAATCTCTTCCACAATACTATTACTTCATTTATTTAATTATATATAAAGTATTTAATACAAGTGGCTTTGTACACATTAAGTCAGACTTCTTGAATATGTTAATTTTTTTTATTATAAATCAATTTGGAGTTTAATGCAAGGTATAACGAGGTCGTAAGCCACATTGTTACAATAAACCCTTTTCATTTAATTTGTTTTAAGGGAGCATAGTTGTACATAGATGGGTGTTGTGTGTGAGCTTCTTGTGTGATATTTGGTGAGAGATGTTTTAAGCCTCTACACAAATTACTTTTACTATTAAATAGTACTTACACCATAGGAACCGTCCGTCCGTTTAATGAGTTAGGATAATCAGGCCTAAGATTATCCTAACTCATTATTTTACGTGGCTAATTATAAATTAATTGTTAAGAGTGCAACACTTGATTTTAATTGCCACCTTCCTTTCTACAAGGTCTTGACGGCGCGTGTATACGGTTACTTCATAAAATAGGTACAAAAATTACAAAGAATTATAAAAAAAAATATTACTACTACTACAATATTCTATTCACCTCAAACTCAAGATAAATTTTCATTTCTAGATATTGAGGAAATGAAATTAAGCAAATTAACAAAAAGGATAAAATAACTACGAATACTGTTCTAACATATTTTATGATCTTTGGCTTTAGTTCAATAATTACATGTGATTATATTTAATGAAAAATGTAATTTAGTAAATTTGATTTATATACAATACAAGCGATATAATATTTATATTTATATATATTATAATTTATATTTATATATAATTTAGCTTAGAAGAGAACTTTATTATGGTTATGTCGTTACAAATAAGAATAACGTCATTAAAAATACGTTAATATTTTTAATATCACCTACACTAACATGAAAGACCTGCTGTTATGGATCTAACCCTGAAATATTTCTTATAATATCCCTTGAACTTTCGTTCTTTTCGACTTGTTGTCAACTGCAAGTTGCTATGCATCATCTGCACAATATATTTATTTAATTATAATTTAATGAAATACAAAAATGAGTGAGTTATTTTTAGGAATACTTATTGTATATATTTATTTATATTTTATATTGTAACAATAATATAGTTCTTTCTTTAATGTTTCTTTTATAAATATCTTTCTATATAACTTTAAAATTGTACATCGATTGATGCACATACATTCCAAAAGAAATTAGATATTATTTATTCATTCGTTTAAAACTAGCAAGTTATACCTTATCGTAAAAGCTGGTTACTTGTTGATAGTATTTAAAAAGGAACACTATCTTTCACTGATTTGTTTTTGAAAATGTTTATTTTCCGACAGAATTTTCTCGCAATAACGTAGCTGAATCGACGTAAATCGTGTTTTGGTTTATTGAATCTATAAAAGGGATTAAATCCGCTATGATGTTTTGAACTTTTAGTCAATAACTTTAGTGAGTCAGCTGCAACAATTTTTAATGGGTTTACTGTGGTTTATGTTGAAAAAACTATTCGTGAAAACCAACAAATTACATTTACCAAATGCCGTAGCAGTATGTAATGCCGTAACTATTTTTTGGTATTCTTTTTATCAATTTATATTAAGTGTTTTCTGATTTTCACATTAAGTTATCAGATATTAGTCAATTAGTATGTATGATATATATGTATATGTAAAAATGTATAGTAAAATAATATAATAAATATATGTATATTATTTCTATTAACACGGTATTATTTAAATTAATGTGTTCTTTAAATAAAATAAGATTTTTCTTTCAATCACAATATGTTCTCTGCCCTAACCCAAGTCACCTAGGGAATGCCTTTTGCCATGAATTCCGCCTTTTTTTTTACTTATTAATGTATGTGTTATTTGTGCAAATAAAGAGTAAATGAATTGAGAGCTTGAACAAGAAATGGCTATTGGATCAGCATTTTAAACTATCATGCAAGGAAAATTTTGCCTCTTCATAAATAAGCGTCGGTTAAGATGGATGCCGCATAAACTTAACGTCGAGCAATTTGTTTTAGACAGATACGATGCCGGCGAGTAAAAGACGAAAACCATTTAGGTGACGAAATCGTTATATAAGTATGATTCTCTTGTAGTTATATAAGTATGATCCTGAAACAAAACGAGCGTTGACTCCAACATAATGTCACTGTGCACGAAGTACACAAGTAAGCGTGTCCCGAATGTGTTGTCAGCTTGATGTAGCAAGCGGCCGAAGTCAGGAATACGTCATCTCCTTTGGGTTCACGACAACGCTTACTTTTGCTATTATAATCCAAAAATATTACTAATATACTTATCTACTTATATAATAATATACCCTTATCCTACCTTGCCTGAGCTGCTGGTAACTTCGTGATTTCTGAGGAGTCATTGGTACTTTCTAATTGGTTTAAGCAAATGGAAAAATGTAAAATACATGTCCAAGATAAATTATTTGGAAAGATCGATAGGCATAGTATAAAATAAGAATAAAATAAGAATATTTTGGAAATTTCTTTTGGCATACAGTTAAAATGAGTTATTGACGGTTCATTTTAATATTGTCGCTTTCACAATATCAAATGACCGCATAACGTTCTATGAACGTTTAATTATATTTAAAGGAGTTAGTAATATAAAAGAATTTAATGAATTCATAAATGTAATGTTGCTATGAGTATAGGGCGGTATTATCTGAGCTAGATAACTCTTATTCTTATGTTTTACTTGTCAAGTCTTTTTCACATGTTAATTAACATGTGTGATACATTTAGATTTAAATTTAGATTGATAGCTGTGAAATTCCCATTAAGTTTTTAGCAAGTAGAGTCAATAAAATTTATATGTAATATCAATTGTAGCTATAATAAAAATGGATTTTTTTTAGAGACAACGATTCAATTAGTGCTTTTAGTTTATCGCAAGGTGATGAGCCTTCCGCTGACGGCAACGCGTGTAAATCTTCACTGCCACTACAAATAGAACCTTCTAACCATTTTTTGTTTTCGTTTTGAAGTTTATTTATTGCTATCACAAAGTAAATTCAAACGACGTTTTTAAACAGTAATATGTCTTATCTTTGTACAAATAAAAAATGTTTTCTCTTTGTGAAAGGAATCATTGTTGATTATATTTAAAATAGAACATTTAAAATGAAAATCTATTTCTCGCACATTTTACCTCTATTTCTTTTGAATATTCTGAAAACTATTGGAGTTCTTTAATAACTCCAATATCTCTCAGGTTATTCAGTAAATAAAGAAAGACGAGTACGTTGTATGGAAAACTAAACTTTTACTTTACCGATAAGCACGTACTAACTAGGCACTTAAAATTGAGTTTAAGAGCTTCCCGTTCATGCCCGTTCTTAGAAATCTCGCACCAAAAAAGTTTTTATATTTGTGCAAAAAGAATCAACGTTAATCAGCCTGGGTATTTCGATGAATCATATAGGCCTTATTACATAAAAAAAAATTGCACTATCGAAGATTTTGAATCCAAAGTTTTCTATCCAATCAAAGTTGTATTAGATTTATAAATGTATATATATATATATATTATCATATTTTAATAATCGTTTAAATATTGTGATTTAATTGCTGAAATACAATTCAGAACGTAGATAAAGATATAATACGGAATTTTCAAGATTAATTTATAAAAAAAATTAAGCTGCATTTGGTTTACTCATCGTATAGTGAGTAGACGTTTCAAGGTCAAATATGAAGCTAATCACATCAGATACGAGAACACGACCCAGTTCTGAGTCGCGGGTCAATGCAACGGGCATAGATCTTTAGGCTAAGGATTTCGCTTATCTAGATGGAAACCCGGAATGTTATGGTCTGAAGATCTTGTTTATTCCGTAACAGCGATTCTGTTTTCCGTTACATAACTGTTGGAGTTGCAAATACTTTTTAAGCCTATTTAGTACGTTAGACATCCATTTGCGCCATAACAATTTTATTTTAATGTAATGATTAAATATATATTGTATATTTTGTGCGCAATTGAAGTTTTGAAAAGAATTAATCTCGCATATTTCTTGTCGAAGGCAATTATAAAACTAAAACCTTACTTTAAGTTACGTTTTTGTCATACGGATTTTGCTATTAGTGAAAAGGGATTCACGCGATACGCATATGATAAAAAATGAAAATTTAACCTGTGCTCTTATTTTAAGAGCATTAATCTTCTGAATATTTCTTGAAATTTTACCAAATATTTTAGATACAGCAAGAAAATTAAAATCATTATCAATAGATATATTGGTGCAACATGTCACTGCCAAGAAGTTGGCAAGATATTCTGTCTTGCTACCACGTTAATTAATTGGCACGTTCGTGAAACTTGCAGGACACATGCTTGGTGTTTTATTGAAATGTATTAATTACGATTATTTGTCCCTTTAATACTAGAGTTATTGAATCAGTATCTAGACATTGCAAATCCACGTTTGCTGACGTCTTATTAAAGACTTAAAACTTTTATTATTTCTTGGTTTAATGATGTTTAATGATTTAACTTTTTAGTTATTTCATTTCTTTAGTCAGGCATTCATTACTTAGATATTGATTTCATTATTCTTTAACTGATACTAGTTCTTACGATTTTTTTTTTATTCATTTATAATTTATAACTAGTGGTCCAGGAAAGACTCCAATTTCAGGCGTCGACAGCTTAAGATTTCTGTCACTTTTCGCTCCATTTACCCGTAATGTAGAAGTTCAAGATTTTTTATACTACAGGTGTTATGTTAGCTTTAAGTTCTCTTGAAATTTCTTAAAAGCGAATTACATCACGCGTTTCGGCAATACTTAAAAAATAATAGGATCTTTTTGGGATCAACTGGGATGACCTGTTAGACAGATCGAAATATATATTCAAATAAATTTTAAATATAGCAAACAATTTTTTATATTATCTTAGAGTAGTAAGTAATTTCTAAAAGTAGGCCTATTTTAATTTTCCCAAATATCAACCATTTACATGTTTTTTTTTGATAAAAAATTACACCTCTTTTCTAAACCGGTTTTTGAGAATTTATAAACGTAAAGATATGACATATTTTAAAGCAGTGCATTTCCACACCTTACAGATGCATTTATTTCTATTTGAAAATTTCTGCTTCCGTCGGGGTCGCTCAGCTGGACGCCTTCTGGTTGGTTTTCTTGACCTTGACTTATTGACGGGCGCAGGCATTCGAGACCTAGGCTAGGAAGTTTAGTACCAAAAAATTACAGTTCTACATTTGATGATGATTCGCTTGCGGTGTACCCACGTGTTCTTGAGGAGCATCGGAAGTTAGTGCTAAAAATTGTGAATCTATCCACAAACAAGTGGCTTTGCATGACAAACCGGTCGGTTAGTTTCTTTAAAATTTAATACCCCTCTCTACATACTAATTTCCCTGCCAATATTTGTATACACATTATATTTAAGTCCAACCAAATACAGCTGCTACTATTATGAGCGGTGTATTGATAACCTTAGAAGACCAAACGGTGTGATCGTTTTATATAAATCTTTTAACTCTTAACTTTGTGCCTACCACTAAATTAGCGACTTCTTTACCTTTCATGTTCGTGCTTTTAATATGTTCAAGAAAAAAATATTTACATTTATTTCAAAACGTATCCGAATGCATATTTTTTAATTTAAGTATTTAAATACATTAAAACGCGTATATAATATTTAATGTTACTTAAAAAGGATTGATCTAAATCTTAAAGAATAGTAATGTTAAGAATACAAAGAATTCTTTATAAAAGTATAAAAAGCGTTACAAACTTAATTACCAAAAGTTATTAAATTTGATTATAATAGTAAAAATTTTAGAGGCGCCAACAAGGCGCTCTGTAGAGCCTATTAATAAAAGTTAAATTAACATATTCAAGCGGTTTCCGTTACTCTTCAATTATATCATAGATAATGAAATGTTCTAAGATCATTCTAGTTTAATGTAATACAAATGCATAATGCTTTCACATCGTCATCAACGCAACGGAGCCGTAAGTGCTGCATTTAAAATTAACTTTTTTGTATTTCGTGTACAACTGGACACATATTCTGAAATAATGGGATAATCAATAAATCTGAGGACTGTGGGCTAAACTTACCGTCATTTTAATAATTTGAAACTGGTAAGGTAATTTAAACGTGATTACAATAATGTCATTATTATAGCTACGGTAAGAAGTTAGTAAAATTCAAAAATTAATCCCGACCCCCGACTTTATCGTGATATATATATTTACTGTTATGGATGGAGTTCGATTAGGTCGAACTAAACTTATCTATGTTAGATTACAATACAACAATAACATTGAGTAATATACAAATAACATCGAAATACACAGAAGATCATTAATTATCGGATATTTATAACACGAATACGATTGGAGGTAAGAGTAGATAATTTAAACAAGAAAAAGTTTAATAATCTTATTGTAGTAAAACAGCGCTTACATATTTTATCTAATATACGAAAAAGTGTAAATAAGGGTCTCGGATACAAACTAAATTGAATATAATGATTATACTACAGGTTTTTGATTCTTAAGACATACATATTCGGCATACATAACCCAGCCAAGGCGGAAAATACAAGCAGTAGAAGTGCCAAGAATTAAAAACCAATAGCTTTGTGTTCCACAAATGACCCTCACACAGGCGACGCTATGACCGGCGATCGGGATTACGCTACGTGACCGTTAGCTTTCGGTATAGTAGAGTAAATACGATGTAAATCTTTATTAAATATTAAAAGAGTATAATAGAAAAGTTATGTTTTAACTTTTGGGTACATACCTCCTCTTTAGAGAACGTATTATGACAGTCAAAGTCAATGCGGTTTTATTGGTCAGTTTTTAATTAAAAAACCACTGTTTCTCTTAAAACTGACTCCTTAACTCGGCCGTCATGGAAATACTTATTCCGAAGAAAAAAAAACGACATAATAATCCTTTAATCTTTGAATCATAATCTCTGTTTTTCTGTTTTTGAAGTGGGAGGTCAATTTACTGACAATGAGGCATCCCAGCTGTGTTAAATCTTATGAGATAAGATTGCACCTACATCTCAGTTCCATATGGACAATGTATGTAGGTGTCATAAGCCACAGGGACCACTTGCCATCAGGTGACGGGTGCGTTTTTTTGTTATTCTGAATTTATAAAACGAGTATAACTTTGTCTACGTCTAGATTATCATCTTCTAAGCATAAGATGAATAAAATTTATGAATTCTGCAACAGCTTCAGCTTAAGCATAATCTATATGGTAGAACTACGCTGGATCTTGAAAGGGGTATGTATGCACATAGGCACCATATAATGGTGCCTGTGTACTTTCAAACCCCATAATACAAATGGCACTATAGGCATGTTTATAATGGTGCTTGCAGCACGAAAATTACATGTTTCAAAATTAATTTTATCCCCATTCAGTAATTGATTTCAACATCACTTCAATCGAATATATCTATGCATATAACAAAATCGTAAACAGACTTCCGTTTGTCCGTGCGTTTAAGTACGCTGATCTGCACACTTGCTGAACCAATTATAAAGTGATTTTCAGTGATGTATTGGTAACGTTTATTATTTAAATTAAATCTGTTGATAAATAAAAAGATTCGTCAATTTTAAAGGCCGTTTCACCTACGCCATTAAGTATATAAAATATTGGATTTTTTGTAGCAGTAATCAAAAACCAAAAATGCGAAAGTCTCAGTTATGGGTTAGGATTTCTTTTCAATAGTGGAAATTTGAGTTATGGGCGACCACGTTGCTCAAATGCGTGTGGACACTATCTACTATCAGAGGACTATTTACAAGCTAAACTGTTATCTTTTTTAACTCAATAAAGTTACGTAGAAGCTAGGAAATGTGTGTTGTGTAAATGGGTCCATTCAAATAAAATGAGAACTGGAATTTAGTTCCTGTTAAATAATTTTACTCAGGGTGCCGTATTTATCATCCGGTCATGTTACTTTTGCCACAAGAATTACTTAAATTTATGGGTTCACTTGTATCCTTCCTACCATAAAATGACACGGAAGTCTAGGAATGATTTTATAACAGTTTTAATTCTTTCAGCAACAGAGTGAACGGTATTTGCCTTCGGCGTACGAGGGAGGGGGCGATTTGTCGCCCGTAGCGCCCGCGGCGTCACCCGGCTCTCCTCGCGATTGCACGTCCTGTCGCAAGCGGGAGCCTCCAGATGATCCGCCAGCCCCTACGCCAGAGGACGCCTGCGCCGGGTGCGGCTCCAGAATAACAGACAGATATTATCTGCTGGCTTTAGAGAGACGCTGGCACACCCCCTGTCTCAGATGCTGCGAGTGCAAAATGCCCCTTGACTCGGAACAACGATGTTATGCTCGCGACAGCAATATATTTTGCAAGAATGATTATTTCAGGTAATTTTTTGTAATCGAATTCATAGATTAAGTATTATGTTTTTAATATTCTGTTATGATTTTATAGTAGAGCTGTGGTAGCTTAGCGTCTTTATTACCATATGCTCGGTGGCGGAAGGAATACATCGTGGAGATGTGGATGTCTAAGGAGTAAATAATAAATATTTAGAAGACATTTTAATTCGTCAAACCACGCACCATATACTCTACGGAGAGGAGTACTGTACCTCATATATATATATATATATATATATATATATATATATATATATATATGTACTACGACTTAAGACATCGTTGATATATGCTTTATAATGTTTCATCTTTTAAAATTCACAAATTTTACCTCTTTCCTCATTATCAATTTTCCTTCATCAATTGTTGTTGTTTCATTTTGTTTCATATTTGATACTTAAAAGTTTATTTATTTTCTAAAAAAAAAACAATTGTATTGTATTCTGAAAGAAATTATTTGCCTTTGACGGCTTCTTAAAAACTAAAGTGTTGCGTGACCAGAGAACGTTATAACGCCTGCTTTTTGTAATGTGTTCGTTAGTACAATTGTTTAAAATTAATTTTAATTGACGGTTTTAATGTAAATTTCAGTTATGTTATCGTCTTAAAAACATTGTAATATGTCAATTTTGAATCTGAGAAGATTCTTAGGGAATTCTAAGCTAAGTGCCGTCGTCGTATGTTTACCTATAGGGCAAAGAACAACGACTCTTTGTATGATGAAATCGTACGACAGTTTATGACAATTATTTTTCGTAGGTAGAATTGGTAACCACAATTTTATTATATGAACAGTAAAATCACAAACTAGCCTGGTAATTGGAAAGAACTTAAATATAATTTTGGTTCTATTTACTTTTGATAAATAAATCTGTGAACTCTATCTTCTTCATTGTCCATCTCTTGTTAAACGACGCATTACAAATAGTATTGGCACCCGCAGTAGCGGTCCGCAGAAATTTTGCAACATAATTATAATAGTAATTGCGTGGTTAATTCCTTCGTTATGAGTTTTTATTAACTTTTGCACATATCTGTGTCGTGTCCTTCATCGATCGTAATAACTGTTTTATGATATAATACATAAGTCTATTTTAGCCCACGACCTTTCTGTTAATAAATATTATAAAGAACTTTGATTTAATATAATATGCTTCGGATTGAATAGAAATTTAACAAAAAATTTATTTCTTTTATCATATTTTTTAATAAGTGTTAGCTTATTTTCTTTAAATAGATATTATAAAACGCTAATAGGCTTAAATGTGAAAAGAATTAAAAGAAAAGAGGAATATAAATAATATTATTTATTTATAGAAATTTTACAAACTGAACGACTTTACATTTTTTTGTAAAGCCAGTTTGTTATGAAATACTCTTTTACTTTCCAGCGTTGCGTGTAAAATGCAGTGCTGAATAACATACTATTATTTTTATTAACACTTCATCTATTAGTTTGATTTAAATGTATCATTTGCTTATTGAAGAATTAAATTTGATTAAATATAAAAAATAAATAAAAGTCCACCGAGTAGATTTCGACCAAGGCGATATCTTTTGGTTAATACCAGATGACATCAATAACGCAGGATGTGTTATAGTTTTGTAAACATTTGTGCAAACACAGAAGCGCTCACTCACCATGACCTTCCCTAGTTTAATTTAATTCAAGATCGGGGGAAGTTTCACATGACACTCAAACTCGAAACTGTGATACAAAATATTTTCCCTCGACTACGATATCGAACCCTGACCACACGAGGGCTGTCAAGTATATAATGAATATGTTCACCGTGCCGATTATCAACCACGATGATAATTATTAGCTCTTATTTAATAATGTAATGTACTTAAAATTTTATTTCCTTCACAATAGAAATTTAAATTTAATTTTTACTTGTTAAGTAATAAAAAATAATTGTTAGAAATATAGAGGTATCACAATACTATCGTAACTGTAGCTAGAATTTATTTGTTGCACATTAATGCTAGGTTAAAAAGAGCTCCCTCTCTCTTTTAACATCATTATAACATACTGAATGCTTCTGTTTCACATAGTTCGATTACGACGGTGATATTAATATAAAAGCCTTAATGATTAGTGGCCACCAAAACGTTGCTGGAAACGAAATTGGAATCTGCTATTCAATTCATCTATCTAAAATCTTTTCACTAGAATTTGCAGTTGCGGGCGGCGGTAGAAAAAAGGAGGCGGTCAGGAGACTTTGTTTTATTCATTAATTTTCAATATGTTTATGTCCGAGAATTAAATTAAATATTAAAAAAATATAATAATCTGAGATGATAGTAAAGTAAAGGAAAAAACGGGAGCGATATGCAACACCTCGTCATGAGAACAATCCGTAGATGCACGCGTTCGAATAGACACAGTGTAAAAGCAAGCATTTTAAATGGTCAATCATACCATCTGGGTTAGTAAATTGCAATTTTTCGATTAAGATTACTTCAGTATTCACTTTGAAAGGTGAAATTCTGGATGAAGTTGACGATATATGCCATCTGGGAGTACACTTTTAAAAAAACTTAATTTTGGACACACGAAATAGCACTCAAGGCAACGCGCTTACTTGGATTTGTATTAAGAGAATGTAAGAGTATTAAAAAGCCGGCTGTCAAGATTATTATGTACAACTCACTAATTGGTAGCCACCTAGATTATTATATAGTTCATTAGTAAAATATTACATCTCGTAATGTATCTCACTTGAAAATCATAGAAAGATATTAGATGTTTTTTTTCAAGAAATTAGTTACTGGTAAACTTGATTGTCTTGAATTGTTATATAAAGTGTAATTTAATACCTTTATTAATTAGACCAAAAGCTAATAATGATAATTTGTCTTAGTTTTTCGTTTATGTTTTATAATATTGTTCTTTTTTCTTTTTTAATTTTTTTTGTGTATTTTCCTTTAAGTATGAGATAATTAGTTAAATTAAAATTAATTAGTAATATATATTAAGTACTGTACTTTGAAACATTTTCATTGTACTCATTGTTGAAAAACCAAATAAAGTAAATAAATAAACAGCAACTAATTTCGAGTCTTGAGATGACACAATGTTGCTTACTTCTGAAATCCCGACTATCCAGGTTTATCAGGCGCAGATTTATCTGCTGTCGTGAATCGATTTAACTGTATTGATTTGCAGTGTTTAGCAATTACAAGAGTCAGGAGTACAAGTACAATTATTTATATTATTGTGTAAATTATACCCTGTCTCAACATTTTAGTTATCTGTTCTCTGACGTCGTCCCTATGTACATATAATATATGAGCATATATACGGATAACTGTTTACTAATATTATTAGAAAACGTTAATGTCTCCGTCTACGTTAGCACGCTCCTCGGGGTTCTTAAGCGCGATACAACTTCTTTCGCACACTACGATGGTTTTACACTACGCATGCACTCAAAGTTACATGGTTTCGTTTGAAGGGTCCTATCTAAAGAAAATATTACGTCAAGTTGTGTATGGTTTGTGATTTCTAAAAATCCTCAAGTATTCTATAGACAGTAGTTATACAGTGACTAATTATGCAGTTACATAGTAAAATAACCTGTTGGTTAATAATAGCATCACCGTCTGGCAAATTAATAGAAATTTTAATTACTTCAGATAATTGCCGGAATAATGTCTTCGTACTAGTTAACGTTACGCCAATTGTATGTACATGTTAATATGATTCGTCGAGTTAAATGTAATGAGTAGTTTGTCCTTTAAGTCAATTCGCGCTTCCCAATTTTCTAGCAGGTCAAGTCTGATAAGATCATCAAAATAATCATGGAACTTGTAAATGTATAATTTAATATTCTCAGACTCTTGAAATTCTGGAAACAAGGAATATCAATGGAATATTTATAACTTATTGTCGCCGCGTATTCGTTTGTTACTTCATATGGATCGAAATTTAATGGAATATTTGAATAAAAGTTTTTAACGGATTCAGAGGAAATAAACGACAGATTTGCGCTGGTGTCTATTAATATTTTTAAAGGTGGGTGTAATATTTTAATATAAGGAAGTAATCGTTGAGCAAATTTTATTTACGCGAATCTAAAATAATAAAATCCTTCAGCACAGTTGGTAGACGGTTGGGGCGTGTCAGAGTACCCTGAAGGGCTCCCCACATTCGTTAACTCATAACGCGTTTCAATTGCGGAGTAGGGCATGTCGGTATTGCAACATTCCGGTTCGGCATAATAATATTCGCTAGGATAGAAGTCGGGATAATAAGTATCGTAATGAGAGTCATAGTTATCGCATTCGTTCAGATCAATCTGTCTAGTTTTAAAACAGTTTGAATTTGGAATCTTGTTATAATACTATATATAATCCGGAATATTGTTATACTTGCGCAAATCTTGACCATTTGGTTGGTTGCAGGCCTTTCTTTGGTAACATAATGGCTTGTAGCTTACCACTGCTTAGGGCCTTGATCTCGAGACGTACTTTGAGGAGCTAGTTGAATTTATCTTGATATGGGTATGTATGCACATAGGCACCATATAATGGTGCCTGTGTACCTCAAACCCATAATACAAATGGCACTATAGGCATGTTTATAATGGTGCTTGCAGCACGAAAATTACATGTTTCAAAATTAATTTTATCCCCATTCAGTAATTGATTTCAACATCACTTCAATCGAATATATCTATGCATATAACAAAATCGTAAACAGACTTCCGTTTGTCCGTGCGTTTAAGTACGCTGATCTGCACACTTGCTGAACCAATTATAAAGTGATTTTCAGTGATGTATTGGTAACGTTTATTATTTAAATTAAATCTGTTGATAAATAAAAAGATTCGTCAATTTTAAAGGCCGTTTCACCTACGCGATTAAGTATATAAAATATTGGATTTTTTGTAGCAGTAATCAAAAACCAAAAATGCGAAAGTCTCAGTTATGGGTTAGGATTTCTTTTCAATAGTGGAAATTTGAGTTATGGGCGACCACGTTGCTCAAATGCGTGTGGACACTATCTACTATCAGAGGACTATTTACAAGCTAAACTGTTATCTTTTTAACTCAAGAAAGTTACGTAGAAGCTAGGAAATGTGTGTTGTGTAAATGGGTCCATTCAAATAAAATGAGAACTGGAATTTAGTTCCTGTTAAATAATTTTACTCAGGGTGCCGTATTTATCATCCAGTCATGTTACTTTTGCCACAAGAATGACTTAAATTTATGGGTTCACTGGTATCCTTCCTACCATAAAATGACACGGAAGTCTAGGAATGATTTTATAACAGTTTTAATTCTTTCAGCAACAGAGTGAACGGTATTTGCCTTCGGCGTACGAGGGAGGGGCGATTTGTCGCCCGTAGCGCCCGCGGCGTCACCCAGCTCTCCTCGCGATTGCACGTCCTGTCGCAAGCGGGAGCCTCAGATGATCCGCCAGCCCTACGCCAGAGGACGCCTGCGCCGGTTGCGGCTCCAGAATAACAGACAGATATTATCTGCTGGCTTTAGAGACGCTGGCACACCCCTGTCTCAGATGCTGCGAGTGCAAGATGCCCCTTGACTCGGAACAACGATGTTATGCTCGCGACAGCAATATATTTTGCAAGAATGATTATTTCAGGTAATTTTTTGTAATCGAATTCATAGATTAAGTATTATGTTTTTAATATTCTGTTATGATTTTATAGTAGAGCTGTGGTAGCTTAGCGTCTTTATTACCATATGCTCGGTGGCGGAAGGAATACATCGTGGAGATGTGGATGTCTAAGGAGTAAATAATAAATATTTAGAAGACATTTTAATTCGTCAAACCACGCACCATATACTCTACGGAGAGGAGTACTGTACCTCATATATATATATATATATATATATATATATATACATATATATATATTTATATATATATATATATATATATATATGTACTACGACTTAAGACATCGTTGATATATGCTTTATAATGTTTCATCTTTTAAAATTCACAAATTTTACCTCTTTCCTCATTATCAATTTTCCTTCATCAATTGTAAAATGTTTCATTTTTTTTCATATTTGATACTTAAAAGTTTATTTATTTTCTAAAAAAAAAACAATTGTATTGTATTCTGAAAGAAATTATTTGCCTTTGACGGCTTCTTAAAAACTAAAGTGTTGCGTGACCAGAGAACGTTATAACGCCTGCTTTTTGTAATGTGTTCGTTAGTACAATTGTTTAAAATTAATTTTAATTGACGGTTTTAATGTAAATTTCAGTTATGTTATCGTCTTAAAAACATTGTAATATGTCAATTTTGAATCTGAGAAGATTCTTAGGGAATTCTAAGCTAAGTGCCGTCGTCGTATGTTTACCTATAGGGCAAAGAACAACGACTCTTTGTATGATGAAATCGTACGACAGTTTATGACAATTATTTTTCGTAGGTAGAATTGGTAACCACAATTTTATTATATGAACAGTAAAATCACAAACTAGCCTGGTAATTGGAAAGAACTTAAATATAATTTTGGTTCTATTTACTTTTTGATAAATAAATCTGTGAACTCTATCTTCTTCATTGTCCATCTCTTGTTAAACGACGCATTACAAATAGTATTGGCACCCGCAGTAGCGGTCCGCAGAAATTTTGCAACATAATTATAATAGTAATTGCGTGGTTAATTCCTTCGTTATGAGTTTTTATTAACTTTTGCACATATCTGTGTCGTGTCCTTCATCGATCGTAATAACTGTTTTATGATATAATACATAAGTCTATTTTAGCCCACGACCTTTCTGTTAATAAATATTATAAAGAACTTTGATTTAATATAATATGCTTCGGATTGAATAGAAATTTAACAAAAACTTTATTTCTTTTATCATATTTTTTAATAAGTGTTAGCTTATTTTCTTTAAATAGATATTATAAAACGCTAATAGGCTTAAATGTGAAAAGAATTAAAAGAAAAGAGGAATATAAATAATATTATTTATTTATAGAAATTTTACAAACTGAACGACTTTACATTTTTTTGTAAAGCCAGTTTGTTATGAAATACTCTTTTACTTTCCAGCGTTGCGTGTAAAATGCAGTGCTGAATAACATACTATTATTTTTATTAACACTTCATCTATTAGTTTGATTTAAATGTATCATTTGCTTATTGAAGAATTAAATTTGATTAAATATAAAAAATAAATAAAAGTCCACCGAGTAGATTTCCACCAAGGCGATATCTTTTGGTTAATACCAGATGACATCAATAGCGCAGGATATGTTATAGTTTTGTAAACATTTGTGCAAACACAGAAGCGCTCACTCACCATGACCTTCCCTAGTTTAATTTAATTCAAGATCGGGGGAAGTTTCACATGACACTCAAACTCGAAACTGTGATACAAAATATTTTCCCTCGACTACGAATTGAACCCTGACCACACGAGGGCTGTCAAGTATATAATGAATATGTTCACCGTGCCGATTATCAACCACGATGATAATTATTAGCTCTTATTTAATAATGTAATGTACTTAAAATTTTATTTCCTTCACAATAGAAATTTAAATTTAATTTTTACTTGTTAAGCCATGAGTAATAAAAAATAATTGTTGGAAATATAGAGGTATCACAATACTATCGTAACTGTAGCTAGAATTTATTTGTTGCACATTAATGTTAGGTTAAAAAGAGCTCCCTCTCTCTTTTAACATCATTATAACATACTGAATGCTTCTGTTTCACATAGTTCGATTACGACGGTGATATTAATATAAAGGCCTTAATGATTAGTGGCCACCAAAACGTTGCTGGAAACGAAATTGGAATCTGCTATTCAATTCATCTATCTAAAATCTTTTCACTAGAATTTGCAGTTGCGGGCGGCGGTAGAAAAAAGGAGGCGGTCAGGAGACTTTGTTTTATTCATTAATTTTCAATATGTTTATGTCCGAGAATTAAATTAAATATTAAAAAAATATAATAATCTGAGATGATAGTAAAGTTAAGGTAAAAACGGGAGCGATATGCAACACCTCGTCATGAGAACAATCCGTAGATGCACGCGTTCGAATAGACACAGTGTAAAAGCAAGCATTTTACATGGTCATCTGGGTTAGTAAATTGCAATTTTTCGATTAAGATTACTTCAGTATTCACTTTGAAAGGTGAAATTCTGGATGAAGTTGACGATATATGCCATGTGGGAGTACACTTTTAAAAAAACTTAATTTTGGACACACGAAATAGCACTCAAGGCAACGCGCTTACTTGGATTTGTATTAAGAGAATGTAAGAGTATTAAAAAGCCGGCTGTCAAGATTATTATGTACAACTCACTAATTGGTAGCCACCTAGATTATTATATAGTTCATTAGTAAAATATTACATCTCGTAAATGTATCTCACTTGAAAATCATAGAAAGATATTAGATGTTTTTTTTCAAGAAATTAGTTACTGGTAAACTTGATTGTCTTGAATTGTTATATAAAGTGTAATTTAATACCTTTATTAATTGCCTCAAAGACCAAAAGCTAATAATGATAATTTATCTTAGTTTTTCGTTTATGTTTTATAATATTGTTCTTTTTTCTTTTTTAATTTTTTTTGTGTATTTTCCTTTAAGTATGAGATAATTAGTTAAATTTAAATTAATTAGTAATATATATTAAGTACTGTACTTTGAAACATTTTCATTGTACTCATTGTTGAAAAACCAAATAAAGTAAATAAATAAACAGCAACTAATTTCGAGTCTTGAGATGACACAATGTTGCTTACTTCTGAAATCCCGACTATCCAGGTTTATCAGGCGCAGATTTATCTGCTGTCGTGAATCGATTTAACTGTATTGATTTGCAGCGTTTAGCAATTACAAGAGTTAGGAGTACAAGTACAATTATTTATATTATTGTGTAAATTATACCCTGTCTCAACATTTTAGTTATCTGTTCTCTGACGTCGTCCCTATGTACATATAATATATGAGCATATATACGGATAACTGTTTACTAATATTATTAGAAAACGTTAATGTCTCCGTCTACGTTAGCACGCTCCTCGGGGTTCTTAAGCGCGATAAAACTTCTTTCGCACACTACGA
This sequence comes from Teinopalpus imperialis, assembly GCA_029286865.1. Classification (NCBI taxonomy): domain Eukaryota; kingdom Metazoa; phylum Arthropoda; class Insecta; order Lepidoptera; family Papilionidae; genus Teinopalpus; species Teinopalpus imperialis. Next base: position 5,657,123 of record JAGSMU010000007.1, read on the forward strand.
TGGTTTTACACTACGCATGCACTCAAAGTTACATGGTTTCGTTTGAAGGGTCCTATCCAAAGAAAATATTACGTCAAGTTGTGTATGGTTTGTGATTTCTAAAAATCCTCAAGTATTCTATAGATAGTAGTTATACAGTGACTAATTATGCAGTTACATAGTAAAATAACCTGTTGGTTAATAATAGCATCACCGTCTGGCAAATTAATAGAAATTTTAATTACTTCAGATAATTGCCGGAATAATGTCTTCGTACTAGTTAACGTTACGCCAATTGTATGTACATGTTAATATGATTCGTCGAGTTACATGTAATGAGTAGTTTGTCCTTAAGTCAATTCGCGCTTCCCAATTTTCTAGCAGGTCAAGTCTGATAAGATCATCAAAATAATCATGGAACTTGTAAATGTATAATTTAATATTCTCAGACTCTTGAAATTCTGGAAACAAGGAATATCAATGGAATATTTATAACTTATTGTCGCCGCGTATTCGTTTGTTACTTCATATGGATCGAAATTTAATGGAATATTTGAATAAAAGTTTTTAACGGATTCAGAGGAAATAAACGACAGATTTGCGCTGGTGTCTATTAATATTTTTAAAGGTGGGTGTAATATTTTAATATAAGGAAGTAATCGTTGAGCAAATTTTATTTACGCGAATCTAAAATAATAAAAATCCCTTCAGCACAGTTGGTAGACGGTTGGGGCGTGTCAGAGTACCCTGAAGGGCTCCCCACATTCGTTAACTCATAACGCGTTTCAATTGCGTAGTAGGGCATGTCGGTATTGCAACATTCCGGTTCGGCATAATAATATTCGCTAGGATAGAAGTCGGGATAATAAGTATCGTAATGAGAGTCATAGTTATCGCATTCGTTCAGATCAATCTGTCTAGTTTTAAAACAGTTTGAATTTGGAATCTTGTTATAATACTATATATAATCCGGAATATTGTTATACTTGCGCAAATCTTGACCATTTGGTTGGTTGCAGGCCTTTCTTTGGTAACATAATGGCTTGTAGCTTACCACTGCTTAGGGCCTTCATCTCGAGACGTACTTTGAGGAGCTAGTTGAATTTATCTTGATATGGGTTGTAATTCGGGGGCGATGGCCAAAACATATGTGCGCTTTGGTACGTCGGTACAGCGGGGGTTTTATGGCTGAAAATTAGGCTTTTACATTTATGGTGATGTGTTGCCTTTGATTTTGAATTGGTGTTGCACAGCAAAATTGAATGGTTTAAAGCCGTTTTGCTTATTAGGGGCCAGTAGAGTAATTGTATATATAGTAATTGCACACTACTCCGAGACTGACTCGGTACGATTTTGAAGATACATAACGTTCAAATCTTCCTGTACGAATTCTAGTGCCTTTTCAACACTATCAGGACGCATGCATCTTATGCGAGAGCCTAAGGGCTCTTTTAAACCTCACACAAATGCCTGCATTATTAATTTCTTATGAAGGGTACGTTTAGCTTCGATCGTTGTATCGACGGTCGAGTGTAAGGTCACGTAAGTTATGATAGTGCTGGACAAGTTAAAACATTGGTCATAAAGTCTTGTGACGAACTATTTCCCTGTGTGGAATAAAAAGCGGTCTTTGAAAAATATTATTTAGTGCGTTTTTAATGTTATCCCAATTTTCAGAAACACCGATCGAATTAATTATACGTGTGGCTGGCCTAGTAATTTTATTTAAAATTCCATTTAACATAAAGTTTTGCTAGCTAATGTATATTCCCATACAACTTGATCGTACAAATGAATAAATGTAGACAAGATGTGCAAGATCCAGCCAAACTCGGGTGCTAGGTAATGCTTTACAAATATTGTCGACGCTAACTATCGGGTCCACCGTGGAATTATCTGTACTATCTAAGTCTACTCTATTGCATTTCTATGACTATCTAATTCGAGCCTACGAGCTACTCTGTCAATCGCAGGTCCTTTAGGAGTAGATTTCTTACGATATTTTTTTTTGTAAAGTATTAATCTACAGGAAATATTGAAAACCATACACTGAAACGATTTTTGAGTACTGTTACATCAACTGCATACTGGTTCTTCTCAGATCGATGCCATCACGCTTGGTGGAGGTAGCGAATAGTTTTCGATGCAAGAAATCCCTTTTTAGCTACCTCGAGACGTCTCGAATATCCTACTGACTGCACAAATTATACATAATTATATAATAAATAAATATATTTTCTTTAATATATTTATTAGATAAAAGTTAAAATTTCAACTGTAGCTAACTAATATCTCTTATCGGATCGAATATTCTGATCGATGCTTGATATAGAATGAATAAATATGAAAGAAAAAAAAATATTAACGATTCTCTTTTACGGTAAACAGAGGTATCGGTTGACAATGCTTCCTTGACCGTAGCTTGCATGTGAACTTTTTTACGCAGGTTCAGCAAAACCTTACTCGTGGGATTTGTCGCTATATTACGAAGACTACACTGATTAACTTACATTTTTGTATGGGAATGGATACATAACAAGCGTCAAAACATTTTGTTCATTTGTCTTAAAGTAAGTTCTTGATTTGCTGCGGCTGGCAAGGTAAGGCATCTTCCATTGAAGGGATGTTAGGTATATGTCTTTATGCCATTCCTCAAAGAGTTGATTTAAGGTCGTTGTAGCGGTATTTTATATACATCTTAAACAGCAGGTTACTTTACTTAACAGTTTACTTCACCAGCGAATGGGTGGCAAATTAGCATACTTCTGTTAATCAAATGGAGCTATTTTCTCGGACTATCATGATGATTTAAAACCAGTGCCCCACCAAACCATAAATAAAAAAGCCAAAATAGTCAAATGCTCATGAGCGTATGTCGCTAACGGTAGCCTCTTAATCCGATTTTGTACTTGACACTCAATTTACAAACTGATTTGTGTAGTCGTTGCAGAAAAACTATATAATGTGTAATTATACATAACCAATTACTTCTAATAATAAAAATCAATATTTCGACATACAATAGATATCACATTATAAATATCTCGTTATAAGTACGCAAACAATAAACACACAAGAAAAATAAAGCAAATATTTGAACAAATAGAAACATTCGATAAATCAATAGAAACGTAATATGAAGTTGGCAAGATTGTGTTTGGTATTTGGAAAACATATTAGTATAACTAATATGTTTAATTTTAATTATTTATAATACTATAAATAAATTTTTAAGTGATAGTTATAAGACAAGGCCACACATACACAGAATACCCACGTAAGTGACTTAGCGCTGCTGAGTTATCTGTTGAGTAAATTAAACCGGAAATCTTATTACTGGTGCCGTTTTGTGTTTCTAAGGGGTTGAAGATAATAATATTAAAGTAGCTGTGAGTAGATGTGGTAGTCCCTTGGTTTTAACACGTTATTTTTACTTACTAAGAATACACCATTGCCACACCTGTTAACGGAAAAACTGTAAGCATATCTTATATAAAATGTCGCCTCGTAATTCGCATTTAAACTTCGTAACTGTACTTAGGTACTTTATATGCGTAGGCTAGTCTAGGGTTGCGCTATTCCGAGAATATTCCGAAGAAGTAGAAATAGGTATTAGTATAGTATTCTTTTTTATAAAAGACGAAAGTTTATTATAAATTAAAATAATAATTATAGACATTTTATATGTCATATACTCGTAGTAAAAGGTAATTGGTTTCGGTTAGAAGTTGGCTGGTGGTAAAAGCGTTAACTGTGACCTTCTTAAAATTTTACTTAAAATATATATAGAGAAAAGACTTGCATAAAATATGTTTTAATCCCTATTTGTAGGGCTTGTCTAATGGGCAATTAATTCATTATTTATAAATATTATCATGTCAACACTCAATTTATCTATCATACAATTATTACTAAACATGAGTTTACACAACAATTGTAGGGTATCTTCATAAGCTTATACTTGCTGGTTACAACTAGATTTTTCGCAGTTTTTAAAGTGTAGATGGACGCTACATCAAGTAAGATGGTTAATCTCAACATGTTCTCTATGTATGCGATTAACTCGTAACTTTTGTCGACTATAATAGTGTTGGAATCGGCGCATCATTTAAAATATATATATATATATATATATATATATATATATGTATATATATATATATGTACATATATATATACATATATATATATATATACATGTATATAATAAATTTATTTTTTATTATATAACAATATAATACTTGCTCGATATAAAACGGATAAATATTTTGCTCACATTAACCGGATTTGTTGTCTTGGGATATTAATGGTTATTGCCGTCTATTTTTTGAATACTTTATTTGTTGATCGGCAATCGGATTCCGCCATATGCTAGTACGCTTTATGCAAAATTCAGTTGCTAGTAAAGAGGCGTTCCATTAGTCTTCATGAGTGACATTGAACGTTTGTTTTGACTTATTGTATACTTTTAAAATTGATGTATTTCTCTATGTGCATTGTAATTACTAAAAAGAACTGTGCTGTAGCTTTCTCACGTGCACGAATACAGTTTCTCGTATGACTTTACAATCAATACCTAATATACTATTTATAGTTAGAACATGTGCCATGTGATTGCATATGTGTTGTTTAAGTTACGGTCTTATAACGGTGCGCTCTATGTTAGATGTAGGCAGTAACCCTAGCTTGCTTAGATAACTAAGATTTCGGCGCCGGCCACGTCACGCCGGCCGTCACCCATCTGTGCTGCTATCTGATGTACGTTTTACAGCCCACCCCGGTCACAACTCACTTAGTATTATCGCCGCGTCCAACATGGACACGTCCTCATCTCAATGGCACATCTCCACGGGACGTCGAAGCTAGGAAACGTGTGTGTGTTAGAAGCGGAGGCGTATCTGATAGTTTTTGTAATAATATAATAATTTGATACTAAAATGTTATGGAGTAACTTATTTCAACAAGGGCCTAAATTGCTTCCTCTTGTTTAAAAATAATAATTTAATATTATTGAATTACAATATCACAACTGATTTCATAATGTCTTTAGTTAAATTAGATATATTAGCTGTGTTTTTAAAATAGTAAGGCCACTGTAATGATTTTAAAAGTACATTTATGATAAAAGTTAATAAATATATTATACTCATAATAGTAATATGTGTATTAAGGTAATTCCAAATAATTATTTTATTGTTCGGTTTGTTCGGATTGTGAATTTAAAAAATTGTGTATTATTCTTGATAATATATTCGATGGATTAATATTACTACGTGTAAAATGTTCAACAACATGAACTGTATGGTGCATGTTGTTGAACATAAATACAATTATTAAAGATGAAAACGTTATTATATTATAACAGTTTTCAAAGAAAGTAACTTGGACCAACATGGCAGTAATAGCTAAGTTTTTTATTTATTCTCCCCATATATTTAGTTTTAATTGTTGGCTTTTTCGTCGATATGTCATATTGAAATGATAACAAATTCTAGTAGTATGAATTTAATAAGAGAGAAAATGTAAAATTGTATTTATAATGATCTCCCTGATAACATATTTCTGATAGGGCTCAGGTTATCGAACTTAAAGTTTGTATATTTATTAGATGGGTTAGCGCGTGGACATAACAAAACAGATAAACAGTTTACGAAAAGAAAAAAGAAACAATTATTCATTTCATTACGCATTTGTGAGTTCGTAATAATGTTTCTTTTTTAAAAATTAATGTTTTTTTTACTTAAATATATTTATTTCAGTTAAATAGGTATTACTATAAATAAAAAAAAACCAAATATTTCAAATGCTCAGCTGCTAATTTATGGTCTATTTGTGCCGTCTATCGTTATATTAATATCCATTTTTATCGGGAATATAAAAAGTAGCTTATTCATGGCAAAAAGTTATAACAGGAAATACAGTTATATACAGGACAAAAGTTATAACAGGTTCGCTTATTTATTACGAACACACGTTTACTTTATACCAGTATACCATATATTTAACGATATCTTTATTGACATTCGTGTTATTTATTATTTTATTATGTTTCCATTGTTGCTTAAAAGTGCTGCCGCTATACGAGTATATATCAATATGTTGACATTACAGATTTTTTTATATTAATTATTGGTCTTCTAATGTGGCGGTCTTAATGTTATGTAACTTAGATATTTTCAATAGTGGAACACGCCATATTCAACTTTCAGCGTTCGACAAATGGCGGAATAATAATAATCTCTGACAACCATCGAACTGAATCAGTAATAGAATAATCTCCAACAATCATCGAACGTAAATATAGGATTGGTGACAATGACATGAGTGTGAGACATCCAACACCGTGATGCCAATTCACTTGCCTTGAATGGCGGTAACGAGCACATAATCCAATGGCATTAAAGTTAAGTATGAGCCAAAAGGTAGTAGGAATCCTCGGGCGTGTTAAAGCTTCTGTAAACTGAAGGTGCACGCCTAACTAACCTAACCTAACATTTGTGAGTGTATACCCCGGTAATCCCGGGTTAACAATGTAGAGTTACGGGAGTTGCCTTAGCCCGGTTTTTTTTTTTTTATAAAATAATACTAGCAATGCTATAAACATTACTTATATCCGGAATATTACAACAACAGTGCTGATACTTGATGTATGAGCACTGTTGTTACTGAGCACTGCTGTTGCAAAGAGGCATCCGTGTTTCGTAGTGTTCAGGAGTTTCGTAGGAAATCCGAAGCCTCTCCCAGTGCTATAGTTACACTGCAATTTGTTTTTAGCTGCAGAATGAATGGGACAACTCGACCGGGGAAGGACCACGCCCTCACCATACCAGCTTGAAATAGCAGCATAATGCTGATGTGTTTCGTCTGGTGAGTGTAGGGATTGGGAGACCTCTATTACTGATGACGAGGCATTCCATCTCAGTCAACAAGGTTGACAACGCATCTGCATCATGATACCTTGTCAAGGATGAATGTAGATGTCATGGACCGCAGGAATCACTTGCCATCATGTGAACTGTGTGCTCGTTTATTACTTTCAACTTAAAAAAAAAGAAAACCAACGCACTGAGGCTGCCCATAGAGGGATCATTAGTGGCTACCGGAGACGAGGAATCTTGTAGATTTTCCCGCCGATGCCATGTATAAACAAATATATATGTTCTTGTATAAAAAAACATGATAATGTATATATTTTTTTGTTTTCATTGAATTCATGACAATTATACTATTACAACGTTATGAACTTTTTTGTTACATTCACTTATTTTATTAGTTATTATATAAACTTAGCTATTATATACACATCTTGCAAATAATTATCTAAGCAACTTAAAGTACCTTTAGCTATACAAAAAATAAAAGTTTTAATTAGTTAATATATGATAATGATTATATCCTTGACCTCGACTAACATCAACTTGTAAACGTATAGTATTAAATAAGGGAAATAATATTATGTTAAATCATCTATACATGAATTATAACAACTGAACCCCATACTAGGCCAATGGTCGTCCTATTACAATTGCTTTGTTAACATAAATGTAATGTATTAAATAAAATTACCAAAAAGCGATAAGTCATTAACAAAAATATGGTATGTTTCAAATTTAACTCGAAACATTAATATGCTATTCTTACAGTAATTAATGATTCCTATAATCTAAACAGTGGTAGAGCTACACTGCATTTTGTTTATAACTTCAGAATGAATGGGTCATCTCGACCGGGATAGGACCACTTCCTCACATAATACCCGCGTGAAATAGCAGCATAATGTGTTCCGTCTGGTGAGTGTAGGGATCAGGAGACTTTTTTTTTAATTACTGGTGCCGAGGCATTCCATTGCAGTCATTAAGGGTTACAACTCATCTGCATTATGATTCCGTGTCAAGAATGAAAGTAGTTGTCTTGGGCCGCAGGAATCACTTACCATCAGGTTCACCTGACGAGCACACTTGTTACTGTCAATGCAATATAATAATATAATATAATAATAATAATATAAAATAAATGAATATAATAATAATTTGATAACAAATGTCTAGTAATTCATAATTGACACATGTAAATGATAACAAGAAAAGCTATATCGTAGGCATTTAATTTAAAGTTAAAATTTGTTTGTTTAGTTTGAGCAAATTCTTGAATTGATGAAATTACAATATCTAATGCAGGTTGGATATGTTTATTCAATAAGCTGCTACTGAGCTTCTAAATCACGAAACCAAGTTCTAAAACACTGAATGATGATTATCCGTCCTTGTCAAATTAGCCTAATTTAAATGTATGATGTAATGTTTATTTAATAATATACACTATCGTTTTCTCTTAATATCGAAGAGTATGTAATGTCACTTACAACGTGAGTACGTTTCTCAATACATGTGACCGTTCAATGATCAGTTGACATCGCGTCGCATGATAGTGCAGTTTAAAGTCCACGGATATTAAAATAACCAACTTCAATATTCGAAATAACATTACATTGTCTCTTTGTTACGGTACGTTATAATTTATATGTGCTATAATCTATAAAACGTAAGTTATTATTACTTTAATACGAATATGGCGATAATCGAGTACACAGTTTATTTTATGGCACTCGTATATGAATCTTTCGGCCCACGAATCTGTTTATTTTAGGTTAACAAACAAGTACTACTATATTACAATATGTATATAGCGGTATTTGTTTCAATCCAATCTGTAATATACTATATAACATAAAAAATATTACAGATGGCATTGTTAACACTGATTAGTGCTCCTGGTTTTTTTTCACTCCCCATGCCGAACATTGCAGTGGCGAACAAGTTTCTAACGCCAGTTTTGATGTTCAATTCAGCCATTATGTAATGTTCGAGTCTTTCCCGGTTGAGACGATCAATTCATACTACAGTTTCCAGTCGTAGCGGACCAATTATTCTGTTATAATACAAATAACTGTATTTCGCGGCATATTATATCAAATTAAAAAATAACGGGTCGCAGTTCATACTAAAACCTAATAACTACGTATCTGAACCGCTGCCTACGGTGTAATGTCGGTGCCCACACAAAAGGTCGCTTTGCGAAGTAAATAAATCCGTTACATACTTTGACTTTATAGCCAAGTAGAAATAATTCGCCTTCAAGACCTCAAATAAGTGGCTTTCAAACGCCTTACTTATTGTTAGAAATAAAAATATGTTAGCGGTACATACATATGTAAGTATTCTTAAATAAAAATGATGTAATATTTTATTGAAAAATGATTGATGTTAAGTTGTACATTCCTTCAATATTTTATTATGAAGTATCGACTCATTCATGCTGTAGTTACGAGTAAAAAAATTGTTGAATGTAGGGATCTGGCTGCTTCGTTAAAGGTACCGCCGGTAATTCATCTCAGTTCTTAGAGGTGGGTATTTTGGATATTTGTTCATGATGGATGTTATGTTAATGGGCTGCAATCATCACTGCCAGATAAACTATGTGCAAGTTTGTCACCGTTAGATTCATAAAAAAAATTATATAAATTTATTTCTGATTTTCTGAGCATATAACATATTGTATCAATGCAACCTGTCATTATTAAATAATCTAGGTTGGTAGAAGATCATAGGCTTATAAAGTCACTAGACTAGCTAGAGCGTTGATGTTATAACTTTCCATCTTGAAGTGAAGTCGATACCTGCCAGTAGTAATATACTAAAATGCATACTTAATATGGAGGCAGCTGGCTTCTTGGAATTTGCTTTTATTGTTAATGCTGTAATACATCTTTGTTCACATCATTGATGTCATGTAGAAATCAACCATTTAATTATCTCTGACTGATCATAGCATTTGTCATAATGAAACCAACATTTAAAATATGAAAAAACCATAAATAAAACTAACAACTGAATTCTCGAAACCATTGCCTGACTGACGAATGGACCTTGACCTATTCACAACAATAAAGTGTTGAATATACCGGTTAATTAACAATACGCCATGTCGTGAAAAAATAAATTGAGAAAAGAATCTCTTGTAGCACGAATAGTCGATCGGGGGTGGACTACGCTTTCACAGAATACAGGCGTAAGATATTTTAATAGCTTACCACTACTGAGTTTCATCTAGTGATTGAAAGAACCGGAAACCTGGTATCAAGGTATTCCATTTTTAACAGACTATCTGAATTATGATTCCTTGTCGGGGATGAACGTGGCTCATTATAGGTAACCACTACTAACTATCGGTTAAACTCTGCCGACGCTTAATTTCAAAAACAAAATGTATTTTATGAATGAACGCCTTACTAAGTATCATTATTATTAATCAGTCCAGGTCCATTGCAAAACGTAGACAAAGTGAATAAGTGACAGTAATACGTTATTAAAGTTGTATTTATATTAAAGTAGGTACGGATCGTGTATTACATATAATCATAAATGCAGATATGTAATTTTCAAAGTAAGAAAATGTAAGTAAAGATCAGAGTAACCGTAATACTCAAGATAAACATTCACATAATCACGACTGTGCACCAAGACATTGAAATTATATCAAATTCCATACGCACCACGTCGTTGCGCCGGGTAATTTATTCAATCATCGAATAGATACTGTCTGTAGGGCATCGGTTGACTTTATCTCGGCGTTCTTTACCTTTTAAATAACATTATCAGCTCCCAAACCGGGCAGAATACAAGAAACAATAAACGTACCTCGTAAACGTGCGTTATGTGGACATAAATCAAATCCGACCCTGGCTACGAGACACTTGTTAAATTGCTCATAAAAGTCTTCAACGCAACGAATACGCGTATATTAGAGTAGGTTTATAGCATCTCGTAGTCAGGCGTCGGGTCTTTTGATAGCTTCGCCTGTACTCCACAATAATTAACATTGTTGGGCTTTTTTAAACAATTTGATTTTTTTGTAAAATTTTAGCTAAAGTTATAATAAAACAAAAATAAAAATATAATAAAAACAACATCAAAAATAAAGTGGCTAAGAACAAAGATTTGTGAAGATATATTTGCAAAGAAGTAATATTACTATTTATATATACTTACCATAGCCCAAGTTTTACACCATTATTAAATGGTTATTTTTTTAAATTAAAATGAAGAAGGGTCTTTTAGTATTATTCGCGAAATACCTAAGATTTATTTTCGAATTTACTAAGGTAAAGGTTTTTCGGTTTCCAGTGTGAAATTGACCCTTTGAATTAGTACTTTCCCACTTATTACTTAGTTTCCCATGGGGTTGTGGTGGTGACGAGAATATATACATTTTACAAATATATCTTCGAAGGCCTTTGGATCCTGCCAATCTTCACTGCCGTGTTATTATATTTTTTATTGAAAACAGGCGTACATCAATTAATCGTAAAGTTTAATTTAAACTGGACAGTAATTACTAACTATCAAATTTTTGAGACAATCAAATAAAACATATTGTACATAGAGCATAAAGACTTGATAACAGGATCAGGTCGTGTGTGGAATACAGTTGACGCGGCGTCAAGCTGGGCATTGTTTATACCCTGTCATTGTGTTGTTGAATGTGTGCGAAATGCTATATTTTCGGGCTTATTGTTGTTATGCGGGTGTTGTGTTCTGCCCCAAATGTAATGCGGAAACTGGCATTTAAAAGGTGAGAAATGGACTAACTGAACGTTGCTCAACTGTCTTCCAAACAATTCATATGGATGTAATTTTGTTAACCGAAGTTAATTATAGTCGAGTGTAAAGTGTAGAATTGATATTCTAAGCATTTGAGTTAGGCGATGGTATTATACTTTAATGCTCAACTTCTGTGGGCTTTATAACTATGTTCTATAGTAATTGATTATTTTAATTATTTTTTTAAATCTATTATACGATTTCTGATAAATGATTTTACTCTTCTTAAGTTACTATCGCAGATAGCCTTTAAAGGCTAGTTGGTAAAGTCGTTTAAACAATTCGTTAACTGGGCCAATGGACATAAAATACACATTTTTTAATAAACAAGATTCCTTGCACATGCATGGTGGTTATTTTATTTTACAAGGAAGATTTCGAATGGTTAATACCTTACCACTTGGCATTAAAATATTTTTAAAAGAAATGGTAGTACTTTTTTTTTTTAAATCTAATGTATAGTTGAAGTCGATTATTAAAATATGCCATCTATTACATATTCTTGTAGATAAATGTTAATTACCATCTACACTGTATCTTTTATTGCTTTCTCCCGTGGAGCTTTATCTGTCATTTCAGATCTCAAATCTGTTTACGTACAAAATTCATATTTATTTTTAATGGAATTTAGTCCTCTTAGCATGGGAATAGAGTGCTGCGTCACCGCATGCAAAAGAATTTTAGTTCTAAGATATAACATTGCCGTTTCGTTATAACTTTTTCTGTTGAGTTTCTCAACAATTTTTATTTCGTCATATTTGGTTAAAGTAATGTACATTTTTTATTTGATATTTTTTTAATTACCTTAACTTACTATCATATTTAAGCGAAGTTTTAAGGCGGTAAAGCTTAGTTACTAGTATGTTGGACTCATGACGAGAATTTGATCTGCTTGCTGGTATTACTGAGATTTAATTTTTTCATAATTTGCTTGCAAATAATTCTATTGAACATAGGAGACGCACGTACCTACAAATCCGAGCAAAGTTTAGTACTATTATATTTAAGCTTTTATCCAAACATGCTATGTAAGGAAAATATAATTAGTAATTACCGACTAACCTGCACAAACAAAAACATGTACACATACATGTTAAGGGGTAATCGATCTGATAGGCAACTGTTCGTATGAAAACTCTGACATCAGTTTCTTCATCAGACCGTATCATCAATATGCAGCAAATCTTTTCTTGCTATCGAGTTATAGAAAGACCACCTTAAAGTATCGCCACAGAGTGAAATTTCTCTTATCATTAGCGAACTGTTATGAGAATTTACATTAGTTCACTACTAACAAAAGTTATTTTCCCGTCGGTAGCTCGCGTGACGTCACGGCTCGTGCTTTTGCGCAAAGTCTGACGGATTATACGATTAAACTCTTGCGGATCACGCGAGCGTTAATTATTTTTTTGGTCAAGTGGAAGGTCATTCCATTATGACCACTAAGATGAAGACCACCCGCTATATGCTATAAAATCGTAGATATTACTAATTATTTATATTTGCTATATTATAGATTAATTTTGTAAGAGTTTATTATTAATTATTTCAGTTGACAAAATTATATTTTGATTGTAATATAACCTAAAGCGTGGATTGATCCGGGTTACATAGTTGCCTATCACCTAATAAATATACGCCGAGAGATAAGCTGTACACACAGACCTACGCACTGCATCAACGCGTGATTGTACTCATTAAATGATTGCACCATTTACATAAGTCTTCAAGTGATAATAATATGTGTATCCATGTAAATAAGAGTTATTTTAAATCAGCATTGGTTGAATGAGTTATTTAATAGATAGCATAAATTATTTTCTTAAGTTACTTTAATTAAAAAACACTTTACGAATGAAATTATTTTACCTTTAGAAAGCTAAGAAGATAGTTTAAATTGAAAATATATTGTCTATTATTTTATATAGTGTCTTCAAATCTAATATTAGTAAATTTAAATAGGTATGTGGCATTTTGAAATAAAAATAAATGAAAATTATAATGATTCAAATACTATATAGTAAATTCTAGCGTATCTTCGTTTATACCTGGGCATAATATGTAAGAGCAAAAATGAATAATTAAATGCTTGATCGCTTAAAGACTAAAACCAACAGATAAACGTCTTGTCGCCTGTCAAAATCAAGATCTCAGTACATCTTAAGCACCGCCGTTGTCTGTATATATTCATCACTTATAATCCATTGCCTAAGTGTGTTATCCAGCCCGCGATCGCGCCAGTCGGCACAACAAGTTCATTCTTACGAATGATCGCTATCGTATGTGGGACCGTCCGTGCATTGTCTACCAGTTCTCACTGAGGTGCTGGGCTGATGGCCACTAACCGAAATATATTCTAATTCTGCTATATAGCGCTACATTACGTGTCCTATGCGGCCGTTCATAACGGACCGTTCTCGACCTTCACATATAACATTCACACAGTATACTTTGACTTTTTTACTCAAATTAGACTAAAGTAAAAATGCACAGCTTAAGATGAAAAGTAAAAGACTGTTATAACTAAACTTAGCATAAAAAAAGATAAATGCAATAAAGATGAATATACTCGAATGTTGTATATTTGATAATAGCGAACATGATTATATTAAAAAAAACATTTAAGATGTAATGAATTCGCATTAAATTTTTGTATTTGTTGTAATCAAAGAACAGCTTTGATAAAATAAATGTTTTCATTCCTGCAGTTTTAAAATTTTGTAAGGAATTTTACTGATATTTTCTTTGAAATTTTGTTTATAACATTGGTTCAGTGTTACCGTTTTAATGTCGCCAAACGTCGCCAAGTCTGAGGCTGTTATTAGGAAGGACCTTATTGCGTTTGCAAAATTGCGTAGTGCAAGTGCACTTGGGGATATTCCGAGCGTTCAGTATTGGCCCAGAACAGCGCACGAGTTCAACTATAAACATAAACAGTGTTGTCACGCGTTGAACAGACGGAGTTATCGATATCGCGTCCGGGTCAGCCAGGCCTAGTACGGTTAGATATGGGGCAAAGAATACCTATTTTATCTCGTCGTTCGCTATAAGGCGTCGCTCGACTGCGTTGCAATGTATGTACCTATGTGCAATGCTCCAGCCAGATGCTCCCTATAATGCTAGCAATTCGTGTCTACGATTATGTAGTTTGTATTATTTGTTCCCACGATTACCTTATTATAAACCTATATATTTTTTAAATGTATTTCAAAGACAAAGAAGGTTAGCATAATAAAGAAAGTACAGACATTGAAAACTAACTAACATCAGGACATGAATGCAGCGTAAGTACGTAGGAGCGGTTACAGTACTCCGTAAATGTTGATTCATTTTGCATTCTTTTTAATTTAAATATTTATTAATCACAGTAACCATAGTAACTGATAAAGAGAATTCATTGTTTTTAATTTGGACATGATTGTGAAAGCAGATTAATAATACTTTTCATAGATCGCTTTAAAAAAATCGCTTTACAATAAATGATTCATTACATAACTTTAAAGTTATTTTCATCTAATAATTGCAGAGTGGAAAATTGTATATATATTTGCGTTACATACATTTATTTTCATAATTTGTCGATATAAATGGGTTTCTTGTGACAAATGACTATGTTATAAAGTTGTGTTTGATCTTTGAAGAGATATATTTTCCAGCTCGTTTAAGTTCTGTTTGTTTTGATGACAAATCTATTTTTTTTAAATACAGGAAAAGGCGGAATCTGCTTCTTTTGTGTTAGTCATTAATAGACAAACTTTCGAACCCGTAGCACGTACAACAATGCTGTATAAAATTTGATTATGGGCAGTATCAATGTTTATATATCTGTTCACCTCGCACTTGATTAGTATAATATTCTTATTATTTATTTTACTTAATAGAGTTGGCACAAAACAACTGCAATAATAATAATATTTTATAATTGTAAGATGACGTAAGTACAAGTTTGTTGTACCTCTGAAGCTTGTCCTAGTGTAAACTGTGTTTCAAGCTTGAGCCTCTTCCCAATTAATGCTAATAGTTACAAAAAATATGATCTTTGTTCATCACTTTTTTCGCATCATTACTTTCGGTACAGCTCGTTGACTACGTTCCAGTTTCTTGAGGTAAGACTTGGCTGCACCCCACACACAAATACAAAATGAAATTATTCTTTCACGAAGTGCCGTGTAGATTATTTTAAGTAAAGTTTTTTCAACCACATCGCGCAAATTCTTAAAGTCGTAAATCATTTTTCTTGTTCTGTTTACAATTGCTAAAATGTGGGGACCCCAGTTAAGTCTTTCAACCAGTACAATACCAAGATCTTTAATATTGCTTACACGTGACAATGTTGCACAACGACAGCCAGATGTAATAGTACTATTCGTGTTGCATGGGTCTGTAGGCTATCTTCCATCCAGGTACAAACCTTCTTTAGATCATTTTGTATTAGCTTGGATGTAATGTTCCAGGATGGCACTTCAAAGAGAAGTACAGTGTCATTGGCGAACATTACAGTATCTGTAGTTTTGCTATTGAGAGCATCCAGCTGGTCAGTATATACCACAAATATATACAAATATATAATACGTTGTTCCTAAGGCGCTTCCCTGGGGCATACCATAGGAGCAATCTTTGTTGTTACTTAACGGTTAGATAGGAGCGAAACCGTCCCAGTAGTAAATCTCTAATACTCGTACTTTCTAGTCTGAATTGCAACAAAGTGTTAAAGGTCAGGAAATACTCCGATTTATTTCTCAAATGAAAATATCATTATTTCAATCAAACTTATTATACTGAATTTTATTAATTTATTTTTCATTGTTTTCAAATGAAAATAAAAAAAAGTATATTTCATTAGGTCAAATGTCATATATTTTCGAGTCTAAAAAAAAAACGTTATATTTGGAAATTTAATCAATTCTAAAATGTATTTGTTTACATCAAAATATTTGGGTTTACATAAACATTTGACCTATATAGTCGGCTGACGCAGATGTGTATAGCGGAAGCAAAACTTTTTATTGCTGATACAAATAGCGAACCCTTATTTCGATGCAACGAGGGTCGTAAATATGAGCACACAAATTGTACGCTGTGGGGATTTGTTGACAAATGAATGATGACAATTATATTGTGTGGTTGAATCCATTGTTCAATTGACGTCTCTATTTTGTTGTTCCCCGCATTTGTGGTCTTTCACTAAAATTTTTTCGCGCCGTATTCTCCCTGCCTATTATTATTCATAGTAGTTTGAATATTCTCGTAGATAACATCGCTTACGAGTATCACTCAGTAAAACAAAGATGTGAATAATGATAATTAGCAGTAAATAGGTGAAAACGGCCTCGAGTTATTGTTATGTAATATGTTATAACTCTTTTTTTTATACGATTCAACACTGGCCAGGTTACTGTATTAAAATTTAAATACTAAGTTTATTTTAAAAACACATGTTGTAGAAATTGTTGATAAGACAACCGAACTGATTAACTATAGAACGTAGTTTTTAATTCGTTTTCAAGGGTATTGTTGCAAAGTAGTAGTCGCCACAATGCATTTGACTAGCAAAATAATGCGATTTACCGCCTCACAAACCATAAATACCCATACGTTTGTGGAACTATCAGGTTCATCGTAGCGTGCAACGTGTTCGCATCACTATTATTTTAAATTTGTTTCTACTCGCCTTTATTACACTGAAGAAGAGTCGCTATTCATAGGGATCCAGTTATATTTTTTTAAAACGAATGTAGCAGTTGGCCGAAGTCTTTTAAAAGGGTAAAAAGCTCTTGACTGCATATATGTAAACAAATGAAATGAGTAGTTTTATTAACGTTTTTTCGAGAAGCTTTGAATAGTTTCGCGTGCGTAACGCCAAAGATAAGTTGTTGTGGCACCGAATGAGTACTGTTGTTTTTTTGGTATTGTGGGGATTTTTGTTGAATTGTGTTTATTGTAGCTTATGTAAATAATAAAACTTATTGATTAGGAGTTATTTTCTTAAAATTATTCATTTTGTATTTGATATAACATTGTAATAATGTATACATTCGAATATAGAACATAAGAATTTCATGTACACATAAACAAGTAATAAAAAATAAAATAATAAATAGGAAATGGATCAAAAATTTTATCATTAGTGGCAACTACCATTGTAGTTGATTGACATCATGCGGTATTAAAAATTGAAAGGAATATTACTTGAGTAATTTTTTATTAGTTCTATTACATAAAATATTTATCCTGGAATTGAACTATTTACGATTTATAGTAAATATGTTTTTTTACGCTAACAAATATCCAATAAACGGATAACTTTCAACTATAATTTGATATTTCGAGATCGACGATTCTCAACTAATATTTTTACTTTAGAATAAAATACCAAGAAAAAAAAAACTTATCTTAACATCAATAATGACTTCGTTCTTACTCCGACGCCAAGCTGTTTAATGAGTGAAAAATGTATTAAAAAAATTATAATATTGCCTTCATTCTATCTGTAGATGAAATGATAAGACAAGCCGCGGGAGATTGGTGGCGTTTATGAATAAATAATATGCGCGGTAACAAAATATGAGGTAGGTAAAACTACCGAATTCCCATAGTCGTGTTTCCCATTTCACGTGTGAATCGGAGTTGAAACGACAACTCGCAGGCCCACGGAGGCGTCACGCTGACTGCCATTGTAAGGTCCCAGTTTGCAACCTCCATTGTTAGATGGTTGAGCCCCAGGGTCTGGGTTCCTGCCGGGTGTATATTTGCAAACACGGTGCGCGCCCCCCCGCAGCGAAGTACCCCTCATGGTTTGATATCGCAATTTGTTACGAATTTAGTAATACGATACTCGGGTGAGCTTACTTTATTTTTAATCTTTTCACGTTAGCACTTCCGCGACATGATGGGTGTTATTTATAAACTTGTAGAATCAATATGGGTAACATTTTAATATTACATTTATTTGTTTAATAACACTGTACTATACAAATGACTAATGTATTTATAATAAATACTTGAATAGTTAAAGTGAAATTAAATTATTTTCTGCTATGTTTGCAATTCAAATTTATACTAACATAAACTAGCTACTATCGGCCTAAATTAAAGTTTAGTATATGTGTGTTTCGTTTGTCATCTACCTCGATAAAATGTATAGACAAAGGAATAAGTCTTTCATTAAAATCACGATAAACCGCCAGAAGCCGTTTAATGACGAATACAGAAATATAAAAACTTAAATTATTTATTTTATATTTACGTATTAGTCAAAATTTATGTTTTTCGGAGGATATTAGGGATAAATGAAAAACGCTCCTGTATTTATCTGAATCAAGTTCTAAATCACTATCCAGATTACACTTTAATATTAATAGTTATAGGTAAAATAAATAAATGCATTTCATCGTTTATATATGATCGCTTCTAGCCAGTAATTCTTATTTCAAATTATAAATTAAAAAAGTATTTTATTGGTTCAAACCTGCGTTAGAAATAAATACGGATAAGAATTTCAACATCATCAAAGCAACATTGTAATAAAAATGTAAAACGGTAGGAAACAAACACACATACAAAAATGCATTTAGATAAAATTGATGGGTACTGTAAAATACGAATGACAAATCCCGTCGTTTTACATAAGTTTTTAATTCGGCTTGGTTTACGATCGTCAGCGGCTTCTTTAGCTTCAGTACGTCAAGAGCAAATCAGACAGGATTGTGGAGGTTTATTACACTTTCTTCCAACTTTAGTTTTGATGAATCTAAGGCACAGATAAGAGCAATTTACACAATTAGAATGTTTTAAATGCATCAGAGGAACTCCAAGAACTTCTTGAGTAACCCAACCTGTACATTCCTACCGCTGATTTCAATTAACACTCATAAATGACACTCAATTTTAATATGTTTACTCCGAGCCCCGGTAAGATGTAATAAACATAAAGTTAAGTATTATTACGCCTACATATACTTTATCGGTTGTGTAATGTCTTTGGTTTGACGATGGCCAGGAATTAAAATATTTGATTTTCAATTCTAAAATAAAATAGTTTTACTGCCATTCTGAGTGTGGAAACAATAGAATTCTGCTGTTTTCATTTGGACAAGATTTTTTAATTTTTACTTATTTAAAATGCGCATATCGAAGTTAATTATAATTGTTTAAAGCATCCCTATCGCTCAACCTCCAGCTTCTGTATTTCTCTAAAATATACAGTGTAACTATAGTTTGTATTTATTTATTAATGTTGCATGATACAGCACATGTTCGACCTGTTTGTGATCATAACGTTTCCCTGGTCAATAACAGCAACTTCTAATAGTAGTACCAGATATTCTCAAGTGCGTAGGAAACACTAGTATTGTAAATATTTGTAATAAACACTATTTACTCGTTGTCACCTTCCCTTATCTGATTTGATTGAAGTAGGTTTTGGGTGTACAGTATTAGCTTTAAGTATTTACTAGTCACAGGAAACAGTCCAGTCGAGAGTCAGGTCCATAGTATAGAATTTTTATTATCTGTGCCTATGGTTGAGCTAGTTCACTATACGAAACAGCTGCATTACGCCATTATACTACATTCCAGCTAATGGTAATGTCATTTCATCTTAACGTATTATGTATTCAAGAACACAATTATTGTTTTGCTATTGCTACGTTACCTATAGTTATATATATATATATATATATATATATATATATATATATATATATATATATAGCTATATGATACTTGATGGCGTCTGAATAAAACCTGTAAAACATAAAAACGATGCTATCACTGTCAGCTCTCGTGGTATTAAGCTTAATTATTGAAAGCATGTATTTACTTACCCTAATCGAGCCAAGCTATTTAACCTGAAACTGCTCCTAAAGTTCTTTAAAACTTTTTTATATTCTATACTTAAAAGCTATCAGATAGTGTCAAAAGTAACTAGTAACATCAACATCGGGAGCAGTCGATAATATTTTATTTCGATATCGGTAACACAACATATGTACATCTATATTGACGCCGTCTGATAATTTTTGGACAAGTGATAGTGGTAAAGCGTATATTCGATTAGGGATGAATGCTCCATCACTCTGTGTTAAGTGCTGATATGCAATTGAATTGGGTTGTAACTTAGATATTTTTTTCGTCGTTACGTGATGTCTGATCGTTATTATAGTCTCATCTGAGTAACTATCCGAATTATTATAGTTCAAATTCCAATTCTGAATTGTTCCTTCAAAATTCTAATGTTGTTATCTCAAATTTTATTATAGATTTTTATTAGGAAAGAAAGTTTAGTAATCATAATAACAGTAGTATTGAGTTCATATTAACAAGTACAATCTATGGTAACGTAAATGTTACATAGGTATGGTAGGTATAAATAAATAAATACAAAAATTACAGGCAACGTACATAGAAGTTTTGTTGTTCTTTTTGGGCCTAATTAAGTCTATTTAAGTTTGTAAATTACATGGGTTTTAAAAAAAAATACTAGCTTTTTGTAGTGCGGATGGCTAATGTATGTCCGAGGACTTGCATTACGGCTTTATCTCGTTGAGCTAGTACTTAAGGTGCACAACCGAAACCTTTAATAGTTAATCACAAGTTCATGAATTCCAGAGAGGGAACCTCGGTTTGGGACCGTGCTGGAATGTTACGATTCAAGGGTGCTCGAGAGTCAAATCTCGGTTAACCCCTACTCTGGAATGTTTGATTGAATGAAGTTGGCGCTGGAGAAATGGCGCATGAAATTCCAGCCAAGCTTCTGTTTGTGATTAGGGAAAATCGACCGAGCTATCGGTATATATAAAAGTTATTACGAATTGTTACGTTTGCCATTTCCGCCGACACGAGCAGAATGTTGGTATTATATTACGGCGTGTGTTGTGACGGACTATGGATATGGTAATCGCGTCGTCTGGATCGTAAATGAAATAGCTGGGTCTCCATTTGACGTGAGTGAACTGTAGAATTGGAATGAGATTGTAATGGTGGTAAGTACCGAGATTTGAAGTGCGAAACGGCAGAGTCGGAATATAAGCCGGAAGCCGTCTTCAGACACTTCTATGGTGGGAAGCTTTAAATAGATAAAGATATTATTATTATATAGATACCGTGGAATTAAACAATTATGAATGACCTGGAGTCCGTGTATGGGAGGCAGGGAGGTATGCGGGTATCTTTATCACGCTTTATAGAGGGTAACCTTATTTTAAGCGATATTTTAAATGAGACATGAATGACCAAGGATTAAGGTCGCCTAGATCCTTATCAGGGCTTCGCCTGTTAGTTATCAGTATAGGTACAGGTAAGCATTTGGAGCCTGACATATTTCCCTTTACACTTAGCTTAGCGTTAGCAATTTATAGGCATAGATAACATTTTATGTATTTTTTGCGATTTCATTAAATGTTAAGCGTTGTTGATTTTCCGAGCCATTAGAGCCGGTCGAACAAAACAACTAATACAGGCATGCAAAAAAATGTTGCCGTTACATAAACGATGATGTAAACTGCATGTACGCTAGGGAGGATTACAATTACATTTGTTTGTAAGGCAATTTAAATTTATGGGTACCTTAACCGTCTCGTATACGCTGTATTCTTAAGTTTTTTTTAAATAATTTATAATACTATCAAGTAGTCTATAGCTACAATCTATTCTAATTGATACGATTTGTATTGCATCGCGCATAAGCACGTTTACATTGCACAGGTAACTCCTGACAATAATAGTCATTAACTATTTGCTGAACTGTAACTCCTCTAACGCAGATTTAGTATACATCAGGTAAGTAAAGCCTCAATACACAATAATTAAGATCAGAGTCATGCCATAAGAAATTAAATACACAAAATTATTTATTAATATTTTCATCAATTATTATTATTAATTATTAATTATATATTTATAAATTATATCATTTATTCTTTATTATAGGTATTACATACTTTGATACGTACATACATATATACTTTTCTATTCGTCTAAACAGCTTGAATAGTACCAAGGACCATACTTCTTTAGACACCTCAGAAATCTCAGTTATAAGAATCTAGGGTATTTTCTTTGCTTTCAAACTACTTGTATTTAAATTTTTTGCAAAGAAGTACAAATCACAAGCTAGGTTAAGCTAAGTCAGGGAAATATGGCGGGAGATGTAGAATGGGTTCGTTTTTTTGAATTAAAAAGGTTTGTAATGTGTTATCGTGGTGGCCTTGGGTAACTCGCCATACTGAGATGATACCACTTTTGTGGCACAAACAGCAACTACTTGTTTCCGTGTGGCTTCGTTTGGAGTTTATGCATTCCATTGGAGTTTATTTACCAACTATCGACTGTCACTTAATTTAGTATCATTCTTATATTACCATGTTTCGTCATCGAATTTGTCTACCACAAATTTGCACCAACCCACGCGACGTTCTCATTGCTTAGGTATCGTAATGTTTGTGCGGCATCCACCGCAACACTTATGGTAGGACAATTGTCTATGAACTGTATTGTGCTGATGATCCAATACTCAGTTCTCGCTCAAATATCTAATCATCATATATAATTCGTCAGTTCTTACGAATAGTTCTATTCGACAGCTTGAGCATTATGTTTAGTGCCGTCATTTGATGGTCGACCTCTTCTCGCCTTATCTTCTTAGTTTCCTCGTCCTCATATAAATTCAGCAAACCAGTACATAATTATAAGTAACAGCTCACCAAAAATTGTGGCTCAAGGTTCAAAACAATCTTTTATATAGCATTTCATAGTAAAAATAAATCATAACGCGAAAATTCTCGCCATATTCTCTTGGAAAAAAATACTTTTACAAAAACAAATGATTCAATTTATTAAGTGTTAAATTTACAAATTTATTAACAATTAACCAGTTACTTGAAATTTACTTATTATATTACGGATAGTGTATTACTTGCTAGTGTTATTATGATGTACCCGAATATAAAGATAATCCTTGGCTCATAACAGCAGAAATATTTTATGCTTCATTTTAACAAAAACCTCAAAGTAAGTAAAATTTTTCATTGAGTTATTTAAGAATACCTATTTCCACAATAAAGTTTACAAAATCTATATGAATTCAATTGGAGTTTTGTAAAAACAAAATCAGTGACTAGATTTCTTTTATAAACCCATGGCCTTCGGTTATATTATAGGAGCTGTAGTAGTGTAATGTAGGTACATTACAAGAGACAAAGCCGCTCTGCAGCCATAAACTAGCTATAACACTAATAGGATATATATACAAGATAAGAAATTGTTAATTTCTCGTGTGGTAGCTTCGTATTATCTATCTTTGTGCAGGAGGACACCCCAACTAGATGAAGAAACGACCTATACAACTTAGGATTCGATAGATATACGTGTCTCAAAATCGTCCTTCGCGGCAATCTTGGAGGTGTCCTATTTTCAGCAGAATATTAGTAATGGACTAAAATGATGTAAAATGTTTTTCTATAAATAAAGATAGTTGTATATAAAAATAAAAGTTCGCCGCAATTGCAATACAAAAACGGAACCATCCACTAATTAACCACTAGTTATTACAGTGAACAAATGTGTAAGAAGCATCTAATTTCTTTTAGCACATTCTCTTAAGTAAATATCTGACGTATCTTTTTTTTTTCACGGCATAATTGTTAGTTTACATTACATATCCAGACTTCCTTTATGACCTTAGAAGTTTAAGAGCTTTTAAGCTTCAACACGCCGTTAATGATGTTCCTTTCACTAACCGTATTGTTGACTCTTAACAATAATTAAAAGACATCGTACAAGGTGTGAGAAAATCAAATGAGTTCTGTTAATTAATGCTTCCTGGAGCATTGTCTAATGTTATTTTTTAATTATGTCACCGTTTAGACGTTACTTTGCGGAAATCTATTATCTTAAAAGTAAATTAAAACTGCCTATTACAGCTAGGCCGTACTTAATAACTTCGAAATACGGAAATTTGTAAGTTCAATTATTTTTTTTGTTTTATATTAATTGTCGCATGTCATGTTAATTCAATATGATGTAATATCATGACAACATGAAAACATATCTATTTATTAAGACAAAGCATGTGCATACATAAAATTACGTAGAGCAGTTGTATTTGGCCAGGTCTCGGTGAATTTCTTCCTCTCCACCAATTTGGTTACAAGTGGGCGACTGATTCAAATCTACGGACGTGTCGAGATAAGACGGCATTTGTACAACATTTGTTTCTTTTACACACAATTTGTATGCATTTTGTACGCAAGAAAGTCTCAGAGTACGCTATAAACGTTCTTCAACCGTGCGATTACAACAATTTGTCATATTTAATTTAACACAAAGTATATCTTCGCAACACGTCTAAACTTTAAAATAACCTTAACTTATGGGACTTAAATGGAACTTAAATGTTTTTCTTTCTTTTTATTTGGATTTAAAAACAGTAAGACAATGTAATGTAAATTACGAATAGTAAAACAGATTAAGAAAAATAATACGCACTAACCGCAGATAACCATGCTGCAGCTAGTTTGCGGCTGCAATATGAATGGGTTGGCTTGAGCGGAGAAGGACTAGCAGGAAATTGGAGCATAACGCTGATGCGTTTGGTGAGCGTAGGAAACCGGAGACTAAGTAGTAGTAGGAAGCATACCATTTCAGTCCATGAGAGGGCAATAGCATCTATATTCTTTGCTGATCATGGACCATGTCACCCATATATAATTAACAAAATAATTTAATAAATGACATCTATGAATCGCATGCCATAGAAAATATTGTATTGATACACTTCTTTTTAACAAGCATACAATTGTTCACACTTAAAATTAAAAAAAATGTGTGAATTCAAATAAAGAGGAATATCGTAGGTATTTATTGACGCACACTATGCACCCACTCGATTCTTGTTAACGTTATTCGAACGGCAGATTAATTAATGTTTGCTGTTGTGTGCTACATGCCGTAGTATGTTCTTGAAAGGTAAAAACAAAGTACATGTTATAAAAAATATAATAAAAATACTCGAAGTTTATAAATCCGGTAACAGTGTTAAATATTTTTTACTAATTACAATTTTTTTCAGCGAAATATGAATTTCGTGCAATTATAATTATTTACTCCACTCGGCAATGTGACGTGCAAAGGCATGTGAGTAAAATTTGTTAGAAATTATGAAAATGTTGACTAATTTAGCTACTTTTAATGTATAAGCAAGGCAGCAGTAGACATGTTGGGGCTGCACGAATCATCTAGAGCTAACTTACGTTTTTGCTATGAATGCCTTTATCGTACGTTTTTTTTATATATGATGCTTTTGGTCCAGAGACTTATACAACTTTATCTGAAAAGACCTGCTGAGGAGTGCGTGTGCAAATATGGCATGTGTGCAGTTTTATGTGTTGTAGTCTTTTTTTTATTTTATATAATGCAATGTTTGAGCTATTTATTTATTTATGCATCTTATCTATATGTAATTCTATTATTAATCCAAACGATCATATATTATTTGCACGATGAATTACTTCTGGGGTATAATTAATATTTGATTAATTAAATATTATTTAACATTCTTTAACACCGAGCCAGCCATCACTATTTTTTTCTTTTACAATCCATTTTCAATATGGCTAAATATCGTGACTGGGATGCACTGCTAATTTAATTTTAGATTTATTGTATTGAGTTCAGGTGAATTGTGTGTTTATGGTAAATGGTTCCTGCTGTCCATGACACCCATATTGATGCCTCATACCCCTTAAGGATCCTGTACTGAGGACTAAGTACCCTTCATAACAGTTACTGGAACCCTACCAGTTGAAACGCAGCAGTGTTGTGCTGCTATTGTGCCCAATTATTCTGTGAGGGTGTTGTCCTTTCCCGCACGAGTCTAACCAGCGTGGCAGCGTGGTAAGTAAAATGAATAAAAAAAAGTTTTGCTGTGACAATTGGGTACCGTCTCCAACATCCCAGATCACTTATTGGTAAGTAATCCCCGTAGCCTACGTCTGTGTTTACCCACGTTCATCGTCGATAAGGATGCCTTCTAGACTAGATTATTCCCCCACCGAGGTAATTGGTTTATCGCAATAACCTTATAAAGTCATTATTAAAGTTGGTATTCTATGGAAACGTAATCCTTTCTCGGGACCACCAGATCATTTTTGTCATCATATATCTGATTGTAGGCTAATTTACTTTTTTACTGAAAGTAGTTGTTAAATTTATTAGCGCGTCGAAATTAAATGACTTTTATTTTTTTTTTATGAGAGCGTGTGTTCTATTTATAATGCATTAATTACGTAAAATATGCAACAAAAACAATAAATATAAATAACACTGGCTTCAGGTCAAACAGAGGGGCAATCAATTCATTCCAATTTAGCTATGCAGCGTCTATTATTATTGCGCTAAGAATAAATCAGTTCACACTTTCCCCTACCACCGTTGTAAATTTTATTCATAATGATTTCTAGTATGTGGTATAAAAATATATTGTACTTATTTTTAGATTTAAAGTAAGCTTGATGTTAATAATTATAATTTTATTAATGTCCACTACATTAATAACTTAAAAATATTTTGGTACGCATGGTACTTTATTAAAACGATTATAGTCGTATCTATGAACCTTATAGGAACAATGTAGATAGTAATATATTTTTAGTAGTTGAAATATGTTTCAGCTAAACAACTGCGCAATAAGTAATCTTCTAAGTCTAGAATATATTACATTAGTAAATATTTTCACTAACACAACCCTTAAAATCTTATCATATTCGGATTTAATACTAAACCTTTTAAAAACATAATTATTATAAACAATTATATACATTCTGTTATATATTGTTTACTTAAATTTTAAATAATTGTATCCTGTGATACATTTAGTAAGGGACCACTATGTGAGGGGTTACAGACGATTGGCAGGCGACATCGTGACGACTGCTCTGGGCTTAACCTCAAACGCACGGTGTTAATTAATGGCAAAAGCGCCATCTATCGGTGACGCCTTATCAATCTCGGTGCAGTGCAGCGGCAACCATTTATATTCATCATGACATGTTTTGGCCACTAAAATAAATTGATAATATTACAGTTTATATTTAGTTATATTAGTAAAGTACAGTTATATTTAATAAAAATAAACATGTCGTTGACGTGTTTATTTTTTGGACCTATTTATGCCACGCCGCAGTTATAAACTAGCTGTAGCACCAATAAGTCGTCTCAACTGGGCAGGGTTTACGTTATTTTAATTCACCGTAAAATAGTCGTTATAACGCTGCTTCGTTTTGTCTAATGATTAAAGGGAACCGGAGTTATAATAATTGATAAGGACTTTCCATCTTTATCATTAGGGGTTGTAACGTTTCTGCATTATAATTGCTCATTCGGAATAAATAATTTGGATCTTATGGGTCGCAATAACCACTAATTAGGAGCCTACAAGCTTATCTCTAATTTCCTAAAATATTTACAGTTGTGTTATGGTAAAATAACAGTAATTTATATGATAAGGAAAGATAATGCCTAGCAGAGATAGTTCCGTTGCTGCGCGAAAGTTAATGGAATTAAAGCATATATAGTTTTATTAATCGTTTAATGTTTCATGGCGTCTTAATCTTACCATTAAAACATTACTAACAACTAGTAACAAAATACTATGCGCCGTGTCTAAGGTACCCGCCAAATAAATCGTGACATGAAACGCAGTAGCTTCAAAGCTACTACATTTTAACCTGTTACTGTACTTCGGAATTAGTTAAAACGTGAGGATAAGTAATTGATAAATGTCGACTTGCAGCAATGAAGCAACTTTAGTTTATATTTTCAAGTTAAACTATTAAAACCTTATTTAAGGCCACATTTTTCGGATCACAACTATTTCAGTATAACTATTGTGTTCAATAAGAGTTATAGAGACATTTACTAACTATTGTCTTTAAGCGTACATGGTAAATACGTAGGAATATATATATATATATATATATATATATATATATATATATATATATATATATATATATATATATATATATATATATATATATATATATATATTCCTACATTCCTTTCTTTTATATCAATATAGTTCATAAATAAATAGTTACAGTTCTAGTCTACTCTGATATTTTTTTTGTATGCAGAGCAATATTGAATATCTTGAAAGATTAGTTAGGTATTGGTTAGTTAAGTTAGATAATATAACCTGAAGACGAATTTATCATGTTACACTGTATTTCGGATCGACATCTAATGTTATCGTAATAAAAAAAACTACGGCAAGAAAAAAATTTTTCGATACCTGACACAAAAGTATGTTTTGTATAGATACGTATATGTTACTAACACAATTCCTACCTACAATTCATTTGAACAAGGTTCATATAAATTAAAAAAGGTATGTAGCATAGTGCGAATATCTGTCAAGTTTTGAAGTATAGGAGAGGTGGTCTTTAAAAGGTATGAATAAATAATTATTTATTCTCTTTTTTATAAAAGACAGAAGTCTGTTTAGAAGAACCATTCACATATAGTATACATCATTAACGGTTAGTTTTTTTTTATAAAGGTCCTCATTAACGACATTCCAAGGAGTTTTATAACTGCGATGGCATCGTGACACCTACCATATTGAGTTTAGGAATTGAGTACCCACTGACGGACCTGATAAAATGATGACGTAAATTAATGGTAGAGCTACATAGCTAATTCCTAGCTACAATATGAATGGGATGGTCAACGAATTCATAGAATAATCGCATAACAACGTTGCTGTGTTTCGTATGGCAAGTGTAGAGATTCGGAGAGCCATTTACAGATTAAGTGCATCTTAGTCTCTATGGTTGACAATGCGTCGTTGAGTCTTTATCGAGTATGGATGGAGATATCACGGGAAGAGTAAATGACGTTTTATTAGATGAACTGTATGCTCGTTTTTCAAATATTAGGTCTTTACCTATGAAATTGCCTTTCTTCAGTATTGGCCATTTCAAACTAAAAAAGTTTTATCGGCTGTGAATTCTAAATTCAAATTAATTTTGTTTTAAAAACATGACATTCTTTTTACAAAGTCAGTTTTTGTTTATTGATTAGCTTTGTATTTTCATTACGTTTGAACATTTTTCGTCATAATGGATGGTTCCGTCGTGGCATCAACGCGGCACAAACGGCACGTAACATCAACAACCGTTTACCAAGAGAACTTTACAAACGAACGCACAACCCGTTATTGGTTTGCCCGATACCGTTCTGGAAATTTTGAACCTCGTGGTCGTCCGGACACTGGTAAACGATACCGAATTAAAGGCGATTGTGGAAGCTGATGATACTCAATCTACAGCCGAGCTAGCAGCAGCTTTTGATGTTAACATCAAAACAATATTGGTACATTTGTGACAAATTAGCAAGGTAAAGCTTGATAGATGGGTGCCCAACGATAGCCAGCACAACATCCGCGTTGAGACCTGCTTCAATAGGCACAGAAATGAAAGAATTTTGAACCGAATTGAAAGCACAAGGCAACAAGATAATCGAAAGCGCTCAGCAAGTTGGTTAGATCCTGGTTCAGCACCAAAGCAATGCCCTAAACGAAAAGTTACCTCTAGAAAGTTGATGGGCACTGTTTGGTGGTCTAGTGCCGGTGTGATTCATCACAGCTTTTAGCGACTATTACAATTTCCCAAATTCGGACAACTTTTGAGCGGGAAAAAAAATAAATTCCCGAGAGGCAGTACAAAATGCATTTGAAGAATTTGTTGCCTCCCGTCCAGTTGATTTTTACAAGAAGGGCATCAAAAAACCACTGTGTTGGCAAAGATACATCGATTACATGGGTGATTAATTTGAATAACAGAAATAAAAAAGTTAGAAAAAAAAATACTTTAACGCATTTCATACAAAACGGCAATTTCATAGGTTCATAGGTCAAGACCTGTTATTATAGAAAAAATACCTTAAACATTAGGACAAATAGCAGTAATTGATTTATGAGCAAGAAATAGAGAATCATCATAACATTGGTACGAGTTAACTGTGATTCAATCTCACTACCGCTTGAATGCGCCTTCTTCTTAGCAAATAGCTTATCTTGGTTTGTCTTAGGTCATTACCGCGTCCACATAAGTGATAATTAATTTATATAATATACTATGTAAGTATGTATGCAATAAAAGTACACAGTAATACACGAGGACATATAAAAATAATTAACCGTAGACCACCTCATAGAATGCACGATCTGAGTCAACTACATTTTTTTAATACGCAGACTCAGATTGTTACCTTAAAATAAGGCTCAATATTATAGTAGTATACGTGATGTAAAAAAAGAAAATGAAATAAAATTATAATATATAAAAAAAAAAGTTGTTGCACCATTTACTTGGATATTCGCCTATCCGCTCTATTTGCCAATAGGCGACACGTTCCGTTATTTAGAGAGGTGTTTTCGTTTAAGTAACGTATTTGACAGTTCTCTACGTTGATAACAGTTATTCTAATTATTGTTTTACTAATAATTATTAAATCATAGCAAACCTAGGACTATATTACGGAAAAAGACAGACAAAGCGCGGAAAAGAGACTCGATTATAAATTACCCCAGCCAAATAGTGAAAGTGTATCTTTCTAAACTTATTTTATTAATAAATTTACTATATACTACATTTGAAGATCGATAATTTTTACGTCAAAAGCGCCACCACTCGGCTGAAATAAGTATGTTGTTATAGATAATTGGAGATACTAGCATGAACAAATGAATAATTACTACACAAGAGGAAGTTGCACCTGTGGCAGATGAGTTGAGGATGACATGTTTTGGACGTGTGATGGAGTAGGTGAGATGAAAATGGCTATTTCGCCTTCATAATCATGTAATCAGTTTGCATGTGAATATAAAACAGGTCTCTCCCACGACACTTAACTAGACCAATCTTTACTTCTCTATTAGCGCGTACTATGAAGAACAAACATTCTAATTACGATACTCCGTAACACGAAAAGAGGTTGGGCGCTTCCCATATGGAGTTAGCAGTCATCACGAATTTGTTTAATATTGAATAAGCCACACTATTTCAATAAGTATATTATTGATATATAAGAAAACTAATAAGTTTACTTATTAAGAAGTTTTATTAATTATTTGGGATAAATTTACAATAAAAGAGCATTGGCCGTTGCCCAGACTTATGTTTCCAGGGGAAAATCTTCAAAACATCCTCCATCCGCTCGGGGGTGACAGTTATATCTATACCCACTAACACTCCCTCGGTAACGACGCACTGTACATTGAGGGGGCTCCTGGATCTCCTATAGAATACAGAGGTAATACGGGCGCCCTTGCAGTGAGCTTAACTACCGCCCAGGGGAAGTGTCGCCTCCCCTGGGAGAACGGAAACACGGGATTACTCCGTGTTGCCATTCTGTCCGCGTTCCTTTTAGTGGACGATCAAGTTCCTGATCATCCGCATGTCTGTAGCCCCCTTTCAGGCACTTATTATGATAGCCATGGGGATACTTTAGCCATACTTATAGTGTATGTAGCTCTAACTAAATGGGATGACGGAACAGTGCGTCCGTTGTCACCACCCCGGTACCTCAGTCTCCGAGCGCGATCAGTCCTCTCTTGATTCAACTCAGCGATCTCCTCTTCCAACGATATTTTGGTTTGATTTCGAAGGAGAGCAGCGCCACGCACTCTGATTTTCTCATCAGTGCAGCCGTTACTTATTGTCTGACACCAAAAATATGCTGGCACCCTTTTTTTGCGATCAACAGTAAAAAGAGACAAGGATTTTTGAACATTGCTAACGGCAGGCTGTCCATATAAAACAATATAATTAATCTATTGTTACTTTACTCTTTGTAACAACAGTGAAGTCAAATAGTTTATTATGGCCTTAATGACTGCGTCCGTTGCCTTCAGCGCATGGAAATAAGTGTATTATCATGTGTCAAATGTAACATTGGTATAAAGAAATTGTACATTTGAATTTGTATATGATTTCTTTTTAATATTCAGTCGCATTCCTGTGACGGCGAAATGTTGCTTGCGATATTGTGTTGTATATGTATCGCCATTATCGTCGGTGAATTGGCGTGTTATATTCGTTTAGCGTGTCACATTATTAACAAATAAAGCTTACCGCGGCCCATTGTTGGTTTTGGTGTGACGAATCGCCTCGTTTCTTGCGTGAAACGCGCGTGACGTCACCGCAGTGCCGAACCGATAAAGGGCTGCGGTTTGAGACACCGAATTTTTTAATTCGATGCTCGTTAGCCTAACCCGTTGACCGCATCGAAGGTTATTGTTCAAATTTTCTGTTGGTCGTTTGTGATTTTATTAATGTATTTTGTTATGCAAGTTGACCAAATCGTGTAATGATTACACTTCTATAATGTTAGAAGTAATTTGATTAGAACAAATTGGTAATTGAAAACCATACATCTTCGAGTCTATATTTGTGAAATTTATAGCGTGTGTCCCTTTATCATATCACCGTGGTCGAAATCAACGAAGACTACATCATAATAATCATCATCAAGTTATTTGTTGATATGTTATTGTTTATTTGTAGTTGTAACTATATGTACATGGTATTATCGCATGGGATCTATAAATATGAATACCATATCAAAATTTTATTATACTTGGCTTTAGCATGCTTACTTCGGACAACGATTCTCTAATATTCATGCTTTGTTCTTTTCTAATACAAAGAAAATTAGGTAAAAAGTAAGGACGATGGAGTAATTTATTTTATTTTATTATAGCACTGTATTAAATACCAACAATTTATAGAATAATACAAAATGTTTGTAACATTGAATCTGACCAAAAAGCGTATATAATTTTAATATTAGAGGACGAAATTGTCTGAAAAATAGAGATATCTCTTTGTCAAAGAAAATAATGAAAAAGCTACAATTAAACATTACTAACACCACCGAGAATCTAAAACCTGTACGAAACACTAAAATTAAGAGAAACGTGAAAAATAAATAATCGAAAGAAAACAATACCGTTCAGTAAGCTTATCTTTTTCATTTTGTAAAAAAAAGACGACCTATAAAATTACGGGAAGCCAGTGGAGGAACAAGGGTTACGATCGTGTTTCGGGGCAATATGCAAAAAGCTAATATTCCGCTTCTGCAGCTAATGGCGCAGTGCCGTAGCCTGTTGAATAACCTACAGCAGTGGATTCGACAGAGCGGCTTGACGAATTAGCCACCGACATAGACATATTACAGAAGGAGACAATGGGGATACGTAGTATGCCTTTCAAGAATCGGCCATGACTTCTCCGCGTTCCTCTAAGCAAGCGAAGCCCGATTCCTTGTCGAGGGATTCCCGTCTTGGTTAATTGAACGTTATTGAGGTACTTTTGTCAAATAGTATCTTCAATTATACTCATACTTAAGAATCCAGTACATACTATATATATATATATATATATATATATATATATATATATATTGTTGCCATATTGATCTATTATGTCAGCTAGTTTAATATATATATATTTTATTATTATAAATTTTAGTGATCTATTTGTAATATATAATGGTGGGGGAAAGAGCTGTTTCGTATTTTACGAGTATAGGTTTGCAGTTAAATTTCTTTGGTTGTACTGTTTCACTGGCATTAAACAGATGACATTTTAAAAACAGAAAAACCTTTTTCCCGACCCGTTATTGATTTTTTGTGGCAATCTCTACTCCGTGCGACTGTTTCATCATAGACTAATATACTCGAACGTTTAATATAAGCGGATTTAAATATTCCGCATTTTATATCAAACTTACATAATATATCATAAAAATAGTTAGCATTTAATGTCTACTTACAACTTGAATATTTAGGATGACTTTATGAAACATTAAAATATACTCCACCTTATTTTGATTACTTTTAGCGACTGGCAGATTTAATTATCTTTCTGTTGGCGGTCTATAACAAACTTTCATGAAACTACAGAACAGTAAATGGAAAATGATTTAAAATTAATATCATTGCAATGTTTACTTAACGAATATATCAATTAAGATGTATTATTATATTGTTTGTATACAAATCAATTTTTGTGACTTGGACAAAGTAAATATTCTAATTTAATGTTGTTTACGTATCTTAATTACCGTTTGTACTAATTGTAAAAAAATTCACGAAACAAAGAGCTAGATACAATTCAGTATAAAAGTCAACAGAAGTATTTATTTTACTTAACCTGTGTTTTATTTATGAGCCTATGTAATGCGGTTTATCGAATGCGAATAAACAAGGAGTGCAGTGACGAATTTAATCAAAGAACACAAGCAAAATAAATAATTCGGTAAAACGGGAATGTTTCCGAAGCCGACCGTGTTTCTTTCTTATCGCTGTTACTGCAATTGTCGCCATGAACTTAGTAATCTTTTTTTGTTTTTC
The DNA here is from genome assembly GCA_029286865.1 of Teinopalpus imperialis. Taxonomy (NCBI): domain Eukaryota; kingdom Metazoa; phylum Arthropoda; class Insecta; order Lepidoptera; family Papilionidae; genus Teinopalpus; species Teinopalpus imperialis. The sequence goes on from JAGSMU010000007.1 coordinate 5,692,178, forward strand.
ACTCACTTGCTTAATAATATATTGAATTGCAGCATTGTTTTTTCAATTTATCTGGCCTCCTACATTTATACAATGTACGTGTTCACTACTCTACCTTTGCCGTGGAATAATTAATTTTAAATTCGAATTAAAGCTTTTTTCAATGTCTTGAATTGTGAATACGTGATAACAGATCTATTCATGCTTGATATAAAAGTGAAATTGATATTCAGCTCTGTAAGTAAAACACGTAGGAATGCCTAGGTCACTTACTAAGTCAGTCCAGGCGGTGTGGCCGCCGATAGCATCGCTACTCGTGACCAGCACCCACGACTACTACACCAATTCGATGGCTTCATTTTAACCTTACGAAGCCTTAGGTCAGTGGGCGGAAAGGGGGACAGGGGTGTTGGCGCAGCCTAATAATGTTATAATATATTTATACAATGCAATATTTTTATAGAAATATGGTATATAATACCTAAGCATATTTAGCTCTTATTTTTCCCATTCGAATTTCAATGCGTGTTTCTACGGCTGCTCTTCTCTTCGCAAATTTACAAGTTATTATCCCTTCTCATTTCGTTTCGGTCTAACATAAGGTCCATTATAGATTATATAAAGACATTTAATATGAAACCCATTTTGAGATCGACTTTTTACTTGAAGTTTTGGAGTTACTAACGTGATAAGAATAGCCCTGTATTCAATTTACATAATACGACATTTTATTTTTACGGCCCTCCTATAACGGCGGTTAGCCATTTTTACACGGGTCCGTATTAAAGTTGTAGTAATCATTATGCTTAAAATTTTTTAATCGATTCCATATCTTACCAGAATACTCCGTCACGTTTTAATGACTCGATGATGATTGTAATTTGATGTTTATGTAATACAGAACAAATGATATTTGTTTCATACTATACTTACCTTTAACACTATGGGTTAAGATCACAATCTCCGTGTCGTTTGCCAAAGAGGCGGGTGACAGCCGGCACTCACTTGATGAGAGCACGTAATTCTTGATACAATTTAATCCTATTGTCTTAAATTTATTTTAATTTTCGTACCTGTTAAGACTTCACTCAATATTAGCTATATGGAGAATGCTGTTTTATTTAGGAAAACCTGTGCAACTCTAAGTTTATTGTTGTCTGATTCAAGATTTTAATGCATTGTATTAGCTTGGGAATCATTTTAATTTTTTTTTATAATTTACCGTAATCGTTTTTTAATTACTTAACTTTGCGTAACGTTCTTTTAAAATGTATAGGCTTTAGGTAACTGTAACATTCAGGGCATGAGAAATACAAGGATGAAGTTTTGTTAGTGTTTTAGAAACTAACTTTGTGTAGTTTAAATCGAGATATGCGGGAGTCGTGAAAGCGGGACCACACCGGGACGTCTCATTCGGCAGTCGAACTTACTATCTCCAATCTCGGTCCCTTACAGGTTTTAATTATTTAACGTGAATTGCTCAAAGTCCAGACATATGCCTACACAAAATATAGATTAATTTAGATTGTATTCGAGTAATTTTAGAGAATCCATAGTGCTAGTTATATAAGTAAAGCTTAAGCGAGAACCGGATATTAGATAAGCATTTACAACAATTTATCTATGGACCACTGTCCCTCGGTAAGAATTTTTCGGGTGCTGCACGAAGAACAGAAAGAACATGGCGTGGATTGGTGTAAATTTATAATAAATAAATTTGCAAGTCAGAACAAACCTTTATAATATTCTGATAGGGGAATGAAGATTTTAGATCTGTAAAAAAGCTATGTTATGGTGCTTTGAAGATAATAAATTTTCAAGGTAATGTAACCGTGCGCGAAGTATACAAAAAAAATGCCAGTCTCAGTTTTCTAAAAGACGAACACATTGCCGTCATAGTCGATCAGTATAGACGATAGTACAGGTTACCCTGAATAACATGATTAGCGGACGAGTCGGGAATCTGAAAAAATCTTTCTCTGCTACCAAATAACGCTGCTCCGCATAATTCTGCCAGCACACTGGGCTATTTCAATTCAAAAAACGTATTTATTTTGTGATTGACACTTGTGATTTTTTTATGTTTCCAAAAAATTTATGACAAACGTTAGAAAACAAAAATTTAGTTCTTGATGTTTGTTATGAAAATAAGGGTTACAAATGAGCACGCTGTTCACTTGATGGCAAGTGATGGCTGCAGCTCATAAGCACCTACATTCATCCTCAACACAGATTCAAGATATAAACTCGTTGTTACGCCTGAGGAATGAGATTTCTGGTTATTACATTCACAGTACGAAAAACGGCAGTATTATATTGCTATTTTATGCAAATATTTGTAGGGGCGTGGTCGTTCCCCAGTAGATCCGAACGATTTATGCTGCATCTCGTAGATCGTTGCTAAAAAATAAATTATGAAAGTAGTAAGTATACTTAGATGAAATAGAGTGAATATATATAGAAATGAAGGTGTCACAAAACCGTGCATAAATTCAACGCATGACAGTCGACAAGTTGCCACAGATTCGTTAGATATAGATTGGTCATTGACATTGAAAAATAACCGGATCCGTTTGTTTGCTTTCGATTTAGTGGCGTTTAGATCTGAAGCGTTATATAATATCGGTCTGTCTCATTCTCAGAACTAACATATCAATTTATGTCTTAACACTGCGAAATAAAGAATGGAAATTATTTAGTGACTCTTTATGTCTTATGTGTATAATATTTCATTGTTATAAATTCCGTATTTCATTCATGTATTAATATTTCTATGTTCATTTTATTTCTTTACAAAAAAGTGAGCAGAGATTGCAAAAGCAACGGACACCAAAAAGCGTACTATTATTTGTTTATATACCGGTATTCAAATCTAAATATTCATATTGTAGCTCGTGAAATAATGTATCTTTGATATAAAGCTTTTCCTTATCCGTATAACAGCCCTACCTCTTTGTATAACGCCTTTGAAGTATTTAAATTATTTCTTAGATTATTTGCGACGGAATTTCTCTTGTAAAGGGATTCTAATATAAAAAAGACACGAATTTTGTATTTCCAACTTTTCTTAACGTGAAATGAAAACTTTGTAAACAAAGAGCAGAATTTCGGGGAGGTTTTATAAATAACAATAATAAATTAATTTTAATTAGATGTGTTTTCTTCTGTCCTAGGTTATACGGCTCGAAGCGCTGTGCGCGATGCAATACGCCTATTTCTGCATCAGAGCTGGTAATGCGGGCGCGTGACCTGGTATTTCACGTGCACTGTTTCTCCTGTGCTCTCTGTAGCACACCTTTGACCAAGGGTGACACGTTCGGCATAAGGGACTCTGCGGTTTATTGCAGGTAAGCTTAATTATAACCATTTAGTAAAAGTTACAATCATACTTGAGAAATCACCCGAGACGCATATTTATCGAATCTGGTGTTGTTTGAGATTCCTTAATGATTTAATTTTTGCATTGATTGGTGTATTACAAATGTGGAGACTTTTTAATAATAAGAATCCAATTTATGATGTAAGTAGATTTGTATAGATAGACTTAATTTGTGTAAATATCGGATCTTAGAAAACTTCAAGGCGCCCACAAAGATATTTCACGAGTTTCTTCTTTTAGGTTACATTATGAAACGATGCCGGACTATGGACCTCATATGGCTGTCCCCGGGCCTCCGCAAATGTGTCCCGGTCCTTACGTGGGGCCACCACCGGGATCTCACTATCCACCTTATCCATCCCCTGAATTCGCGCCAGTAGAACCCGATATTACTAAAGGTTCCTTCTTCAATGGGGTGCCTCCACCACCACCTCGACAGAAAGGTCGCCCGAGAAAAAAGAAACCGAAGGACCAGGAAATTATGACAGCCAATCTTGGTGAGTTAAGTGAAGTGATTTGGTAATTTTGCGCCAGCGCGAAATTGTTTATTTCAAAAATTATTATTAACAATTCGTTAAACATTCGTGTTCTCCAATATTGCATAATTTTGCTCAAATTAAAATCTATTAAATACTACATAACATAAAGGACATAAAAATTAACAAATATTAAAGGATAGCTATTGCAGTCATCACTGCGTGCCGCCATTTTGTTCCACTAAATTAATATTGATGCAAACTTCTGGCCCGTCTCGCCGACTAAACGGTTACAATTTTATTAACACATTAAAGTCAAAACTGCACTTACCTCGCGAGATTATCGGCGGCAACTTCCCGTATGTGCATTTTATAAAAAAAGAATTTTTGCCTTTTTCGAGATATCGAAACCAGTCTCTTTATCTGGCCGGCAGCATTCGTTCGCCGACTACTCGTGCATTGTGCCCTGATGAGAATTCCCTCTCAATTTCGAAATTAGAACTTAGCGTGTAGACCTTTAAATGAAAACATTTAAATAATAATTCTAAGAACAAAATACTAGTTAACTGTTATCTGAGCTATACGGCTATATAACTTTACAAATACGAGCTAATGAGTAAATGTTGAAAATTTATACGATTGAAAGTGTATTGATAGCGTTCAATCACAATTGTTTTTATTCTCATTAAGTATTAATGCCACTAATTGAGACACAATCATTATATATATGGTTGAACGGCTTCACAGACGAGTTATTAAGGAATAAATTTCATTCATACATTTCACAAACGATTGATTTCACTTCTTATAACAATTATTACGTTACACTTATCGGAGGCGAGTGTCACAATACATTTTAGTGCTATAACTGGGCCCGTATTCGAAATAAATGTTTTTTAGTGATATTTTTATGTTGAAGAAAAATGTTGATACAAGAGCGTGTTGGGAATTAAAGTAAGGGTCATAATGTATTTTCCTGGAGCAATACTTTCTAACAACTACAACCCTAGTCGTTCGTCTAAAATAGTGCAAACAGGTTCCTCACGTGTTCGCTGAGCCGCTCGCGTGTCGGGCGTAATCTAAAGTTCATCATACTCGCCACATTTCAATGAACCGATGCTTAGTCCGGTGCTTCACCACCAAAGTCTCGGGATTCATCGACTTATAAGTTACTGAACACTTCAAGCCGATATGAAGGTCGTTATATAAAAGTAATATAAAAACTAAAAAGTGCAAATATTTAATGTATACTTAATATGAATTAAAGTTTAATTATTTATTTCATATTTAATTCATAAAATAATTACAGGCAAGTTTTTCAACATTAGTTTAATGTAATCTGTAGTATATACAATTATATAACAACATTAACTAAATAAATAAAAAAATTTAAAACAATTGTGATCTATTCATTTAAATAATAACAACATATTTAACAAAAATAGGTTGAGTAAAATTTAAATTAATTTAGCTTAGTTTAATTTATATATCTTTGATTTTCACGAGCTGCAATTGACAATAAATTTATATAAAATATTAATAACATCATTGTGTTATCTTTTATGATTATTTTATGTATCGGTTAATAAAAATTCAAAGGTTGTAGAAGGTATATGTTTCATATATAAATAACATTTTAGATAAATGTTATTTATGTACGAAATATAATATTTAGTTAAATTGCGTTTGTTGAACTTATCAACTGTATGTCTAAAGTGTTAATAAATGTAGCAATAGATCATAAAAATATATCGCGATCATAATAGCGCGAATTGGCGCGTCGATGTTCATTATTTGCAAGGGAACGTACTGAGTGGTTTATAATACGACATTGGAAGCTTTCATTTAAGACATATTTGTCAGTTACTTTTCCTTCTCGTTTCTTGGAACGTATTCATTTATTAAATTTGTCCCGAAATTTATTTTGTGTAACTTTTCGAAAGTCACTTTTATACAATTTTTTATAGTTATTTAGATAAAAAAGTGAATTGATATGGTGTCTCGTAATAATAATAAATAGGCATTTTTTAAGGCATGTGTAAAGCGTTTATACTTTCTTTGTGTCTTAAAGTTTAGAAATTTATAAGTGTACAATAAAAATTGTATACAGGTATTTTCGCGCAGGTAGACTATATAAACATTGCGTGGTAGTCAGGAATTAAGCCCAAGCCTCAATTTAACACGGGCTCTATACTACTTCTCATTTCGCTTGTATGTTCGTAAACAAAATAAGATTTCTAAGACTATTAGATTTCTAAAATTATAAGTAGGTAAATTGGTATTTACCTACTTATCATTTTATAAAGTTAGGTACGTTATAAAATTATAAGAAGTATTAACAATTATAAGCGTCTCTTCTTTTACACTCTTTAATTTTTATAGCTATATTAATACATAGAATTATAAGTTATTATTTTTATTACATTGAGAGTAACAAACGAGCACACAGATCGCCTGATGGTGATGTGATAGTGATTTCTGCGGCCCATGAAACCTACATTCATCTTTGACAAGGAATCATAATGCAGATGCGTTGTCACCCTTGAACACTGAATGCCTCGTTATCAGTAATAAAAGTCTCCGGATCCCTGAATTAATTTCTTTTACTCTTTAATAACATATGGATTGTTCGTTATAAAGTAAATACCCAGTAAACTATATAGACTTATCACCGAAAACGCGATTAAAGATAGTACCGATTTAATGAGTATAGGTACGATGTTTTGTTAATATAAAACATGTGGGAGCCTAAGGCGTTCGAAATTTGGTTACTGTGTGACATATTGTATTATATTGAACTCACTGGTTTTAACTTCCAATGGGGCGCGTCACCCCATGTAATATGAAGCTGAAATATTAAGTACGATTCTCAGTTTATATATCGTCATAAATCTGTTACCGGATGAGGGCGGGTGCTTTTTTTTGTATTTATTGTTGGATGATGTAAGGATACATTCCTCCCAATGATAGTAGATAGTAAAAATATAAACCTACCTAACAGAGTACTATTTGCTTGAAGGATTGGTACGCGTCGTGGACCTTGAATTATTTTGGTGCTTGCATATTTTTGCTTGATTAATTAATGCTATGGTAATGTAAAAATAAATTGAGTGTGAGAAAAACTTCTAAGATACCTAAGATATTTTATCTGTAAAATACGCATAAAGAAAATTTTTAGATACCGTATTATATGTAAAAATATAATAAAATACTCGTAAATAATATATGAAACAGAGACCAGAAAAAAAAGTATTACGGTGAGGCCAATATTTTAATTACTAATAAGTGGCTGTACTAATTACATTTTGAATTTACCTAATAATAGTGCACAATTAGGTCATCGTTATAGTGACAAAAATATTAAATATAGTCCGATTCCTAATGATATTGATACGGAATTGTGGAGTTTTATAGTCGGGATGATCCGCGTAGTAACGTTCGTTATCGCTCCCGGTTTGGTCGGTGTGTTTTTGCTACCGCTGCCGTTTTCGCGAATCGGGTTGGGTTTTTTAACAGTTTTGGACAATCATATCAATTATAAGGGAACGTCGGTTTGCGTAACGCGGTGAAAGGCGGGCTGTGGGAACGCCTTCCCACGTCTGTACGTGAGAAGCCCTAAGTACTGGTCCACGTTTTAACTACATTGCTCAAATGTACTATATCAAAGTGAGATTGTACAATAATTGTACTTTTTTATTTAATTTAGAATTATACTAAAGTTACGTATGTAATAATATACACCTGTTTGTAATTTTGGATTAATTAATTTATTTAAACTTTATTGGTCACAATTTACAACAAGGCAGATCATAGTATATAGAATTTAATATCTCAGCAGTCGATTGATGTCATAAAATTTTAGGAAGTAAGAATTACTAAATCACGATTTAACTCCTGATTTACTGCTCCTTTGAATGTATAAGGAATGTAAAAACGTAATTTTAAGAAGTAAGCATTACTGAATCACGATTTAACTCCCGATTTACTGCTCGTTTGGATGTATGAGGAATGTAAAAAAGTAATTTTAAGAAGTAAGCATTACTGAATCACGATTTAACTCCCGATTTACTGTTCGTTTGGATGTATGAGGAATGTAAAAAAGTAATTTAAAGAAGTAAGCATTACTGAATCACGATTTAACTCCTGATTTACTGCTCGTTTGGATGTATGAGGAAGCTAAAAAAGTAATTTTATAATGTAAGTATTACTGAATCACGATTTAATTCCTGATTTACGGCTCGTTTGGATGTATGAGGAATGTCAAAAAGTAATTTTAAGAAGTAAGCATTACTGAATCACGACTTAACTCCTGATTTACTGCTCGTTTGGATGTATGAGGAATATAAAAAAGTAATTTTACGATGTAAGCATTACTGAATCACTATTTAACTCCTGATTTACTGCTCGTTTGGATGTATGAGGAATGTAAAAACGTAAATTTAATACGTGTATTTTATGTATATACTACAAAACTCTTTAGGCATTCTTGTCTAGCAATGTTTCGAACGTATTACATCTATGCTTATAAACAAAACTTTCTGTACATTTTCTCCGTGTATATAAAACCATTTGTTTTAATATTGTTATCGTACAAAATATCATTACGATAACAACATCCCAGCACCAAGACATCGTAAGGCGAAGAATACACTGCCTATCAGATTGTGAGAGGTTATTCTGATGTCAACTAAGCAACTAAAAATGGACGTGAATAAGGACACAACGACAACGAAGATTATAGAATAAGTACGTCACGTAGTTTAACGTGGTGTCAACTTTGATGTGATTTTTGTTAACGTTTTTCAGTTTTAATGTCTATGAATGTCTGAACTTTATCTTCAATTACTAAAATAGTTAGTTTTAAACATTCCCTGGAAATACTATTAAATAAACCTCCAGTTATACGATAAAATCAACACTCTTAACATGTGATACGAAAGAAGTTAACACAAAATGGTTGCCATCTGTCGTGAAGTGAGCGTTTCGGGCGCTGTGTTAATGGAGCATTAAAGCTGACGTGCGACCCATATTTTCGTCTAGAATTCGTTCGACATTGAATAATCCTAAAATTTGTTAAAATAAACTTTTTACTAATAAAACACCGTGATAAGGTTTTATTGTGAAGCTATAATTTTGATAAAGTACATACATACATACATACTGTTGACATATTCGTATTATCGACAACTATTAGTTTTCAAAAATGTTTTCTTTTTGTTTGGTAAATATCTGTAATCGATATATCGATTTGCGGTCACCAATGTCAATTGTCTGATTTCAATAAATTTTAAATTATTACTTTTCATAAACAAATTCTCTTTTTTCATCTGCGAATAACGCTTATCAATTTTCTTATACATATTGTTTATCAATGAAATTTATGTTTTTATTACATTGAGAATAACAAACGAGCACACAGTCCACCTGATGGCAGGTGATTCCTGCGGCCCATGACATCTACATTCGTCCTTGAGGAATCATAATGTAGATGCGTTGTTACCCTTGAGGACTGAGATGTCAGTAATAGATGTCTACGGATCCCTACCCTACACTCACCAGACAAAACATAGCATAATGCTGCTATTTTAATTAATAAAAATATTTAATTCTTTGAGGGCGCGCCTACCTTCGTCGAGCTGACTCATTCATTCAGCAGCTAGAAACGAACTGCAGAGTAGCTCTACCACTGTCTAACTATGATGCTTTTCTTTCCATCTAGATAAAATTCTTATTATTTTTGGGGGATTAATAACATATATTAATGCCATTATATGACGTTCATTTTGTTATATGGTTCAGTAAATTGAAATGATCTTATATTAATTAATATGTAGATATCGTCAGACTTGTAATTAACAGGTTTTATTATACTTCTACCATATTTTTACCATTTGCTCTTTCACACAAGGCATTTTTCTTTGGGCTATCAGGGTATGTCTAGAGTAAAATTGGTAGATCATTTGTAGTTGAGTGCTGCGCGCATGCATGGCTTGCATGTGAAGGGGAGGGGAGTGTGGGGAGTGGGGGAGAGGGCTGGGCGTGCCTACCGCACCCACGGTGGCAGATCGTTCACCGCGGTCTAGCGGCATAGACGTGTTAAAATTTATTGATGCCCATGCCAGTTTGGTTAGATAGTAGTTAATCTTAAATTTCAGCTAGACAGTTGAGCTGATATAAGGAAATATTTGTCAACATGTATAGACTAATATTGAATTAAAAATGTTCCCTTTCTTTATTCCTTTCTAAATTTCAAAAAATAAATTTATGTTATATTATAATATCTCAATACGGACCTGTTACCTTTATTCTGAACGCAAAAAAGTCTCGGTTTGATTTATATACGAAAATTTCTTGTTCTTCATTATTATAAGACAAATTTCAAAGACGTTTACATAGTACAATCGAAAACGATCCGTTATGTAATTTACTTTTTCCATTATGTTATTCTTTAACTTAAAGCACTTGATCCCGTCTTACCTGGGAATATAACAACATCTGTAAACTGGTGTATTTAATATCCTATAAGACTATTTATAAGAAAGTTGAACTTTGTTTTTTCGTAAAGCTTTTGGCATATGAAATAAATCCATTTTATATATTGCTTTGATCCTTTTAAACACATTTGACTTGTTACAAAGTGTATATAGGAGGAAAAACGGTAAAATATGGAATTATGATAGTTTTACAACTATTTGGTAATGAACTATATGTTATAAATATTTATATATAGCTTACTAGTTAAGTTACTATTGGTAATATTTTTTTTTTTTATATATTATACATATTTTTTAGTATATAATAAATATTATTAGAGTCAATAATGTGTTATGTAGACCATTAAATACATTTTTATATTATACAGTTTTACTATTATTATTATTTTTTTTTTGTCTGGCGGTCTGTTCTACAATGTCTAAGTAGTCAAATATATGAACCTACTAATTTTAACGCCGAAACATTTCCGTATTCCTTACTCGTTTATAATTATCTTGTTGGGTGTTAAGCGTCCTGTGTTAGTTATTATAGTTACATAAAACTATATATATATATATATATATAACAGAATGCTTAAATAAAAAATAAGCTTATCGTTGCCAATCAACTCTACAATATATAACATAACGTTTCATAACTCGTTATTCGGAAAACATTTACAGTGGAACTTAAAAACATTCCGGCAGCGCAATTATTTCGCAGTACACTGAACTTAATTCGTACACATAATTATAACTACATACTGATTTCGACATCAGCGAGAAGCCGTCAGCTTGCCCCAACTTTTCGAGCGGTGTGCCCATAAATTACCCACAAACAGGCGGATAAAAAAATAACGCTTCCTACTTCAATAACGGGAGCGAAGTGAATTATATGTCGTAATGAAGTTGTCGCATCTGCTCCGCCGGGTCACGTGGTGTCACCTTTTACGTTTTCCTTTTTTTTTCTCTTTTGTTTTAGTAGTTTTCTATCAGCCAGGCTCGGGACCGCCATAAATTTAATATAGCCGCATCTACGGCACAGTGATTTATTCCCTGCCAAAATATGTGCCTGTATTTTTTTAATATCTTTTCGGCATCGGATGTGTCGAGTAGCGTCCAACGATCATACAGATAGGGTGACCGCGCGCTCCCTCGGCGACAGTAGTTGGCTTAAAAAAGATTTATGTTTTTTATTTATACTGAAACAAAAAGCCATTTGGATACTTTTAAGTTTTTCCAGTGTCCTTCTTTTTTGTACTGATTAAAGATTAAGTCGTCACGAAAGTTTAGGACACTATCCTGTATTAGTCTTTGTACAAAACCATTTTTAATACCAAAGTGTTCGGTTATAGTTTCTTTAATTTTCATATTTAACAATGTCACTTTATATATATATCTTTAATTTGCTAAAATTAATGATCATTTTTATGTGAAATTTCCAATTATATATATATTGTACAAAGAATTCTGTTTAATTTTACAAAACATAAAATTTAACACAATTTAAATTGTACACATCTGATAAATATTCACATATTAGAAAACGATTAAGATATAATTTATAAATTTATAATCTCTATTTTATGCCTACCAACATATTCTTTTGTACTCCCAGTGTTGACTGGTAGAGAATGTCACTGGGCATTAAGTCCGCCCTTGTAAACCGTTTGTATAGGGAACATAAATAATTAATAAATGAGTAAATAAAATAATCACAAGTAAATTCAAAATAGTCATAATATCCCATCGGTCCATGGTTTCACTACACGTCAGTGGGCTAATGTGATATCCATGTACGTCCGTTTTGTAAGCGCCGCTATCTCGGCCCAGACATCTGTATCAGTGGCACACCGACCCAATAGCTTTATATTGAAGCCTTATTTATTACTCCAGCCTCTCTTAAATTTAGTGTAAGAACGTTTTGTACAAGGGAACCGAAACGTTTCTATCAAAAAAAAAATTGAGTCTTCTGGGTGTAATTCGTTTAGGTATTTCAAATATACCAAATCACGATTGCAAGATTGTTATTTATATATAATTTTATCGTATTTGATACTACATTCTTCATAATCAGACTATGAAAGTATACAAAATGCAATATATAATAAATACTTAATATCGTAATGAACCGGTGAAGAGTTTCAGGGATATAACCTCATCCTGTCCAACACCGTTTTGCAGTTGAAAAGGTTTCGTAATACTGGACAGTACTCGAATAGACATCGAAGACTTGCTGACAAATACTTTTGTTAATTATTACATACTATTATTGGATATTGTATGGATTTCAAATATCATTTCATCATTACTTTTACGCTACTTTACTATATTTAGAAGTGTATGTGTACTCTGATTTTCATTAGTCTCATTTTACCAATAAAGTTATGGCTTAATATTGATATAATATATACAAATAAACCATCAGACGATGCTGTGCTATCAACAACCACGTGTAATAATATTATTGGCCGTTAGATCGTTTATTTTATCCCCTAGATAGATTTTTTTTTTTCAGATTTTTATAGCCTGTTGTATTCGCGCCATTAATGTTACGATGTTATTTGTCGAGTCTTTATATGTAAAAAAAACGTTCACAACTTTATTTAATAATAAACATATAAGTAACGAAGAGCCGTATAGAATAAATATGTACCATATATACAAAATTCAACATTTTGTATATGTGGTACATATTTATTAGAAAATAAAGTTCAGTAACATCTTGTATAATGACAAAGTATACGAATAGTGACGATGTTATGTCAATTATTAGAAACGTCACGTACGGCACAAAATATTCGTTGTCCTTATTCTTGTTAATATCTATCGACGCTGTACATATAACCCGACATTTTTAAGGATAACGGCAGTTGAAATACGCCCGGCACTCGACCGCTTCGCGCCACTACATCGTGTATGAGTTAAAGCCACCGGTAGCGCCCCCTGCTGGTACGTTATTTGATACTACACATGCGGCGACAAAATTAATATTTTTATTTATATCCTCCCTACGAAGACATTTAGAAAATGATCTTTTTATTCAAAAAACCTATGGACATTTTTATGGCATTCATAGATTTTAGAGCATTTTATACTTGCGAGTCACTTCGTGAGTTGTTTCGCACTGTCATCCTTTCAACGAAAAACGAAAACATTAAATGTATTTTAAAAAAATTGTGGCCACCGGACGAGATGATATCTTGTAGGAAATCTCAATTTTTTTGTCTGTTTTAAAACATGAATGGTGCGTACGATTTATGAGATCACAATGATCTTTTTATAACGCATCCACTTTTTACACAGATTTTTTTCGTTCTCGGCGCTTTATTTACGTACATTTTGCGTCTCAATCTATTAATTATGTCTTTTTTTAGCGGCCATGACGTTTTCGTGCCACGATCTTATTTATCGATAAGTGCCGAAACCGCATTGCTAGCGAATAGTTTAAGAAATTTTTAAAAAAATAATAAAATTACTAGAGCGACGACAACATATATTCAAAAAGATTTTTTGCATCTTTTTAGAAATTTTTATAACAAGCGATGATCGCGATGTTAAAAATGAAAATCCTCCGCTTTACAAATACTTATATGCCTGTGGAGAGACCGTATCAGGCTAGTGGATGCACGAGCGCCTGAAGCAGGTCACTGGCCACCACTTTAGTTGAAACTTCCTCTCCGCCCTTTTATTTTCCTGAACCAACGTATAAGGGGATATTGTATTGTTACCGAGGTTCTTCGTATTTTCTCAACAGTTTTATTGTTGATAGAGGGTGCATAAATCATGTCAAGTAAACAAATGTTCCGTCAACGTGGCAGATCTGTGCCTCTGATCTGTGTAAAACCACCTTTATTACCTTGCTATTCCAATTTTTAGTTGCACATTTTAATGAATTATTCTTTTCAATTAAGGTCATAATTTCTAAATAGTTTATTTAAATCATATGTAAAATGGGGTGGAGTGCTCATTAAACTTTTATTTTTCAACAAGATAACTTGTGTCTTGCTTTATCTATTATAAAATCTTGTATGTATTAAGTTATTTGAAGTTATTAAACCCACAGATGTAATTCGATTTTCTTCAATATTTTCATATGTCCTATTTAATATTGTAAAATTCAAATTATTTTAACGAACATATCTCGGTCTTTATAGAGAATCATTATACATGTTGTTTTTTTTGTTTCCTATAAAGAATGAAAATCTCAATCGAGATAATTTGGAAGCAGGATGTGTGGTAATTCCGAATCTTTATACATGGTTTTAACGCGGAGTCCAACAACAACATCAGTACTAAAGTTTCCGTTCTGCAGCTCGCTTGGTAAGGTAAACATGGACGGTTTTAGTAGCGGCTCTTACAAAAGCGGCTGCATTTTACGCGAATTGAACGCAATGGTCATTACGCGACGAGTAAAACGCTCCAACGAATCCCTGCACAATTACGAGCACCTACAGGGCTAATTGTTCCTATTTCTAACGGAGAAGGTGACGCGTGTCCGACACTAACGTAGTAATTAAAATTGGTTAATGATTAAGAAATACTTTGTATTATTAAAGCAAAGGATGTCTAGTGGTTTTAAATTAGGGATCGTATATTAGAATTTGGAGATTAAAGTCAGAGAACTTACTTATTAGTACATTTCCAATAACACGACTTACTTAAGATATCTAAGTGTGATTATATTAAGCAATTTTAAAATTATAAATGTGTCATATGTCTTGTAGGTGTTGTTAAATTGTGTGCAATGGAAATGACGATTAAATTTTCTGACATTGATTTAGGCGGCATTTCTGTAATTTTTCGGATTTTCGGATTCATGAATAAAATATAGCAATGTAAAATTTTACGTTGCTATTTAGGTATTAAATATTTTAGAGCCTATAATTTGATACCTTCATACCTTATTAGTTATTTACAATAAGAATTATGCAATGTAATAATTTAGTTTTATTATCTAATACACAATTAATTTCTACACTCGGGAGCAACCAAATTGACTCTATCATGGTCGATGAGAGCATACATGGGTATATGTACGATTTTTTCAAAGAAAATATATTTTATTTATAAAAAAAAACCTATGTGCTGCATGGTATCGACACTCGCGCCTCCAATATGCTCGAGAGCATCTTAATTGGAGTATCGAGTGATGGAAGTCAGTATTATTGTCTGTTGAGTTTAGAATGTGTGTACATGGCAGTGGCAGGACAGGCAGGATCTATAGACGGCGGCGGCTCCAGCACGGTGTGGGATGGTATCACGTTCAGGGAAAAACCACAATCGATTTCGTGTCCCCCCCCCGCACCTCCCTCGAAGCTGACCGCTGATCGGAAGATTGTCAACATTTTTCA
Organism: Teinopalpus imperialis; assembly: GCA_029286865.1. NCBI lineage: Eukaryota > Metazoa > Arthropoda > Insecta > Lepidoptera > Papilionidae > Teinopalpus > Teinopalpus imperialis. The sequence goes on from JAGSMU010000007.1 coordinate 5,707,839, forward strand.
AGACTACGTGGTCTCCTACGCTCGGCTTATCGGTCACAACTTTTTAATAATGCACATGCCCGTACCCTGATTAGTGCTTGGGTTAATACCAATTATTGATAAAATAACTTTTTTTTATAATTTTTTATTTGATTTTATTTTATTTTTGCAATACCCAGCTATTTTAATCAATTCATATCCTTAAATTCTCATTTTTCCTACATTTCGATTCAGATTATATTATTTACAGTACTGAATAAATGTCATCAATATTAGTATCAATACAAAGATGACATCAGTGTGTCTGAAAATTCTGAAGTGATAGATGATTTTTACAAATAATTAACGTATTTTTGTAAAAAATCTGTGTACGTTGCATGCTTATAGGTTGAGCCGATTTGGTTGCTCCAGCGTTTATTTTATTGCATGTTTAACCCTCCATGTTTCGGGATTAGCAACAATCTTTATAGGTCGTTAAAATCTTGTCGCAGCAGCCAGCCTTTTCCGTTACGGTGACGTTGAGAAATCGTAACAGAAAACAATGACTGGTACGCCGCGATCGATTTACGACTGAAACGGTTCAGCTATACCACGTATGGAAATTTCTCTGTGTTATCATTTAAAAAGTTTGTTTTAGTTTTATTTCTCTAAATCTCATTAATTTAAAAATATATCATAATCTTCTACAAATTTTAGTGAGTCAAGTTATTGAATTAATCTTTTGACACACATAAATACATTCAATTAAGTCGTTCGCTATTATATACATTTTTAAATTTCAAAAATATTTGAAATATCTCGTTATACTAAATCTGCTTCATTTCTAAAAATCGGAGAAATAACATTATTAATTAGGTAAATAAAATTATAAATAATTTGTGGTTCATAAGATTTTATGCAGAGTTAAAACTTTATTGATATATGGCATAAAACACTTGACAGTCAAAATAAAAAAATATTTTTGGTCAATACGGGGTAATAAATGGTAATAATTAAAAGATAAGGAAAATTATTAAATAATTTGACGCTGACTACAGTATTGATTTCATGTATAATAAACATTAATTTATACATTATATTAATGTATGAACGAGAAATTTATTTATACTATTATATTAAATAATTTATAATTTAATAGTATAAATAAATTATTTATTTATTCACTGAACACGAAATTAACTAAGCATATAATCAACGGCCAATTGTTCATGTAATACATGTAAATCATGGAATTATCATCTAATGATCAATATTGCCTAGAAAATCCATGCAAAGGCTAATTGGTAAGCTTTTTGATCAAAGCAAAACGTGTATTTTATTTAAAGGTATATTATTTTTGTGTGCGAATTAGCAATGCGAATTATATTAATTTAAACCATGTCGTTTCTTATGAACGTGTCGTGTACATTTATATTGTAATTGGTAAGAATTCTCTTATAAACTATTTCAAAACTTGGTAATAATGTGCTTTGGGGTCGAGGGCTGATGATCTCAAAATTGTTACTCTATTGCCGTGTATTTCTATCCTCCAATTAAACTTATAAAATGTGCTTAGTTCTTTAACTACACAACATTATATTACATTGTTAAAGTTTTACATTGTAACACGTTTATTACGGCTTTATAAAGATGTATTGTAGCATGTTACAGTCGAGATGTGGAGGCATTTGATGTTTGCAATTTCAAAGGTATTCTCGTCGGAGGTTTATCATCGAACAACTTGGAATAGCTTTCCATTATTATAGATCAAGTCATGACAAGCTACAATGTAATACGTAATTCAAACTTATATGTGAAATGTGGTGCTAATAACGTAAGTATTAATGTGGAATTATGCGGACGAGGTTGTCACCTACATGGCAATATGTGTTGGTTGATTCTATTGGAAGGTTTGTATAATCATATTAAATATGGTTAAAAAAAGAGATATTATTTTAGTATGTATTAAAATTTAACAATTTCAACGTGTTACATTGAGCAGCGTGACTCTTCTCTTCTCGTATCAGATATGAATCCGGACTATTTGGAGATGGGGTTCCGGGGCGGCGGAGGTCTGGGCAACACGTCGCGTACTAAACGCATGCGGACCAGCTTCAAGCATCACCAGCTGCGAACTATGAAGTCCTATTTCGCCATCAATCACAACCCCGATGCTAAGGATCTGAAACAGCTCAGCCAGAAAACAGGTCTCCCTAAGAGAGTTTTGCAGGTAATTTATAAACAGTCTTTTTTTATTGATACGATACTCTAAATAATTCTCAATGGTTTTAATATTAATTTCCACACGATTTACATACATTTTTCATTTTTATTAAGTCTTTTACAATTACAAACTATGAAACATAAATAATATTGAAAACAAAAACTACTAGATACGTCACAAAACTATATGTTCTAAATATGATAAAACTCAAGTTCTAGGTTGATATTAAGCAAAACACCATATAAAAATTATGTCTTCAATTTGTTTAATAGTATGTCGCGAACTTAACTTAGGAAACACTTTAAATATGTCATTGAGAATTTATTAGAGCTATATCTAAGACAAGCTATGGCTAAGGATGGGTTTGATATTTATTTTACAAAAAACGGTGTTATCCAGCTAATGCGATTTTAATGTTCTAAGAATATCGCCGCGCTTTCTTACCAACATGCTTATCGAAGTTGCCGCTTTGCGTACGATTTTGTTTAAATAATTAAAAATAGTAGTAAAGTAAAAGGACAATATTGCATGTGTCATGGCCATTAGAGACCTTTATCATCTAAGGAATTAAATTCAACTAGGACCACCCTGTGTGAATTTTTTTAGGTTTTTTAGTACTTGTTTTTAAAAAATAATGGTGACAATTTTGCCAAAGTTACATTAAATGTCCATGAAATTGAGAGAAATAATGTCGAGGCCAGCTTTCGTTTCTGCTGACAAATCTGCAAAGGGAGTTTACTTCTGACAACAAATGGCGTATGGGTAAGTATCAATGTATATTTTACTTTTAAGTATAATAATTGAGACTGTATCGCGTGTCAATTTAATTATTTTATTTGTTATGTTCTTAAAGTTAAACAAATACTGTGTAATTAAGATTTGTTTACAGATTCCTTCTTACTGTAGTTTTCATTCATTTTGAGTTAGTAGAAAAGTATGTATATTTCGGTATCGGCACTGAACTAAACAAGTTAAAGGCCTACATATCCTCATCTGCGCTACCATTACCACCAGACCGTCGGCGTACTAATAGATTGGACACACCGCGGCGTAGCTTTGCCGTTTAGACCTTTATATTGCTTTTAATTTGTTTACAGAGTGCGGCCCTTTAATGTGGATCTTACACGGTGCCTTCAAAGAGTCTACCTTTGTTTTCGTAATTACACCATTTTTGATAGTTCGCTCTGTTTTCGTTAAAAAATTCGTGGTGGAATGTTTTCATTGTTTATCCTTGAAAATGACTGAACTAGTTTTATTTGATGATTGGTGCATGTTATTGTTATTCCTTGTAATTTCATGCTTCAAAAAGAGTTCAACGGTGATTTAAATATGTCTAGGGGAGAATAAAACCCCTTAACAACCGCCGTTCAGCTTTCGCAGAGGGATCATCCTTGCAATATATCTATAACGACAATTGAGTTCTTATGGTATACATGGGAAGACGTCTTTCAGACATAAGAACAGTAGGCATAGCGTCCCCTTACCAGTTATCGACATACCGAGCCAAGCCGAGCTGGCCCGAGTTAGATATCGCAGGCCGCATAAATTTGCCTCCAACCAATTATACGAAGGCAAAGAGGACCTCTCTCCCTCCGAAACTCCGAATATTGATCGAGTTTTTTTTTTGGAAAAAAGTTCACGGCTTGCCGTCGCCATTTTGCCGAGATAAGGGACTTTTCGTTTTGTGTATACTGTCTTTTGGTTGTACGCTCCTGTGGAGAAATGTTGGGAGGCGCAATTTATTTTTGTATAGATAGAATCTGAAAGAGTTAAGATGAACTGATGTGTGTTTTAAAAATTAAAAAAAAAATGTTTGTATTTAATATAATATGTTTCATTGTTTTTAGTAAATACGACGTATAAAAGCTAGCTCCTTTAAAAATGATTGTTATTATAAAAGTTTAGGTCTATATTATTTTATAATTATTTTGAAGAGATATCTTATTTTAAGCTAATACACACAGGGTATATTTTCAAGTCATAATGGTACAATTTTACTACTAATACAAGTTTTCGTAGCTTTTGTGGGATTATTACGTAATAGCGCTTTTATAAATAATTTTATTATTATTAATGAAAACAGCAAATTGTTAAAATAAAAATACCTTGACCATATACATATTTTACTATCTCGTATAATAGTTTTAAAAAAAGTTAAGTTATTTATTTATATCAGTAATTACAACAAGAAAATCGGTAATCGTACTTAAATATATATTATTGTTATATCAAATGTACAACTAGAATAAGTGTATAAAAAATATCACATTGCTTTAATTTTCTCTCAAAATCACTTTTTCAGCTATATATTATAAATGAACACACATTTGCGACTGAAACCGTAAGATTTACGTCTCACCTCGCGAGTTATTTTCAAGATGCACTAATTGCAATCCATAGAAAATTGAACCTTAAAGTTAGATGGATAAGAACGAAGTACAATTAAATAATAAAAGTACTTGTACAATGAAGATTTGCGTTACAAATGTCGATAGTGAGTTAAGACTAATATACCTCGAAATTATATTTATAACTAGGATTTAGGTAATATATTGCAAAATTAAAAACGGTCTATGTTATAACGATGCCTTGTCTAGTCTACTATAAAAATTTGGATTAGGGATAGTTATTTGTAAATAGAAGTAATAATGACACATTAAAAAAATAGGCGAGCGTCTTCACAGAATATAAAAACATAAGAACAGGTGCGTGTTAGTGTGGAGAGAGCGTGTGTCTAATTGCCACGGGCGCCTCCATAATATATGTGCCCGCGATGTCTCCAAACCTCGGCTCGGGCGCATTTAGAACAAACCGCACCATATTTCTCTCTCCGTGCGTCCGCAATTGCATGATTTGTCACTCGCACCGTTTGTTTTTTTTTTCAGTCCTGAAAAATGACTCGGGTTCAAGTAGCGTTGTGTAATTAGTCGATTGAAAAAGTACCTTTCTTTGTTCGGGCGTGTCTCTCGATTAATCGGGCCTGTGATGTATAAATACTACATGACTTTTATTTTTTTTGGTGTCTTCCTATATCGTTGTGCGATAGAAGAACATTTTTGCACTCTTGAGATTGCGGAAGTATCACATTCATTTAAATAAGAAAAAAGTGTTTTTTTTTATTATTTCCTTATATTTAGTTTCCAAATTTATAATGTAACTAGACCATAAGTAATTATGAATACCTTAATCAGCTAATCTATTATGTCAAGCGTGTATTCGGAGGATTAATTAAAACTAAAAATGGATACACGTTCGGTTTACTATTTTTAAATCGTTTTCATGCCATGATTTCAAATACAATAAAGATGCCTACGGTGGCACACAAATAAACCAAGAAATATTGAAGGCGTCCCGAAACCAGCAATTAGTATCGGATGGTCACACCTCGACATTTGGCCAGATATAATTTTACTTTCTAAGTACATTTGGTGACAATAATAAATACGACGATGCAGTTGAAAATGATTTTAAATCATCTTGTTTAAAGTTCAGATCTGCTTGCGCGGACGTGTGATGATCACAATCAAACGCTCTAGTAATTAGTACCAACGCATCGCCCTGAGACGCTCGGTTGGGCAGATAATTTCCGCCGCAATTTCAAAAGGCATCCATTTGTCATTCCCTCGCGCGCACTCACGCCAGGCGGACGTGCCGCGTCTACCTCCTAATTTATTTAAATATTATTTATATAAGGAAACGGGACTATTAATCACGTCTCTAGTTTTTATTTACAATACGCGGAATATTTGAGCGCCTTTGATCGCGGTTTGTTTGGATATTTATTAGGGTCTCCTTATGAGTTGCTTTTCAAGTTTCGTCTGGAATAGGTATTTAATTAAATCTTATTTGTTTTGAGTTTCGATTTGTCGAAAATCTAATTTAATGTATATATATATATATATCACTTCATTAAATTAGATTTTTTGTCAGAGTAGCTATGGATTGAGTGGCTACATTTTTGTAATTAATGGAAATATAGCATAGCATAACTTTTTAAAATCAATTTTCTTTAACGATATTTTAAAATAACCTATCCTGTAATAATGATATTTTTGTATAAAATTATTATTCTAAACAGCTATACAATATGTAACTACAGCTTACATTATATTTCTGGTATACAAACTCAATAATATAATCAAAATATCGTTTATAGTAGTATACAGTCTGATGTATGATTTGATAATCCATTTACTTTTAACATTAAGAACTAAGATTTAACAATTAAGATTTTAATTCCATTAATTCATAAATGTATTATTTCATTTATGAAACACAATACGTAGCAAATGGCCGTGTTTAATTGATTGCCGCCGGTCAAATGGATGGCATTGGCAGCGTAAATTGCCCTTCTATCATTTAATAGATATCAATAATTTGCATCTCCTGTTCAAGCTGGATTATTATATTGTGATTTGTGATTATATTGTTTGGAAATAAGTAAAGTAAGAGCGTTTATGAGACGTTTAGATTTGATTTTATTAAATAATATTATATTTCACTGACTCATAGTCAAAGTTACTCTATGTTTTTTTATATTGAATAGCTATGACATAAATAATTGTGTAGTACCATATACAATTCTATTTCATTTATTAAATATAAATAAACCGTTGATTAATTCGGTATAAATAAACCGGTTAAACAAAATCAAGGATGGGAAATAATAATCTTATTTCTATGTATTAAAAATTACTATTAATTTACATTTAAATATATTCTCTAGGGGTGTTAAAGTGAGCATAAGATATTATAGGCTTCACTCATATGCATATTAACAATTTTCACATGTTATTATTAATATTTAGCCCACAGTCTAAGAAAAGTACTACTAATGTCCTTGTAAGTTTCTCTATTTCTTGCCTTTCCTGTAGAACCCTTAATGAAACTGACCTTTTAATGTTGACACCTTCCACACAGAATGTGTGACCCAGAATTTTTCTTCCAGCCTGGAGACGTGTTCTCCCGTTTTAGTTCGCAGCTGTTCAATTTACCTCCGCAACTTTATTTATGGATAGCAATTGACTGTTTTACGTTAGTTTATATGCTATAAAGTACACGCAAACATTATGCTACGAGAAAAAATATTGATATTTTATACGCATTTATAATGGTTTTATATATTTTATATATATACGGCATTTTTAACAAAGCCTTGATAGTCGGAATGTTTTCGAAATTACTCAGCTCAGAACTACAGATATAAAGTGCTACTTTCTCAAAATCATTCGATGAGTAAATCTAAGATTTATAATTTATCTTGCTTCCTTGACGAATAGTGTTATTACTATCGCTTTATTACGCTCCACTTCTTATATTGGTGGTATCGACATTGGCTCGATGAATCGTTTCTAGCCAGTGTCATTCTAACTAATGATTATCGTTGCTGGACTATTAATTCCTATTTTATATTTTATTTATTGCTTAATAAAACCTGTATAAAATTTGGTCTTCAAATAAAACCTGTCAATTTCTGATAAGAATAGGACCTAGCGTGCGTTGCGATTCTTTTTAAAACATGTAAATGATATATTTCAAGTTCGTTCGTTTATTATGTTTCGCTAAAACTATATTGATTAACATTTTGTTTAAGTGTCATTAACGTAATAAAAAAGTAACTTATAAAACCAGTAATTATTTAATTTTCGGAATTAATGAAATTATTTGGTGTTCAATACAACAGTTTCAAAGTCCCTTTAAAATATATCCATAAGATAATACAAAGGTTAACAACCTAAGTATCTCGATTAACAGAACCGGTTTACTATCCGAGTTAAACTTATTCATATTTCTTCACCTGAAAACAAAAACAAAATACCATGACGCTATACGTTTAATTTAAGAAATTAATTGTACAAAAATTCGAGCCAATTAGTTTCGGTCCAACTGAATGTTTCGTTAATATAATAGATACCATGCGAGTACGTTTACGTATATAACATATAAAAGGTAGGAGCATTCATGAAACATAATTAAATAAATTTGCGGTGTAGCTGTAACGAGAGACAATTTACACTGAAAAAAATCTGTTTTAAATGGTCTCAACTTTTCCGTACATCGTGAAGCAAATTGAGACGTAGTTTTTGATGAGAATAATTATTTTCAAACGTCACAGCATTGGTACAAATGCCGACGGTATAACAAATGACTTGTTCAAAGACTGCTCCGCAAACTTATTTGAGTTGAATACAGGAATAGTACTATTTAAGCCCAACTCAAAAGTGTTAAGCGTTTAATGAACACTTTTTCACTCTTTAACTTTCGGTTACTATGACTTTGAATGTGTTTCAACATATTGATAAAAATATCAACAATAATGCAAAATTATCATTCAAAATGTATATGCTAATTAAATTCTCATATTATTTTCAAAAATATTAATTTTTACATGATTTGATGACATTATTTATTTATTAGGTGTGGTGTGTTTCTAATATTAACAATTGCATTACCATGTCACTTAACTTTGCTTATTAGAATTGGCCAAAAAAAAAGTGTTTTAAAGTAAAATTTTAGTTCACGATAATTGTTACACAGGATATCAATCCAGTCAGTAATATATGGTATCATTAAAATCACTTGTTGTCACAAAACTTTGTTGAACTAAAAATTTAAATGTGCTTGTAGGGTTGCATTTGGAATGCTCAACAGAGCATTTAAGTAAATTTAACAAAATTCAAGTGAACTGAGATTGCACCTTGGTTTATTCAGTTAAAACAATCAGGTTCCCATCTCTACGAGAATTTAACCAAAAAAAAAAAATTGCTCGCCATAGACAAGACATACCAATTATTCTATTTTATGCGGAAGTAAGTTATTTATTAGATATACTAGTCTATTAATTCATAAATTATATTAGTTACCACGGGACCACCGTGCTACGGGCTTATCTCAGTTTGACAGCGGCGGTACGTGCGGACGTGGGATCATCAATCGTACGCACGTCGTCTCCCGCGCTTTTCGCTCATTTCTCATCGGTTCACTTTGAGACGCTATCGCTTCGCTTCTCAGGTTATGATGAATTTATGAGCGGAATGACAGAAACGGGCTGCGGTCGGTAATTAGAACTACACTAAAATAAAAAAAAAACTATTTTTGTAAAAGTCTAATGAAATTAGTTGAATATCGAAATATATGTATTTCACTTCGTATTAGTATATAAACATTAGATTGTAGGTGAAACTATTATAGAACATAAACTATGTATCCCATGATGAAGGTCTCCTCACTTCAGGATAATACTAAACATAATAAAAGTCGCGTAAAACAAAAAGTAACCGCTAACTATATATGCACTAAAATTAACACTTACGCCAACACATAAGATGTGTAGGCGACTGACTACCTTTCTATCTTGAGCACCGGTTGGTTATAAAAAAAAATGTTTGTTTTCGTTCAGTGATGCTGATGGATACGAAATAAACGCTAATCTAAATTTGGCATTAGGCATCATCCGCGGCCATAACGAGCGGGGCGGAGCTTTCACACGACTGCTTGTCATTGGTCATGGTATTTGTGCGAACTGTGCCATCGTATCACAACAAATATTTAAATACAATAATATTAAACTAAACGTGGCTTATATTCTAGATATATATACAAAATACCAAGAACATATTCATATATTTCGGAAAACTTCATAATCGTTCTGATGTAATTCTTAATCCTAAGAAATTTCGTTGTTAAGTCAGCGAACCCTTTTTAAGTTTGTTTATAACGGTATGGTACCTAAGGACTAACAAGGCTTAATAGAAGATTATACAAAAAGCCGTTTGTCTAATGAAAATAAATAAAATATAATCCTGACTTTGTAACATATTTAAAGGGCTATATGACTTAAGGAATGGAAAAATAAATTTAAAGAAAAAATCGAGAATTGATTGATTGATTTAAAAGAATTGATTTTTCAGCGAAAAAAAAATAATTCATTGCACATTTTACAAAAGGAGTTATTTGCGCGTGTACATAATTACTATGACTGGTATATTTTGGAATGGAATATTTTGTTGATGCATCACGTCTGGGGGATGTCGATGGCTGCCTTGACCGTCCACGTCCACCGGAAACAGCGGCGTCAAGGGTGAAGCCGGCCGCTCTAATCTTGTTACAGATCAAATCTGCATTTCGGAGCAAAAATAATAAACTCATTCTAGTAGAACATTACCCACTCTTTTCAAAACAATAGGACCCACAACAGTACATCAGAAAGGTTTACAAGAAAAAGCTTCCACATCCAAAGCGAGCCCGTGACCCAGTAAAAGCCAATTAGGTATTAAAGTCTACGAATTATTGAGGAACATTCGAAGACTTTTAAACCAGCACTATACTTTATTTGGATTGCCCTCGCTTCGCGACTAGTATTCTTTTTATGGCGAATCGACTTTTCATTTTGCTCGCGACATTTCAATGCGGCGCGCTTGCATTATTTTCTCGGCCGACACCAACTGTATTGTTTTTTGTTCGCAGGTGTGGTTTCAGAACGCTCGAGCGAAATGGCGGCGAATGGTGACGAAGCAGGAAAACAAAATGGCGGAGAAATGTTCGCCGGATGCATCGTTAGAGTTGGACATGTACCACGGGCCCATGTCACTGCCGCCTCACAGCCCGCCGTACAGCGTTATGGGAGGTCCTCCCAGCCCCAACTCCATGGATTGTCCATAGCTGCAATTATGCGCTTTATGAGCGCTATGAGACTGGACATTACATTGAAAAGTGCATCCTTCAAGGGCGCTCTTAATGAATCGTGTAAAAAGTTAGCGGACATCGTTATGTGTGGATCTTGGTATTTCAATGTTTAGTGGATTCTGCATGGAAATATTTGAAGATGGTAGTGAACTTACACTCTGCATAAAAGCGTACATTAGTGTAAACATAAATATCGCTGATAAGCTGTCTGTCATCTAACTGCATATTGTTCGTTAATGCAAGTCTAATTAAAATAAGCACAATCTCATTGATGAATCTCAAAAGTTGGATGAAAAGATGAAATGAAACAATTATTTTAAACAATTCTTGGCTGTCACCGTTTTCTTAGTATTGTTTCAAATTGTAATACTTATTTTCATCTTCATCTATTATTAATATTATTTATTATTTTTTGTAAGCTGTATTGTGCTGGTGGAGACGAAATTAATTCAATAGATGGATACTATTAATGATTGTGAAAAATTTAGAATCTCCGTCCATAGAAACAATGGAATTTACAAAAAATCTCCACCTTTTAGTTACTAGATTACACATTTTCAACTGTATAATGACAAGAAGTTTTTTTCTGATTCCATATAGGCATTAATGTTAGATAATATTACTCCATAATGTTGTCATAAGCACGTTGTTCGTAAAAATTGTGGAAACAAGGACTTAAAACCTTCTTGTAAAATATATAGAGTTTGATAAACCATAACGACGAATAATGATTCATAATATATACTATTTATTTATTAAACATTAATATTTAATGTATTATAAGATACAAAGTAAGAAAATGTAGTTACATGTGAATTCTTTTGCATAGTAATAGTTATTGTTAGTTATTTAAAATATAAAGTGGTAAATAAGGAAAAAAATTAAAAATGGACAGAAAAGAAACTGTAAACTGTGGACATTATTCCAGAAAATAAGTTTATTAGTTTGGCAAATGGCACGTTTAAGTAGTTTTAAGCATTAAATTGTAATGTTATTCCAGCTAAGTACACGCACTCGTAGTTCCTTTTTTGTATAAATTTAATATACATACATTAATTAATAACTTTAAATAATAATATAAAATAATAGCGAACGCAAATAATCAAAATATCCTATTCATTCTGTAGGTGACCTAATAGTGTAGTAGTGAAAAAAATAAGATGTATCATATTATTACTTAAGTAATAGGCCCCTCGAGTTGAAATCGCAACATTTATTATACCTGGATATTGTATTCCTGCGACTAAAATAAATTATAACGATCTGTTAATAAAAATATTTCCAACTATAATCACATATTTTTATTTAATCTTCACCGAAACACCGTAGTTTAAAAATTGAATAATTTATACTAAGTAATTATATACAATTTATACAACCATATTATTACACTTACACTAATGTCTTCGCGGGCATTCAATGTGAAATGGAAGAGAAATATGCCCGCATGATTCCATGATAATTTTACAGCTGAGTGAACAGCCAGATAAGTCATTGTTTTTCTTTTTCAGATCTTATTTATTAATTTATTACTAAGTAATATCATTTTTAAAGAACATCTCTGTATATTCAGATTAACTCTATAAATTTCATAAATATTTTCAATTCACAAACATGCACACACATTCCTATGATAGTTAAAGATTAATGAATATTTATAAGTATGTAATCGTTTATAGAAGTTTACAAAACAAATCAGAGATAGAAATCCTGTGCTAGGATAATGTTGCCCACACACAACGCGTTAAAATAAATGAAAAATATATTAAAATCGTTCGGTATTTTTAAAAATATTTGGTAGAGACTTAAATCAGCATACTTTAAAATATTCCCGTCCCCCAACTCGTACACGAAATAGATCCCCAACCATAGCATTTTGCATGCAAAAGTAGTTATTGTTTCAATTAAAACAACATAACTCAGGCTCTTCTCCTGAACGCGCCTATTTGACAGCTCGTAATTCTAAAGTTTAGCTTCTGAACTGCTTAAATAGGCGCGTTCAGGAGAGGAGCCTGAGTTATGTTGTTTTAATTAAAACAATAAATAAGCAGGGTCGGCAGCTGGGCCTTTGGGTGGTCCCGTCGGATTCTTTTTTTGGAAATTCCGGTCTTTATCGCTGACTCCAAGATCAGTATTGCCTTCTACACCTAACTGAAGTTTTACTTACCTAAAGCTATGTCATGATACTATCAGAGGAGGATTTTGTTGCAATTTAAAAAAGGATTCACTAAATAAGGCGTACATACGCTTTATAATTCTTACTAGTCTTTTAGACTTCTTTTTCATCAATTTCTGTCGAAGTAGAAACGTCCATGTGTAGGCGGTTGGTTCAAAAATCGCGGTGTGTGATATCTTGCATCTGTGTTTCATGCTTATTTTTGCATTCGTATACAATTTAAGACAAATTATGACAATTATCACTCCTATTGTGACAGCTATGTGATTTCTGACATTTTTTGTTGTTTTAAGATAATCACGTGACGAGATGCAATGATAGATTCTATATAACCGCAATCACGTAGCACGATTTCTGTGTTAAACTTTTAGACAACATTTTATAACGAAACAATATTGATAGCCACTGCATTGTAAAAAAAATGTGAAAACTATAAGAGCAGGTGGATAATCAGACTTACTTCGAACGTTTCCTATAATTGATTACGATCGATTATTTTCACATGCAAATTCTTTTCTCAAACAAATATGCGATATTTATAAGAGGTTTTCAAGTAAATGCTACTATTTAATAAGTTTTTAAATTCACATTTTACTGGCTGATACTCGAAGTAATTGTCTATTTTGGACGCACCTACAGCCAGTTATGTTGGAATGATGTTTTAAATTGAGGTTATAAGTTACTCTGTTTACGTTATTGAATTACTATATTTTTTTAATACTGCTTACATTTAAATTATTAATTCCCTCTTTTTTTTACTTTTAAAAAAATATATAAATTGACTTATATATTTTTTAAAGGTAACAATCAAATACACGGTTCACCTAGTGATAAATGATTCCTACAGCCCATGATCTTCATCTATTCTCAATAGGGGCTGAAGATTCCATGCCTCGAGATTAACGTATAACGCCTCTATACCAGTATTTCGGTCTTCAGATCACATGAATACAAGAAACACAAGCAACGTAAGTAAAATAAAAAATTTGCACTGACATCCCATAAATATATGTTCCGGTCAGCTTATTGCACTGATTGTACCACGTCACACGTAACAGCAATTGACATTTTAAATTTGTTTTTGTTGCATTCATGAAACTTGATTATGTAGGCGATAATATTTATAGTTATCAATAATTATGTAATATTTTAGTGTTAATATACTATTTAATAAGTAACAAAAGCTAAAAAAAATGTTACTCAGAAGAAAGCCCGCTGGGCTGGAGCGCATATTTCCTATACTTTTACGTGAAGATTGCGGATGTGCAATGGAATTCCTTTTATTTTTTAATTGATGACGCATCAATACGTATTTGGCTTGAGTGTATACCTTTTCTCCAACCAGTTTCTATATGGAATCGGCAACATGAACGGCATGCGTAACACTATTGTTCAACTTAGGTTGGTCGTATGTATTTATTTCTGAATGCCATGACTCCCATCTTCGTGAATTCGGATTCTGGAGGCATGTCTTTGTTGTGGTTGGTGCACAAAAACTTGTCCCTCGATCTTGCGCGCCTGAAATCCGGTAGTTACCATTGAAGTGCAAGAGGGACGAGACCATATATTGATATTATGTAATCGAAAAGGATGGAGATATGAACTCACATAACGGGATGGGGCTGTTTTTGGATTCAGGCATTTGTTTTACTCGTATAAATAATTCTCGGAAGCGTGTTGGAGAGTTTCATCGAATTTATGTCTCGTAGTTCCTATTTAATAAAACTGGGTATACTTGTCCGTCGAGTTTGGGCTCTTGAAAATATTTCTTATATAATGAAAATACTCTGATATTTTTATATTATATATCTGATATATAATAATATTATTTAAGTGTTAATAATTCTTTTTAGGAGTGCGCAGGATTTGTATATCTTGATTTTGAGCGTAAGCAAAAATATAATTGATAGTTTTATATACAATAAAAGCTAGAATTATTACTTGCGACAGGCCATTCAATGGTGTGCAAGGCTCAGCTTTCATTCGTTTTACTTCATTTTATTCTTACATCTATAAATTATGCGTATCGAGAAGACGTGTGCATTTTCTAAAAAACAAGTGTCAGAGGTCACACTACCAGAGGTATGTAAAACGTAGGTAATCAAGAAAACATTCTAACATAATGGAGTTACAATTCAGAAACATTACTAACATTATAAAAGCTGTTTGTGGAGATTAACTCAATCATAATGAGATGTTTTGCAATGTTCGGTGAGTATTTTAATCAAACGCAAACGACTAATGTAGTAGCTAAAACTTTTAGAGGCTGAACCTTTTGTAGTTTAGTGGTATAGCTACACTGCAGTTTGTTTCTAGCTGTAGATTGAATGGGTCAGCTCAACCGGGGTAGAACCGCGCCCTCACAGAATACCAGCGTAAAATAGCAGCATAATGCTCCTGTGTTTCGTCTGGTGAGTGTAGGTTCACGGAGACCTTTATTACTGGCGAGACATTCCACCTCAGTCCTCAAGGGTAACAACGCATTTGCATTATGATTACTTGTCAAGGGTGAATGTAGATGTCATGGGCCGCAGGAATCACTTGCCCTCAGGTGAACTGTGAGCTCGTTTGTGACATCCAATGTAATAATAAAAAACCAGCGATAAATCGGTGACTAGGGCATCGGATGCAAAGGTCGATGGATCTAAGTCTAACCGGTTTATAACAACAAGATTTTTAGGTTGATGCATAACATCAAAAATTACGTATTAAAATTTCTGACCGGTGTACCCTAATGAGATTTTGGTGTTATAAACTTAGTGATATGTGGGTAGCATTACATGTTGTCATATCTATCTGATAATGAGATATGTCTGTTTTCGACCACGGTGACATCCTTCGGTTATTACCAAATATTTATATTTATAAACCAAATAGTAAATTTAACTCAGCAAGATATATAAAACATATATTGCTAACATTTTGCGCAGGTTTTGAAATTGTTGGCAGCTGTCAACTCTATGGATTTAATGGGAATGAGTGTCAACAAACAGATCACTTGAGTTTAAGTGATCACTACGGGCCATAGATAATTACTGAACTTGAAATTATGTCAACTTAAAGGTGCGTTCTCATCCCGGAGGATAACACGAATTTCTTTAGCATTTATTCCTCAAAGTGAGTCTATATGTTAGTACTGATCATCTTTAGGGCAGAAATAGGCATCAGAGTTGTATAAGAAATAAACTAATATGCTTTCAGAATTGGTAGTCACGTGGCTTCGAGCTGCCTCATGAATGGGTGAGTTTGACAGGAGAATGACCACGTTCGCAAAGAAAACATGCCACCGGGAATTGTCATTTCCTTATAAAATAAAAGCGAAAAGTATTAGATATCGCTACTGTTTTTTTTATAGAACAGGTGACAAAAGAGCAAGCAGCTCACCTGGGATTATCGCCGTCTATGGACATGCGCAACACCAGAGAAGTCACAGATACGCTGCCGGCCTTAAAGAAAGATGAAGGCTCTCTTCTTGAAGGTCCCTAAGGTCGTATCGGTTCAGAAGTACCACTGGCGACCATTGGTTCCACAGAGTAGTTGTGCGTGATAGAAAATTTGCATAAAGCGCACAGTGGTGGATTACCAACCACCGAGATTATGAGAATGTATTTTCGAATTCTGTTCTGATGTACGATGTGTAAGCTTTGCGTCTGGAATCAATCCAAACAACTCCTTAGATCACTCCCCATGGTAAATTTGGTAAATTGCGTTTAGCCATGGCAAAAGAAAGAATTCAAAGACAAAGCTACTGACAAAGAGGCTTTCATTCTCAGCGCATCTTCATCTCGACTTGAAAGTAAAATTGTAAAAAAAAGGGAAAATAGAGAAAGACAAGATATAAAAATTATCGTGTGTGTTCTTCTCCACAAAAGCATGCTTTTCGAAGTGGAAATAGAGTGTTAAAGCTTCAATAATGAGTTTTTACTCCTTTTTGGTATAAAATATTTTGATTTAAACCCTTCATTGAGGATTGTATATGTCGTGTAAGTTGCAAGAATCACTGAGTTGCATTTTTAAGAAACAAAGGATGATAAACCAGCATACAGTTAACCTGGTAAGTCATGACTGCGGCTCATAAGATATCATCAAATATCCCCTGTAAGGACTTTAATAAATTGCCTCGCAAAACTGAGTGTCTGGATCCCTACACTCACCAAGTGTTATGTTTCTGTGTTTCGGTATATAAGGTCGGTCTATAAAGGCGTATTCCTTCCCCGGTCTAGCCCTTCATACTGTAGCTACAAACAAGTTGCAGCGCGTCTCTACCACAGTACCATGGGAACTGTGTACCTGTTTCTAACCCTTAATTCAAAAAAAATAGTTTGTTTCATTTAACACTATGAAGTCCAAAGCTCTTTATCTACGGTACAGTGAGCGGTAGAAGATTTTGAGAAGTTGGCCCTGGAACTTCAGATTTGTTTATTATTTATAAAAGAACGCTAGAAATGCTATTAGCATTGCTAACGTTCCGGTTAACTGCGGTTAACTATTCCAACTAAGCTTAAGCTAAGAGATGAAAGATAATAGTTGAATGGTGGATACGAACCGACAACCTTAAGTATCGGAGACTGTACCCTAAACCATTCGCTAGCGCTTGAAAAAAGAAAGTTGTATTGGAATAGGCTAAGAATTTGTCGTATATTTTAATTATTAGCCCTATTTTGTCTGTTGTTTTATGCACTGGATTATATTCCAAAATTTTAATAATGTAACACAAATCCATCAATATGGAAGTGGAAGTGTAGTATCAAACTAGCTCTTCCGTTGTTATAACATTTTAACCGCAAGCTAAAGGCGTTCCCTGGGACGCGGTGTTTGCATCAGTGCAGAACGGGGGGCGCCAGCAAAAACTGTACAGAAATAGGTCGTGCCCCCTTCTAGGGTTACCGCATCCGGGAGCAAATGGTCCACGACTAGAGGCAAAAACTTTACCCACGGAATGCGTTCTGGGTTGCCTGCATTTTTTAAAAGAGACGGCGCTTAGCTCATATTATACTTGTGTTATGAAAAGAATGAAAAGAATCGACGTAGAAACTATATGTGAAGGAAAGTTTATGTCATTTGGTTTAATAAAAATAATTGAATTTAATAGTGTGCTTCTTAGACATACAAAGGTTTATTAAGGGTCGGACATGAAAAATAATGGTTTGATTTCTAATATAATATTGTATATTCATGAGTTTACTGATAACATTCAGTATAAAGCGATGGTCAATCATTAGTATTCTAAACAAACTTGACGTATTTGTTTAGTTTTTGGAAGTAAATTGTCAAATTTTTATTTAGTAACACTTGTGTGAACTTTATTTTGAAAAACTAAGTTTATATGATTATTTAAAATAAAATATATATGACATACTTTATAACTACTACTCTATATCATAACTATTATATTGTTAATTTTCTTGATCTACCAAACGAAATGCATTTTTTAATGATAATAGTAGTGACAGGTGAATACACAGTTCATTTGATGATAAGTGATTCCCGTAGCCCATGACCCACATTCATCATTCATAAGGAATCATCATGTAAACGCGATGTCACTCCTGAGGACTAACCAACAACAAGGCCTCCAGTTTCTTTCCCTCGCCAGCTCTACGGTATTTTACTCTATTCAACGAAAGCTCGGTCCTTTCCTGGTAGAGCCCATATATGCATGCTGCAACTGGTTTATAGATACGACGCGGCTGCATCACGTGTGTTTAGTTTTACCACCTCATGCCCACCATGATAATAAAAATTATGGTCACCCCCGGTTTGTATCGACCACGGCGATGTCTCTAGGTTGTTAATAATAGACGTCTAATGCGCAGTTTATTGTATATTTTTATAAGTATTTTATCTTCTTTATATATATATTAGATCTTTGATCTCTCCCAAGACACTATTACCTTACCGTATCGATTTTAATCGAATACTTCTTTTTTTAATATCTTTGAGAGTAACAAACGAGCACATAGTTCATCTGATGGCACGTGATTCCTGCGGTCCATGACAACTACATTCATCCTAGACAAGGAATCATAATGGAAACGCGTTATTACCCTTGAGATCTGTTATGGAATGCCTCGTCAACAGTAATAGATGTTTGCGTATCCCTGCACTCACGAGATGAAACACAGCAATATTATGCTGCTATTTTCACGCTAGTCCTGCCCCGGTCGAGCTGACCCATTCATTCTAGAGCTAGAAACAAACTGCAGTGTAGCTCTACCAGTATGAAAGTTTTACGCTAAAGCAGTACTCGGATGTTAAGATGCAGTATCTACGACTCAAGTATAGACCAGTAAACTAAAGTAAAATCAATTTTTACCAGTATGAGCCGCGATCGGGAGATGAATACAAAATATTTCTGTTGTAGGAATTCTAGGTGTTAAGATCAATGATGACCTAGATATCTTCTGGTTATTACCAGGTGAACTACGCAGGATCTATAATAGAGTCGAAAGAATTTGCACAAATACCATGGTACACTCACGTCATCACCTTCAATAGTCCGATATAATACATGTGCAGTAAGATTGGAGCACCAAACGAGCACACAGTTAACCTGATGGCAAGGGATTTTTTCGGCCCATGACAGATACATTCATCCTTAACAAGGAATCATCATGCAGATGCGTTGTCACCCTTGACGACTGTGATGGAATGCCTCGTCACCAGAAATAAAGGTCTCTGGTCAAATACACCTGTGTCTCTGTCGAGGCATACAATATGTATAAATCAACAATTTATGATTTACAAATATCGTACTTAAAACCCGCAACGCAGAAGCCAAGTATTTTAACCACAATGTTCCGCAATCAGTTATTAATTTGTTCACGGGTAAAAAAACCATAAATCTTGGTCTTAATCAGCACGTACTTGTACCTAAATGTGTAATTTAAAAAATCGTTTTAGCTCAGGTCGATTGAACGCGATGACCCTAGGTTTTTATTAATTTGGCTGCAGGCAGATAAAATCTAAATCACAATATTTGGGAGGCGGCGAATGACGCCGATATCTTCTGTCAGGTGTATTCAATGAATCAAACATAATTGATCGTGCGCCGCCGAGATCGGTGCGGTGACGTTGTCAGTCCTGTCAACTCATACACGGGTTTTTGTCACTTTCAGATGACGTGTCCTGTGCTTTTTACCAATGCCGTTGTCCCATGTTATGATATGAATGGGTGATGAAATGTTTCTTAAAAAAAATTTGAATTTTGAAATAAAGTAGTGTCAACACCTTTTCATTTTATTGTCCTGATATTTTAATAATATTGTAACACTTAACTCATTTATAATGCAAATTAATGGTTCTTAGCATATTTTTTTTTATTTTTATTTTTACTGAGTCGCAAGCCAACCTTGTAATGGTAGACAATGTAGTTAGTAGACAACTTTGCAGGCAGCTTGCTTTAGCTAAGTTAGGTTCGTTCTTTTGGTTTTTGCGGACATAAGTAATAGTTAACGGTAATAATAAGAATTAATAATATAAATAGTTATGATGGCCTCCTGCTTAATTACAGTCGTGGCGATGTCTTAATTACCAAACTACAAAGACACAGAGGCAGTTTCCCTACTCAGATATAATGGGCAATAATAAGAGGAAGGTTAAAATTACTTAAAGGGAAATACTAACACTTAGATCCGGAAACCATCAATTAGTGATGCCTTAGATTTGTCAGTCACCTTAGAATAGCCTACAACAGAGAGAGATTATGCGGATAATTTTTTATCGTGTATACCAGTAACATTTTGAAATCTATTACCATACAAAATATGCAAACAAATAAGCTTCATTATCCAAGGGCTATGCACAATGTTTCTTTACGTGATAAAATCGTAGAACAAAGGTTTCCTTCCCTGGTCGTGATACCCCATCCGACCATTTAAGTAAGTGTATAATATTATTATATGTTTTAGTAATGGAAAAAAGATCTAAAATTAATTTACTTTAAAGGTAATTGAAAGATTCTCACATTTTTATGTCACTTTTCAGTTTACATTATTGAGGATTTATAAAAACAAAGCATAATTATTGTATATATTTGCTGCATTGATAACAAAAACATATTGCTTACCCATGTGTACGTCAAATTCACTACACAAAATTAGTTCTAATTTCTATGGTCATTGGTAATCATACCAAAATATAGTCTATTCCATCCTAATAAAGTCGCAGTTGCATTATGTTCGCTAGTTTTAATGGCAAGTCTCGTGTTCAAGCCACGTGGCGCACCCCAGTGCCCTCACCCGCCTCATTGTTAAGGTCAAAATACAAGCCAAAGCTCACGTACCTATCGTATCGACCGAACAAAAGACTAAGTCTTCTTGGGAAAAAGCGCTGTAGTTTTTCGATGGTATTATTAGAGAAATGTTTTATGTTTTCTCGTGCGTTGCTCGTGGGTGAGAGTTTCTCTAGGGAGCGTCTAACGATATAAATATTTCATGATATTTTCTAATACTTTTTCACTTTTCTAAGAACTATTTGGTCACATTTGTGTCAATTGCATAATTTTGTGGGTTTTGGTTAAAGTTTGGAAGTAGTAATAAAAATATTTTATTGAATAGATACCTTGTATAGCTTTAAGTATAATGAAGCTTTTAGCTAAAATATTTTCTCGTACATCAAGTTAAATGTTAACTTATAGCATCTAAATATTTTACATAAGATTTTAATCATATCCGATGATTATGGATTTTGAGAGCTTTGATCAGTATACTCCTAGTACTATACGTTTACTTCCATAATTTCATTAGTCATTAAATTAACTATAGAAATCTGAAGCTAAAATATCCTTCAGATTTCTTATTATTACTTAATTGTGTTGCCGGGGTATATTTATTACTTTTTGTTCTTTACAAAAATATAAAATAAGATGTCACATAATTATATATTCGTTGTAGCCGTTACGACTAATTATAATATAGTGGTTTTTCAGTGAATTAGGTAAACTGTATATTGCACCCAATATATACCGTTGACCTAATCGAGACTCCTGGGTTCCATGATACCGACATTCTTAGTCGTTAAGGAATCGTTTTCAGTCCTGAGGACAAAGACGAAATTCCTCCTTAACCAAGTTATAAGTACAAGGCGACCGGTTTCATTCACTTTGCAGGCTAAACGTAGTATCGATAATAATGCTTTGTTAAGTTAAAGTGTTTTGCAAGCGTGGTTCTCCTCTGGTCAAGCGTATAGATGGTTTTGCCTTTGGCTACACATGTTTATAGTTACACTGTGGTTGTATAACGACGGTAACACCATTCTCTTAAAATCATACTGTACATAACATTATGTTATAATGAAATGAAAAGGAACAACACATATAAACATCATCAGATATTTTTTACGCCCTGAGGATATTCCTCGCTAGCAATAGTACTAGAAACAAAATATGCTTGTTTTCTTTCTATATAATTTAATCAAATTCAATGGATATGGTTCAGGATCTACTAATCTTATAATGTATTTCCTTAAAAGTTTAAAAATTAAAAAAAAAGTTGTATCTATTGGGTAACAGAATGTGAGGGTGAAAGGTGAAGAGTGAGCATACATTAGTTTTAAATTTCAGTAGTTAACAGATTGAAGGGAAGTGGTACAAGAATTGTTTGCATAATTAAAATATTATTAAAATTGTTTGAATACTTAGAATTTTACCACTCACTGCGTTTTTTAAAGATCAGAGTTTTTAAACCTAAAACCGCGATGTTCAGTATAAATATCAGTTTGGAGGTCATTTACTGTCGGGCAAATTCAAACGTAATAAATATACATATTTAATAAAGTTTATACATAATATATTCAGGTGTATAAAAATAAGTAGGTTTCTTTCACTAGTTATTTAAATGATGCAATAGTTCTCCGACAGGAATTTTGTCAGGAAGAGCTTTTCACAAACGAGTCAGTGGAGCTTGACTTCCCTTTGACTATGATCTTTTTCAGCACGTTCTTGCCGTAGTGAATCCCCTTTTCATCATAAGTGTTTTTTAGTTTCTTCTTAAAAAAGTTTCGATTCGGTTTCATTACGTTTCAATAGAGAATCGCAAATGAGTCCACGATTCTTTCGGTTTCTTTCAGTGAGCCCGTGTGGTACCCAAATATAGAGATATTTTGTATATGCTTTTTCAAATGGGTCAAAAATTTAAATCTCATTGTTATATAACATATGATAAAATACATATATAAATTATATATATTAATTAGTTCTATTAAAAGTGTTTTTACATTTATTCTACGAATTTTTGAAAGGTTGTTTGTTTTTATTATCTGCAATGCTTTTAAAATTAACGTTGCTGTCTATATCGATTATTTATTTCCTAAGTTCTCACAAAATTCGAAATAGAACTTTATCCTTTGCGCGAAGACATTCTGATGTTTTCTTTTAAAATGGTGTTTTAATAGAAGATATATATTTTATCTTCCAGTTTAATATAAAATGACAAAATTTCAAATCAAACTCGTTTACCTATGCAAAAATAGCCATGTTAAATTTCCAAGCTAATTATCGTTTGGTAACTTTGTTTCTATATTGGTTACAGTGTAGAAGCTACCGTAGTTCCAGCACCTGTGACCTTAATAAAAATTGTATAATATCCCCAATGATACTGCTCAGTGGGCAGAAATAATCTCATTTGCTTCGAATCAAATAACTCGCGCCAGACTGCACTGCATAGTTTGCACGTGTTCTATAACGGTAAGAATGTACTTTTAGCAATACTTAATTAAAAATTAAAAATTTTCTTTTATATAAATAAGTTATTTATTTCTTTTACTGTTTATATATTAAATTATTTGAGTAAAAGTGTAATATTCGCGTCTCGGCAATTTTATTGGTTAAAATTATTTTTTAAAACTACATTCAGTCAAATTCAAAAAATCTTTTTTCCACAAAATGTTATATATCATAATGTTTTTAATAATATTTCAGATGTAATTTTTTTTTCTAGAAGATTACTTAATTGTTGATTTAACGCAATAGAGAATAATAGAGATATATTAAGGGTCTTTTCCGGACTTACTGTAAAATACTGTAAAATAGATTTTATATTAGCTTTGTTTAGTTCTTTTATGTAAGGAGATTTAAATTTTCAACGTAACACGATTATTTCCGATTAAAAGAAGTGTCTTTACTAAACAAACTTTTCCTATAGGTGAATAGTTTTATGCAATAACTAAACAAAAATGTCTAAATAAATACGTTAAATCATGCTAAAACAAATAATCGTGCGGAGTATAGACGGAGTGGAGTGGCACGTGAACGCCACGCGTCTTTACAAATCCTACTTGATTTCAAGCGTATAAAATGTACTAGTGCACGATTTCTGGGTCTGAGTGAATGCGGCGAAGCCGACAGCCCTTTCTAATAAGCGTGTGCCTTCCGGAGGGACTGAAATCGCATCCGTTGAAGGACGCCCTACTGAGTGTCGCCCTCTATCTGAAATGCGCTTTGCCGGTGGCCTGGCATCAAAAGCATTATTTGTCTAAGCCTACATGTAATTATAATTTGCGTTTCTCGCTCATGCTGTTTTATATGTTTTAAAGTTTTGCTTGGTACTGTTTCCTGTGTTAGTAGTTATAAAAGATAATATTCATTGAAATAGGTCATCAAAACAAAATATAGTATATTCTGAATATTAACCATATTAATGCATGTATATCATTTGTATAAATTAAGTAAGTTATAAAACCATACGATCCTAATTTGGAATTGGGACAGTGTAAATGAATTGTCACAACTAGGTCACACGATGTCACAGAATGACAAAAAAAAGTACTTATACGAAACATAAAGGGCTAACCGCATATTCATGGTAATTAGGTAGTCCATTTTAGTTCAAGGGTACTCCGTCTTAACTAATGCATCTTAATCCATTTTTTATTAGTAGCTGTTTAACTTTCCGTCCGGTAAACTGGGCGGTAATTTGGTTACTTCACCGAGGCTCTTGTGTAGCATTGGTCTAAATAACTTTCTGAAAGTCAAATATCATAAATTTATGCGATTGTTATGTAAGTAATAATTGCTTAATTAATACTATTTCATTCGTAAATAAATTTGTTAATATTTAATATTATTAAATATATGACGATAATATATAGATCAAATAACAATAGGTAAAACTTTAATAAAACGTCGAAACCTTGAACATACTATATAATTATTCATCTTATTCTCTTCTTTAATAAAAAAAAGTGAAAGATCAATTCATCACCAGATCATCGAACAGCTAATAGTACCATTAACCTATAGGCCCTACTAAATAGCTTGTTTATGTTGATTAAATTACATATCACTCACGATCGGCTATTATGTCAAAGCTTTACTAATCCGCTATTTGCTCAATGGGATCCGATTACACGCCCGAAAACGAGTTTATCGTAAAAAAATAATAAAACCACGATAATAGACACGTGGCGAAAAATAATAAAGTTGGCAAAAAGGTTGGTAATGAACAGAGCCGCGTGTCGCGACGCGTGCGCAGCCCCCGCGTCCTCATTAGATCCCCCGACCGCAGTCGGACGCCGGGGGAGGCCGGTAAGTGGAAAGACGGAATAAAATAATTGCTAAAATAATCATAAATTCGATTGAATTAATTTAAAAATCATCTTCTGATTCAAATTAACTTTAGAATCAGAGTTGATTTTCTGAAGTTTTATTTTATGTACCTACAAGCAACGAAGAACGATATTATGTACCTAGTCCGACCATAAGTTCTCTTACAAATGAATTTAAAAGTAATGTACGTGTTCCAAATTGAAAATAATTAAAAAGTTGAAAAAAAGAAAAGTTTTTGTGTAACAGTATTTATGGCCAGACTAGAGTTATATTAATGATAAAGTAAGTGAAAATTAAAAATGAAATAAAAATTAAGTAAAAAGTTAAATAAAATTGGGCGGCTCATTGTACGAACTTTATTAAAAAAAATTAAAATAATTTTGTATGTGTTTTAAATAGATTGAGATAAAAGCTGTCTCAACATATGGCTCTTATTGCATATTATGTTCTTTTACGTTAAGAGTTTTTTTTTTCGGGTTGATGGCCGAGGGTTTCTACAGTTTCGCTGGGTTGAGAGGTGACCGAGCGCTTATGGCGCTAAGTCGAGACCTCTATTAGTGGGTAACCAGCACAAGGGCTCCCAAGAGGGAGCCTCGGCTTGGACCGTTACCCTGTTCCGCGAGAGCGTCTAGCTCGAGGGTGCCCGCGAGACCGAACCTCGGCTCGGTCAGTTGCATCTGACTAAGAATTATCTACATTAATATCTCTATTATTATTGGTTATCTGTACCACCACTTCGGAATGCGTGGGCGCTGGAGAAGAAGTGGCACAAACTCCAGCGACGCTTCTATCTGTACTGACTGGAGTGAACTCGCCTGTGACATGGCGGTATCGTGAATAACCTTGTTTGCAACGCCCTCGCCGTCGCCGGGGCGGTATGAGGGTGCAATGTACGTAGTACGTAGTGTTTAATGAAGGGCTTGGGCCCTGGTGGTCTCGTCATCGGAGTCGTCAAGGGTGTGCCTCGGTCTCCTTCCGACGCGGTTTAATATAAGATTCGCGATGGGATTGTAAGTGGCGGCTCTTACAATTAAGAGGTTTGCGTGTCTGACGGCAGAGTCGAAATATAGGCGAGAAGCGTGCTTCAGGTACTGAGCTATGGTCAACAGCTCTAGATCTATGTGTAGTTTTTATATTACGCAAGAACCACCGCACCGGTAGCCTTGAGCATGAAACGATTTTGTATTACCTAAAGTCGGTGAATATGCGGGGAGGCATCATATTCACCGACTGTTTTGTATAATGTTATTTTATTACGCAGGGACATTTTGCTATTTTTATTGAGTAATGGGTGCAAACGAGCCAGGGCGAACGCTGCTCGATTCCGTACGCGGTTGATATGCGGACCGAAGGTAAGTCTTTCATCTAATGAGACGTCTAAGTATTTGACTGTCTTTTCCCATGGGATTGGACGATCAAATAACTCTATAGTTGGGAGATGAGGCGTTTTGTTGCATCGAGAGAAGTACATGGCTGCACTTTTGGTGGGGTTAACCTCGATCCTCCATTTCCGAAAACATTTCCCTAAGGTTTCGGCTGCGTATTGGAGGCGTTTACAAATAGCGTCTGGTTTGACACGTAGAGGCCGGTGTTATCGGCGAAAAGGGCTAGCTCTACACTGCGAAACCGCGGTATGTCTTTGGTGTAGAGTGTGTATAAAATGGGACCTAGGACGGAGCCTTGAGGTACTCCGGCACCTAAGTCCTATCATTCCTAATGAAGTTATAGTTCGAAATGTTGGGATTGCGAGTGTGGGGTCTGAAGAATGTCTCTCGCGCTAGGAGCACGTCGACTTGGTGATCGCGAACGAAATTGAAGATTTCGCCGCGTTGATTTTTTAAACCGTTCACGTTAAAAAATGCAACGTTGAGGGATCGAGGTTTTACTCTGCCGTTGTAGAGGCCTGCTTAGCGCTAAAAAAAGGTCGGATGGAAGCAAGTATGGGCACGTGGTTGGAGGTCGAGATTTTTGTAACTAGTCATTTTGGCTTGGAAGCCTTTGGGCAGCTAAGGTGGTTGGCTGTGTGTCCCTCTGTGTTGCATAGAACACGGGGGGCCGATAGCAGCCAAAAGGGCCTTGTCCTTCAGTCTCGAACAGTCTACGGTTCCGTGGTCACCCAGGCATTTGATACACCTGGGTTTACCCAAGCAGTTTCCGTTGAGTGGCCATAAAGCTGGCACTTATGGCATTGGCCTGGGGAGCCGTTATTATGTGGGCGTTCCATTGTAAGCCCAGGTTTTCAGGTTTCAGGCCTGCCGTGGTACTTTCTAGTGCCACAATGCCCATATTAAATGGCTTTTTGTTGTGGCCACTGTACATCCTATTCAAAGATAGGACTGGAAGGTTTTGGGACAGAAGGTCCTTTTAATAAGTTCCGCTGGAATTTCCCGCGGGAGGTTTTTAATCACCACTCTGAGTTGGCCTTCGTCTGCTATGGTGTGGAAAAACACACCTTTTTCTTTAATAAAGCAGGTTACCGCTCTATGATCTGTAGTAGTTTAATGCCTAAAGCGGTGGGGATGGCGTGGTACTTGTACCGATTTGACAGGGCCGATGCGACAATCGGCCACTTATCCTGCGCTTGTATGAAGGCAGGTGGCGGGTGTTTTGATGGCTGTGAATCAGCCGAAGATTGCTGGGTGCCAGTGAGTGTGCGCTGTGGAGCGCACTTCCTAGGAAACTAAATTCCAATGACAATAGCACCAGCAATAAAAATTGCTTGGTGAATTGTTCTCGGAACAATAGGTGCGCAGGTGGCTAGCTAGGGGGCAGGGAGCTGGGGTGGTCGCGGCTGGGTGCCGGACGACCGTTCTCGGCAACTGCTTAGCGTTGAATGTGATTGTTTGTGAATGTTTATTGGACGAAAGAAATGTGTTAGAGATTTAACAGGAATGGAATGGTATGAATCTTTAAACCCATATATAAATAGTTAAATACATTATTGTTACCAGCCATGTAACACATTTTAAAAACCATCCATTCATGTTCATACGAGCAACTGATGTATTTCTCAGTAACACATGTAATTGTGACGAATGAAATTGAACCGCAAACCATTAACAGTGCTTTTCAATAAGAGCGGTTACGCAATGTGTGAAAATATAATATAATTAGCTGCCATCAAATATAAAACTTTCTAGATGAGAATTGGTAAATATAAAACCAAAATCAAAAGCTGGCTGTTATTGTTTTAATGGTATTAAAGGATTTGTAGATGGTTAAAATTGAATGATTGAATTTAGATGTCGAGTCATTTTTATCAGAATAGATGGTAGGTAGACACGAAATAGGCCGGTGCATAGTCGGGTCTGTAGTAACCTGATCTTTAAGAAAATGAGTGACCCCAGTGGCAAAGATGTCCGGAAGTGACCTACGGCCGAGGGCTTCCTGGAACTGTTGCGGAAGTATAGCGTGGCATCCCTTTAACTCTTTTAGCCAATAGTGATGCAGTCCATCGAGTCCAGTTTCAGCTACCATCTCAGGTACTCGTATGTCGTCCACCGTAATTATAATGAAGTTCATGGGTACAACATCTGCGTATGCACTTTTCACAGCTTCCGTCCAGTGGCCCTCGCAGTGGGCTACGGTCTCTGATTACAAGCTGCGTGGTCCGGTACTTGGCACTTTCTACGACCATCTGGTTGCTTTAGTGACTTGCAGAACCTCTTCTGCTCTCTAGAAGTGGCGATTCTGGTTGAATCGTGTGATCTTCATAGTATATTGCCGAATACGAGTTCCCGCGATTTCGATTAGCGATTCTTTTTTTCAGGTCATCTATGCGCTCCGTCAATTTTTGCAAAACATCGAACTGGGACCAACTTACGCCTTTCCCCGAGAACGCTGTATAATAGGGGTAGTCCAAAGTAGATTTCCTTAAGTTCATTCAGTTTCAAATATTATTAAGGCATAAACTTTAAAACAAATGTTATAAAATCGAATGAAAATTGGTCTATAAAGATCAATCAAGTTTTAAAACTAATTTAGATGGAGATAAAAATTTACGAAAAATGGAGATAAAGTAAATAATGGGAAGGTTTTAACTTAAAAACACAATATCAAGTTGTTACACTGAAACTTTTAAGCCAAGTAAAAAGTTTTCGTCCTGTAGGTGGACGAATCTTATAGGTTTAATATAGCAACTTATAATATAGCAACAACCTCGTCAAAGTAAGTCCTGGTTGCTAAAGGATTTAAACACACGAATTGAACAAAAGTTTGCAAAAGGAGTGTGTAGTAATATAGTACATGCTATAGCAACGCTCTCCTAACATACAGGGCAGGGATAATTACTGGAGAAATCTACTACTATAACACGAATACTACAAATTAACTTGTGGTTAAAAGTGGTTAAGGTCCAACTCATACCCAATCTTCTGAAAGATGACGCGGAAGTCTTACGTATCACTATTCTTCAGAAAAAATATACACATCTAACTTAATTAGAAATGTAGGCCTGGATCGCCCAAAAACATTGTTAAAATAAATGCTAAATAAAATGAAGTTAAATGATTTAATTTAAAAACAAATAAGTTTTTACTGAAAGAATATGATTTTATTGCATTACGCTTCCATATCACCCGGACTTAAATCCTATAGAAGATATTTCGGACAATATTGAACAAAACTATGGTTCAGTAATAAAATTAAATGAAGCTTTTAATCAGATTACCAATGATGTATGGGCCAATACATGTCGACATATAGAAGAAACAGAAGGCCAGTATCTAAAGAATGTACTTTTACTGATTTTAGTTTTATTTTTAAGGTAAGGGATGCATCGGATTTTGTAAATTAACGTTATTTAATAATTGAGTTCTCTTTTAATTTATATTTAAATTTTGTAACGACATCATTATTAATTTTGAATTATTGACTACTATAATATGGCTATTAACATTAATTCACATTCGGGTATGGTAAATGAAATTAAGACTCAATTTAATACAAATACATTACCATTCTTCTGGGCCAGTCGGGTAAAAACATTATCACGTCGACACATCCCTACGAGAGATCTATATCCGCATCCAATTCAATTTAGAGACTCGATTAATCAAATATGGTCACCAGGTATTGGCTGACTTGACCACTGTGTTCTCTTCATTGTACATGGGTTATCACAGCTCTTATTACTGGAGACTTAAAGGCTATGATGGATCGTCCATTCATTGTTTGTAAGCGGAGAATAGTTTATCTCGTGGCCATTAAGTTAGCGAAGAAAAGCAATGGCGATGCCTTTATTTAGAGATTAAAAATAAATAAATATAATTTTAAATTATTTATGCATTATACATAGAGTCTGGCCATAAGTTCTGTTGCAAATGAAAATGCATTTTTTTAATGCAGTAATGTAATATTATTAAAATTTATACCTATTTATTTATTAGATATAGATTACAAAAAAATATTCTATTCGAAAGGTGGCCCCTTTGTCTTTTATACAGGCCTTCCAATCTGTTTGGCCCCGAATCTATGGATTTACGCACTGTTTCCAAGGGAAATTTCGCCACCGCTTGCTCCAAAGATTTTTTAAGAGACTCAATGTGGCCGTGTCGTTAAGAGCAAGCCATGTCCCCTAAAAATAACCATAATTTGAAGTCTAAAGGGTTGAGGTCTGGGCTAGATGAGGGCTAGTCTTTAGCTCTTATAAAGTCCGTAACGTTGGTTTAAATCCAGGCTTGGGTGGTTCGTGCCTTGTGACCAGGTGCAGAGTCCTGCTGGAAAGTCCACGGTATATTTTTAAAAAGTGTATTGCGTAGAGGTTTCACAACATGATCCAAGACTGCATTTTAATTCACTTTGGCTGAAGTGTTCACTCCTTTTTCACAAAAATTTAGTTTTGTGATTCCTGGATAAGATAAGCTCCACCAAACCATCAATGACGCAGGATGATGACCACGTTGTACCTTTCCGACCACTTGAGCAGCTTCTTTAGCACTGTGAGCGTACACTTTATCATTTTGCTTATTGTAGTGTTCTTCAATCGTGAAATTTTTTTCATCGGTAAAGAGGATATTTCTGTGCCTTTCCCCTGCGTATCACGACAGAAGGGGTTTTGATAGATGCACTCTCTTTAATTGTAAAGATTGATTTAGGCCATGTCCTGTATACCGACGATAAACACCGAGCTTCAGGTCTTATTTTATAATACGCGACAGAGTCCTAGCGGGATAATTCCCGAATAAAGATTCATTTCTCGTGATAAGATTTTTTGCCTCCTAATGGGGTTTCGACGAATTCTGGCTTTAGCAGCATTAACAGCCTTTGTAGTTCTAATAGTACGCGACCGCCCCGATCTTTTCTGGTCTTCGACAGAGGATGTGTTGTTGTATCTGTTGATAGTACGATATAGGAACATAAGGCTGATTTGCATTTTATATTGTAATTTGATAATGAACACGAAAAAATATGGGAAATGGCGCAAAATCGAAAGAAATTTTTAAAATAATATACGTGTTCCAAATTGAAAAAATTAAAAAGTTGTAAAAAAGAAAAGTTTATATGTAACAGTATTTATGGCCAGACTAGTTATATAAGTATTTATAAAAATTAACCTTAGGCAATGTATTAAGAAGCAAGTTTCAAAAATAATTCTTTATTATACTACAAAATCGTACCAAATAAAGAGTTAGATTTTTTTTATTGCATTCTTAAATAGTCCATTTTATTATTTGTTTTTTATTAATAACAAGGCCTATTATGATAAGGTGTATAAATAATGTAAGGAATTTCTGTCATTAAAATGTTAAAGCTATTGTTAGTAATGCTTAAAAGTATTACCACGTTTCCGTGCCCAACCTAAAGGTGCCTACCCCTTGTTTCTTTTTTCTGGTATTAGATACAAACGGACATTTTGTTAGTCAGCGGGTCTCTCTATCAGTATCGGAGAATCTTCGAAAAAAGGGTTATAAGTGTTGTAACCGATGATGACAGCTCGCTTCGAAATTCATTCACACGTAACGTGATAAAGTCTTCTAAGCATTTGTTAAAATGACTGACAAAAAGTAGGTGACCTTTGATTGAAGGTATTAAGTTGTCTCTAAACGAACAAATGTAAATGTTTAGATAATAAAGTACACCATACAATCATGGTAGTTAATAATAATAGTGATATTAAGTAAGATAATCCTCTGTCAGAAGCAACTGACCGAGTCGAGGTTCGGCCCTCTCGGCCACCCTTGAGTCAGACGCTCTCGCGAAACAGGGTAACGGTCCAAGCCGAGGCTCCCTCTCGGGAGCCCTTGTGCTGGTTACCCATATATAGAGGTCTCGACTGAGAGCCATAAGCGCTCGGTCACCTCTCATCCCGGTGAAACTGTAAAAGCCCTGGGCCTAACAGCGGCCATCAGCCCCAAAAAAAAAACAACAAAAAACACAATCATGTTTGTATCACTTTGCGAGGTAGGCACTTCATTAGTAAATTAATAATTACTTGATGCTAGCGTTCATGTAGGTAGGTATTGTTGCGTTGAACCTTATTCGGTACCGTAAAAGCTTTGAGCCGGCAGGTTTAATGGTCGAAGTACACGGCTGATGAGTTGTAAATTCGTGGTTAGATACGTGGCAAATATTTGTGGAACATTCATTAGTTTTTTCAGTTCGGGTATCTAACATTCTTCTGATCTTATCGTACATTCTTTATATAAGGTTAGGAAAGGTGATTGTGAGTGAGTCTTAGTATTTGTGCAAATCTTTCGGTTTTACAATATACTTTGCGGAGTTTACATCATCTGGCGAAAACAAAAAGATGTTGCCAAGATCGATTTAAATTAATTCATAATATTAAGAGCGAAATTGTAATTGTTTTCTCATTTTTATTTATTTATATTATTCATAAATTGCGGTCTGTCTTTGTAAGAGAATAATCTATCGCATCTCGTTGATGCCATGAATGACAAGTGATTATGTAAATTGAATGGGCAATAGCCGCTACGTTTCGATATGTTCGGCGATCTGATTGGCAAAAAAAAAAATAACCAATATATACAAGGTACGCAGAGTGAAGTGGTGATGGCCTGATTACATCTATTTTAAGTAGTGTGGTGTGAACGTGGCGGGTGGTGAATGCTTTAAGGTTTATGAAACTACAAATTTCAAATATTATCAGTAATTTTGAAATTACTAGGAAAATAAATTAGTATAGGCCAGCTCGACCAATGGATGCATGTGATGCAGTGTGCGCCCGTTTACACATTGTACATCCACGAAATAAAATATTATATTACCAAATTAAATGTACATACATTGTCTATCACATGTGTTTTGCAACCAAAACATTTAATCGAGGTAGTTTATTAAGTAATAATTACTCTAGCGCCATCATTTTTATATTTTATATATTCGCCTTGATCGTCCGTGCTTTTTAAGAACCGAAAATATTGTAAGCGATAAAAAATTGGATACTCCGAAACTTAATATATATAAACACCTATATAACAATAAAGGTGCAAGACGGACATACGTTGTCATGCCTGAGGACTGAGATGGAATGCCTTAAGGACTTACTAGGGCTCCGGAGCCCTACACTTACCGTACGAATCACAGCAGTGTCATGCTGGTATTTATCACTAGTATACTGTGAGGCCGTTGTCCTTTCCATTCATGATATAGTTAGAACGTAGTAAGTAGCTGCAGTGAATCACAGCCACTGTTAAAAATAAATAAACTTAATTCCTTAATTTATAACGCCACTTGGATATTTTAAAAGACCAATCAACTTTTGAATTAAATTATACAATTTTCCGTAATTATCATTAGCCCCCCCCCCCCATCATCTATCATCAGTAGGTACTTTATGTATCCTATTTTGCAGAAATAAAAAAACGACCTAGTTCTGTCATCGAAACCGTACTTGAAGATTGTATTATGTCGAGCATTTAATTTAACGATGATTGTCAAAGTAATCTTTACATTTATAAGCTGACCTGAGGGGATACGTCGTCACGTCAAAACTGGCTCCAGCACGGATAAGTCGGTGTAACCTCTGACGGAGCGCAGAATATTAATATCAAGTAGCAGCATATCGCTGTGGTATTTGAAGAGTAGGTAAGGGTAAGAATTTATAAAAGGTAAATATCAAAGGCATAATCATGACTTGTCACACCCTTGAAAATCCATGTCAAACACACGTTAAACTTCGAATCATAGATTACCACCACGAACGGTACTAATGCTTTCTTTAAATCTGATAAAGTCTTTTTTTGGTCTTTTTTTATGGCTGATTGCCACTGTCTACTGCCAGCTTCAATGGGTTAAAAGGTGGCCGAGCGTTTATGGCATCCAGCCGAGATCTTTGTTAATGGGTAAGTAGTACAATGGTTACCGAGAGGGAGCCTCGGCTTTGACCGTTACCCTGTGAGTAAAAGCAACTGATAAGATTGCAACTGATAGTGGCTTTTAACGGATAAATATTATTAGTATCATTATTATTATTAATATATAATCATTATTATTAACGACATTTACCACCACTTTGGAATGCAATGACGCTGGAGCAGAAGTCACTCAAGAAACTCCAGCGACGCTCCTATTTAATTTAATTGGTGTAAACTGGTTTGATATATGGCGGTATAGCGAATAACTTTTGATCTTGAAGTGTTGGTGTGTAGTGTTTTGTGGAGGCTTGGACCCTGGTGATCGCGTCGTCGAGGTTGTCGAGGACGTGCCTCGGTCTCCTTCGGACACGAGTGAAGTGATAGTACGCGATGGGATTGTAAGTGGCGGCACTGAATATCAGCGGATTTAATTGTGCAGAGTCGAAAAAGAGGCGGAATGTTAAGTTCTGAGCTATGGTCCGACCATCAATCCATCCGGTCCGACCTCAAAATCTGAGTGGAGATTTTCATTACGTAAAAATCAACGTGCACTAGTGGCCTTGCGCATGAAGCGATTCTGGATTACCCGAAGTCGGTGAATTTGACGCGAGGAGGCATGCGCAAATACGGGACTTGAGGATGTATGGGTCATATGTACGCTTTGTACAGTGTAGTTTTATTACGTTGTGGTTTGATATTTTTATATATTAATGGGTACAAATGACCGAGAAAAAAGGCTGCCTGATGTCGTACGCAGTTGATGTGCGGACCGAAAGTGAGTGTTTCATCTGGTATGAGCGCTTAGTATTTGACTGTCTTTTCCCTGATTCGACGATCATGTAACTATGCTAGGGATATTCGGCGTTTTACGCCGTGAGAAGTACATGGCTGCAGATAAGGTCATTATTTCATCTCGTGGCTTTACATAACCGCTGATAACACTTTTCATTTTTAAGAATCACGGTTCACGTGTAAAAAAGTTCACCTCAACCTCCTTTCAAAATATAAGTATATGAAAAAGCATATTGATATAAATAGACACCAAGTGCTATCTACAATTAACCTTATGTTCTTTAGGTTCTAAAGGTATAGGACATTTTCCTGCACACTTGTACATTAACGATAGTAAGTTAGTTAGTTATTTGTACTAACGTCGTAAATTATTGGTACAATCTGTCTGAAGTTCGAACTTACGACTGTACGACTGAAGTTCAATGTCCTGGCCACTAAGCTCAATTTTCAATATGGGTATAGATCGTTATAAATTTTAAATTATTTAAAGAATGCTTTTCTAGTCGATTTTGAAACACAAAGATCTTCTAGTAAAGTGATATGAACTCAGAACAAAAACAAACAACATCATTGTTATTAAAAATGTCTGAGTAAGCACTGTATTTTGCTGCTTTCATTAATAATGTGCATTGCTATCGCCACCGTGCAATTGATAATATTTCGTATTATTTGCCAACTTATGATCTTCAAATACTGGTGATTGTTTCACCCCTCAGTTTTATTTAAACACAGTATGTTATGTTTGTTGTATAATGGCCTAAAACTCAACCTTTTAGAGATTGTATATAAAAATATACCGAACTAATAAATATATGTTCTAGATATAAATAATTTATGCGCTATAGTTTGAATTTAAAATGGAAGGAAAATTATATATTTGATGAGCTAAAAGTTTAATATCCTAATCTCTTGATTAGTTTTAAAAAAAGCTCGGAAATAATGTTTTAAGGTAGTATTAAAAGAAAGGAGTAATAAAAAGTATTTTCTCGAAAGATTACTCAAAATCCTGTGAACAGTTAACATTTCCCGCTTTCGCTTGCATTTTAACAATGAGCACGCTTAAAAAGTTAAGTTATTTGCACATGCTTAGGTGACGTTAAAATATTAACGTAAGGGTTGATTTGTTTGCCTATTGTTAACATGAAAGCTATGTTTGTTTTTTCTTTGTGTGTTTTTTTATAATTTATTGTTCACCAACTCAACACAGTATAAAGAATACTTATAATTAGTAATAATTTCCGTTAAGTAAAAAAAAAATATTTTGAATATTTGAATTTAATTATTATTGACATTAAATTAAATAATAAAAATTTAATTTAATTTAATTTATACAAACCAAGTAAATAACTAAGGCACTTTTTAATAAAGGTTTTTTTAAGGCTATTTACTGACATACCTGAGGTTTCAATAGTTTATAAACATCTATTGTTCACTCCTAAAAACTAAGATTCTTATTTACTTTTGTATGAGTAATATTTATTTGGGTAGGAAAATTGTTGATATTGTTTCTCTTGTTTTAACATAGTCGTTATGTACTTTAACATTATTTAATGATAATAAATATAATTACAGATATCACACAACATAGACGTATCTGTTATTTTGAATTGAGATAGATTTCTATATATATTTTTTTATATTTGAGATAGATTAGATAACTGTAACAAAGTAAGGCGAACCGACATTTATTTATCATGTTCTAATTATGGATAGAGGTGATAGAAATAAAAAACGTTTGGTGGTATATCATTCCTAGGATTTCAATTTATTTCTTTTCAATTTTTATTTAAACCTTTATAGTAAACAGATAGCGAACAAAATGCCTTATCTACCAGTAAAACGTGGACATGGAAGTAGACAGCTGGAAAAAAGGTGAAAAAAAATTAGAAAAGTATGAATAAATTTAGTTAACGACATATGTAAATACTTTAGTCCTTTCGCTAGGATCAACGGATAAGGAGCCAAAAGTGTGTAACCTGCAAAGTGAGATATTTTTTTAAGAAATGCTGTGCTATAATTACTAATATTCCCACTAATCACTCCAACTAAACTTAATTGCTTGTGCTAGGAGATGGTTAACGAGAATAGTCTAATGGCTGATTCGAACCTACGACTATAAATTTCGCAGACCGTACCCTAAACCATTAGGAAGCTTAATAATTTATTAAGTTAGAAAAGTGCAATGAAAAAGACATCTCGTTATCTTGCAAGGAACGAAGTGCCATTCCATGTTATCTCCGCTGAACTTATTAATGTTACAAATTCTAGTCATTTCAAGTAATGCACCGGAATAATAATAACTTACAGGTGGCGTACGTACGTTAATAATAAGTTTAAATTCGAGTAAATGATTAACAGTAATTTTTTTGATAGACTGTTTAATCCCCTTTTCTGACCGTCCCTTGGGCATTGCTAGGCGGGTTCGTAATTGGCATGGGGCGGCGAGGGATATGATCATTGACATATGCTTCGTACCCTTTCCTGCTATTCCATACATCATTATCGTAAATCATTTGAATAGATCATAAATATGGCTATACATTAAATGTCATCATTTTCACGGCAAAAAAATTACAACAGATAATAACTAACTTAATTATATACAATGAATAGTTAATTATAATTTGAATTTGGTTAAAATATTTTTCTTTTAGGAAATCAAAAATTATTGGAACTAAGACGGTTACACTAAGAAGTTACACTGGGTTGAATAATTATATTTACGTTTATTATGCGTGATATAAAAGTCCATTGATGATTTATAACGTATTGTTAAGCGGTTGGGTTATTCGTGTAGAAATTCTGTGTACGTATCTACAGTGCACACGGTGTATGTATGAATTCGTAATGAAGAGGTGACATACTGAAATCTAATATTTCACTTGTACAATGAACATATTCAGGGACGCCCCAAAACCAGCATAATATATTAAGCGTGTCGACCACACATCGGACGGCGCGTTGCGAAACGCGCAATTTGTCACTAATGAAGTTATTGTCGCGACACACTAACCGAGTAATTGTTCCATTCACTGGGCTCAACCCTAGCGTTACAAGTTTATGGCGTTCGCGGTCCGATATGATAATCATCAAGTTTGAAATATTACTTGTCAATTTGTGTTTGCTAGTGCGCTACTGATGTTGGGCGGGTTTATAGTCGGTTTCCGAAACTCGTTTCAAAGCAAACATCGTTATCATTAACGAAACAAAGTGCGATTATGTTTGTAGAAATAGTACACTTCGTGATTTTATAACTGGATTATTGTAATATGTCGCACTGCCTTATCTCACGCTCCTCTGCTTGAAATAATTGGCTTGTTATGAAAGCGATATAATCGAAATATATAATTTTCCAGTAAAATTAGTCGAAATATGTAACTTGATAGCATGTCATATTAAATAGCACTAAGATAAAAATTTGGGTCACGTAGGCATTTCCCCACACGTGTTTCCGTTTGTTAATACAACGTTTGTGTCATGAGTCATGACAAGTGATACTATCATGTGACAGGTGATATCAAAGTTGTTTTGAGTTTTATCGGGTACAGGTGCGCGATCAAAACTGTGTATAATCTGGGATGTTACGGTTCAATAAAATATCGCGGGGTCAATAACGAGAGGCGGCACCCCCCGCGGCCCCTAAATATAACAAGCAAACATCACTCGAACCAGATTTTCGGGATAAGCCTGGACTCAATTGCTCCCCTATCCACCTGATCGCAGAGTTTTATATCTGTGAAATGATCGAGTAATCAATGGTAAACTTTTAGATTTTCGCTGAGTAGAATTTTGTTTCGTAAGTTGTAATATCACTAATATATTAATGAATTAAGGAGAGTTTTAAGTAATGTTGAATTATTCATGACAGTGGATTTGAAAAATAAAGTAGAGTTTAGCAAAAAATTGTGTATATATTTTATCTGCTACAGTAAATTCATATGAATCTAAAAATAAAATGTATTGGGAAAAATCCTTAGTTAATTAGTTATATTTCTATTTATTTATATGTATACGAAAACCTATAACGATATAGGCTTTTTCTTATTATAAATATTGTGTTAGGTGTGGTGTCTTTGATATAGCTTTGATTTCTTATTAACATAATATTATTTTTAATATGACGTGCGAGTTAATTATAAATCCATATTAATTTTGTGTTTTCATTGTTTTATGTTTATTTTTTGTATATAAATTATAATTCACACATTCCATTACATGACTGATAGTGAACGAAAATCCTAAACCATTTATTACATGAAAGACATAAAAAACATATATTAAAACATATAACATTAAAACATATATTACATGAAAGATACAAATACAAATACATAATACTCATTGTACACCTAATAAAAAATACAAGTAAATTTTGAGAATTGGTGGTTTATATTTAGAACTACAATAAAACTACAAAACATAAAAGTAATCATCAGAAAATAAGGATTGATTTCGCAATAAAAACATCCAGAGGCTCAGGAGGTTAAAGAAACCGTACGAAGAAAAATAATAAATAATTTTGTAAGATATTTACATTTATTTTTTTCCTCCGCTTCTGTCAAGATTATTTTTGTACAGGAACTACTATTACGGGACTTTTAGTGTGTTTCAAAATATTTGAGAAACTAAAACAATTTTTTAACACTTGTGAATTACAGAGTAAAATTATGTTATTATACACACATACAGAGATAATATTATAATATATATAATAATTCTAAGCTTTTAAGATTTAACTGATCTTCTAATTAGATTAAACTGCTATTTAACGTGCATGTAATAAGAATACAAACAGAATACAAAATTTCACATTAACTATAGATTCGAGGGTCATGCCAAAAGAAATTAGATACTAATTACTCAGGTAAATATAAATATATATATATATACATATATATAAATATATATATGTACCTATATATAAATAAATTCGTTGATGATTCGTATTATTTCGTTACGAAACCGTTTCGGTAAGCCCTATTGAACTAGTCATTTCACACTCGTTGAAAACACACATAATTATATTATTCAACAGTCTTGGTTTTTTGTTAACTACAAATTATGAACGAATGAAATTATCTCGAGGAGGCCATGATTGTAGGCTGGCAGATGACGCTGCATGTTTGCACTGTCGGGGAGTTATTCGAAACTCGATCGAAAAAATAAGAATACTTTTGTGCGGTCTAAAATTTTAAACTTCTTAACTGTAGGTAAGGTAATTTAGTATTGTATTTTGCTTGTCTAGTTATTATTATTATTTCGTTTTTAAATTCTAGATATTTATTTGACAGGTGTCTTAAACTCATCAAATATTCTGCCGTTTTGTATGAAAATGTAAAAGCTCTATTATTTTAAGCTTAAG
Organism: Teinopalpus imperialis; assembly: GCA_029286865.1. Lineage (NCBI taxonomy): Eukaryota > Metazoa > Arthropoda > Insecta > Lepidoptera > Papilionidae > Teinopalpus > Teinopalpus imperialis. The sequence goes on from JAGSMU010000007.1 coordinate 5,748,894, forward strand.
TTGTTTTGTACACAACGAAAAAAAATTATATTTGTTTAAATTTTAACTTAAATAATTAAATAAAAATTTTAATGCAATAGAATGCGAAGGGGTCTAAAAGCATTTTAATTTTTTTTTCATTATATTTTCACTTATTGCCAATTATAAAAGTTTTCCGTAATATTAGCCTTCATTATCGCAACGGAGTAAGTAAATGTTGTGTACAAATATGTACAGTATAACAAAAAAGGATCACGATAAATTGAATACGTGTTAAAAACCGCAGTAATCTTTACGATATCCCAAATATCTGCGCACAAAGGGCTGAAGGAGAATAAAGAAGAAGTATTCCCCTAAAAACTGGTCCAATTTTGTATTAGAATATATAGTACTAGTAGTATTTTTATTTCGCGAATTTGAAGCTCAACATTATATAAGGTAATAAAAAATATTGACTTTAAGCACGTGATTAGAAAAAGCTTTTTCGGCACTATCGTTAAGGAGCAAAAAATTAAGCAATATTGTAATGTAAACGCTTTATTTGTCATCAAGATAAGGAATGTCTTAATGAAGGCATTTAGTTGTTATGGTATTAATCTATGATAAAAAGACACTATTAATATTTTGCCTGCAAAGAAAAAGTTACGAAAGATATATTTTTGATGTGATGGTTGCTGAATGGGATATTACGATTTTACGGTTGTCCCTTTAGCACTGCGAGATTAACCATTTTGTTGTATGGGCACACATTGTGGGTAAAGGGACACAGCAAAAAATAACGACACGTAGTACAACGCCTAATAAATGAAGACTTTCGTAAAGTGCAAAGCCTAAGAGATGGAGTGATTGCATATCATAAGTAATTTAAGTCGAAAATAAAGTATGCCATTTGAAATGTAAACGTTTAAAAATAAAAAAAACCATTCCAATGGATCATATTACTGAGTCTTCTCAATTTCAATAAATAAGAGTTCTTAATTTGTTATGTATTTTTTTAATTACCAGAAAAATAAGTTTTCAAATAAATTAATGTCGTTGACAAACATAATGTATGAGTGTAAATTTGACACTTCAAAACTATCAGTAATATTAAATATTTATTAGGTGGTATTCTAATTCCTATTCTAAGTTTAAATTATTTATGAGAAACATTTGCAGCTGCTACATTGCTCGGAGGGACTAAAAAAGCATACCTTAAACACAAAAATATATATAAAACATTACGTCAAATTTTTCCGTCAATACTATTACGGCTACATCATATTAAAAAATGAAAAAAAATCAGCACTGGTAATGTCAATTGTCAATTTTTTCGATTTCATTTCAATTAATAAAATTTAAGTTTAATCAAATTTAATTTAGTTTAATCTGTGATTAAAACCGTATAATCAATTCGCCTCATCGCATTAACTATAGTTATAGGAGCAAAAATTTTATATTTATCTTAAAACATCATTGTTTTTTTAAACGTAAAAGTTTAATATTATGATGTGTATTAAAGACCACAAATTCATTTTTTGTTTCAGAATTAATTTAGATATTTATTGAATTTCCAATACAATATTTCTAATGTAAATGAATATAGATTTCGGAATAGGCCCCGCAGTAATCCAAGTCGGTGGCTTGAAGGAACCTCTTTGTCCGAAAGTTACAGCTCTTGGGCAGGTGGACGACAGGTATACCGAAGCCTAAATGTTAAGCTATCAAATTATTTACTTGGAATATGTATCTATAAAAGCAATATATTTATATACCATTTTATTAATATCTCTGGTTAGTTAGTTTGTGTTTATGTTTTTATTTTGCGATATAAAATTATATGTGATTATCTCCGATAGATTAGTTATTTGTAAGTGAAATTTGAATATGAAAATAACAAACCATACTTGATCTACCTAAAATTAATAATTCTAGAAATTCTACGATATAATTTTAGCATTTACATTCCAATATTATCACAGATAAGCAAGTATCTGTAGCAGAGATTCTTAGTAATTATTTAAATATAATTAGTTATTCTGATATAAGTTTATTCGCTTCGAACGCTTCGAACACACGCTACGCGAGATAACCCTGCTTCTCGGTTCCTGTCAGCATCAATGAATATTGTTAATTGCAATTTTAAATGCTGATTTATCACGTGCGCCAAGCTGAAGGAAAACATAGTGAGAATACCTGCATCTCTAAGAAATAAATAAATATCGAAAAACGTTTCCGAGACATGTGATTTCTGCCAATACGCAGTAGAGTGACGCAGTGAACTATATCCCAGCACCAAATTTAGGGAAAGGAGGAACCTTATGGTATATATAGGCTGTCACTTTATATTTTTTCATGCTGACATTTTTTGTAGACTGCACACATACAAAGCCGATCTTGCTCTTTTTTTAAATACTTTTAAAATCTTAACCTAAACTATGATTTGTGCTTAACACAAATAATGACAGCAAAATAAGAGAGTAAAAATAAACAGTCGTTGATGTTGTCCTCGAAGTCCTTACCCGACCGGAGAGTGACATTGCGTGACAAATGATTGCAATCCAATTTTAGGTAAAAAATGGAAGGAAACATTAGGAGCCGCTGTTAGAGGTTGTGTTGTTTGCATGACGAAGCTATTGTACAGTTCTAACAAAATACGAAATTCGAACAAGTATATACCCGTATAAAGATATTATCACGTCACAGGGGCAATGAGTTGTTTACGTGTTCATATTTCTTCTCACTCATTTATATTTCTAGAAACTCTGGTACCGTTTATTCACCTTGTTCTGGTTACCCCCGGCGAGGGCCCTAACCTCGGCTGAGCGCCTTAAGCGCTCGGTCAGTTTTCAACCCGGCGAAGCTCAGCCAGGAAAAAAAATCTATCTAATAAATCTATAGTTAATTGTAAAAAAAATAAGCTTATACCTTTCTTATCTATAAGCAGTAAACCAAAATCCTATTAACAAGGAAAGCATTTAAACTAAAATTTGAGCTTTGATTATGATTTGAAATGTAGTACAAATTTATAAACGCGAATTGAGTAAAATTTGTTGTATGTGTAAACATGTAGCATTTCCAGCTAAGACCTTTAGGTAGTTCGCTGACACCTTAACCACTGAGTTTATGCCCCTCTAGCCAAAACAATAATGATTGAAATATAGTTACCATAATACCATAATATACTACAAGATAAATAAATAATATCTTATCTCTTCAATCATTACCTTCACGGTTTTATTTTCTCTTGTATAGGCATTTAAAATACAATTAGGAGTAAACAAGTTAAGCCATAGTGTGGAGTGCGTGTGGATTATTTTGGTTATTTTACTTTTTGTTACTTTGATATAGATGCTATTTCGTAAGTCAAGGTAAAATGAAATAATAAATATGCTTATCAATGCTTAATAAAATTTTATCTAAATAAAACAAATTTAAAATGTATCTAAATAAAATTGAAACAATTATTCGTGATAACCGGTCTTTTCTTCCGGAGTCGAGATGCATTCTTAGTAGTTAATATATATTATCCCATTTTTTTGTACCGCAGTTTTGAGCTCTAGAATTGTGGAAACGGTGGGAACCCTGGCTTGAACTGTTCGCATAAGCTCATTCGAACTTCGTGTATCAGTAGTATCGTAGACCTACAAAACTAAACTACTAAACATATAAAACAAAAAAGTCCACGATAATATTCTTTAATTCGATCTCAAATTCTAATATGTCTAATTGGTGGCGAAAATAGTGGCCCTGCATGTCTGAAAAGAACATGTCGAAGTTTATTAATCTTCTCCATAACCTCTGACAACTGGGGACCTTACCTTGATAGTTAAGGATATGTGATGAACTCTTCCAACTATCACTTCTCTTTCTACATATCTAAACATACATAGGTCACTATAATAAACTATGTTTATATATCTTTTGTCTCTAACTAAAGAAATAAAAAAAGAAAACTATATTCAACAATAAAAAAGAACAGGCGCAAAACAGTGTTTGTGCCCACGCCCGGGACAATATTATCTAGGATTCTAACCTTTCCGCGGGTACACAAGGAGTGGCTGATGGTCCAGCCGATGCCCGCATCGGGTGATTTAGTGACGGACGCTGCGTACAGCGATATCTCGGCTTCATCGCGACGGCTTGACTCACGTCGCCCGCTCGCCGTCGCTGCGATAACGCGACGTACGTGCGACATATATTCCGCGTTTTGTGGGAACAGGGACAGCGTTTTTCCTTATAGTAACATTATATTGCGTTCTTATCAAATAATAATAAGCTAGAAGTAGTAATTGTAATAATATTGTAATAATTCCAAACGTGATACCGATAATGCTATTGCCGTAGTGCAAGTACAAATGTTAGTAATTGATTTATATACGAAAACCTATAGATGAAAGAATCTGAAAAATTGAAACTCATTGATACAAACCATCTGGGTTTCAAACACAAAACTGCTAAATCATGAGTTCCAGTTTTTGTTAATAGGGTACGCTTCGATATATTACTAAACGAACACTTAGATGAACAACGACAGTCAGTAAATATTATAAAATTAGAAATTACTCCTTACGTGTCCTCCTTATCTTTATTTACAATACGAAATATATAAGAACTCTTGAATTTTGTAGTAAATTATATTTTATATTTCTATCTAATAAATCGTTTCTATAAAAAGTTTCCTGATATTATTTTTGTTATTCCGCCATATGGGTTAGTGATTTTTTTTATTAGTGTTTAATGACAATATTTATATTTAATTTTATTTTAATCATGGATTTCATAATATAATAAATTTCTATTGCCTTTCGTAATGCTAATATCTAATAAAGATTGTAAACGTTAAACTCAGGTTACATATTAACAGTTTCTGGATTCCGATAAATAAAAGCACAATGTTTATATAATGTTATATATTTAATAAATTGTGCCAACAATTATATTTTATGAATAATTGAGATAAATTTGACTTGAAATCGCGAATGGTAAGGGCAGTATTCCAGTACTTCGCTACAGAATTTAGTTGATTTGGTTGCTGTTGGAAGCAGGGCATTACTCCCCGGGTAGGTGGATTCATTAGAAGTTATATATACCCTTGGTCGGTTGGAATACTAATAGTTCCTGAGAAGGGTTGACGTCTGGCTGGTGGCCGGTCATAAAAATATAATAGAATCCCGTATGTCATGTTATGTATGTATGTACCGGATATGATATACATTTTGCAACCCCTCACTTATTACTAACTAATGAGATCATACGTTTATATTTATTTATTTATTTACTTTATTAGGAAACTTCACAGCATACAAGAAACATTAAACATAAATACGATTAACAAGGATATTTTGCCATCAAAGAAGTTATATACATTTTTTTTAAATGTATGTGCAACAGGAGTAACATACATTTTAATTTGTAGTGTAGTGTGTGTGTATGTGCGTGCGTGTGTGCGTATGCATGTCTGTGTTTTTTTATATGATACATTCACAGAAAAAAATGTAATTCTACAGATAATTCCATTTAAAATGTTTTTAGCTGAGTTCTACTGAGAGCTACACGGCAGTTTGTTTCTAGCTGCGGAATGAAAGAGTCAGCCGTGTTTCATCGGGTGAGTGTAGGGATCCGGAGACCTTTATTACTAGTGACGAGGTATTCCATCTCAATCCTCAAGGGTGACAACTCATCTGCATTATGATTCCAAGTGGATGAAATTATGGACGAATGTAGATGACATGGGCCCCAGGAGTCACTTCCCATCACGTGAACTATGTGCTTTATTATTACTTAAATTGTTTATATTTAATAATAATAATAATAATAATATAATGCAGCTATAACTAAATCTTGTTAAACAAAGCCGCCTTTTGCTGGGATTGATATTGTAATTTGCTTTTCTTTTTTTCGGGCTATGGTCGCTGTTAGCCCGAGGGCTTTTACAGTTTCACCGGGTTGAGAGGCGACCGAGTGCTTATGGCTCTCAGTCGAGACCTCTATATATGGGTAAGCCTCGGCTTGGACCATCACCCTGTTTCGCGAGAGCATCTGACTCGAGGGTGCCCGAGAAGGCCGAAAATCGGCTCGGTCAGTTGCTTCTGAGAGAGGATTATATTGTAATTTGCTTACTTGAACAACAGACGAGTTGAAAAGACCAAGATACGTAAAATTATTTATTATAATAGAAATTCCAAAAATACTTAAAAATATATAGTTAGGCTACTCGAAAGCAAATGCAAGGATTACAACATACTCTAATTGAATCATTCTCTTTATCACACAAAAATTATTTCACATATCGTATCCTTGGTTTGTATGCTTATGGTTAAAGAAATCTTGGATTGCGTAGAAAGTTTGATCTAGTAACCAGTTCTTTAGATTTATTTTAAAAACTTTACCATTCATTGTTTTACATTAATTGGTAAATGATTAAAAACCCTTATTGCAGTGACCTATGCACTTTTGTAATATATTATATAATATAATATTGTAAGTGGTCAGTTCCAGAAAAATTTCAGTACGACTCACGTGTCCACCGATAAATTATGGACTTTAATTTCATTACTCCTTTTGAATAAATCTATATATTATCAATGTACAAATTTGCAGGTTATTTGATAATAACGACCTAGATATTATGTTGATCAAATTTAACGGGAAACAAAGGAAAACGTCTGACATTCAAGATAAGTTTAATATTATTTAGAATTAATGTTAAAATGTCTATATAATAAGGATATAAATGACAAAAGTATAAGATACTTTTTAGATAACAAGTACGTTTTTTAATGTTTAGTACGTTTTTTTAGATATACTATAAAAAAAAACGTACTAAAAGAATAATTGTAAAAGTCGGAAGGGAATGAAAATAGAAATTCATTTACTTGCCTAGGCTTACGAATTAACAAGTTTCTCTTTTCTTCATTGGATATCTCGCTAGAAAATAACCGAGCAAGCCTCTACTGGAAATGTCTTACTATCACGGACTATTCTTGCGATATATGTGACTGTGGATAATCTAGGGTATTTTTAGTCGATCTTAATATAATATTTATTAATGATGACAAGGCATTCCATCTTAGTGTGATAATGCATCTGCATTATGTTTCCTTATCAAGGATGAATGTAGAAGTCATGGGGCGCTGGAATTATTTACCATTGAACAGTTTGTATATAGCTCTCAATATAATTTAAAATATATGTATATATATAATTTAGAAATATTTAAACATTTAAGTGACCAACCTGATGAGCATGGTAAATAACGCTTATTTTAAAACCAATAAATAATGTTTTAAATGGAAACAATTTCGTGGGAAATAGATAAATGTTGTTTACTCAAGTAGGTGTCTCCGGAAACTTGTTTGGAATTGAAAAAAAAAAAAAACGATGGCGAATATTTACTGCTTGTTTTAAGAATCCGTAAGTAAGAATCGTAAGATTTCATTTGTAAATGACTGCTTCTATAGTTATCTTAAAATATAACAACGAAAATAAAAATTATATAAAAGGGCAAATGCATAACATAGCAACACATATCCTGTTTTCTAAGGGAAAAGTTTACACATTGTGAGGTGTTCACTTTTATTTATTATTGTTTAAAAAGCTTTTTTGTAATAACTAGCAAACGTTCAACTCGGACGTTGGTCGTTATTAGAGACACGCGTTGCTTGTGGTGGTAACCATAAATTCATTATTTAGATCGATGCGCACCTGCTATAGTTTAAATGTTTTTATTTATATAATGTTATACTTGTAGAATAGCCAGTTCGATTTTTTTAACATTAGTAAGACAAGTTTTGTTATAACATTGTGCGCAGCATTCCTTACTTAGCTTGAAATTTAGGAAGTTGAATATTTTACAGCTGTTAAACTTAAAGTTGTTATTTTCGTGGTAGACTAAAAAAATAAGTACAAAATAGAATATGATCGGTCCGTGTCTTTGGAGGTTTTGTGTGTAGGGACAACACTCATGTCGTAGTTATAAACTAGCAGTAAGAATAGAACGACTCACGAGGTACACACTACATATACATATATATATATATATATATATATTTATAGATATATATGCATGTATATATAGGTATATATACACACATATATAGTTATTTTGACTATAATTTATATCATTATTTTCTAAATATAATCAACATTTTTTTTCAGACCACTGAGCTCACCTTTCACGGATGGGAATAAATATATAAGTTTACCTGTGAGAATATACTCATAGATATATGAACAATATAATAAGTTGTTCGTGGCCCGGTCATTATAAATTTTGACGTATAAAAAACAAAATTACAGGACGAGACGAGAATATTCAGCGTCACAATTGATATTCTATATCACGAGACTGTTGTGCTTTTTAAGCCATATTATATTGTTGTGAGAAAGCTAAGCCAACGATTAGAGAATAGGATCTGGCATCTTTTGATTAAAATATAGTAGCTAGAACTGATTAACATTTCCTTTGAAAATGATACAATTCGCTTTTTACCATTTATTAAATTGTTTCTAAAGTAGATAAATAATTAGGCTTAAAGTTAAATCAAATAAAAATTCATCCTAACACGTTTTTGTTGGATTGACATCGTGAAAAGCAAATAATGAATAGACCAGGCAACAGTGAAGTAAGACTACCAGTCTTACAGGAACAAAGAACAGTTCAGGCATGTCAGAATGCTCCGTGATTGCGCCTTGTTCATATACAATTTATTAACAATAGATGAGGTTTGTAGTATGGTTTAAGGCATAAGCTTGTAGAATATTGTATAGTCCAAAGTGTAAAGAAATATTATGTATAAATTGCATGTATACTCCCACAAAAAACAGTGGTAGAGCTTCGCTGCAGTTTGTTTCTCGCTGCGGAATGAATGGGTCAGCTTGACCCGGTGTAGGACTACGCCTCAACAGAATACCAGCGTAAAATAGCATCATAATACTGCTGTGTTTCGTCTGGTGAATGTAGAGATCCAGAAAACTGTATTGTAAGGCCTGGAGACGAGGCATTACACCTCAGTCCTCAAGGGTGACAACGCATCAGCATTATGATTCCTTTTGAAGGATAAATGTAGATGTCATGGGCCGCAGGAATCACTTGTCATCAGGTGAACTGTGTGCTTGTTTGTTACTCTCAATGTAATTTAAGATAACGGTAAAAGTATTAGTCTCTTATAAATCCTGTATATTTGTACAATTTGCAGTAAAGACGACCATTCCGTTTTATTCTGGATTATTAACTTCCTTATTTAATATTTTGAGACTAACCGTTGTCGCCTACGAGAAAAGTGCTACATACATACGTACATGTTTCGTTTAATAACTTAGGATAAGAACGCTTCAATTGGAGAATGGAGGAATATAGTGATTTTGTCTCTAATTTAATAGTTTTATTAAACTATTTATAGTGACATTCTAACTGTAAATATTATTTAGTCGTTGGATTAAGTATAAAAATTTAATAAACGACATAAATAAAATCGCGCATTTTAATGTTTTTGAACCTACTACCAACATTTAAGATCTAAATCCGATTGAATATCACAAATGAAGACGCGTTTAGTAAGTAGCAGACGCGAGGTCATTTATCAAGCATCGACAGAATGTGACAGCTCTGTTGCTTAAGAATTAAAAAGTTTACATCAGAAACTATCAATCGCTATGACTTTGTGTCTTACAAAGAACAATAACCGAATTTACTATTAAGTCAACTGAACATGCCAAAAAATACTCGTACCTATATTTTGTCTTCCATTGCAAGCGCTCAGTTCGTCTTCTGGTAACAGATTATCAGTTTCCTACTAAATTCCTCATACATTATATACCTTTGATGTTATATACAATATTGAAAGGCATGCTCGATTTTACCTTTTACAATTTTCTTACACCAATAAGGCAGTAGTTTCTAAAATACGTTATGTGCAACACTGGTCTATTTACACAAGCGTGGTGTTTACGGCAAATCGTTTAACGTGTAAAAATTGACGTTTGTGTTGGACAATTTAAGGACTGTTTATGGAAAATATGCTAAGATTTATGTATTTGTTTACTGCCAAATAAGTCCCTGGTTGTTTTAATACTATGATATATAATATAATAATTTAATTTAAGCTGCATCTTTCCCTTGCTTTTACTAAATTATAGAATGCCACATAGCGTTACTTAAACTCGTATAAGATATTCATCTAAAATTTTAGATTTTAATAAAAGCTTAATTATCCAGTTATGAATAGTTACTAAGGAATATTCGTATACACCTTTCCCTTTCTATCATGCTAAAATAATATTAACGTAATACTTTGTAATAATCGCTACAAACTATCAAATATGGATTTATATTCTGTACGTGACTTGTTTACCACCGTGTTTCGAACTTAAAGGGCAGATTTTCACATCACGCAAACTTGTTTACCTCCAGTTAAACATAATAAAAAACGTTTACCCGGATGTACGAAAAAGTGTAACATCGCAAAATTTTACTTCGTTTTTACCTAGTCACACGTAGTAAATAACGCAGACATGTTATGTGAAAGCGCGGCACCCTTCAAGCGTATATTTTGTATGTTAAACTACATTTGCGGAACGTTTCATTTTACACGATCAAGTTTTTTAAGTCACGTTATGTAACGGCTCGTGGGTGGAGGCTTATAGCTTCAATATGTTGAATAAAATTTCAGGAAAATATCAGTATATTTTTATGATTAATAACTTTAACTTTATACACTTTTATTATAATTACCGAAGAATATATTATTTCATAACATTTTTACACAATTAACATTTCGTCATTAAGTATATTCTTACATTTCACAATTTTTTTTTTCATATTGTTTAACAAGCATATCTTTTTAGTCCAAAGCCCACTTCCATGACAGGTTGTGGGTTGAGCTAGCCATGACTCAGCACTCCGTGGTGTAGATTGAAACGTTACCGCTGGCCACTTGTTCAGTCCTCTTTGAGGGTTGTCACACTCTGCCGGCCCACTGGCAAATTTGGACCATAAATTTACTTACTTATTATTATTAATAAGGATTATTTTGACACATTTTCTTTTGATATTTTTACAGGTCACTGTGAGAGACTAATATACTTGAGTTTGATATTATCGCTTTTCTTTAAGGGCGAATAGGATAAATTAATAAGACATCACAGTAACCTTCGAATATCTATTATTCTTCATAACTCACTATACTTTTTTCTTCTCTTTTATCACAACGCCGTTTTATGGCATTTTTTAAAATAAGTTTTAGTAAAAACTAAATTATGATATAGCAACACTGTGCATCAAAAACATCTATGTGAATAATGCGTGTACACTTCCCGTGTTGGCGCGGTCATCCTTCGCCAGATTTAATGATAATCGTTATTGATGATTACGAGGAGCTATCTAACGTTCTTATTACTCCCGTGCATCGCGGTCCAAGTTCAAATTTAATGAAGTGATATCAAAATTACTTTTAATATTATCTTAAATCGAAAGGAACAATTACCATAACTGATATAAACAGTTCATGAAATATGTAGAAAGATGTTTTTAAATCATGTAATGAATAAAATATGCACAAGCCATTCATATATTTCATCTTTTATTTCAAATGGATGCGAAGGTTATATATGTAAGAATACATAGCTAGTTTCGAGTTTCTATGTTAGAATATATAAACTTATAATTGTTTTAATGTTAAGTTATAAATTATATCCTGGCCTTGTACATCCTATTTATTATATAGTCTGAATCCACTCGCTACCGCTACATGCTATAAATTATAGCTTCAGAATAGCTCAAATAACATGCTAACTCACTGCGGTTTCGGTCGGCAGTTGTTCTGTACTTTCATATGAATCTACATGAAAGAGCTAACGTGTTGAGCCGTTGATTGAGCGATTCATTCTTAAATAATGCCAAGGATTCCAACTTCAAAGCTTCCGCCAGAAATTCGGGTGGCTGCCTGCAGAATCTTGTAGCCTGAGTTTAATTTCAACCAGATCACGTATTTCTGGCGTAAATGTTGGTTTGTAAGTTTATCGAGATCGACCGGTGATTTTGACTTTACATATTTTGTTTAACAACTACGAATATTTATATTTATGTTTTCTGAGTAAAATGTGGAAACATGTAAGACTTCCTAAGTATAGGCATATGAGGCATAATACGATTAAATAGATTTGTCTTTATCGGTCCACCTTAATCACCAATGGGTGACAAGAAGGTATTGAAATTGGCCAAGTGCTGCAAGTCGTTCGGAAGTAACCGATATGGCCCCAAGTAATTGCAACTTGGCTCATAACGACGAATAATATATTATTTCTTTTATACTACAAAACCTCACATTTTCTTTTACTAAATTAAATTAAATTTTGTAATATGTTATGGAACTGTCAGTTATTTGATTTTATTACGGGCTCAATTTCTATCTACTGTTCCATAGTAACTTTGTAGTATCATAAGCAGATATTTTTTGTAACTTTTACGGTACCTTTTTTCAGTTCATGTCTCCAAATTTTTGTCTCCACACACTCCACTTTTTCCGTGTCATTTACAAGTTCTGTTTTAGATTATCTCTAGAAAAGAGTGTGATATATAAATGATGTAAACATTTAGCAAAGTTGTATTCAATAGTGACTCCATTGCTAGTTTTCTGTCACTTAACAGTATTTCGTGATACGGTTGAAAGTTATGTCATTTAGTTAGATACGTTAGCAGCTCTTTGTTTCGTAATATAAAATTCTCCTTCGTCCTTGTAAAGCCAATAGAACGCTTTGCTGGTAGTAAATGATCATATATATATATATATATATATATATATATATGTACATATATATCAAACTCGACTTTGTTTTACAGTTCTATCCTCTAAAACAGAGAAGAAAATTTATTAATTATTACCAATTAGATGATTTTATTTTCCTCTAAAATTATAACCCTTATTAATGCCCTAATCACTGAGCAGCTTTTAAAGTCAAATTTAACACCGGGTTATTCTCTATTTACTTCATTTATATCTACCACTTTTTCTATATGAGTTGGATGATAAGTATATTATTTTATATTATAAATATTAAGGGTGGCATGACATCTGTATCCATCCCCAACAAAGTTTCACGTCGTCGCCTTTGAGAGATGAGTTGAAATGCCTCGTTACCTGTAATTGGATTCCCGGATCCCTACATTAATAATACGAAATATAGCAGTATTACAGACCCATTTATTTTGGAGCGAGAAGCCAATTAGTATTGTAATAAGCTAGGGTTTCATAATATTTCATTCACATGGTTATATACATTAGAATGCGAAACTAGATTGGTGGTGGTGGAGTGAGCCTGTATTTTGCTTATACAAACGTTAGCGCATTAATGGAGTACATGAGTATTAATAGTACTAGGTACGCCAAGAACATGCAAATATATATTACGCTAACTATATTAATGTTTCAAATGTTACTCATATTTGGACCTTTATGCTAATTAAAATGATAAAACAAACCCGTATATTCCTGTATCTGTAAAGGAATTTAAAATTAAGATATGACTTAAAGTAAATTCAAGTGAATTAGCTTCCCATTGCAATCCATATAAAGGATTGCTGTGCATAACTACTAGACCGACGATGCCTTAATAAATTATCTAATTTACAAAGTTAATAATGAATTATCAATATAAATACATTCTATGACGTGGTATAAATACATTTTTTGTAGTTTCCTAAGCATGCGAGACGCGTAGTTAAATTTGTGGAATTATAGCTTCTTTCGAATGAAACCGAATCCTCAGTTTACCGTTTGGTTTCTTAATGGCATATTTTTTTCTTCCCACAACGAATGTATCATAAATTTTGACACGCAACGTTCACTCTTTGACGAAGTAAACGATACCAAGAGCTTATTTCTGTATAATTAAATCGCGTACCACTGCTACTCGATGTTTTTGTTAATTACTTCTGTATTAGTTTTTACCGTAAGTTTCGCCTACGCAATTATTTATGATAAACTTTGTATTTATTACGAATTTTTAGGTTGGTTAAATTAGAGCAAGATTTAATAAATACTATACTCAATCATATATAATGGCCACGACGTCGGACCCACGATGCAACGGTGATGCAAAGAAACCCGGTTTATTTGTACCAAGGAGTTTGAGAATTCTTACGTACAAAAAAATACTCTACTAGTTTTAAAGGCGATATACGACTTAGGCTTAAGTCCTATAACATTAAACCCACTAAACACAAGACGACGTACATATGTAAAAAGCCATTAAATGATACTGTAAATAACACTTGACGAATAATTTTTTTTTTTTATTTTTGGTATATTTATTTCTATCTCGCTGGTCAATAAAATATGTATATAAATAAAATAAAATATAATAACACAAATGCATACGATACAATATAATACATATATAAAGATCAACCACACGGGAATCTCTCGACAGGGGAGTCGGGGGTGAGGGCGAAATGGCGAGAAATCTGCGGACTATAAGAGCGGTGTCGAGGAGCGCCGCCTACTGCATTTGAGCCGGGAGCTGCTTGTCCTGAAGTCCCAATCACCTCAGGTAATTCGAGAGCCTGGTTGGGATTATTATTATTATCAATGAAACGGATTAAATGCTGTCTTAAAATGAAGTCACATCGACCGGTGAAGGTTCAGGTTCACATTATACGCAATGTCAGCGTGAAGCTGCTATGCTTCTTATGGTCAATTAAGTAAAATGCTGGTAACGGAGGACTCAACTTCCCTAGTGGTGCATCAACCACTTAGTTCTTATTCGATCAGGCTATAATTTTAAGTAGGAGCCCTTAAACGTAAATTGAACATAACTAGAAATATTAGAATATTTTGAATAAAACAAAATTAACACAAATTTTTTATTCATGTCGTTGCCTGTTTCGGCTTGATGTTATAATTATGAAAGTTGCTAGGTTCTCGCTTTGAAGTAAACGTTTTATGTTCCGACATTTACCATTAGCGATTGATTACATTTTTGGTACAGTGCTCAGTACTTTGAGTTATATTGATTTCCATATTCCGAAATAAAGTCATTCATCACATTTAATGATGTGTTATCACATTTAATCTTATTTTAATGTTATATTATCATTGTAACGATATGTGTTATTTAAATGTAATAGTATGTTGATAATTAGAGTAACTGGGTATTTTAAATAGAGGATAAAGGGTTGTAATTTCTTTCCTAACTGAGACATTTGTGCTACGAATAAATTATTATGTCAAATATTGCGAACCTTAGATATTATCATATAGATGTTTTATCACAGTTCGCTAAAAAAATATGCCATTTAATATATCCCACGTAGTTCCAAAACTAGAAGTAATTACCGTGCTTGGAGTTGGCTACTAGCCTCTGCCTACGTCGCTTTTGTATTATTATTATATGTTGTTCTGTCAACAGAATAAATTAGTTGTTAGATGCAAATCTTAAGTAAAAGAAGTGACATCTTTTTAGTGGCTATTAAATTTTAGTAGATCCTGTTAAGGATTAGGAAGGACACAACTACGATTTAATCCCTACATAAATTTCCCGCATCTTTTCATCATCTATTTTTTGGAGGCTATATTTTTTTGTATAATATTATTTATAATAAAAAATATTTATGTTTGCAATAATGATCTTATAGCTTTATGGCAATATAATCGTCTCCCATTACTAACTGTGGTTGCCTCGATTTTCTGTTCATCTCGTTATTTCATCAATTGTACATCCACTCCACTACTTTTATAACGATCAAACAAAATTTATTGTATCCATCCACATTTTCCTTGGCTTTCTTCTTGGAGTGCACCCCTCTATATGCACACATATTTATTATTACTTTAGTAATATGGCTTTTATTTCAGATCACATCATTCCATCCTCCAATTTCTCAATTTGCCTGTCACATACAATATGATATGGTTTTGATACTTGGTGATGTAGTATTCCTTATTAGTCCTCAGAGAAAGTCCTCTACCGAGAACGAATGTGAGTTTTGTAGACCGTTTAAAATTACTTAATATCACATGTCAGAAATTACTAACCTACAATATAGCATATCGTTCATTCGCACTAATATCATAAAAAATATGAATGGGTGGGTATATCTTTATCAAAGGTACTTAACTTTCATGTTATTTTATTCGGATAAATCGAAAAAGTATAATATAAGCATAAAAAAACAGCCAAGTGCGAGCGGAAGAGGTTGGAGCGCGTGGAGAGGTTACGAGTATCATTTAGTTTTTTACACGAGAACTTTGAAACTTAGGATTTTCGTTTAAGCTTTCTGTATGCTGTAGGTGAGGACCTATCTAATGAACTGATTTTCAAAATGTGTTTCAAAGTATTCCTTTACAATCTATAACGAAAATAATTATATTTATAACAATGTAACCTTTTATGTATTGTATATTATCAAACACATGAGGGACTAAATTGTTTTTTCTAATGCCTCCATTTTATATTAAATATTATAGTTTGTTCTGCGAAATTAACTCTCAAAACCGAAATCCGCTTATTACGTATTACGTACAACACGTTTTAACTTTTTTCTTCCAGTTAACTAGGAGCAAATAAGCTGTGACAGACAAACATACAGACTTCCTGTAAGGATTCCATTTTATCATCAGATGTACGGAACCCTAATAAAATATATTAAGCTCCTTGGAAGTACAACATATAAAATAAAATTAAACCTATATGTTTTTATTTTATTGACATCTAAAAAACTAAGTAACTATTGAAATAAAATTTTATTTTAGTTATATAACTCAACTAAATACGACGAGTAAAATATTTATAACTTTAACATTTTTCAATAGTAAAAGTCACTTTTGTATTAACGCAACTCATATTGTTCTCGCTTTAAGATAGCAAATGATATGGGCGATCGCGGGCCGTTCTTTGTAACCCGAGTCATAGGGACGAGGCGCCGTCGCCACGTCTCCACTCATGCGGAGCTCGGCAAAAACATGACACATCCTCAAAATAATCGCTCACAATTTTTTTTATTTACCCTACGTCACGATCTAGCTTTATGAATGATGATTTTGCGGCTTGACTTCGACGCAGCATGTTTTTTACCACTATTTTTGCGCAAAGTGCATATTGTTTTTTTTGTTTATTTTAAATTTAGAATTCAGTTTCGGCTTCATGTGCAATGAGCAGCAGTGGTACATGTTTTATATATACATATGTATTAAGATCTCTATTGAGTGTGTTATTTGCAGCGCATTGCCTAATTTGTTATGTTACTATGTATTTTAGATGCAGTGTAAGCCAAACTGGACCACCTAAAATATACTATAATGATACTATAGTGAACTAAAGTGGCAATGGGCCTCTCATGTCAGTAGTAGAACTAACAACTAACTTCTAGTAAATTATTGTAGTCCCGCAATGGTGATCACGTCTCGTCACACAGATGCACGTGAATGAGGCTACTTCATTTAGATTGAAGATTGATTATTTGATAATAAGTGGTTTATTCTTATCACAATTTCGAAGTTTCCGAAACATTTTCATTATTTTTTTAAGGATGGATGGTCATGGACATTCTTGCTATACACGAAAATTCAAAAAAACCTCAGAGACCAACGTTCGTAAATTTTGAAACGGGGCGATAAACTTTGAATTAAAGCCTAGTTCATTAGGACTGAAAATTGAAAAAAATATATCATTTTTAAGGAAAGATCACCCACAAGTCTATCGCAGGAAATAATCCGTTAGATGCCATATGATGACATTAAGCTTATTGAATTTTTTGCCAAACAAGATGCTTTGAGCACTATACACGTAGAGCACATACAATAGGATGTCTTTTGCATGGATAGTATTAGCGTAGAGCATATTAATTGTAATGTAGAGTACCTTTGCCAATTCTCTATCCACGTTTTATTTCCTGGTATATAGTGTCATGCTTACTCATACCTTGATGACGAAAACAGCTGTTGTACTAATTCTTAAAAATAAAACTAGTAGTACTACAGTATGCAGAGTATTTATTTAAATACTTATACTTTTATGACGTTAAATTAAATTTCCGTGCCATATCGGATCCTAGATAGCCGTAGTATATGATACCAGCATTGGTCCACCAAACACTCGCCAGTACCTTTTTCTGAGTCAACTTGGCCGGTTCCTTCTCCTGGGTTCAACAACTGTGATGACCATTTCCGATTGTCTTTTAGTATCCATTTTTAAGCAAGTAACGATACGAATCAAAATTCCCTTATTTTTATTGTGTAATGTAACGCAACACTCGATGTGTGTTTGTTGGTGTGCTTCACTCAATACGCGGTAGCCAATTCTCGAGCTTTTTCGCTTTTCCAATTTGCTGGCGATAGATTTATAACACGAACTGTTCTCTTAAGCTCGTCCCAGAAATGCTCAATAGGATTTAAGTCAGGACTACGTGCTGGCCACTCCATGCACTCAATTTCGACTTTCCGTAGGTACCGCCAAACAGGAGCTGCAGTATGTGGACGGGCATTGTCCTGCATTAGCGCAAAAGTTTTCACTGATAAAGCCTGCGTAAGGAATCACATGGCCCCTAATATCTCTTCAACATATCGGTTCGCCGCTCCAAATCTGCCGCTAGGTTTTGATTAAAAGCAACTCGGTCTTTGCCTCCATTGAAATGCACACACCATCTAGGACC